>CM046452.1:3631818-4344318 GCA_025506515.1 Flaveria trinervia
TTTTTAATATTTTACATGTAACATACGGGGTTCAATGTTTTTACATCAACTTTCCTTTTGGTTTTTCCTTTATTATTGCTTTTTTTATGGTGTGAAGTTTGTGCTGCTTGGCATTATTTTACACCCCCCGCACCGCAACGCGGGGGCTTAATACTAGTTCGAATTAAAAAATATATATAGTTTACATTAATGCATGTTTTTTATACTTTTTTCTCTTTGATTTTTTATAAAATTTATCTTTCCCATTGTTTTGATTTAACATTCTACTTTTAAGTTATTTGAATTAGCCGAGCTAATCAATATTAACTCCCTAAAAGCTCAAATCTTTTGGAATTTTGGACACAAAATAATTATATTTATATATATTTTATATAAATAGTTATTTATTTATTGGTTTAAATTCTCGTTTTGTAACAAACTTTACCGTATCCAAACTGAACTTAAGATGAATTAGATATCGATTCTTGAAGTTGAGTGGTTGGAATGAAAAAAGTAAAACTTGGGTGATTATAGTAGGAAATTATTGCAATTTCTTGCATAATGTTAACAAATCCATGTATTAATTAACATTGATGTTTTATGTTTAGACCAAATCTTTTAATAAATACTATGAATATTTATTATGAATCATAATTTTTATTAAAATTGATATTAAACATGTCATTAAGAAAATGAGAGTTTTAATTTGTTCTCATAAAACATTTCATAAATCAAATGGAAGTTTTGATTGTAAATCATAAAACTCATATTAATGTAAAGTTTTTAGCATGAGTATATAAGCAAACTAATGATGAGAAAGAGAAGAAAAAGAAATTTATTCTTTTTAGATTCAACAAGTTATATAGAAATCTAGAGAGGAGCACTCTATAAATTGTTCTTCATACACCATCATCTTTAACAATTTTTCACATAATATCATAACACATATTTCACATGGTGATCTCTCAGGCCGAGGCACTCTCCACCTTTGGTTGTTGTACCCTGGGAGACAGACGCGTTGTCTTAAGTAGAGACGCGAAATCTGTTTAAAGAGCCTCGTGTCTAACACGATCTTCAGCCACTACCATCAATATTTTATTTGTTAGTTGTTACAGTCAAGGGGTATAGTTGAAGATTCGAACGCGATAAATACTCGTGTCAAGAATACTATATGAAAACTCGTTGGAGTATATACTAAGACGGATGTTCAAATTAAATTTGTTACATGAATATTATTTATATTTATTTTTCTAGTCGCATTGTAAACAATATTGTATTATAATACTTCTCATGGCTAACGAGAGTATCGTTAGAATCAATATTTTTAATATAAAAGTAAACCTACTTCTTACAATCTTAAAACAAATTTCGTGATTGGATTTTTAAAACCTTATCACCATGGTTTTTTTAGGTTCACGAAATGTTAAAAAATATGAGATTTTTGTTAAAATCGAACAATTTTTTTGGGAAATAACATAGTAAATCGTTGTATTTGAATTTTATAAATATTGAAGTACAATCTATTATCTAAAATATCATGTTATCAAACGGATATTTTGATTCTAACATGTGTTAAAATATTTTTGTAAATATTTAACAATCTAACATGTGTGTTAGAGATGGTTCAATTTCTAAAAGCTATTTGAAAATCATGGGTTTATAGTTCTAAAACAATTATGACTACAATGATATAAGCAAAACAAAGTTTGTTTTAGAAAAATTAAAACTAATGTTTTGTAACAAAAGAGAAATATTTTATATTATATGAGTCGGAACCTTACAAACGATTTGATAATCGTTTAGATCTAACGAGCGTAATAGAAGCGGGTTTATTTTATATGAACCAATAAGCTTAAAAGCAATGTTTTGTAGTTGCTTATTTCTAACAAGCGTGTTAGAACCGGTTTATATTTTATATATTGTAAAGCTTTAAAACGATTTACGAAATCGTTTATTTCTAACAAATAAGTTAAAACTACATTTATTTTATATAAATCAAAAAGCTTTTAAAGAGATCTTTGTAATCGTTTATTTCTAACGTACGAGTTAGAAGTGGTTATTGTTACCGATAAGCCTAAAAGGTTATTTATAATAATTTATTTTTAACGAGCGTGTTAGAAAATGATTTATTTAATAAGAACTGTAATATTTAAAATGATTGTTGTAATCATTTGTTAAAAATGGTTTATGTATATAAACCAAAATGTGTTTAAAACGTATTTATATTCATTTATTCTCTAATAAATGTGTTAGAAACGGTTTATTCTATATATCCAAAAGATAAAAGTTATTATTTTATATAATAATACTATTTTTGGATTTTATGGTCTTGACTTTTGTGATCAAGACATAAAAAATAAAATATATTTTAAAATAGTTGCAAAGCTATGAAATGTTTTGAATGAATAAAATATGTGTTTTGCAATCTAAAACGGTTAACTACTCATGTGAGAAGTAATATGTCTCCAACCACATGATAGTCTCGAGCAGATTATTCAGAAAAAAATAACTTGAGTTTATTGTGAATAGAAATAATTATAAAATTTTAACTACTTATGAATAAGATAGTGTATACATAACGTTGTTAATTTTTTTCGGTTTTGACCATTTAAATTAGAGTTTCAAGATAAGATGAGAAACTTGATCATATGAGTGCACGAAGTACTAGTGAGAGAGTACCTCAAGACATGTCCTAAAATCAATATCATTGCTAATAATAAAAGTGTGATAGATAATAACACTTTGAGATTTGATGTCTAAATGTAATTTTTATCCGTTTAAATTATTATTAAAAAGTGTTTTACACTTTACGTTTTAATTTTGGTTGTATTATTATTTGCGTTTAATATCTTAAGATAACACATGCATGCAATATTTACAACGAAATAAATCAATTTCTATTATAATTTTCAAATTGATTTTGAGGGAAATAATTTTAAACATCAATGATATAATATTTTTAAAATATATAATTTTGAACGGATAGTGCAATAAGAGATTTGCATAGCAAACAACTTAAGAGTTGTTGAATTGTTTTAAGTGTTGAAGATGAGACATCATATGTCATACCATATCATAAGATCGAAAATAAGATAAGTGTATCATGAGATCGAACATATGATAAGTGTACTGAGATTAAATACACAAGTATGAGATATACTGATAAACTTCATTTGACATTATCATACAAATTAACAAGTGTGAATAGATCTACATATGAAAACAAGATATGTTATATTTAATGAATTTAGCTAAATTCATTTTGAAAGATTTAAATGTAGATGTGTCTACCATCTTAATGTTGTTTGAGCTATGTGGAGGATTTTCGTTCATTTGGGAAAGTATCCTACTTTTACATAGCTTAAAGGGAACAACACATATGTGCCAATAATTCCAGGCAAACTTTATAAACTGCATATTATTCAATGTCAATGTGTTTGACTCTATCTTAATGTAATATTGATTGTAGACGAGTTTCATTTATCTTGTTAATGATAAATGTCTTCACCAAAGTGAATTGAATCAAGACTTATTACTAAGTCTTTATAAGTCAAAAGGAAGATAGTGTCCTTTGCATTTCGCACACTCGCACTATTGTGCTTGAAAGTCGACTGAGTAGTTTTGAAAGATGCTAACGAGATCTTGGTTTTACCTTAATGCCAACTACTAAATGTGTGTACGTTAAATTGGTACCGAGCTTGCCTTTGAGTTTCTACCAAACTATTATGTTAAAGTCAAGGTTCGACAGTTGCTACCAACTTGTTGCTGTTGAGTTGGGTTGGTACTGAGGACGCTACCAGGTCTAGCATCATGCTGGTGACTTGCCTCTAGATTAGAGGAATAAAGGAAAACAAGTTATGTTCCTAAACCAATGATTAATAAGTTTCATGATTTGTCTAAAATAATATATGGATTTGGACAAGGAATAATGTGTTATTTCTTAAAGCTGTGAAGGATCAGAAAGATGCATCTTTTGTTCACATGCTAGAGTATCGTAGTCTAAAGCATGCTAGCCTAGTACTTATCAATTATGATGATCTAAGGAGGTCAATTATGTATAGACAAAGTTGAAAGAGGGTATCATTCGGTTCAAAGAGGTTGATATAACCTATGGAAAACTTAACTAACTAGATAATATTATCTAGTATACAAAGCCTAATGAGGAGGATTCGGTTTTCTAGGTTTGTCTAATAGCAAACCTCAATTTGAAATAAAATTGCAAGAAATGTGGGGGAGAGGCCATTTTAGAAACATCCTTTATGGTATGTAAAAATGGTTTTGTGAGAAGTTTTCTCAAACATATTTAAAAAGGGAGAACCTTTTATTTTCATTACCCCATATGGATGTTATCTAATAACACTCAAATGTGGGGGGTTTTTTGCATTTGAAAATAAAATGTTATCAATATGGATTTTGGCAATCCAAAGATATTGCAAACCCATGATCTAGTTTAGTACACAAAGAATAAGAAGCCTATGATAGACTCGGATTCTAATTAGCTAGATTTAGAATCTTGATAGATGTCTACTACCAAAGGCATAAAAAATGTGTTTGTATTGAAAAAGAATTGTAATAGTTTTACAATAACTATAACTTACGAGTTTAGAACACATCATGAAAAGTTATCTCGATTGAAGTTATCTATATCGACTTGACAAAGTGATAGATAATAATTTTGGATCTAACAACATGCGGGTTGAAACGAGATGAGATAGAGAGGAATTAGACTAAAGCCCATAGGGAAAGGGGAATTTAAGGGAACCTAACCTAACTGACTAGAGATCCTAAGATCTAGGTTCAATAGGACAATTTAATCATATAACCAACAGAGTCACTATAGGGGACTACCCTAAAACGAAAAGGGAGTGGCAAACTTCCTAGTCTATTCACTCTAGGGGAGTACCCCAAACCAGTGACCAAGGAAAGGTTAAGCATATTTAGGTTAAATGATTGTGGTAATCAATATAACCATAATGCTTTAAATGATTCATGGAATCACCTATGTTAGAGAGAAGCGGGGTCACTTGGAATGGATTTATAAGGTGGCCAAAATCCTAAAGCTCTAGCAGAACCAGGATAGTGATCTATGACCATAACAACACGACAATGAGGGGATGTGCCCAACTCGAGAGAGTCTTGTGTGAATGTATATTGTCTTCTACACCAAACAGGGTCTGTTCAAAGACATCGTATCTACACACCACCAGTAGGCTAATATGCTTCACAAAGGAAGGTTCAATGGGAACACCTACCTATCCTGCAAGACTCAACCGTCAAGTTTTCATTGGGAATTTTGTGTGTTTTGAATGATCTCCATTCATGCGGGAGATTGTTGGAATTTTGGACACAAAATAATTATATTTATATAATTTTTTATATAAATAGTTATTTATTTATTGGTTTAAGTTCTCATTTTGTAATTAACTATACCGTGTCCAAACTTAAACTAAGATAAATTAGATATCGATGCTTGAAGTTGAGTGGTTTGAATGAAAAAAGTAAAACTTGGGTAATTATAGTAGGAAATGATTGCAATTTCTTGCATAATATTAATAAAACCTTGTATTAATTAACATTGATGTTTTATGTTTTGACCAAATCTTTTAATAAATATTATGAATGTTTATTATGGATCATAATTTTTATTAAAATTGATATTAAACATGTCATTAATAAAATGAGAGTTTTAATTTGTTCTCATAAAACATTTCATAAATCAAGTGGAAGTTTTGGTTGTAATCATAAAACTCATATTAATGTGAAGTTTTTAGCATGAGTATATAGCAAACTAATGATGAGAAAAGAGAAGAAAAAGAAATTTATTCTCTTTAGATTCAACAAGTTATATAGAAATCTAGAGAGGAGCACTATCTAAATTGTTCTTCATACACCATCATCTTTAATAAATTTTCACATAATATCATAACACATATTTCACATGGTGATCTCTCAGGTCGAGGCACTCTCCGCCAGTACATACTGATTTGGTTGTTGTACCCTGGGAGACAGACGCGTTGTCTTGAGTAGAGACGTGAAATTTATTTTAAGGGACCAATGTCTAACACAATCCTCAGCCACTACCATCAATATTTTGTTTGTTAATTGTTGCAATCAAGGGGTATAGTTGAAGATTTGAACGCGATGAAGACTCGTGTCAAGAATACTATATGAAGACTCGTTTAAGTATATCCTAAAGACGGATGTTCAAATTAATTTTGGTACATATATTATTTATATTTATTTTTTTAGTCGCATTGTAAACGGTATTGTACTATAATATTTGTAGAGATTAATAAAGAGGCTGATGCAACCTAAACATCCAAAGTCTATCCTACATGCTGCACAAGTGCATTGAAGAAGAATGCTTAGGAAGTTTCACACATGCAACTGAAATATTCTAAGTGTGAAATCTTCCGAAGCCAAGACCAATATCTTCTGAAGCCAAAGATGAAGTGTTCCGAAGCATCAACTTATGAAGACAGATTTCTTCCAAAGACTTTTGGCACATGCTTTATCTAATGTACTTTTCCATAAAGCTGGACACCTTTCCGCTGCATCTCTGTAAGGTCACCAACTTACGTGAGTTGGTGAAAAGGTCCATGCTTTTGGTAACTGTACATTGAGGTCTTGAGTCTGTAACTTTCTACTTCATGTACTTTATCCTTTTTGTAATAGATAAGGATGTGATGTAAGGCCCCGTTCCCGGGACGCTCATAGCTGGTCAATCATCGCACATCAAATATATAATTACATATAACTTCCATAAAACATCACAGCGGAAATGACCAAATAGACATCCCATTTATTATAAAAGCTTTTGCAAAATAATACATCGTAATTCGATTACAAAACTGTTGATACATGTATGTCCCTAGATCATGATATGTGATGGAATAGATCTTGTTTGGTATGATTAATGAATGATATTGATAGTTTGTTAGTTATAATGTTAATGTTTCATTAATGAGTCGACATTGAATTGGTTAATTAGGTTAGTGATTGCTTGAATGATTACATATAATGTTTATTAATTAATACATTCAAACTTAACATAATGAAGTTCTCATGCGAATGAACCATACGCATGAATAACTTCACACGATTGACTCAGTCGCACGACTGAACAGGAGACTGGATCACGTATGATTGTAACATAAGATTGGCTCAGTCGCACGACTGAACACTCAGTCGTACGAATGAATCAACCGCATGGTTCAGTCGCACGATTGAATAGTACCAACCTATAAATACAACTCAATTCGTGAAAAACAGAGACTCTCGATTAATTACGATTCCAGACGTACCCTAGCCGTCCAGAAACCTCCCAATTCGTTCTCCAAGTTCATAGAACACATTAGATCGATTCCCAATCAATTTCTAACATTAGATCGATTCCCAATCAGATTCATTCGCACGACTGAGCTAATCACTTAGTTCAGCCGCACGATTGAACCAGTCGTAGAGTTCATACGCACGACTGAGTGTTCATACGCACGCCTAGTCCATTCGCACCCTTCAGTCGGCCGACTTAAAATTGCTTATTAGACTTAAAGTTATTTACAATGGAAGATCAAATGTCAGCCTTTACTGCGGGGAAGGACTCTAGGATCCAGAACCTGCTGCTACTTGAGAGTGAGGTGGGTAATCATAATAAACCACCAAAGCTTTTAACGTTAGATGAGTTTCCCCACTGGAAACAACGTTTTGAGATCTACCTCAATGGAGTGGATCCGAATCTATGGGAGGCCATCGAGATTGGATATAGTACACCGGTGGGAGCCGATGGAGTAAAGTTAACCTTAGGAGGGATGACAGACGCGCAGAAAGTCAAATATAATGCAGAGAAGAGGGTCTATGCATTGATTACACAGTCTATCCCTAAAGAGATATTCCACCAGTACTCAGAGAATAAGCAGTCCAAGAAACTATGGGATGAGCTAGAGAAGAGGTACGACGGGAATGCCTCGTTGAAGGCAATCAAGGATAAGGAGTTAAAGAAAGAATTCAACAACTTCTCATCGATGGGAAACGAGAGTTTGGACGATATTATAGATAGATTCTACCATCTGATGAGTGAACTGCATACACATGGGGTGGTTACTACCATGGCAGAGAAAGTTAATAATTTTGCAGACGGATTGCCTTAAAAATGGGTTTCATTCGTGTCTAATCTTAGACAGAATGGAATGCTGTCAAAACTGGATATTAATGACTTCATTCTTAAGTTGCGAGAAGAATCACTTAGAATGAAGTACAGAGCTCAGAAGTCTACGTACAATCAAAATCCAGCTTTATACAATGCCACTACTCAAGCTAAGACATCTGGAGCACCCTCCAGACTGCATTTGTGTCTAGCTCATCGAGTCCTACACATGCACCTTCTTCAGGTTCAGAAATGTCAAGGTCTTCTTGTACCAAATACACTGGATCTGAAGCAAATGCTACTAGACTGAAGACCGAGAACCTCGGTAATGTGACTGGGAAGTAGCTCGAGAGCACATGGATCTATTAGCAGCAATGGTCCATTCCTATGATGAACTTGTTGCTGGAAAGATTGGAAACTGCCATCTGGCAGACGAGGACTACGAGCAGGTGGACGAAATGGAGCTTGAGAGAATGGACATAATGTGGGCATTAGCAAGTGCTGTCCGGAGGGCGAAGAAGTTTGTGAAAAAGACTGGACAGAACTTGGTTGCTACTAAGGATACCACCTTTGGCTTCGACAAGAGTAAAGTGACCTGCTTTAACTGTGGTGAAAAGGGGCACTTCAAGAGAGAATGTGTGAAGCCAAAGAAGACTGGGAACGGGAACCCTTTCTCATCCTTCACTCGTCTAGACAAGCAAACTACCAGTTCTACTTCCTCAAACAAGGACTCAAAAGCCTTGACTGCTCATGATGATGAAGGACAGGATTGGAGCTTTAGTTTGTCTCACCAGGGGATTCAAACATTGCAAATGTAGAAGATATTGACAGTGATTCAGCTAGTGAAGGAGATCTAGCAGTTGAGATAGCAATGTCACATAGTGAAGAAGCAACTGCAACCGAGGTCAGTTACAGGCCAAAAGTGGAGACTACCATGTCAGAGACAGAAAAGACAGAAGCAAAAGAATCAGAATCATCTGATACTGCATTGATGGCAAACGCTTCTGAATCAGCTCAGGTAAGTACTACTGACACAATGTTTAATAATCATGCTTGTTCTGATTGTGATGCCTTTAGGAATAGCATAGATGCTAAATTTGCTAGATTATTAGATCATAATGATAACTTGATAAAAGATTTGCATCTATGCACTGAGGCTAATAGGGTATTAAAACAAAATGAGCTCAGTTATAAAGAAAAGATAGACCTTCTGACTAAACAGCTTAGGGAAACCGAAGTAGTTGCCTTTAATCAAGCTAATGACATTAGGTATTATCTAAACTTCCTAGAAGACACTAAGAAGCAAAAGGCAGTTCTAGAAGTAGAAGTAAATTCACTAAAACAGAAACTGCATAGTTGGACTAGTTCGTCGCACATAGTCCAACACTTAGTGAAAGAAAGGAACAACGGGGAGGGACTGGGTTATAAAGTGGTTCCGCCACTACCTGAGACTTGATGAACATTAAAACTAGACCTTTAAATAGTAATCCCATCAAGGATCATGTAGTGTCTACTCCTCTTGTTAGTGATCCAGATTCCTTATGTTCATCTATTGACACTGGAAACAAACAAAAGGAGACCACTTCAAAGGCAAAGGGTAAATTGCTTGTATTAATCTGGAAAAGGAATTTGAAAAGGTTGACTTAAAGTCAGGTTCAAACACAGTCAAATCAGAACCTAAAAGGGCTTTTAAGGATAATCTTTCACATACTTCAAGTCAAAGACCAATTAACCAAAAAGAAAAGGATGTCAAACAGGTTAAATCAGTTAATTTTGTTAAACCAGTAAACACATCAAAAGAACCAGAGTCAAAACCTAAAGTGAGTGATATTACTAGAGTGTCACACACGTCTCCACAAAGAAAGTTTAATCATAAAGTTGATAGCAGGGCGTGCTACAACTGTGGAGAATGTGGACACATTGCTTCTCTACTGTCCTTATTATCAGACACCTAGGAAGAAGAGTGAACTTCAGGACTCAACCTAAGTCTTCTAAGAGGAGCTCTTTAACTCCACCTAGAAGAACTAGTGAACAGAAAGTTCAATCCGTTAGCCAGTCGACTGTTTATCACAAACAGGCATTGCACAAATCTGGCTTATGGAAAGAGAAGTCAATCTCTATGTCTGGTAATGATGACAAGAAGGAACCTGAGCTACCCTCACCTTCTAAGGGTTAATGGGTTGAATTTCTGATGTGTGATGCCTCTGGGAAACCCAAGCCAGTAAAGGCTTGGGTTCCTAACCTAAACTAATCCTTTACCTCGTATGTGCAGGTTGTTCAATACAGTGCTGAAACTAACACGGGATAGTAGACAGCGGAGCATCCAGGCACATGACAGGAAACAGAGCTCTTTTATCAAATGTCAAACAATAAAAGGAGGGCATGTTTCGTTTGCTGGAAACAAGGTTATATATCACAGCTCAGGGAGAAGTTGGAAATCAGAAAGTTAAGTTTGATAGGGTGAACTACGTCCAAAAACTTCAAAACAACTTACTCTCTGTTTCTCAAATATGTGATAAGGAATTTAAAGTCATCTTTGACAACAAGAAGTGTTACGTACTGAAGAAAGACTACGTGATCCCAGAGGACCAAGTTTTGATGATTGCTTCAAGATATAAAGATCTTTATGTCTTGGATCTGTCAACAACTTCTACAATGGATCATGAGGTTCAGTGTTTTCTATCCAAAGCTACTGAAAAAGACTCCATCTCCTAGCATAGGAGAATGGGACACATCAGTCAAAGGAAGATGAATCACTTGATTCAGAAGGATCTGGTGAGAGGTGTAAATGTCAAGAACTTTCAGCTTCCTGATTTCTGTATAGCTTGCAAGAAAGGTAAACAGACAAAGAAGTCTCATAAGGAAAAGAAAGTTAATTCAATAGAACTTCCTCTTGAACTTCTACACATGGATCTGTTCGGTCCAGTCAGTACAAAGAGCATTGCAGGCGACTTGTACTGTTTTGTGGTCACCGATGACTACTCAAGGTTCACTTGGGTAATGTTTCTGAAATCCAAATCAGAAACATTTGAATCATTCAAGGAGTTGGTAACGACACTGGAATCTCTCTACAAGCTGAAAGTTAGACAAGTACGCTCAGACAACGGAACGGAATTCAAGAACCAGGGGATGGAGGAATACTGCAAGGAAAAGGGATTGTGCATCAATTCACTTCTGCTTACACACCTCAGATGAATGGCGTTGCTGAGAGAAAGAACATGATTTGATAGAGACAACACGGACTATGCTGGCAGACTCGAAACTGCCTATCCAATTCTGGAATGAGGCAGTGGCAAATGCATGTTATACACTGAATCGAGTCCTGATAGTCAAGCGCCACGGAAAAACATGTTACGAGCTACTACAAAGACGCAAACCGAACTTGGAGTATCTCGAACCATTTGGGGCGCCGTGCACACTTCTGAAGAACACAAGAGGTAAATTCAGCGCGAAGGCAGATGAAGGCATCTTTCTAGGATACAACATACCTAACAAGCGAGTTTACAATAACTCAACAGGTCTAGTAGAAGTTTGGTGTAATGTTGATGTTCAATGATTCACCACACCACCTACTGGCAAAGGACCCGCCTACTTCTTTGACTATGATGGATTCTTCTTCAAGTCCTTCAACATTCCTCTCTCTCCCTCGGATGACGAATTAGCTACATGAATGATGTATGATAGCTTGAATCCACCACATCTAGCTCACAGGGAGAATCATCTACTCATTCAGGGGGAGTAATCGACGACAGTGACACCTCCTCTAAAAATGAAGCTGAAGACGCTAACCAGAACAGTCAGGCGGAACAGTTTCCAGTTCCTGAAAGTCCACAAGCATCTACCAGTGGTGCACCTTCGACGTCAGAGCCTCAAACTCCAACTACCTCAGATGAAGAACCAAATGTTCATCATCTTGGCTCTGAGGTATTGTTCCTACTACTCCAGGATCACGTCTAAACGTTTATCATCCCTTAGACAATGACATTGGGGATGTCCGATTAGGAGTACAAACCCGAAATCAGCTGTACTCAGCTGATTATGCCTCTGTTATGGAAAAGGGATATATCCATGATGGTGCCTATCGGTGTTTTGTCTCACAGGTTGAGCCAAATATGTCAGTGAAGCACTAAATGATGAGGCGGGTGAGTGGAATGCAAGAAGAACTTCTTTAGTTCAAGAAGTTAGGTGTATGGTCTCTGGTTGATAGACCTAAAGGTGCTAAGGTCATTGGCACCAAATGGGTTTTAAAATGCAAGAAAGATGACCAAGGATCATTATCAGAACAAGGCTCAACTGGTTGTTCAGGGATTTCGCCAAGTCGAGGGAATTGATTACAATGAGGTATTTGCACCCGTGGCAAGGATGGAAGCCATTCGTATCTTCCTTGCCTATGCATCGTACATGAACATTAAAGTCTATCAATTAGATGTGAAGAGTGCATTTCTTCATGGGGAAATTAGAGAAACAGTTTATGTCAGTCAACCCGAGGGATTTGAAGATCCTTATCATCGGGATAGAGTCTACAAGCTCGACAAGGCTTTATACGGGCTTCATCAAGCTCCAAGAGCTTGGTATGAGAACTCTCTCGACTCATTTTGTGAAACACAGCTTTCGCAGGGGAGTCATTGACTACACGCTGTTCATTAAAGAAAAAGATGGCGACCTACTGCTCGTACAAATCTATGTTGATGACATATTTTTCGGTTCAAAGAACGAAGAGTTATGCAAAGAATTTGAAGCAGTTATGCAGAAAGAGTTTGAGATGAGTGCTATGGGGGAGATGAAGTTCTTCTCTCGGGCTATAGGTGGATCAAACACCAAATGGGATCTTTCTACATCAGACCAAGTACGTAAGAGACATTCTAAATCGCTTTGACATGGAGAATGTATCTGCTGCCGGTACTCCACTGGCTACGAATCATGACATTGCACCTGATGAAAATGGAGATCTTGTGGATGCCACGATGTACCGAGGAATGATTGGATCTCTCATGTATCTCACTGCCTCTAGACCTGATATCATGTATGCGACATGTTTATGTTCTAGATATCAGGCAAAACCTAAGGTCAATCATCTGATCGGGGTCAAAAGGATTTTTCGCTATCTAAAGGGTACACCCACACTTGGGTTGTGGTATCCTCATGATGATGATTTTGAGCTCACGGCGTATAGTGACTCGGACTACGGAGGCTGCAAGATGAACTACAAGTCTAAATCAGCAAGGTGTCAATTCTTTGGGAGAAGATTAATTACCTGGCAGTATAAGAAGCAGACATCGGTTGCATTGTCAACCTGTGAAGCCGAATATGTTGCTGCTGCAAGTTGCTGTTCACAAATCATCTGGATTCAACAGCAAATGCGAGATTACGGTTTAAAGTTCCATTCTACTCCTATTTTTGTAGATAACTCTGCTGCAATTGCAATAACTAAAATCCGGTCCAACATCCTAAGACCAAACATATCGGTATTAAATATCACTTCATACGAGATTGTTTCGAAAAGAACTTAATTGATGTGGTAAAAATTAATACTGATTTTCAACGCGCTGACCTCTATACTAAAGCCTTTGATAAACCACGTTTTCAATATCTGCTAGAGGTCAACGGCGTTAAAAGAGAAGTGATGTTATTCCCGATGATGATCATGTGTAGTCCGATGTAGTTTAGTTAATTTTTCTTTTTATTTATTTTATCTGTTTATTTTAGTCTGTTTAAATTAAACTCATGTATATTCTGCTGTTTATTAAAATCCTAAAATAATTAAACCTGGTTTGATTTTAGTATTTTGGGGGAGAATAAGTCAGCAAGCAACATTAAAAAAAAAGGGAAACCGAGGGAGAAGGAGTGGAAAGCTGATACAAGGAAGATCGTATCTGTGATACCGATTCAAACCCTTTGGAATATGATAGTACACAGGAACAAGTCAAGAGGGACTTTAAAATCCTAATTTAGAAAAAAAAATTCAAAGTATAAGTCTGTGTAGTCTAAGCAATATAAAAGGGAAGATGACAGAAAAACTGGTAACTCCTAAGGTAACACAATGAGAGTAGACCTAGAGGTTGCTAGACCACAATTGATATGTCAGTAGATTCAACACAATAGATGATTAGACCGGACTGGTGATCTCAAGATCAAACTAAGTTGTTCAACTGACTGTGGGCTTCCATCTTATCACTGGTTAACACAATCATAATATTCCAATAAGGGGTAATGAGCATGTAAACGCCACAAATGTGTGCGGATGACCATAATAGAGCAAAGCACGAAAAAAAAATGAAAGAAAAATGCTATCAAGCTAATGACCTATGTTGTTGGTGCTTTGGTGCAAAATAAAAGCTGCTCTAACAAGGAGATAGGTTGTGTGCCTCTCTGTTGTATGATGGTACTGACCTGAGGATAAGCATAACCTAGATATTCTAGAATTCATTGTTGTTTGTCGCCTCTTGTTGTGCGATGGCACTGACCTGAGGACTGGTTTCTCTATGAAAGCTCTAAGAATAGTCTCTTCTTGTAACAATACCCTAGACCGCTCAAAAGCTCCTGAGGGATGTTGATTACCATATAAGTGTGGGATCCACAAATGTTCGTTGAAATAATAAATAAAACAATCACCAGTTTGAGTCAAGAGTCTGTGTATGGTTTAAGTGGACAAACATATTGACAATCATTGTGGCTGCAATTCTTGAAAGTTCAAATCAATGTGGTAATCTAAGAGTTCCAGTATGATTCCCTAAAGCTGCTGATGACTCTGGATGAACACCAAGAATTGAGCATCGAAAGATTTTGATAACAAGTCCCAAATGATTTGATGTTCCTGTATGATTCCAAAATGAATTGGTCCAGGTGTGGTCAATCTAAGTTGAAGCTTTCGATTCCGAACCAAATCCCGTAGATTTCCATCTTAGGGTTTTATCTCTCACAAAAAGTCCAAAAACAAATTTTATTTGTGTATTTAGTTTAAGTTTCTAGTTTAATCTTTTAGTGTGTGTGTCTGTCGGACTACATCAGAAATCAGAATGGAATTAACTCACCTAAAAGGTCATGTCTGAGATGGCCACATGTTTTTCAAAGTTTAAAGAGTCACGTCAGAGGTGACAACGTGTTTTACAAGAGTCACGTCTGAGGTGACTGAATTGGTTAAGAGCTTATAATGTTATTGTCAAAAGTTAAAAGGGTCTAAAAGTAAAATGTTCAAAATGATTGTAAACTCACTAAGTGTGACCCATTCGCACGATTGGATCATGGTTATGGACCAACTATGCGAATGGCTCCCAATCGGCCGAATGGACATGAGAATGATCCATTCGACCAAATAGAAAGGGGGAGAATGAAGCAGTCGACCGACTCAGGCTCAGTCGGTCAACTGAAGATGCGAATGAAAGAGACCGATGAGGAAGTCGACCGACTGAGACTCAGTCGGCCGACTGAATGCGATTGACTAGGCCAATCGTACGACTGAGACTCAGTCGCCCGAATGAACTGAGCGAATGAGGCCAGTCGGTCGATTGAACTTAGGTTCAGTATTTAAGGCCTCAGTCGATCGCATGGTCTCACCACACCAAAATCGCACCCAAATCGATTCTTCCCGTTACTCTGCCATAAAATGCTACAGATCCTGATTTACATTGCTGTTGAGTTTCTTACATTCGAGTGACGATTTTACAGGTACATTACTCTTGAATCTTACCAAAATCAGAAGATAAAGAACCTACATAAGAGACACTCGATTGAATCAAGAACCAAACTGTGAAATGACCCAATCACCTCCGTAAACTAAGCAAATTGTAAAATTAAGTTTATAGGTTATTAGTGACAAGTAGGCGAGTCTAATGGACCATTAAACACTGTTAAATAACTAAATTGGTCAAGATTCGACCCACAGGCGATCGAACAGTGGGGCAAGCGACTGGTCGATCGAATGAACTCCAATCGCACGATTGAACCTTGCGATTGGGTCATTCGGCCGAATGAACCACCCGAATGAGTTCAGTCGGCCGACTGAACCAATCGAAGACTCAGTCGGCAGATGGAACTCAATCGCATGTCTCATTCAACCGAATGAACTCAGTCGTACTTAAGAACAACCGAATGACTCCAGTCGCATGATTCATTCGCATGAATGAATCAGAATGGAAGTGAAACACTACACTTAGAACTGAATTCTGATGTATTATGTACTAATGATCATGTGTTTCGTGTTTCAGGAAAAATGGCTGACAGATGGTCTCTTAATCCAAAGCACAACATATGTGCCCATTTGGACCACACAACTCGGAACGGGGCCAAGTTCTCCGATATTATAGCCTTCCTCAACGCTCACGGATACATAAGGCTATATCTACACCGTGCACGCCTTACAATCACTACACCAGAATTCTGGGAGAATGCCTCAGTGGATCGCTCTCGTGAGCCATACAGCATCCGAAGCACCATTATGGGTCAAGCTATCGACATTACCGCTACTGACATCCAGAGAATCCTTGTTTTGGGGATGACTCCACTCACCCCACTAAGTTACATCCTTTGACAGTGAGAGGGTGTTTCCTCCGAATCAAGTATGCGGGGGACATAATACTCGGGGTGCTGAATAAGAGCAACCTGTGCCCACAATACAAATATCTGGCACATGTGATTCTTAAGTGCATTGCTTCGAGAAGGGGTGGTTTCGATGACCTATCAGATCAGATACAAAATGCCTTCATGGCTCTGGTGCTGAACCACCCTTTCAGCTCTCGAATATGATCTTGCTTATTTGGTAGAGAACATTGAAGCAAAAGGGAAAGAAGGTTTTTGTATGTATCCAATGTTTCTTCAGATGATATTCAATGAGAAGCTGCCTCTGCTCCCCAAGGAAAGTCACGATGCAGTGACTTTGGAACTTATGGAGGACACTACTTTGGGTAGGATGGTGGTGTACCGGGGCAAGCAAGTGAAGCCCCAGGCAAAGAGGCTGATTGGCCATTTAGCAGATGAAAGTTTTGTGGCACCGAGGAGACGCCAATGGCGTCACGAGGATAGTGACTCTGACGTGGAGCCAATTGTCCTACCCACTGATGATTCAGATGATGATGATAGTGGAGTGCCGAGACAATATGCCTGTTCCACAGAGAGGCACTACGTTTGATGTCGTGCCTCCAGCATCCGCCCCGGCTGCAGAAGTTACCGAATCAGCTGGGTTTCATCATGATTTTGTCCTTGAGACAGAAGTAGAAGAAGAAGAGTCTGATGAGGACCCTTCACCAGGACTGTGGGAAGAAAAGTGGTTCCCACAGTACATGGGCTTCGGGTGGTTGGTGAGCACCCAAGAGACTCTGGAGAGACAGAGACCGACCCGACCTATGTTCCAGGGTCATCGGCAGGGTAGGGGGAGCATCCACCTCGAAGGGAACGAGGAGAAAACGAATGGCTCAACCCCATGGCAGAAACCAAAGAAGAAGCGTCGTTTGACCTTCATCACTACTACCTCATCCACTACAACCACCACCACCACTACCACCTCTTCAGACACACCATCCACCACCATAGCCCCACACCCTCACAGCAACCACAAACACCACCATAGCCACCACAGCCCCACAGCAACCACAAACACCACCAGACCGACCACCACAATACAGATCCCAGCCACCACTACATCATTCACCCCTCACTCACCACCCTATCATCCCGACCTGACCCGATATTCACCACAGCAACCACCACCACCACTAGCCACCAAACTGAGCCCTCAGCCTATCCCTCATTCACTTACAGATCACATCTACCTACAGTTGCGGTAGAAGAACAGTTGTCGGCACTAAACAGAATGGTAATGCGTTTGCTGGCTGCCGATGAGGAAAAGGCCTCCCAAATCCGCCAGCTTACTGACCTGACTGCTGCACAAACTCACCAAATTGCAGAGCAGGCTCAAGTGATAGAAAGGCAGGCCCGACAGATGACTGCACAGAGCAACGAGATAGCCCTTCTCCAAGCTCAAAGCGTCACCTCAGGGAAGAAAATAGAGGAGTTGGAAAAGGCTAAAAAGACCATTTTGCTAAAGCTGAAAGGATCGAAGGAGGAGCCATTAAAGATAAGGGATGGGGACAGAAATGATGATGAAGATGAAGACGATGATGATGATGATGAGAGTGAAACTGACGAAGAGAAAACTGAAGAATGGCACGAAGATGATGACACTGACGGAGGAGAAGCAGCTGAATCTGTCTCATCTCCAGGGCAAGAGAAAAGATCAAAGAACAGACAAGATCTGCCAGCTTCTGCTTCTGCACCTCCATGTGAAGAGCCGAGTATTCAGGATAAAAGTAAATAGTAGATGTTTATGTATTTATTTACTTTTGTATTCTGTATTGAAAAACCATGTATTAATGTTTATATTAAGTTAATGCATTTCGTTTGATAAATTACTAATGATTTTAGTGTGAAATGTGTAAATCAAACAGATCCAAATTACAAAAGAGATGAGTTTGATATTGCTCCCCTTCAGCAGGTCAAGTCTCAACTCACAATGGTTCTTGATCTGCAAGGGATTGTCAGAAGGTCAGTGAGTTATACCCCTGAAGAAGGGGAAATAATTCATGATCTATCAAACGAGCAACTGGCAGAAATTTTCAAGCTCAATCCTGATGAAATAGTGAAAGATGCTCCGACATGTAATTCTACCTGTGATGACGAGCTAAATGACGTTGATGAAATAGAGATAGAAGATGTCACTGCAGAGCACTCTCCTTAGTATGCTGACAATGAGGGCAATGTGGTTCCCAATCTGGGTGAATCCCTTGTCGGTGATACATTTGAGGTTTAGACAAAATGGAGCAAGAGTCAGAGAAGACAGAGGGAATGCCCAAGCCTCAAAGGATGATGTTGATATCCGTAAGGCTGAATGGGCTGCATGTTTTAAAGAAGTTAGAGCCCAACGTGCTGCACCGAAGAGGGATGCCTACACCAAGCTCTACAGAGTCAAGAAACATCTTAAGGTGTCAGGCAGGATTATAGCATGGGCATATTTTGATGATCTTAACATTTATGCCGTTAAGAGGGAGAAGGGCATAGAGTACTTTAGATTTCCACATGATCTAAAGACTCTACCAGGTTTTGAGCTCAACCAGCTAGTCAAACTGAAGCTGTTGTATGCTGACCGAGAAAGAGTGTCAGGCTGCCCTAAAGAAAGAGTACCCACCAGGTGGATTAACTTCAGACCTCAACAACCTACAAGGTATATTAGAAGGTCTGAGATGGATGCCATTACTGGAAAACCAAAGATAGTGTTGAAGTGGAATCCTCCGCGCACAATGTCAAGAATCCCACTCGGGAAATGACAAAGGATTTCACACCACACTTTAAGTGGTGGTACTACGATTGGAGAACAGCAGAAGCGGTCATAGTTATAAATAAAGAGGGACAAATGGATACAATCAGAGTATTCGACCCGATGTGGCTTACCAACTTGTCTGAAAAAGATGTTTATACACTATACAAGTGGCCACTGTTCTATGATACGCAAGATATTGTACAGGCCCTCCAGTTCCAAAATGTCATAAGACTTTGCTTCGCGTTTGATATTCACGCGGGAGTCACAAAAGAGGACAAGTACAAGAAATATGAGGAGGTAATGAAGAAAACAAGACATTAGAGAGATCTAGGTCCAAGGGGGAGTTTGTTGATACATGTATGTCCCTAGATCATGATATGTGATGAATAGATCTTGTTTGGTATGATTAATGAAATGATATTGATAGTTTGTTAGTTATAATGTTTAATGTTTCATTAATGAGTCGACATTGAATTGGTTAATTAGGTTAGTGATTGCTTGAATGATTACATATAATGTTTATTAATTAATACATTCAAACTTAACATAATGAAGTTCTCATGCGAATGGCTCATGCGAATGAACCATACGCATGAATAACTTCACACGATTGACTCAGTCGCACGACTAAACCAGGAGACTGGATCAGTCGTACGATTGTAACATAAGATTGGCTCAGTCGCACGACTGAACACTCAGTCGTACGAATGAATCAACCGCATGGTTCAATCGCACGACTGAACCATACTAATGGTTCAGTCGCACGATTGAATAGTACCAACCTATAAATACAACTCAATTCGTGAAAAACAGAGACTGTCGATTAATTACGATTCCAGACGTACCCTAGCCGTCCAGAAACCTCCTAATTCGTTCTCCAAGTTCATAGAACACAATAGATCGATTCCCAATCGATTTCTAACGTTAGTTTCAATTCTTGATTGATTCTTCGTGTGTTCTCACTGATTGGATCGCCAATCAAATAGGATTCCGCACTATTTGATCTGGTTTACACGTTAATCTCTAGGTATTTCAGTCAAATACCAGGTCCTAACAAAAACCCAAGTTGCATTACATCACAGAAGCATTATAAACATGGATGCCATCCCAAAGGAGCTGAGTAGCCGCCTCGTGCCATCCTCAACAACTATTACCTGCCAACTAGAAACACATCAAAGTCAGCGTTGCTGAGTGAGTTCTAGTTTTATAAATAAAACATACTTATCTCTTGTTAAAAACCATACTTTACGTTCATGCGATCATACATCATACATTGACAGATAACATCATTATTATCTTCATCATCTATACGTTAACTTTCATTGTTTCATACATTCTTACTTTCATTACTTCCAGTGACATGTACATTACCCCGAACATTATGCACGAAGCGGGTAACTGGGCCTGAGGTCTTTCATAGACCTCTAACATTGGGCATGGAGCTGACTCCAGTACCTAGGGCAAGCACATTCACCATTTATCTTTTCTCTTTCGCTCCAGACCAATGCCATATGCTATACCCCGAACATTGTGCACGAAGCGGGTAACTGAGCCTGAGGTCTTTCATAGACCTCAAACATTATGCACGAAGCTGACTCTAGCACCTATGTCAAGCGGAAAGGATCCCATTCATATGGTAAATCACAAAGATTGGACCCCAGTGTGCATCCTTCGGGGTAGCTAACCCGCACACCATTGAGCTAACACCTTCATCGGGTGTGCACCTCCATACATTTGCTTGCAATCCTTCTTACATTCATTCGTTCATTAATGCATGCATTCATTCATCATATTCCTCTTTCATTATCTTTCACTTTACGTTACATAATACTTTCGGTTCATTCATTAACATAACACGTAAAGCCACAGAAAGATAAACATACATC
Source organism: Flaveria trinervia (assembly GCA_025506515.1). NCBI lineage: Eukaryota > Viridiplantae > Streptophyta > Magnoliopsida > Asterales > Asteraceae > Flaveria > Flaveria trinervia. Next base: position 3,653,135 of record CM046452.1, read on the forward strand.
ATAACAAGGAACATCAACATACGCAATCATCAACATCATACAGGGCAACATCATACATACATAACATGCATAATCATGCAACATCATCATCATCATGCCCAACATGCTCTCTAAGGCCTCAAACGTCATCTTACATGCTCTTACGGGAACCTTTACGTCAAAACTTACATCAGCACTTTCCCCCGAAAGTCAGAAGTTAAACTACACTTCTCCTTAGGTACAACAGCCCTATTCAGGCGTATGGACACCCTTCAGTCGCATGGCCTCCATGCGACTGAGCATCATGCGAATGAACCAATGCGGATGAACACTCATGCGAATGAACACCCAATTATGCGAATGAACTAATGCGGATGAGCACTTATGCGACTGGACCCTCAGTCGCATGACTCCCCATGCGACTGGACCCAATCATGCAAATGAACTCCCATCCGTGCGAATGAACCCCAATCACTCCTCATTCGGCCGTATGGCCTCCAGTCGGTCGCCTAACCCTAGCTGATGCAGAATGCAGTTCATCCAGAACACAATCTGCCATTTTCGACCTCCAAGCTCATCTAATCCCATTCTAAGCCCAAATCGACCATCCTAAACCTTAGGGATGCATACCACAACACCATTCAAGCACACACAAGCCCGAAAACCAATTTTAAACGCATCATACACACACATACACACACGCATACGGGTCAAACATGCACCCACACAAAAACCTGATTTTCAAATGTTTTTGAGCCCCAAATCATTCAAAAACGTTTAAAGGAGGGGTCCTAGAACTCACACAAGTGACCACAACGAGTAGAGCTTCGATTTGACTCGCTTGTCAACGATTTTGGCCACTCGAACCAACCCGAACCAACACTTCTTCCTCTTTTCTTCCTTTCTCTCTTCTCCTCTCTTTTCTTAGCTGAAGTGTGAGTGTGTGGGGAGAGTATGGCTGCCCTCTCCCTACACATATCACCACATTTCCATTTTCCCTCGTTGGCGAGTTTGGTCCCTCGAATTTAGACTTTATTTATTTTCTTTCTTCATCGACCTCAAAATAGATAAATAACCGGGTGTCAGTCCACCCCCTTAAATAGGTTTCGTCCCCAAAACCTGTTATTCCTCGAACAAGCATGGGTAATGCTGTCTCATTTCTTCCTCAGTCTCCCATGTTGACTCGGATCTTTTCCTGTGCTTCCACTGTACACGCACAAGAGGAACCACTTTATTTATTAGCCTTTTCTCTTTTTGATCGTGGATTGCCACTGGTTGCTCCACGTAATTGAGCCGTTCGTCCACTTCGATATCCTCGAACGATCATATCTTCATCTGCCAAGCATTTCCTCAGATGAGATTCGTGGAATGTCGGGTGAATTCCACTTAACTCATCTGGTAACTTCAATCAATAGGCCACCTCTCCTACTCGAGCGATGATTCGGAAATGGCCTATGTACCTCAGGCTCAACTTGCCCCGCTTTCGGAAACGAATAATACCCTTCCAAGGTGAGACCTTCAACATAACCCGGTCACCCACCTGGAACTCAATTGGTCTGCGTCTTTTATCAGCATACGACTTCTGTCTATCTTTGGCTGCCTTCATGAAGGCCTTGACCCTTTCAAGCTTCTTAGTCATAGCCTCGACTACATCGACGCTCCCTAACTCCTGCTGGCCAATATCACCCCAACAAACAGGTGTTTTGTATCTCCTACCGTATATCATCTCATACGGTGGCATACCAATGCTGGCATGATAGCTGTTGTTGTATGACAATTCTGCTAACGGTAGGTGGTCATCCTAACTTCCCCCACAATCAATCACACATGCCCGAAGCATGTCTTCCAATGTCTGAATGGTCCTTTCTGACTGACCATCAGTTTGGGGATGATATGTCGTGCTAATATGTAACCTCGTCCCCATGGTGTCGTGGAAATTCTTCTAGAATTTAGATGTAAACCGGGTGTCACGATCAGACACGATGGACACCGGCACACCATGACGAGTTACAATTTCCTTGATGAATAGGTCAGCCAACCTCTTAGATGAATATGTCTCGCGGATCGGTAGGAAGTGAGCACTCTTCGTTAGGCGGTCAACAATCACCCATATGGCATCATACCTTTTGGGGTACGTGGCAACTTCATAATGAAATCCATGGTGATGTGCTCCCACTTCCATTCTGGTATATCCAAAGGTTGGATCTTCCCATACGGCTTCTGATGCTCAGCCTTCACCTGTAGACAAGTAAGGCACTTACTCACATACTCCACCACGTTGCGTTTCATACCTGGCCACCAATAATCTTTCTTCATATCTTGGTACATTTTCGTGGCACCTGGATGAATGGAGTATCGAGTCTTGTGAGCTTCATCTAAAATCTTCACCCGTAGATCCCCAAAACGAGGAACCCACATTCTCCCGAATCGAGTTCTAACACCAAGCGTGTTTTCACCCAATTCTGCGTCCAGACCTCTCATTCTCTCAAAGTTAAGATGATCTTATTTCAATGCCTCATCTTGAAACTCTTTGACTTGCTTCATCACGTTAGAGGTCATGATCAACTAATAGGCTTTCACCCGAATCGGCTCGGGTCTCTCTTTTCGGCTAAGGGCGTCAGCCACCACGTTGGCTTTGTCCTGATGGTAGTGGATCTCATAATCATAATCCTTTATAAGTTCCAACCATCGTCTCTGCCTCATGTTCAGATCTTTCTGCTCAAAGAAGTACTTCAAGCTTTTGTGGTCAGTGAATATGGTGCACTTCGTCCCGTAGAGATAGTGCCTCCAAAGCTTTAGTGCAAAGACTACGACTGCTAGCTCCAAGTCATGAGTAGGATAGTTGACCTCATGAACCTTCAACTGTCGGGATGCATAAGCTATAACCTTTCCTCTCTGCATTAACACACACCCCAACCCCGAATAGGAAGCATCAGAATAAACCACCAGATCTTCGCTTCTATTGGGTAATGACAGAACAGGAGCTTGAGTCAATCTTGCCTTAAATTCTTCGAATGCCTTCTCTTGAGCTTGATCCCATACAAATTTCACATCCTTTTGGGTCAACTTAGTCAATGGAGAAGCAATCTTAGAAAAGTCTTGGATGAATCTCCTGTAGTAGCCCGCCAAGCCCAAGAAGCTGTGAATCTCGGATGGCGTCTTAGGAGACTTCCATTGCATCACTGCCTCCACCTTAGCCGGGTCCACCATAATCCCGTCAGGATTCACCACATGACCCAAGAACTAAACTTCGCACAACCAAAATGCACACTTGGAGAACTTGGCGTACAACTTCTCCATTCTCAACGTCTCCAGAACCTCCCGAATGTGACCAGCATGCTCAATCTCGCTCTTCAAATAAATCAGGATATCATCAATAAACATAATCACTGATTTATCCAACATCGACCGACACACCCGATTCATTAGATCCATAAAAGTAGTTGGCGCATTGGTCAAACCAAAGGACATGACAAGAAACTCATAGTGACCGTAGCGCATGCGAAAAGCTACTTTAGGGATATATTGCTCCTTCACCTTCAACTGATGGTAACCAGATCAAAGATCTATCCTTGAAAACCAACTGGCACCTTGAAGCTAATCAAACAAATCATATATTCTTGGTAAGGGGTATCGGTTCTTCACCGTCAATATGTTCAGCTCTCGGTAGTCAATGCACATCTCATGCTACCGTCTTTCTTCTTCACAAACAGGACCGGAGCACCCCAAGGAGAGATACTCGGTTTGATAAACCCCTTATCCAAAAGCTCTTGCAACTACTCCATCAGCTCTTTCATCTCAGTCGGAACCAACCAATACGGTGCCTTGGCAACAGGTTGGACACCCGGTATTAGATCAATCTGAAACTCAATCTCTCTGTTAGGTGGCACTCCTGATAAGTCTTCCGGGAACATGTCTGGGACATCACACACAACCGGTACATCAGACAGTTGTGGTGCTGGCTTATCCACATCCTTTACGTAGGCCAAATAGACACTACATCCACGCCTCATACACTTTCCCGCCACCGCCATTGAGATTATCTTCGGGATCGTAGTAACCCGATCCACATAAGCAGTTACCAAACTCCGTCAGGCGCTGTCAAACGAATCATTTTCTTACGACACACAAGGTCATCACGAACGATCTCACAGGAAACTTATGACCTTCTAGTTCCACGTCACAACCCTCTATCATCTCCGAAATCCTGGTAGACTTACCTATGGCAGTTTCTACATCGAAGGGCACATCAACACGTCTACTACTAACAGGCAGCTTAGCACAGAAAGCAGCAAAAATAAAACTTTTACTGGCACCAGAATCAAATAACACCAAAGCTAAAGTTTGGTTTACTAGAAACGTACCGGACACAATATCAGGGTCCGTCCTAGCTTCCTCCTGTGTCATAGTGAATGCCCTGGCGCTCGCCCTTGGTCCTTCACTCCCCGTCTTCTTCGCCCCGGAACCCTCAACCCTTGGCTTCTTACAATCTTTACCCATATGACCACTTTCTCCACAGTTGAAACACCTCACACCCCTGCAATCTCTATCCATATGACCAGGCTTCCCACATTTGAAACAAACATTCAACCCCCATCTACACTCTCCACTGTGCTCCTTCCCACACTTGCCACACTTTTTCGATCCCATACCCGGTATGGCTACACGGCAGTCGTCCACCCGTGCCTTCTTGTTACTCGTCGAGGCACCATAAATAACCAACTTTTCAAATGGCAGCCATTTCTAAGACTGATATGGAAACTGGAACCATGAACAAGTCCCCACTGATCACTCTTGATGAGTTTGATACCTGGTGTTTGAGAATGGAAGGTTTCATCAGGTCTCTCGATTCAAGAAGAAGGAAGGAAAATATGTCTCCTTCGAAAGCTCCAAATCTAAGAAGAAGGCAAGTGGAAAATTACCTCGGAAGAGAAGTTGGTCTCGGAAGAGAAGTTGGTCTCGGAAGAAAGGAGTTCTTCCAAAGCACTGAAGTCTGTTGTAGTGTCTGCAGAATCTTCCGAAGGTTCAGTCATCAAAACTTCCAAAGTCCCAAAAGGTTCCAAAGTTTTGAAGGTCAAGTCCAAGACTCCAAAGGTGGTGTGGAAGTCTACGAAAGACCAAGTGATTGAGAATTCTCCATCAACAACAGCTAAAGATCATCTTAGTACAACCATAGGATTTATTACTGTTGCATTACCTTCTGTTAATGAGCCCAAGACAAGCAAGGCTTGGGTTCTGAATGTAACTAATCATTTTCTTTGTGCAGGGACAGCTGAAGACAAACAAAAATGTTTGGATCATAGACAGTGGTTGTTCCAGGCGCATGATAGGCAATAGGTCACTACTCCAAAACTTTGAAAGGATTGATGGAGGACTAGTTGCTTTTTGAGGAGATGAAGGTGGTTAAATTCTGGAAGGGACATGGTCACAAATGGCAAGCTCAATATTGAAAAGGTAAACTTTGTCAAAGAGCTTGGGTACAATCTTCTGAGTGTATCCTAATTTTGTGATCAGAGTCATAACATGCTCTTTACTGAGCATGAGTGCATTGTTCTCAAGCCTGGTGTGGTCATTCCTCATGAGCACATTCTGCTTAGAGCCCTCAGGAAAGGGAACATGTACAAGATGGATTTGCAAGAAACATCTCCCTCTGGAGAAGTTTTATGCTTTCTATCTAAAGCCAATAGTGACGAGTCTTTCCTATGGCATAAAAGAATATGCCATGTAAACTTTAAGGACATGAATAAATTAATTAAGAACGATTTGGTAACTAGAATACCAAAGAAAGAGTTTACAAGTGATGACCATTGTGTTGCATGCCTGAAGGGGAAGCAACATAAGGTATCTCACAAGCCTAAGGAAAGGAACTCCATCACTACACCCCTACACTTGTTACATATGGATTTCTTTGGCCCTACTAGTGTAATGAGTCTAGGAAGGACCTCTTATTGTTTAGTGATCACAGATGATTTTACAAGATTCACTTGGGTCTTCTTCCTTAGAACTAAGGATGAGACTCTTGAGATTCTGAAGAATTTCATCTTAAAGATTGAGAATCAATCTGATCACAAGGTCAAGATCATAAGATGTGATCAAGGAACTGAATTTAAGAACCAAATCCTTGATACATTCTGTGATGAAAAGGGTATTACAAGATAATACAGTGCTCCCAGGACTCCTCAACAGAATGGTGTTGCTGAGAGGAGAAACAGGACACTGATTAAAGCTGCAAGAACCATGTTGTCTGACTCTAAGCTGCCCATCACCTTCTGGGCAGAGGCAGTCAACACTACCTGCTATGTGCAGAACAGAGTTTTAGTGGTCAAGACTCATGGCAAGACTCCTTATGAACTTTGGCACACGAGGAAACCTTTCATTGGCTTTCTCGGGTCATTTGGATGTCCTTGCACTATCTTGAATACCAAAGATCAAATTACCAAGTTTGCTGAGAAATCAGATGATGTACATTTTATTGGATACTCTTCTCAAGCTAAGGATTATAGAGTATACAATCTCAAAACTAAAATTGTTAAAGAGTCAGCCAATGTGACTTTCAATGAACACACACCCTGTGTGGTTGGTTCTGGTCCTGATTGGCTATTTGATCTTGATTTAGTTACCAACTGTTTTAACAAATCTTGTGAGAATGTTTCAGGATCTGCAAAAAATTTAAATACAGGTGATCCTGATCCAAGATTTGCGCTAAGAAGACCTTCAACTCACACATCTTTAGCTCCAGTTGGAACTACTTCTGCTAATGAGGTTTCTATCAGCACTACAATGACAAACTCAGCTAATACATCTGGGGTGCCTTCAAATTCCAGCTCAGAGGGTCCACAACTAGATAAGAACATCTCAATTGTGGAAGACAACAATGGTGGTGGTGACAGTGATCAAGAATTTCTTGATGCTACTAACCATACCATAGATGAGAACATCAATGATGTCACACACTACTTGTATCAAGTTTCTCTTGAAAAGTGTGCTGATGTGGTGGGAGAAACATCTATGCCAGATCTAAATTCTCTAATTTAGATCTTTCTCGGAAACTTGTTGTGATCCCTCAATTAGGATCCACAAGTCTCACCCTACCACAAACATCATTGGAGATGTTGTCACAGGGGTAAGAACAAGAGGACAAACCCATGAAGTAAATATTTGTCTTCACTCTTGTTTCTTATCCCAGATAGAGCCAAAGAAATTTGATGAGGCTCTAAAGGATGGAAGTTTGGTTGAATCTATGCAACAAGAGCTGCTTCAATTCAAAAGGCAGAAAGTTTCGAACCTTTGTCCTTTTCCTTATAGGAAGACTACCATTGGAACCAACTGGGTGTTCAGGAACAAGAAAGATGATAGAGGCATCATCATCAAGAACAAAGCTAGACTAGTTGTTCAAGGGTACACACAAGAAGAAGGGATTGACTACACTGATGTCTTTGCTCCAGTAGCAAGATTAGAAGCTGTTAGGATATTCCTAGCATTTGTTGCATCTAAGAACTTCAAGGTCTTTCAGCTTGATGTGAAGTGTGCCTTTCTGTATGCCACCTGGTTTTTAGATCCTGATCATCTGATTATGTCTGCAAGCTTGACAAAGCTCTTCATGGACTGCATCAGGCACCCAGGAAATGGTATGAGACACTGTCTGAGTATCTTTGTAAACATGGATACAGGAGAGGTACTATAGATGGAACTCTCTTCATCAAAGGACAGGGAAATGACATATTGCTAGTTCAAGTGTATGTGGATGACATCATCTTTGGTTCAACTAATCCAAAGCTCTGCAAAGACTTTGAGAAGCTGATAAAAGACAGACTGAAATGAGTGCTATGGGGGAACTCAATTTCTTTCTAGGAATTCAAGTGAAGCAAGTTGAATATGGAATCTTCATAAGTCAGTCAAAGTATGTTCAGGACACCCATAGCCAGAAACCACTCCCTTGGACCTGATCTTGAGGGGGTGTGTGTAGATGGACACTTATATAGGGCTATAATTGGGTCTCTTATGTATTTTACTACTAGCAGGCCTGATATTATGTTTGCTACATGTATTTGTACAAGATATCAAGCCAACCCCAAGATGTCTCACCTCATCACTGTCAAGAGGATTCTTAGATACCTCAAAGGTGCCCCAAAACTTGGTTTATGGTACCCAAAGAATCATGACTTCAATCTATATGCTTATACAGACAGTGATTATGGTGGTTGCAACATGACTGCAAAGTCTACATCTGGGGGATGTCAGTTCCTTGGTGGAAGGGTTGTCTCATGGCAATGCAAGAAACAATCCTGTGTCTCTGCATCAACTGCTGAAGCTATATACATTGCTGCTGCAAGCTACGGTGCTCAAGTGCTTTGGATTCAGAATCAGATGTTGGACTATGGGTTAAACTTCAAGGAGACTCCCATTCATGTAGACAATAACAGTGCTATCTCAATCACAGAAAATCTTGTGCAGGACTCAAAAACTAAACACATCAATATCAGGTATCATTTAATAAGAGATAACTATAAAAAAGGATTAGTTAAACTAGTCAAAGTTCACACAGATAAACAATATGCTGATCTGTTTACAAAAGCTTTTGATGAACATAGATTTAATATCTAATATCAGCTATTGGGATGATCAACTTTGAGTAGGCTTTTCCTAAAAATAATTCTTATTATTTCTTAAAATATGTGTGTTCTAAGTTTTCTAGTTCATCACTTTCATAAGCTCATGTTTTCTTTGGATGCAAATTTCTTTTTGAAGATTTTACTTAAGGTTTTGAAAATTTATGATACTTTGAAAGTTATGCTTTTAACTTCGGAAGCAAATCATGCCTTCAAAATAAATAACTGTCTAAGAATTTACCTTCGGAAGAGGATTCAGATCTATCTTCCGAAGCTTAAATACTTGTCTCAAACACTTATTCATTTTCAAGGACTATTTTCTTCCGAAGTAAAATTAACTCTCGGAAGCTTTGTTGTTTCATATACAATGCAATCAAGTTTTAATTTCTCTTCCGAAACAAAATTCTCAAAACTCTTAGGAAAATCTTCCAAAGTCATTTTAGCTTCGGAAGCTTTTTAATTAAAACTTCCGAAGATAATTAACCTTCGGAAGCTTTTTAAATTCCAAGAAAACTACTTTTTGAGCAAAAGTAAACTACTTTTTCAGAGGTGGGACCGACATCCGGATTTCAAAGTTTATCCTCTTTCATTAAACTTTATCTGAAATTCTTTTCATATATAAACCCAATGGTTTCCCTCTCTTTCTATCATCTGTTCTTCCGCCAAACCTAAAACCCAAATTTCTCTCTGAAATTTATTTCTTCCTTCTTTCTTCATCTTTAAGCTACCTCACAATTTCCAATCTCGCTCATAGAAATGATCCCAACTTTACCATGCAGCTACACAGGCAACATAATCAAGTTGCTCTATAAGCTCTGAGAAAGATCCTCATTTCTTAGAGGTTTGTCGATTCTTAGCTTTGTCCAACTACTTCACCTTCCTAACCATTTATCTCCCACTCTATGAGATCATCTGCTTGAATTTTGGAAAACCTACCAAGAGGTTGTCATGGATGGGGAGAAGCCACTGTCTGCCACAGTGCAGGGGAGAACAGTCTTCATCACTCCGGCCATCATCAACAGGCATCTTCAGCTGGATGATGAAGAAGGTGAGGTGTTCTTTCCAAGGAAGCTGTTAATCATTCTTTTGAGCAGATGGGATATGAGGGAGATTTCTCTGTAAAGACCTTTAGGAAAGGGAAGGTCTTATCCCAATGGAGATTCCTGCTCCATGTAGTCATCCACAGCTTATCAAACAAGCATGGTGGATGGGACCAGATTCTTGAGGATCTCTCCTTCATAATCCATAGAATGGTTTAGGAGGTCAAATTCAGGTATTCTCAGTTTATTTATACCAATTTACTTGCTAATTTAGACTACTTAGAATATTACATGTTTCCTATATTTGTCCAGTACATTCTCAACTGTGAACTGGGCTCATAGTTGAGGGAAACAGGTAACATTCTTAAATTGGGGCAGATGAAGCCCGTCATCTTTAAAATACTGAGAAAGCCCACTGTTGGCTTCTCTGGGGTAGAAACAGCCCTTGTCCCAAAAAATGTTAGAGCTCATTGCTCAAGGTGACAACCTAGCAGCACTAGCTAGTGTTGAGCCCACACCTGCTACCTCCCAACCACCCACACATCCTCAAATCACCATCACTTACCAAAGAAAATCCAAACGAACCCCTGCTCAGACTATTCAGTCTATGGAGGCCCCCATATACTCACCCATACAGGAAGAAGTGGACACTGGAGCTCCCACTTCTCCTGAGGAGCAGACCACTCCCATCTCTTCAAGGATCAGTGTTGAGGTTCCTCATGCTCAGCCTGATGTGCTCATTAGCCTAACTGCCTTAAGCCATCACTCTGAGTCTCAACACTCAAGTAATCAACCTTCAGGGGATAGTTACCATCCCCAGCCTATAGATCTCAACCGACCAATTCCCAACCTTGATTTCTATACTGATGAAGATCTAGGTTTCAGTGAGTACCACGATTCTCTCTTCTTTTCCCCTACTCAAAGAGAGATGAGTGCTTCTGAGGCTCCTATTTCTAGCCCCCATCAGTCACCTACCACTGAGGTGGACACTTCTGAACCTGTTCAAGATGTCCATATGGAAGAGGCTCTCACTTCTGGAAGTGATTACATCATTAAGACCTCCACCATGACAACTCAGCATACTGTCATCTCAACTGAGACTGCCAGTGAGCAGAGGAAATCCATCAGCCAAGAACCTGAAGCTGGTGGTGAGAGAGAGGACTTTGGTCCATTCATCTCATCCCTCAATGATTCTTCTGATGAAGATCAGGGGAATCTAAGACTAAAGGTGCACAAACTGTCTAAAACATGCACCTATTTAGTCTCCAAGGACAGTCACCTTGAATCTCAAGTGACTACCTTGCACAACAGGATGAATGATCAGCAACTTGAGATTTCATATCTTAAGGAAAAACTAGCTGGGAGATCCTTAAGAAGAGCTCAACCAGGAACACAAGAACCTGTGGATGTGATTGACCTATCTTCTAGCTCACTTATGCAAGTGGGTGATGCTACCAAAAAAGGGGAGAAAGTCATTACAGCTACAAAACCTGGGAGTTCTTCAGAGAGAGTGGAAATTGAGGACTCACCATCCTCACTTGCAATTGTGCATTCTCAGCAACCTCCTCAAATTCACATTGATATGGACTACACAGACTCCTTCCTACAGAGTCTGTTTGAGGATGAGATACGAAGGGCTATGTCATCTTCATCATCTTCCAATCACATCATTCAGTGGAGGTACGACAGCATTAGGAAAGCCCTAATCATCATAAGAGTTCAAGGACAACAAGAAGTCTTAAATTTTCAGACTTTGAACTACTATGAAGGTCTGGATCTAGTCAACATGCCACTTGTCAATCCAAGCAAATCAAGACAAGCTGACAGGCTGACTCAAAGAATCCAAGACAGGATCACTGCAGAGTTCAGCTTCAGAAGGAGACTTAGGCAATCAGGCAATGTCATCGGTCAACTGGATGTTGAGGTAGACCCTAAGATTAGTTTCATAGGGGAAACCTTGACTGAAGGCCCAGTGGCAAAACCTGAGAGCCCTGTCTTATCATCATCAACTGCTATAGAGATTCACATTCTTTTTGAGACACCTGCTGGTGAAGGTGCTTCTCAACCTCTCTCTGGCCAGAGCTCAGAAGCTGCATCAAGTAATGAAGGCCAAAACTCTCTCCACCCTGAGTCACAAAGGTCTGTGAGTGACAAATGGAAAGAAAGATGACATCTGAGGAGATTGAGGAGGAGGAGAGAGAGAGAGAGGAAAGGAGGCTGAGGGGAGAAAGTTCCTCTGCTGAGTCTTCAAGAATCATGGAGTCTGCTATCAGGGCTGCCCCCAGACCAGATACTCAGAATGATGAGTTAAGAGTAGTCATGATAAACTATCTGCAAGCAAGGAACTATGACATAGACAGTGTCATTTCTCTCCCCTTAGATGAGTTGAATGAACTGGTTGACCTAGAAATATCAAGGGAGAAGAAGGAGGTAGAAAATGTAGAGCTTTTAGTACAAATAAAAGAAGAAAGAAGAAAGAAAAGATTGTACAAACATGTGCCTACCCTCTCCCCAGTTCAAGAAAGTCCTGCACAAGAGGATGTGGTTCAACAAGAACCTCAAGTAGATAAAGAAGAAGAAAAGATCAAGATGATCAACTACTTGAGTGCCACAGACCTCTGATGGCACGCAACTACTCAGTTTGGCATCCCATTCCCTTTCCGTCCCATTCTCAGTTTAAGATTAGGTTTATTCTGAAAATTTACCCATTTCACTTAAACTTTGGCTCTGATACCAACTGGTAATACAGCTGGGTTCTCATCACACATAAAACATATAATTAAATTTGTATTTAATGAATCGCAGCGGAAAACTAAAACAAACTTTCATTTCCATGTAAATGCTTTTGCAAACTAATACAACATTCATTACAAAAAAATAGTTTGTTCGCATTAAAATGCAAAAACATTAATAAAAAGAATGCCATCCCAAAAGAGCTGAGTAGTCGCCCGTGCCATCCTAAGCAATCATTACCTGCCAACTGGAAACACATCAAAGTCAGCGTTGCTGAGTGAGCTCTAGTTTTATAAATAAACATACTTTACTTTCAGATAAAACCGTTCGTACTTTTTCATGATCACACATCATACGTACACATAGATAATATCATTATTATCTTCTTCATTCGTTCATTCGTTATTTCATTACCTTACTTGCGCATCGGACATCATCCCAAACCAATACCATGTGCTACACCCCGGTTAGTCGTAGCTACCGGGCCGAAGTCAACGAATGACAGCTAAACGTATGCCACGGTACTAGGAGTAACCATCAGTCTTAGCTACTGGGCCGAAGTCAAGGAATGACAGCTAAACGTATGCCACAGTACTAGGGGTGAGCGGTAGAGGTTCTACATTTAGGGTCAATCACCAAGAAGGACCCCGTATCCGATGTGTGCAAGACGTTTCATTCGTTCATTAATACATGCATTCATTCATCATGTTCCTCTTTCTTTATCTTTCACTTTACGTTACATAATACTTCGTTCATTCATCATAACAAGTAAAGCCACAGGAAAGATATATACATCACATTAAGGAACATAAACATGCATCAACATCACACCTACATGGCAACATCATACATACACAACGTACAACATCATCACCCTCATCATGCCCAACATGCTTCTAAGACCTCGATCGTCATCTTAAAAACTCTTATGGGAACCTTTACATCAACACTTACATCTGCACTTCCCCCGAAAGTCAGAAGTCAGTCTACACCTTCCTCGGGTTCAACAGCCCTATTCAGGCGTATGGACACCCTTCAGTCACATTGCCTCCATGCGACTGAACATCATGCGATTGAACTAATACGGATGAACACCTATGCGAATGAACATCCAGTCGTGCGAATGGACCCTCAGTCGCATGACCCCCATGCGACTGGCCCTCCAGTCGTGCGAATGACCCCAATCGTGCGAATGGACCCCAATCGCACCCTAATCGGCCGTATGGCCTCCATTCGGCCTCCAGTCGGTCGCCTAGCCCTAACTGATGCAGAATGCAGTTCAACCCGACTGCAGCCGAGGGTTTTCGGCCCCCAAACTCATCTAAACCCATTTTAAGCCTAAATCGACCATCCTAACCTTAGGGATGCATACCATAATATCATTCAAGCACAACCAAGCAAGAAATCAAGTCACAATCGCGTCATACATATACATACACATACACAAACGGGTCAACTTACACGCATACGAAACACGATTTCAGATGTTTTCCAGCCCCAAATCGTTTGAAAACAAGTAAAAGAGGGGTCCTAGAACTCACCTAAACGAGCACAACAACAAGAGCTTCGATTCGGCTTGCTTCACGACGATTTTGGCGACCCGAACCAACACTTTTTCCTCCTTTTTCTCTTCTTTCTCTCTATTCTTCTTTTGTGAGCTGAAATGTGAGTGTGGGGAGAGTGGGCTGCCCTCTCCCTACATATATCACCACATTTCCCAACTTTTCTTCGTTGGCGAGTTTGGTCCCTCGAATTTTGGACTTTATTTTCTTTTCTTTCTTCACCGCTTCAAAATAATAAATATCCGGGTGTTACAAGTCCACCCCCCTTAAATAGGTTTCATCCCCGAAACCTGTTATTCATCGAACAAACGTGGATAATGCTGTCTCATTTCTTCTTCAGTCTCCCACGTTGACTCGGATCCCTTCCTGTGCTTCCACTGTACACGCACAAGAGGAACCACTTTATTCCTTAGCCTCTTTTCTTTACGATCGATGATTGCCACCGTTGCTCCACATAATTGAGCCTTTCATCTATTTCAATGTCCTCCAGTGGAACAATCATGTCTTCATCAGCTATACACTTTCTCAAATGAGATACATGGAATGTCGAGTGAATCCCACTTAACTCATCTGGCAACTCCAATCTATAGGCCACCTCCCCTACTCGAGCAATGATTCGGAAAGGGCCTATATATCTTGGGCTCAACTTGCCCCGCTTTCCGAATCTGATAATACCCTTCCAAGGTGAGACCTTCAGCATAACCCGGTCACCCACCTGGAACTCAATTGGCCTACGTCGCTTATCGGCATACGACTTTTGTCTATCCTTGGCTGCCTTCATGAAGGCTTTAATCTTTTCAAGCTTCATATGGTGGCATACCAATACTGGCATGATAGCTGTTGTTGTATGAGAATTCAGCTAACGGTAAGTGGCCATCCCAACTTCCACCAAAATCGATCACACATGCCCGGAGCATGTCTTCCAGTGTCTGAATGGTCCTCTCTGACTGACCATCAGTCTGGGGATGATAAGCCGTGCTAATATGTAACCTCGTCCCCATAGCGTCGTGGAATTTCTTCCAGAATTTAGATGTGAACCGAGTGTCACGATCAGACACAATAGACACCGGCACACCATGACGAGCTACAATTTACTTGATGAACAGATCAGCCAACCTCTCCGATGAATACGTCTCGCGGATCGGTAGGAAATGAGCGCTCTTCGTCAGACGATCAACTATCACCCATATGGCATCATACCCTTTCGGGGTACGTGGCAGCTTCGTAATGAAGTCCATGGTGATGTGCTCCCATTTCCATTCCGTTATATCTAAAGGTTGTATCTTCCCATACGGATTTTGATGCTCTACCTTCACCTGTAAGCAAGTAAGGCACTTACTCACATATTCCACCACGTCACGCTTCATACCCGGCCACCAATAATCTTTCTTCATGTCATGGTACATTTTCGTGGCACCAGGATGAATGGAGTATCGAGTCTTGTGAGCTTCATCCATTATCTTCACCCGTAGATCCCCAAAACGAGGAATCCACACACGACCGAATCGAGTTCCAACACCGAGTGTGTTTTCACCCAATTCCCCAACCAGACCTCTCATTCTTTCTGAGTTAAGATGATCTTCTTTCAATGCCTCATCTTGAAACTCCTTGATTTGATTCATCACATCAGATGTCATGATTAGTTGATAAGCTTTCACCCGAATCGGTTCGGGCCTTTCCTTTCGACTAAGGGCATCCGCCACCACATTAGCTTTGCCTGGATGGTAATGAATCTCGCAATCATAATCCTTATAAGTTCCAACCATCTCCGCTGCCTCATGTTCAGGTCCTTTTGCTCGAAGAAATACTTCAAGCTTTTATGATCGGTGAATATGGTGCACTTCGTCCCGTGGAGATAGTGCCTCCAAATCTTCAATGCAAAGACCACGGCTGCTAGCTCCAAGTCATGAGTAGGATAATTGACCTCATGAACCTTTAACTGTCGAGATGCATAGGCTATAACCTTCCCTCTCTGCATTAACACACACCCCAACCCCGAGTAGGAAGCATCAGAATAAACCACTAGATCTTCACTTCCATCGGGTAATGACAGAACAGGAGCTTGAGTCAGTCTTGCCTTCAGCTCTTCGAACGCCTTCTCTTGAGCTTGACCCCATACAAATTTCACATCCTTTCGGGTCAACTTAGTTAGTGGAGAAGCAATCTTAGAGAAGTCTTGGATGAATCTTCTATAGTAGCCCGCCAAGCCCAAGAAACTACGGATCTCGGATGGCGTCTTTGGTGACTTCCATTGCATAACCGCCTCCACCTTCGCCGGTCAACCATAATCCCGTCAGGATTTACCACATGACCCAAAAACTGAACTTCGCGCAACCAGAA
Source organism: Flaveria trinervia (assembly GCA_025506515.1). Lineage (NCBI taxonomy): Eukaryota > Viridiplantae > Streptophyta > Magnoliopsida > Asterales > Asteraceae > Flaveria > Flaveria trinervia. The sequence goes on from CM046452.1 coordinate 3,669,398, forward strand.
CGCGCACTTGGAGAATTTAGCATACAATTTCTCCCTTCTCAACGTCTCTAGAACCTCTCGAATGTGACCGGCATGCTCAATCTCGCTCTTTGAATAAATCAGGATATCATCAATAAACACAATCACTGATTTATCCAACATAGGCCGACACACACGGTTCATCAGATCCATAAAAGCAGCTGGCGCGTTGGTCAAACCAAAGGACATGACAAGAAACTCGTAATGGCCATAACGCGTACGGAAAGCTGTTTTAGGGATATTGTGCTCCTTCACCTTCAACTGATGATAACCAGATCGAAGATCTATCCTCGAGAACCAACTAGCACCCTGAAGCTGGTCGAACAAATCATCTATCCTCGGTAAGGGGTAGCGGTTCTTCACTGTCAACTTGTTCAGTTCGCGGTAGTCAATGCACATCCTCATACTACCATCCTTCTTCTTTACAAATAGGACCGGAGCACCCCATGGAGAGATACTCGGTCTAATGAACCCCTTATCAAGCAGCTCTCGTAGCTGCTCCATCAACTCTTTCATCTCGGTTGGAGCCAACCGATATGGTGCCTTGGCAACAGGTTGGGCACCCGGTATCAGATCAATCTGAAATTCAATTTCTCTGTCAGGTGGCACTCCTGATAAGTCTTCTGGGAACACGTCTGGAAAGTCACACACAACTGGTACATCAGCTAGTTGTGGTATTGGTGTATCCATATCCTTTACATAAGCCAAGTAGGCGCTACATCCACGCCTCATACACTTTCCCGCCACCGCTATTGAGATCACCTTCGGAATCGTAGTAACCCGATCACCATAAACCGTTACCAAACTTCCGTCAGGCGCTGTCAACCGAACCATCTTCTTGCGACACACAATGTTCGCCTCGAAATCCGCCAACCAATCCATCCCAAGAACCAAATCGAAACCACCCAAGGTCATCACAAACGGTCTAACAGGAAACTTGTGACCCTCAAGTTCCACATCACACTTCTCTATCATCTCAGAAATCCTGGTAGACTTACCTATGGCAGTTTCTACATCAAAGGGCGCATCAACACGTCTACTACTAACAGGCAGCTTAGCACAGAAAGCAGCAGAAATAAAACTCTTACTAGCACCCGAATCAAATAACACATAAGCTAAAGTCTGGTTCACTAGAAACGAACGGACACAACGTCAGGGTCCGTCCTAGCCTCCTCCTGTGTCATGGTGAACGCCCTGGCGCTCGCCCTCGGTCCATCACTTCCCGTCTTCTTCACCCCTGAACCCTCAGTCCTCGACTTCTTACAATCTCTGCTCATATGACCAGTTTCCCCACAGTTAAAACATTTGCTCGACATGCAATCCTTCGCCATATGCCCTGTCTTCCCACACTTGAAGCACAAGTTTGACCCAAACCTACATTCCCCGCTGTGCTCCCTTCCACACTTGCCACACCTTTTCGACCCCGTACTTGATGTGACCACCCGGCGTTCATCCACCCGTGCCTTTTTGTTACCCATCGGGGCATCACCCCGACCAAACCGTTTCCCGTTCCAGTTCCGATCACCACCACCCTTCTTACTTGCTTCAGTCACCACCACCTCCCGCTCATCATACAGCCTCCCTGCCAAATCAACCGCTGACCTAAACGTGCTTGGCGGGGGCGATCATATGCCGGCGAACATCCACCGGTAAACCCTGAATGTACCTCTTGATTTTCCGAGACAGAGGCGTCACCTGATCAGGCACAAGCCATGCCATTTCATTAAACTTGGTGGTATACTGCTGGTGTGTCATGGTTCCAGCCTCCAACTGTAAAAACTCCCTTTCCAACTTGTCCATTTCCCGATGAGGACAAAATTCCTCAATCACCAACCTTCTCAGCTCAGGCCATTTCATTTTCCCAATGGCTCTACTACCCTCAGCTTGGACAATGTTGTCCCACCAGCACAGAGCTGAATCCACAAAAGAGTGGGTAGCAAACTTCACCTTTTGGTCCTCTCGACACTCGCTGATATCGAGAACAGCTTCCATTTCCCTCACCCACGGTGAGCAGCTGCAGCGGTGCCGTTTCCATCAAAAGTAGGGGGCTTGCATCTCATAAAAGCCCCATAATTACATCCTCGTGCCATTTCATGCACAGGCTCTTCCTCCTCCTCATCATCATCAGATAGAACCGTTTCCGGCTCTGGTTGTTCCCGTTCCCCAGAGGATCTGTTCTTTCTTTTCTTTCCCTTCTCGTACAGCCTTAATAACTTCAGTCACCACAGACGGTAAGATTGTCTGCATGACCTGATGGACTTCTTCTACAACAGCCTCTTTTACTGAGGCTCTCAGATTGGCGCTTTCGTCGCCACCCTCCGGATGAGGGATCTCTGGTTCTCATGAACCACCCTCTCAACTCTGGGTCTCCCTCTCTTAGGTCGCGGTTCAGCACCGTGACCCCCACCCCTAGAAGCTTTCGAAGATCTACCTCCGGCCATCACACGCACACTGAAAGATTCAAACACCAACACGGTCATTCAAGGAAATAACTCAGTTTATGTCAAGTATAGTAAGTCCCTAATTACAGTGGCCAGTTGTGATTAGCCACTTACTTTACTCTTCATACCCCAAGTATTACCTGTCCTGACTACATCAGTATTTAAACCTACATATAACACATAACACATACCATGCGCACATAAAACCGGTTAACTTTACGAAAATACCTGATGGCACGCAATTACTCAGTTTGGCATCCCATTCCCTTTCCGTCCCATTCTCAGTTTAAGATTAGGTTTATTCTGAAAATTTACCCATTTCACTTAAACTTTGGCTCTGATACCAACTTGTAAGGCCCCGTTCCCGGGACGCTTACAGCTGGGTTCTCATCGCACATAAAACATATAATTACATTTGTATTTAATGAATCGCAGTGGAAAACTAAAACAAACTTTCATTTCCATGTAAATGCTTTTGCAAACTAATACAACATTCATTACAAAAAATAGTTTGTTCGCATTAAAATGCAAAAACATTAATAAAAAGAATGCCATCCCAAAAGAGCTGAGTAGTCGCCCGTGCCATCCTAAGCAATCATTACCTGCCAACTGGAAACACATCAAAGTCAGCGTTGCTGAGTGAGCTCTAGTTTTATAAATAAAACATACTTTACTTTCAGATAAAACCGTTCGTACTTTTTCATGATCACACATCATACGTACACATAGATAATATCATTATTATCTTCTTCATTCGTTCATTCGTTCTTTCATTACCTTACTTGCGCATCGGACATCATCCCAAACCAATACCATGTGCTACACCCCGGTTAGTCGTAGCTACCGGGCCGAAGTCAACGATGACAGCTAAACGTATGCCACGGTACTAGGAGTAACCATCAGTCTTAGCTACTGGGCCGAAGTCAACGAATGACAGCTAAACGTATGCCACAGTACTAGGGGTGAGCGGTAGAGGTTCTACATTTAGGGTCAATCACCAAGAAGGACCCCGTATCCGATGTGTGCAAGACGTTTCATTCGTTCATTAATACATGCATTCATTCATCATGTTCCTCTTTCTTTATCTTTCACTTTACATTACATAATACTTCGTTCATTCATCATAACAAGTAAAGCCACAGGAAAGATATTATACATCACATTAAGGAACATAAACATGCATCAACATCACATCCTACATGGCAACATCATACATACACAACGTACAACATCATCACCCTCATCATGCCCAACATGCTTCTAAGACCTCGATCGTCATCTTAAAAACTCTTATGGGAACCTTTACATCAACACTTACATCTGCACCTTCCCCCGAAAGTCAGAAGTCAGTCTACACCTTCCTCGGGTTCAACAGCCCTATTCGAGCGTATGGACACCCTTCAGTCACATTGCCTCCATGCGACTGAACATCATGCGATTGAACTAATACGGATGAACACCTATGCGAATGAACATCCAGTCGTGCGAATGGACCCTCAGTCGCATGACCCCCATGCGACTGGCCCTCCAGTCGTGCGAATGAACCCCAATCGTGCGAATGGACCCCAATCGCACCCTAATCGGCCGTATGGCCTCCATTCGGCCTCCAGTCGGTCGCCTAGCCCTAACTGATGCAGAATGCAGTTCAACCCGACTGCAGCCGAGGGTTTTCGGCCCCCAAACTCATCTAAACCCATTTTAAGCCTAAATCGACCATCCTAAACCTTAGGGATGCATACCATAATATCATTCAAGCACAACCAAGCAAGAAATCAAGTCACAATCGCGTCATACATATACATACACATACACAAACGGGTCAACTTACACGCATACGAAAAACACGATTTCAGATGTTTTCCAGCCCCAAATCGTTTGAAAACAAGTAAAAGAGGGGTCCTAGAACTCACCTAAACGAGCACAACAACAAGAGCTTCGATTCGGCTTGCTTCACGACGATTTTGGCGACCCGAACCAACACTTTTTCCTCCTTTTTCTCTTCTTTCTCTCTATTCTTCTTTTTGTGAGCTGAAATGTGAGTGTGGGGAGAGTGGGCTGCCCTCTCCCTACATATATCACCACATTTCCCAACTTTTCTTCGTTGGCGAGTTTGGTCCCTCGACTTTTGGACTTTATTTTCTTTTCTTTCTTCACCGGCTTCAAAATAATAAATATCCGGGTGTTACAACTATTTTATCCAAGTTGAGAGGTTATATGTGTCAAAAAGGACAAATGTTTAAAAAGTTGGTGAATAAAGCAACATGGCCGTCCATGTTGCCTATTCACATCAACTCTCGGGTTTTGAAGAGAGAGAGAGAGAAAGAGAAGGTTGAACTTCGGATATTTTGAAGAACAAGAGTAGGGAGTCGAATTCAAGGCGGTTAAACTCAATTGCAAACAGGTTTTGAAGAAGTTATAACTAAGAGGCTGCAAAGGTGAGTTCTAGAACCACTTTTTTATTTGTTTTTAAATGATTTGGAGCTGGAAATACATGTATAAACGTTTTTATTAAAAAAATGGGGTTTTTAACCGATTGTATATGTGTATGTGTTTGCGGGTGGGGTTTAATTTTGGGCTATGTATGTGTCTGATGATGTTGTGAATATGTTTCTAAGACTTAGGATGTATGATTTAAGCTTAAAACATGTTAAAAATGATTAGGGACTAAATTCTGATGTTTAGTGTGAATTAGGTTGCACATGCGCCTAAACAGTAGCCCATGCGCCCAACAGAAATAACTGTCTAAGTGTCTCATGCGCCCAACAGAAATAACTGTCTAGGTGTCCCATGCGCCCAAAACCTCATGTGCCCAAACAGTACCCATGCGCCTAGAAGTAGGCTAAAATTGACTAAGTGTCCAGACACCTAGGATTCCCATGCGCCTAGGAACTCATGCAGATGCATAGTGCCCATGCGCCTAGAATTGTCAAGAAATGACTAAGTGTTGCTCATGCGCCCCAATAGTGCCCATGCGCCTGAAAGTTCTCCATGCGCCTAAGTGTTCCTCATGCGCCTGAAAGGTCATACACCCCAATAGTGTTCATGTGCCTAGAATGACTAAGTATATTTTCTATTTTTTGGGAAAAATGTAAAAGTAGGCTTTGACTTGGGATGTTCCCGGGGACTATGTTATAACATCGTCGAATTTCAAAATTATGAAACCAAACCCAAACTCACTTTAAACTTTCATATGATGGAAATTTTAATATTTAAAATTTTTATTATATATTTTATTGAATCAAATGCGTTAAATATGCAATTTAAGCAATATTGAAAATTGTTTTATTCATTTTATCATTTAAACAAAGAATAATAATTTATTTATTTTATAAATAAATCTTTTTCATAAAAATATAAATCTTTATTTATCATTTTATAATAAATAACTAAATGGAAAATACTTATTAAAACTTATAAAGTTATAAAATGAACTTATAAAGTTACAAGTCTTATAAAAGTATAAAGATTTTATAAGAAAATAAATTGTAATTATTCTTTTATCTATTTTTTATTTAATTTATATTATTTCAAAATCATAACCCTTTTTAAAAGACTTATAAATCACTATTAACACCATTCATAATCTCCTCCTAACCTTAATTATAAAAGCAAGGCTTAGGCCTCACTTTTTATTTGTTCATTCTTTAAAAATCTCACTCTCATATATTTCTTTCATCTATTGGTTATGATCAATTTAAAGAATTTTATTTTACAAGAAATTTCAAGAATTTTTAATACTAAGGTAATCTTTTATTGCTTTTATATTATACATTTTAATCATCCTAACATCCAATTGTTCTCATGACTTTATGTTCTTACTATTGTTTTTTCTTCTACCAAATCTATTTTTATTTTAATCATCATCATTTGATCATTAACATTTTAATAATCACTAACCTTATAACAATCACTAACATTCTTAAATCAAGCTAACAAGACACTAACATAAACAAAGAATCCCGTTTGCATATGGACGGCTATGCCGCCGCATTCGGTTATTCCACAAGATTATTGTTCTAAATGATGGCTATGCCAAAGTCTTAGAATATTTTTATAACTCAAATAAATACTAATATACCATATATTGACATAATAACATGTTCTAATCCGTTTCATGCTTTAACGGTTTTAAAAGTGCACATAAGTGTCTTACTACAATTCTGGCAGAATATAATCTTACTTTAACCGACCATAACTTGATCATAAAAAAATAAATTTGAGTAAACTCAGACTCCAATGTTAAATTCTTTGAATTACCTTTTCAACGACAGTTTATACGTCTTCAAACTCAATTGGACAACTCAACAATAGCCTTCACAAGATAAGTGCGCATTTCAGCACCTTCTGTCTTGTGCTGCTTGTTTGACCTATTTAAAGATCTTTTCATAAAATTGTTTCTGAATAAAAGTTGTCCGGGAGACTTTGAACTAATCAAGTATAAATGTTTATAATTTTATGAAACCGTTTTCTATTTTTAAAACCTGTTCAAACACATACCAAACATTCTGTCCAAAATCTAAAATTGATGCAATAATCCTTTTTCAATCTATCTTTTGTTTTTTAGCATTCTCTAAACGTCCTAATTTCTTGTAATGAATTCCAACCTCAATTTATTATTCTTTTTATCATTTAGAACATCACCTTTAACTCTTGACATTCAAGTTTTCATATGTACTCCACAACCATAACCATACTTGTGAATTTTCCATATGAGTATTTCTATACCCCTTTTTTATATTTTCACACTTTGAGGTGAAACATGTTACCTTATAACCGTTGCACTTGTAAAACGCTTGATTCTTGTAAACTTATGGCAATTCACTTGTATGTTGTGGTTAGTTGATCTTTGTAGCTATCATGTAATGTCGATTATATGTACAATCATTAACTATTGCTAGCCTGATGATATCATAGATCTATGGGCCTGACAAGCCTGCTTGGTTGATCCAAGTACACTTAGCTAATCGTATATACTTGTAAACGTTTGAGACTTGTAAAACTGTCAAGGTTTGATTGTGCATTCTCTCTTACATCCCTAGTTACTTTGTTCACTAATCTATGACATGAATTGTCATCTTTTATATATTTATGTATTGAAAATTATGGAAATCTTACCAACATTATTGTTAACCATTTATTTTTAACATGTTTCAGGTTTAATACTTGGGATTTCTCTTCGTGCTCATATAAGACGTGGACCTAGTTTAACTAAATATGTTATTTCTATTGTTTGAAGCTTTTGTATTGTATGGGCTTATTTGTCTTGTAATGTTCAATGATTAATGATATTTAATATTATTTCAACTTAATTAGTTTCATGTGCTATGAACAATCGTTTCGCATTCGTCCGCCCCGATGATTCCGCCGCTGGTCGGGGCGTGACATATGTAAGTTGACTTTTTGAAGTCATAGATGATGAGATGGGCTATGTATGATGTGATGTATGAATTATGGTGCCTTGTATGGCGGTGTTTTGTATGTTTATGTTCCATAATTATGTATGTTTATTTTTCATGGCTTTACGTGTTATAGTTGTGAAATAAATGATAAAATATTATGTAACGTAAAGTGGAAGATAATAAAACGAGGAACACAATGATAGAATGCATGCATTAATGGAAGAGAAAGTAAAGAAAGGCTTGAAAGCAAAATGTACGGAGGTGCACGACTCTAAAATATTGTAAGCTCAACTATGTGTGGTTTAGATAACCCTTAAGGATACACGCAGGGGTCTAGTCTTTGTGACTGACCAGTGATATAGTGCATGGTTATAGTGGTTACTCACCCCGGTGCTGGTGCCAGGCTGTGTGCGTTATGAAAATCATTTATAATCTTCGGCCTAGTACCCGCTTTGTACATACGTTTGGGGTGTAGTATACAGTTGGGATCTTTGTTGCTTGCCCCGATGTTGGTGCCAGGCTATATGCGTTATGGAAGTTATTTATGATCTTCGGCCTAGTACCCGCTTTGTGCATACGTTTGGGGTATAGCTGATAACACTGATCCGAAAAGAGATAAAGAAAGAAAGTGATAAACAGTAAAGGAAGATAATAATATTATTATCTATGTGTACGTACGATATGTGATCATGTCCGAAAGTATAGTATGCCTTGGAAGAAAGTAAAGAATGGTTGTAAACGAAAGTAAAGTATGTTTTATTTTAAAACTAGAACTCACTAAGCAACGTTGACTTTTGTGTGTTTTCAGTTGGCGGGTAATAGTTGCTGAGGATGGCACGGGGCGGCTACTTGGCTCGTTTTGGATGGCATTCCCTTGTATAATATTTTTGCATTGTAATGCAAACAAACGATTTTTGTAACGAATGTTGCATTAATTTGCAAAAGCATTTATGATGAAATAAAATGATGTTTTTAATGTTTCCGCTACAACATTTTATGTAAGTTAATGTAAATATATGTTTTGTGTGCGATGTATGGCCAGTTGTAAGCGTCCCGGGAACGGGGTCTTACATTACGCATCCGTAACTTGTATGAGTTATATGTACGTAACTTTTAGTTGTACATATGATAAAACATACTTACATATACATAACCCCTATATATACGTAACTCTGTAACACGTATATATATATATATATATATATATATATATATATATATATAGGGGAGGGATCATATGAAAACCATGAAAACCAGGGATTACATATATGCAACTACGTATTATAAATTGTACAACTAAGAGTTACGTATATATATGGGTTATTTATATGTAAGTATGCACTACCAAGTGTACAACTAAGAGTTACGTACATGTAACCCATACAAGTTACGTACATGTAAACCATACAAGTTACATATATGTAAGTTGTTTCGCTATCATTATCGTTCCTTATAGTTTAATCAAAAATATATAATATCTTCAAAAAACAAGGATGAAGTTTACTCAAATATATTTTAAACAATCAAAAAGTTAAATCATTATATGTTATGTAATTAGGTAATGGTAATTTTTATAATTTTTAGTTATAAATATGGTTTTCATTTGATATCTTTTGTATCTCTCTCTTATATATATAGTATGGTTAGTACATATCTACATTTTAACAATTACTATATATAAATTATGATAAATAAAATAACTAAATATGTGTTATATCATTTAAAAAGTTACACATAAGAGTATAAGAACCATTAAAAGATATATAGATGAAATAACAAAATAATTAATACGAGTCAAGCTAGCTAGGCTTGAATTAAACAAAAAAAAAACAAAGTTTGAAAGAACCAAACTTTAACTAAAGCTGGATAAGGTTTAAGCTTAAATATATTTTTTTAACAACAATTTCTAATTATTATAATATAAAACATCACAGCTTGCATACTGATTCGATTTAAACCCCAACTTTTTAATCGCAAATCACACTATTTAACTATAACTATGACGATGTTTTCACCGAACTCGAATAGTTAACCACTTAATCGAGAGCTTGATTTAAAGTGGATATGAAAATGAAATGAGTATTATATTGACAAGAAGAGCACGCATGGATTGACAAGAATTATTCCTGTATTTAAAAAATAGAATTAAATGTGTAAAGAAATTCCGTATTTAAAAAATTGACAAGAATTATTCCTGTATTTAAAAAATAGAATTAAATGTGTAAAGAAATTCCGTATTTAAAAAATTGACAAGAATTATTCATATATGATGATCGACCCAATTTGAAAAAAATATCAATATGTTGTCTCACTTTATCTTTTATCCTACTAATTATTAACTCACATGTAAGACTTAAAACTATATATTATAATATTACACACTATATAGCATATAGTGTGCAAGTTTTTAGCACACATAAGAACAAATATGAGACACATTATAATTAGTCATCTTGATTGCATTATTTAGAACTCTTACAATATTATATGAGCTTGACATATGATGACCAATTCTGTTTGAATTAAATTAAAAAATATTTATGTTAAATATATTTTGTCTAGACTTCTTTTTATTTATGTGTATTATAGAATGCAAGAGCAACGATTTAAATAATACGTTAAATCGTATTCTCCATTATTTAGCTTCAAGGTATTTTTATGACATTATTGCATGTTGACTTGAACATCCACATAATTATCTCACACTTTGACCCTATTCATGTATTGATAGCGCTGAGGAGTTGCAAGTTAAATGAACTCAAGTGTGATACTTGCTCTTCCACTTGGTAGTTTTGTTTTTGGGTTGCTATAATACTTAAGTTGTTTTCTTAGGACTATTCTAGGCTCGGTTCTTGCCGTTGTATATTTAGCAGTTTCATTCTTATTAAGATGATTTTTTATTTTTTTGTTGTTTTTCCATGAAAATTTGTCTTGGGATAGCCTGGCTTGTCTTTCTCACCATTACAATTGCTATTTCCTTCAATCATGACCTTTTGTGGTTTTTCATAGCGATATCAACTAGGTCTTTAGTTATCACGATGACTAAAGCCAAGTCTTGAACATTATGTCGGTCCAAATCGATCTTAGTCCATGAGTTTAAGCCATTACGGATGTAACGAGCAGACATATCAAGTATCTCAAGTATAATGGTTGTTAACTCCTTAACATATTCCTTGATTCATTAGTTTGCTTAAGTTTTATGAGTTCTACTTTTGGCTTCGTATTAGGCATGTTCAAACTACCTCTTGATTTCTTAAAAAAATCAGTCCTTGTGTTCGTAGTACAAGTATTTTTTAATGTCCATGTGCCTACGTCGCCACCATGGTTTCACGCTTTCCTTTAGATATATTAAAGTTGTCTTTATCTTCATCTCATAATCCACGATGTTTACCTCATCCAAGGCTCGATGTTTACATTTCATAGATATATATATATATATATATATATTATATATATATATATATATATATATATATATATATATATATATATGAGTAAATTACGCTTTTAGTCCTTGTGGTTTGGTGGTTATAACGCTTTTCATCCAATAGTTTAAAAACACCCGGTTTAACCACTATGGTTTAAAATATGTCACAATTAGGTCCAAAGCGTTAAGTCCATCCATATCAACTGTTAACTTTTGTCTAAAAGACCAAAATACCCTTAGACTTAAATATATATTATAATATAAATATAAAAAATCACATGGGATCCACATAGTTAATATAAAAAACCTCTTTATTTTTCTCTCTCTTTACACTTTGTATCCTTCTTCTCTAGCAACTCTTATCACCCCCAAACTAACCCTAGCCACCACCACCATCATCATCTATGATGATCAAGTCACCATAGCCACCACTACCGTCATCTTCAACTGTTAAATCACCATAGCCATCACCTTCATCTTCATCTTCAAGATTTCTTTATGGTAAATCAAGCAAAAATTAAGGCGTACCCCACCCCTTTTCCTCTCTACGCTTTTATTTCTCTCTAAAATTGGTGGATGAACAAGGTTGTTGGACGGGGCACTGATTATTAGGCGGTGGTGGTAGAGGTTGCAGGTTAGGTGGCGTTAGGGTTTGAAGGAGGGGCCGTAATGGTGGCGATGAAGGTTCACACAGAGAGAGAACGGGATCACAAAATAAAGATGGGTGGGTGAGATACTAGTGTGCGGGGGTGGTGGTTGTGACGTGACCGGCGCCACAGTCGATGTACTCGTCGGAAAGTGTGATGCTATGGTTGAAGGAGGGGCGGTAACGGTGGCGATGAAGGTTCACACAGAGAGAAGGGGATCACAAGATGAAGATGGGTGGGTGAGATGCTAGTGTGCGGGGGTGGTTGTTGTGAGGTGACCGGCGCCATGGCCGATGTACTCGCCGGAGAGTGTGATGCTATGGTGATGGGGTCACCGATGACATTGTGGTGACTGGTAGGAGGGTGGTCGACAATGGGGTGAAATGTTTGGTGGTGTTGTCCGACCATCTGAATAGCTTTATTATATGTAGATTTAAGAATTTTTTTAGTTAATTAATATATTAGTTTTATATTATTTGTAATTAGTAACCATTTAGATCCAAGGATATATTAGTCATTTTACACAAATTTAACAGAGAATATGGATGGTAGTTAGTGCCTTGGACTTGATTGATACATATTTTAAACCCCAGTGGTTAAACCGGACGTTTTTAAAGTATTGAATGAAAAGCGTTATAACCACCAAACCACAGGAACTAAAAGCGTAATTTTCTCTCTCTCTCTCTCTATATATATATATATATAATATATATATAAATATATATATATATATATATATATATAAATATATATATATATAATATATATATAAATATAATATATATATATATAAATATATATATATATATAACTGCATACGTGTCACCATTATAGGCTATGTAATAGTTGATTTTCTCGCATCTTTCTCCTTTTAAATAATAATAAAAGTATGAAAGTAATATTTTAACTTCAAATGTCAAATAAATATTCTTTAGTTAATAACTATTCATAATTAAAATTTCAAATATGTTAACTTCAGATCTTTTTATTATAATAAAGGGTAACTAAATATGTCACATGACATAAAATGATAATTAGAAATATCACATGGCACCACTACATTCACTCTTAATAAATTTTTCCGCTTCTCTCTCATATTAAATAACTCAGTTAATTACTAATTATAACGTACACCATCTTTTTTTTAAAACATGAAATATTTTAAAAATGACATTTTTATATGTGTTTGTTTTTAAACGAAAAGTATTATTTATTTTTTAGTAAAAACAAAGAAAAGTATAAAAAACAAATTTTTAAAAAGTTGATATCATTATTTTATTACTTATAGTATTTACTCGCACATAATTTAAATCACATATTATTTAATAATTAATAAATTTTTATTCTACATAATAGCTTATTTATTCAACCCGTGTAATGCACGGGTTCACTAAAGCTTAGTTTTTAAATATGTGTAATATATATATGTGTTTATTCAATATATATAATACACAATGTTTAAGACACAACTTCATATATTATTAAAGATGTAACAGTAAATTTATTTAACCTGTGTATTACACGAGATTTTAACCTAGTGTGTGTGTGTGTGTGTGTGTGTGTGTGTGTGTATAATAGAACTAACCATATAGAAAAATATTCAAATAAAAAAATAAATCTAAAAGGTGTAAAAAGTAATCTCAATTATCAATTTATTAATCAATGGTTGAGATCAAAGTGCATGAAAGAAGTTTGTTAGATGAGTATTTTAGGCATAGTTATTTTTGTTAATTATATTCATGTTCCCTTATTTTTTAACATTCATAACTTTCATGTATGGTATTATTGTTTATTATAAAAATCACACTATAAAAAGAGTGTTTTTTTATCTTTAAAACGGACGTTTTTGTCTTTAAAACGAGTATAATATCGATGTATAAGAAGATAATAATTTCTTTACGGTTTTAAGTTCATATGATTTCTACTCATTATTATGTATATAATATAGTTTATTTTGTCTTTTTGTTAGTTATAGTGTTTTTCTGAATGACATAATTGTGTATTTTTAGTATGTAAAACAAAATGATAAATTAATAACTATTTAATCTAATACATTAAGAGCAATGATAAAATAACGTAAAATAATATAAAACATAAAATATAATGATAAAATATTTCATTGTGTTTTTATATTATCATTACTTATGTTTTATTAAACACTATTAGTTTTGAAAAATACATTAATAAATAATATATACTTTAAATTGTAAAACACAATAATGGATAATAATTTATATAATCTATAAAAACAATATTAAAAATAATATATTCTATCATCTTGAACATTATAAGTTTTAAAAAATATATTTGTGAAATAAAATTATTGTGTACTTGTAACTGTAAAATATAATCATAGTTAACAATTTCATATAATTTAAAAAAAGACAATAACATAAAATATCTAAAATGTAAATATAATGATAAATACATATAACAAATATTAAAAAATATATGACACAATTAATTGATATTTGGCTCAATAAACGTATTATATACAACAGATTGACATATTTAACACAAGACCATAATAACAATTTTTTAAAATATATGAATAACACGTATTAAACTCATAATTTTTCTTAAATTTCATGGATTAAATACAATGTCTACTACAAGACTACTCATCCTTATAATATAAACATTCCGTTGATTAAATAATTCATCTGAGAAAAAATATTCAAAAAATAAATGTAAGAAGTGGGCCCATGAAGAATTGGAAAAGCAGCAATGTTATTGGTTGAGTTAAGATTCAGCCAGCCAGAGGGATACACGTCAATATTTTATAAGTATCCATGGCCCATCCTATATCGGCACCTAAAGTAGAAATATATTTCATTAATAATTTAATATCATTTTCGGAATTGTAGGGTTTTTTTTATTTTAAATCTTAATATTCATTTCTAAATGGGTTCACTTTAAACCAAACTGTAATCTAAGACCTAACTGAAAACTATTTTTCTGGTTTTTGGTTTTAAGAAATTCAATTCGGTGAAATCGAGAAAACAAATTCGTATTTTAGCCTACTATAAAATCGAAAAACTCAGAAAACTGATATCATATTTTTTTAATATGCAAATCATGTTTATATTTTTTAAATTTAAAAAGCACGTTTTAAGATATATGTCACTTATATAGATTTTATAATGCAAATAAAGAACAAATTGATATTATATGGATATAAAATTTCTAGAAGGATGAATGTTTGGTTACTCTGTTGTACTTTTCATCATTTGTTTTTTTTATTGGTCTCTTAGATATTCTTTGAAAAAAAGTTCTTAAATATCCTTGTATGAAAGTCGGTTAGATTTTAACAATTGTCGGGCAAGAAGTTCAAAGCCTATATCTCATTGTGTTCATAGCTTGGTTTTGAAGATTTATAAGTTAAAAGCATAACTAAAACCTTACAGTTTTTGAATATCGATAATGGAATTAGAATGTTAAGATTAAAAAGTGAATCAAACCGAATTGTTATTAACAATTTGATTCCATCGTTTAGGCTCATTATGGGACGCAACATATATATATACATATATATATATATATATAACAAGGCTCTATTCAATGATTTGAACATATTTTGTAATCAACATTATTTCTTTCTTTTATAAGAGTTTAAAAAATGCATGAAATAATTAATTAGTTAAGTTATATTCTAGGTACAATAACACTAAAACTAAGTGAGTCGTGGTATATAAGCAAAATAAATCCCAAGCTAGCTACGGGGAATATGAGTATGCACACAAGGTAGTCAACATAGAGCAAAAAGCACAACAACATAGAAAAAAATCGAAGTCAACCTAAGGCAATGAATCTAATATAAAGTATCTAAACACAAAATACATAATATTATTATGGTCCAGCAGAGCGGTTTTAAATGACTGGTGTTTTTGTATAAACCGTAAACCCAAGTTGTTCATTATGGTTTATAATTTTTTCTAAATGATAGCCCGACTTGCCAAAACTTAAAGAAAAAATGAATTTGTGGTTTTATACCGAACCATAAAACCCCTTATATCCCAGACTTTCATGTATCATTGTAAAGCTTTATCATGAGATTTTACCCATAACTTTCATGTACATATATAACAACTTAACATTGTTACCGGTTGATATGTAGTGTTACCTTTCAGTGTCACTAATTACA
This sequence comes from Flaveria trinervia, assembly GCA_025506515.1. NCBI lineage: Eukaryota > Viridiplantae > Streptophyta > Magnoliopsida > Asterales > Asteraceae > Flaveria > Flaveria trinervia. Next base: position 3,685,474 of record CM046452.1, read on the forward strand.
ATATTCTTTCTTAGACCAAACATAATGGGGACATTGGGCATTATAGGTGAAGGAATTTTCACCATAACCCTCTAAATCTTATAAATCTAACAAATGAGTAACGATATGATTGAAGGGGGCATTAATGTCATTAACCATTACATGTACATTTAACTAAAGTAAAATATTAAGTTGACATTGATGTGATGTAAAATACCTCTTAAGAGACATTAACCATTACATATGTGTAGAGAAAATATATAAAGGTTGAAGCAACCAAAGTCTTTCTGCATGCATGTTGCACAAGTACTGAAGAGAATGCTTCGGAAGTTTCACACATAAAACAGAAATATTCTAAGTGTGAAATCTTCCGAAGCCAAGACCAATATCTTCCGAAGTCAAAGATGAAGTCTTCCGAAGCCAAAGATGAAGTCTTCCGAAGCTTCAGAGACAAAGTCTCCGAAGCCTCATCTCTTGAAAACAGGTTTCTTCCGAAAACTTTTAGTATTATGCTTTATCTGATGTACTTTTTCATAAAGCTGAACACATTTCCGCTGCAAATCTGTAAAGTCACCAACTTGCATGAGTTGGTGAAAAGGTCCATGCTTTTGGTAACTGTACATTGAAGTCTTGAGTCTGTAACTTTCTACTTCATGTACTTTATCTTTTTTGTAATAGATAAGAATATGAGTTATGGCATGTCATAATCACTGGTCAAAAGGAAATCTGTCTTTTGACTCTACAATTGATTTTGTTTTGAGCCTAGTCAATTGTATCCAACTGGCTTTCATAGTATGGCCGGCTTTAGGATGTAGTATAAGTATCTCATGTTCTTGTAACTTTATGAATATGCTTTGTAACACTTGTAATAGAACATAGAGAAAGCAATATACTGTATTTTGAAAACCATATACTTGTGCTCTTGTGTTCTGTCTCTTACAAATAATTGTGTTCTTAGTGTCTTTTTTGTGGTTAATCCAGTTCACTGTTTGTTTAAGTTTGGTTAAACTCATCTTTGTGTTGTTATGTTCTAAGTGACCCCCTTCACCGGTCATACAATATGATCTTATAATTAGATCAACTAATTAACATTATTTCTCTTTAAGGGGACATACTCGTAGTAGGGTGTATCCCCTTTATTTATAAAAAGATCAAAAGTTCAAATCATGTAAATTGTAGATTACTATAGATGATTAATTAAAGAAGTTACAAGACGTTAAAAAAACTAACATTCTCATTTATTGGTGTTTATATGTTTATTTTTTGGATTAACTCCTTGGAGTGAAATAAGCAATTAAGCTCACAAAACTTATGTTATCACTTTTGTAGTTCTTTTTTTAAAATAATGTTACAAAATGAACTTGAAGCGTAGGTGGAAGACAAGTGTGTGTATGGGGAGAAACAGGGTATCATCATTAGAGTCGGTAGTGGAAACCAAACGTATTAGTGACGACCCGTTTGTTATGTTAATTAATCACATATACCCTAAAGTTGTATACTTTTTATATTCATATATCAAAGTCACTATACTATATTTGTCTCATTAAAACTATGTTACAAGCTAATATAACCGGTTGTTTTGTTCATTATTAATGCTATACAAATAGGTATTTGCTATGAAAAGTCTATGATATATAGATGAGTGATACAATTATTGTATTTAAGTAGACAATTTCTTTATAACGGTAAATTAGGGTTTTTTCATTCATGTCAATGAATTTTATGAATCTCAACAAGAGCCATTAGTCATCTTTTGGTGAAGATACCATTTGTCTATAAAATCTTGTGAGAAAACCATGCATGAAAAAGACTACATATGATTGATTACTATGAAATTTACTAACGGATTACCATGAACATTTCACCTTCAGATAATCATCAACAACGCATTAGCCAAGGCAGCATATTACCGAAGGGTCACCAATCATGAGTATATCACTAACCGACTAGCAGTGACACTAAATTTCATGGAAGATTGTTGACAGACCACTTATAGTATTACCTATCATTAATATTATTTTTTAACAAAAATACCTAAAGATGATACGTTTCAAATAAACAAAAAAAATCTTGTAAATCCAAATATTTTACAACATCTATATTATTCTCATTTCGATCAAATTCCGGATTGGAAGTAGGGGCGGGGGCGATCACATGAGAAAGTGATAACAAGTAGTTTTAGAGTAATGAATAAAATTTATGGAGATAAAGAGTTTTGGTTAATAGTATAAAAGGGAAAATCAATTTCACTTTGACATCTAGATCAATTAACCAATTAGTATGTAGATAAGTTTATTTAGAACTGTAAATAAACACTATGTAAAAAATTTATTTAGAATGTAAATAAGTTAATATATAATAAATCCTCTCCCTTGTCACAAGAAATGTCTATCCAAAGCGTCTTCCGATGGCAAAAGAGGTACTCTTTTTTAGTCCCAAGGCTCGTTCATGAATTTATCTATCAAACTCACTAGAGAGGCTATGATGATTTGGGGACCTTCTATGGTTCTCAATAGATGCATTCTAAAGTGGTTCTCATGATCAACTTGAAAATATATATTTATAGTTACATAGGACATATACCTATAGAAATAGTGTATAAGATTAATTAAGATCAAAATTTATATTAAAGAAAAGATTTAGAAATTTTAATTATAAATATTGGTTTTGTCGGTGTTTGTGTCCATGCACATACATGTATCTGCGTGCGTATGCATGCGGTTTTAATATACGTATTTGCGTACGTATCCATACATACACATGCATGAGCCCTAGATATCAACCTAGTAGCAGGGAAAGCCTCCAACAACTTAGAGCATTCACAATGAAGTCCTTAAAAAATATATGAGATGTTTGGTATATTATATAGAATAGTTTTGAGTGGTTGTGAGTGAAGTAGAGAGAAAATATTATTGTGTATTGGTATATTTGAAGAATCACTGTTCAGTTCTTATAATATTTTAATATTTTTTAAAGGACTTGTGAGTGGAGACAAGAAAAAAAAGTAATGATAAATGTATAAAAAGTATTATTATTGAAAATGAGAGATAAATTTTAATAATTTTTAATATAATTATATAAATAAAGATAAAAAACTCACTGTGTATGCTCTTAGGTATTCATAGTAGTACTCTAAACCAATGGACAACTAATTATCAGAAGGCTTATGATCTAGTGATATTAAAATGTGTAGAAAAAATAATTCTTATTAAGTGGTTGAATTAATACAATTAAAATATAATTTTTTATATTTTAAAATTGAGTTTTAATATTTTTAATTTTTAAAATATAATTAAAAATAATCTTTTAATGTATAAAATTTAATAGTAGATCGAAAGATTTTAAAATTTTTAATACTATTATTATACGAAATATCTTTCCGCTTTGATCCGTCAACATTACAGAATACAATTTCTCACATCGATTAAATAGTAGATGATGAATTTTCACATGTGAACGCATTTCCCTAAATTTTAATTTCTTCATCTTCAGTTTTTCCTTTGATTTTTTTATGTTCAGAGATTAGTTTATTTGTTCCCATATATATAACTTAGAACTAGACATCAAACTAGGAAAAAAGCAAAAATTTTGATTCACGTGCTCTTTAGACACTAAAGCCTTTTTGTTTTGTAAAAATGTGATGTGAAAATAATGACAATATTGTTACTTCGCTACACTTCTAATGATTGGCAATTAAAATTTTATTTTTTTTATTTTGAAGTTCTCATTTCTTTTAAAATCTCCTTAATTGGCGCATATATATAACATATATATATATGTGAGAGAGAAGAGGGAAACATATACTTAGAAAGTTGAAACTAGGATGATATTTTTTTATATGCATGATTAAAGAAAATATAAAAGAACCAAACACTTTTACTAGCATTATTTAAGAAGATTATAAGATTGGATTTAGTCAACAACCCAAATTTTATTCTCAATTTTAATTGTTCTCATTTAAGTGTGTGTGTGTGTGTGTAATGGGGCCAAAGGTGAGAAATAATATCCCTACAACAACAAGAACCCTTACTTGTTAATTACTACAGGTATAAAATCCAATTGGGACCAGATTTAGTATCACATGTACAGCATACCCATTAGTTGAAAGTTGACTTTTAACTACTTGTGAACCCCCACCACCACCACCACCTAGTTCCCCAATATTTCCATTTCATCTCTGGTTTTAATATCATGCTCTTTTTATGTTATTAAAGGGATTACCTTCCTTAAGTGTTGATAAAGTATATATGGTTAATAACATAATTCAAACAACACAAACAAATTAATCCATAGAAAACATAGTATTTGTCATGGTTAACCATTGTTTCTCTTAATCATCTATTCAGCTCAGCCGTATTCATGAGATCGAAATTGGATTGAAAAGATTAAATACGAGATTAATACAGAACCACTTTCATATTATTCTTAAAGATTGAACTATCATTTGCTTATAATGATTCATCCTAACTTACAAGTTGAGGCTCACAATTTTGAGTTATTCACTTAAAATATTTGCTTTATTACTAATGACACTTTGAGTATTCACAACCCGTTCCACATTTTTATGTGAGTGAGTGTTTTATATTATGAGGGATAGTTGAAAATGATTGTGAGCGAAGGAAATGGGGAATTTATGAGGGTTGTACCCTGTTTTCCCATATTTGGAAAAATACGGTACAACCCTCATAATTTTTTTAATATTTTTTAAAGTAGTTGTGAGTGGATGAAATAAAAAATATAATGATAAATGTATAAAAAATATTATCTAATTAGAGATGAGAGAGAAAAAAAGTTTTTAATGTAATTATAAAAAGGAAAAATGTCACATAATAGTAACCAAATTTTAAAAGTGTTCTAATTTAGTCACTCATGCATATTTATCTCAAATTGGACCTCCAAACAATCAAATCGAGTCATTACCAAATTTTATTATAACAAAAAACTAATGATGGAAAAAACATTGGAGTTAGAATTTTCAATATATAAAATTATATTAAAAAATAAAAAAAACATGTTAATTATGAAAAAAATAAAAAAAGTGCCTAAAATTTACGTCAATGTTCTATATCAGCTTCAAAAGATAGAAAAAAATATTTTCTAACTGAATCTAAAAGTATAACATGCTAAAAAATATGTTATGACTTTTAAGTTGTATAAAATATAAAAATGAATTATCTACTTGGAACATTTTTAAAACTTGAGTTACTTAATTGGAATATTTTTTAAAAACTTAAATTACTTAATTGGAACATTTTTGAAAGTTTGTTACTATTTTACAAAATTACCCCTTATAAAAATGAAAATAAGGATGGAGTGCGAATGCTCTCAAGGTTCCTTGAATATGAAACCAACCAAATCAATTGACCGAGTTAAAAAAATTTAATAAGTTAGAATATTTAACTACACATATAATTTTAAATTGATAGAAACATATATATACCGTATGCAATACTCGAACCGTATAAAACATATCTTAATTGGCGCTTTGTTTTTTTCTCACTATATTATAATAACAAAAAAAAGTCCGATAAGTACTCTCTTATAGACATAACCTCAACTCTATTAATTGGTCTAAGCAAGTTAAAACTTTCTGGTTACAACTATCTATAGAAAATCTTTGTTATTTATAAAATTTACTATAGGTTCGTTGTTACAATCTTCACATGTTTTAGAATTCAACTTGATCATTATATATTATTCAATGAAGAGATTATATAAAGTATGATTTCTTTTACTTTCTTTTAAGAATTGGAATGACTTTTTAGTGTCTAGAAAAAGAATTGTGTCTACCCTACTCTTTTTTACTTTTTTTTACATCACTAACTCAGTTAAAATGCAAGTATCTTGAAAGGAAAAAATGTATATTATGCTTAATATCTTAGTGTCACTTGTTTTTATCTGTGCTTTATTCAAGTAGTCTTTTAATATAAAAAAACTTATTATAACGTAAAGTGTGATAAGCTAACTAATCAGTAGGTTGTGGATAAGCTGAACATTTAATGAATCATTATCGCATCATTCATTGAAAAGTTTGTTTACATTCATTCGTTTGATGAATGAATGAACATGAATAAAGAAATTGTTCAATGTGATAATTGGACGAACAAGAACATGTCCCAAATTTGTTCGATCGCGTTTGTGAGAGTTCAATTAATTTCAAATGTTAATTTTTTATGTTTAGTTTATTACCATAACATGTAAATTAGAAACCCTACTCATATGAAGCTTGTATCTTGTTAAAACTAATTAGGTATATTTTTAATGAACGGCCAACGAATAAATTTTTAGTCTGGTCACCCGGGTAAACCCATTGACGAAAGGGTCACCCACGCCTGCGAACACAGACAGCACTACTGACCCGGCTAGCCCACGTTTCAAGAGAAACCCGCCACTCAAAGGTTAATTGTGGTAAAACATTTGATCCACTCTGAACATATTGCATCTAGTGAGACTCTAACTTATAACATTCACTTTAGAAAGTCATAGGATGATTCTCCTAAACCAGTTGATCTAGAACTCATATACCTTTTAGATATTATTTTGAGATAAATATGTATTTGATTATTATGTCTAACTTGTGCATTTATTTTAGGATAATTTATTTTATGATTATTTACCAAGCGTTTAACTTTATATTTATTTAAGATGTTTGTGATAAGCTTGTTGTTTTCTATTTATTAAAATAATATATGTTAGTTTATGTTTGTTTATATTATTTGTGTTTGTTTAAATTATCAAATTAACACAAATGAACTTAAGTTCACTCTATCAATGAACGAACATAGACTAAAAATTTCTTTTAGTTACGTGTTTGTGAACTATGCTTGAACAATTTTAATTTTAAATGAACAAACAATTAAGTTATTGTTTGGTTCGATTTGATTCATTTACAAATCATATTTAACATGTATTAGCATGTATCAAAACATATAACTTTTATTCAAACTCGTTTTAACCACATTAACCCTCTTACCCTACCACACTAAGCGTGATGATTGCTTTTATTGGAAACAATAAGAATTATGTTTAAACCTAATTTAAGTATGAGTCAACCCCTCAAGGCATCATTTTACTAGAAAGAATTAGAGGGGTCATAAGTAAATTACATTCATTCTTTTGTCCTCACTCTAATAAACTAATTGAACACATGTAGTTATACTAAATGGGTTGGTAGTTGGTCTCTTTGGGTTCATTATTACCATCAATGATTTCCATTTTTCTAATACTAATCCTCTTTAATTATGTTTTTAGGGTAATTCATGTATAAACTTTAAGCTTCTAGATCTATTATATTGTTATATTTTATATTTTAAATATATTTGATTTATATATTTAACTGATTGTCACAAGTAAGGTGTATTTAACACGATCTATGCCAAAGCTAGCTTAATTACTAGTGTGTATTAGATCAAATTAATTAATTCAAGCGAACGTATATATATTAAATCAATTAAAAAGTTTGAGAAAATGTTATTGTTTTCTATACAGAATGAAAAAAAATCAAATAATCAGTGTTAAGAGTTTAAGAAAATATATTAAGCTTGAAAACGTCAATATAGAAAGTTTAATAATTAATTTAATTAATAGAACGTCAAGTATCTTAAATAAAAATTACACCAAATTGTATATATTCCATACAATTTCCCTTGACATGATTATAACTTTATGCGTTACCATATAATCAAATCACAACAGAAATTCAATCCAAATTAACCAACTCAAAAATTGATCGTTCAGCTATGTTTTTTAAATCTACTTGTTAAGCTTTAGGTTATATAATGCTATATGCATATAGAAAGTTGAAATAGCCGGTGATAAGCACATAAACGACCTCCTCCATGACCGAAACCACTGGAAATTGAATCGATCAATTATGAAAAACCAAAACCTATATCATTATTTTAACACATAATTGAACACTCTTATACTGATTTTATCATATTATGTTCTTAAGTATGTATTCTATCATTAATTAAATGATAAAAAGTTATATAATCAAAGGTTAATAAAAGTAAAAAAAATACCAAAAATCGATCAAAGGTAATTCTATATATATACTTATAATGATACAAAAATTAAGAACAATGAATAAAAGAAAACAAAAAAAAAAAGAAAAAAAAGAATAAAAGACACGATTAGGTCATAGTCAGGTGGGTGGGTGGCATATACATTGAGCCCAGAAAACCTTCCCCACCAATTTAGCCCTAATCCGACAACGAAAGACAAAGACAACTTACACTTTATCATACTAACAACCAAGTAAACAATGACACATATATAAATTCCTTTTTTATAATATGTCAAAAATATGTAAATTCAGATGCGTTAATTTGTAGGGGTTATATACAAAACATTATTATTATGATGTACATTGTTATATACACTAATTTATAGCTCACAACTTATATGTATAAATTACCTTGGCACATTAACATTATAAGAAAAAAATCATTATTTATTATATAGCAATATATTAAAGAAAATATAATGTTTGATCTTATAGAGAGAAATTATAATTAAAGGAAATAAAGTTGTTTGCATGCGTTTTCAAAAGTATAGAACTAGATAAAAAGTTGAAAATTTGTTATTTCTTATTTTCTGCTCTCATTCAGTTAATTCAAAATTATCACCGCTCTATCTTAGTCATTTATAAATCTGCCTTGATCAAATGCCAATATCTATTTCATAAACTCCCCTTCAAATCAATTTTTATTTGATTCATGATTAAATTTAATATACGTTACTTAATTATATTTTTTTTACGTGAGAAGATACATTTACTTTTTTTACTTCTTCATAAATGGTTATTTAAATGTAATAACCTGGTGGTAGGTCTAAGACTTAACGGGTTCAAGTCTCGCTCAAAACAAAAGCTTTTAGAGTTGAACAAAAATATTCATAAATGTAATTTTCTCTTGAGGAGATTATGGTGTGACTGTGATTGGAAAATAAATAGGCGAGCGTAATTAAAATCACACACATCATTCGAAACAGAGTTAGAAAATTATTTAAAACAAATAAAATGATAAGAAAAGTCTCTTACATAAATACTAAACTCTTTGTTGTAGTCTCTTCCTGTCTTTATCTTTCTTCTCTCTCTAGCCTTTACTTACCCATAAGCCATCATCTTCCATCATTAGGGTTTTGTTTCTCTCTCCTCATTCTTGGTCATCTTGTTGTTCTTTTGTCCTATTTAACCCTAACTCCATGCCATTCTCCCATTGGACCCTCTTCATCTTTCTCTTTTTAGCCTCTTCAATTCCCAATGCTTCACTTCAGCTTCAATTCCCAACACCAGACAACCTTAATATTATTCTTCCTCTTGTCTTTTGTCTTTGATTCATCCAAGGTTTCCTCCTGCAAATCAGGAGCCACCCCACTTCATCAACACCAAACTTCAACCCTTAGGTATCATCAAGATCAGATCTTTACAAGCTTTTGTTAATCTTGATCATTTACAGGAGGTTAATCATATATCTACTATCAACAACAAAACAATATTTGGTATGAACATGATTTCAATCTTTCGTGTTCATGTTAATAACACAATCATTGATCTTTTATAGCATGCCCATATTGTGTGTTTTAACAAGATTATATACATATAATCACATATAGATTCGATATTTGGTTGCTGTGTGAAAAAGCATACAAACACAAATTAGTGCCACCTTTGTGTGTGTGTCTACTAGAATTATGAGTTTTTGTTAATTATTACATTCAATTACATGCTACCATTATATATCGATCGCATGCTTGATCATTCTCCATCTATTTTCATCCTCTATTTTCTTTCTTTTTATCATCAAGGATCATCATCAGCTTTGCAGTATTTCTGTGATCACAAAAGAACTTGCAATATTCATATATCAACATAAATCTAGTGATCAGTATGTTCTATATGTTGATCTTAATCTTTTGTTCTTGTTCCTTTTGAATCATATTTTATCGTGATCATTATCGAACAACGTAAGCAATATGTACATATTAGCCCATTTGATCATCAGTTTCTAAATCATGTATCGCGATCAATATATTCTTTAACTAATAGTTTTATAAACTTTGATAGTTCGAATTTCTTCTTTTTTCCCACTTTGCTCTTTGGGAATACATAAAATACCACAACCAAATTATTCTATTGAAGAAGTTTTCGTCTTGATCCTTCGTTGAAGAACTAAAATTGTATTTCAAAACTTGTTTTCCTCAGATTAAAGTTTATGCATGTAGTTTTGTTACAATATATCAGTGGTATATAATCTAACAACACGATAACGTAAGTGCTTTACTTATTCATTCACCATGTATATGTTTACATTTTACTTACCAGAAATTGTATATAGCTTAACATCATGATGCTTAAGATTGATAACTTTGAGCTAGGAGATCGAAAACAAACATAGTCCTTCGTTGTTATAGCGTGTAATTATGAAATGTTCATGAGATTATGTATCTTCAAGCTCATAATTAATTATGTAGCTACCCCTAGTTACTTCTTATATACATGTTATGGTTGTGATCTTGAACCTTTCATTCCTCAATTACAAGTATTTGATTGATCTGGCACCAACTTCAACGACAATTTAGAATCTTTTACTCCATTGCACTCATCATAAAATAACAAAAATGGTTTCTGGATCTCCTTTTCTATCGGGTTAATTTCAGAATGTTCTTCATCCGAAAGAATCTATTTACATATGAATATATATTTGTTAAAATTAGTTTGTGTAAACACCATTGCAACATTGACAAAGAATTTTTATACTTCTGGTTTATATTTTCTTTGTGTTTAACGTGTTTCAACAACGCATTGAACTAATTAAGGTGCAAAATTGATCGAATAATCGTTTTAACTGAGCCTAAATGGTTTGTTACCATTGCCACAGAAGTTTCAAACACTTGTATTTCAAGATTTATATAACACTTGATAAAGATAGAAATATGATAGCATTTTCAGACATGATAGTTAGATGCATAAACATGAATTTTACATTGTGATCATATTGGTTCGTAAACTAAAGTGCTCAATAAAACCAAACTTGATGGCACACGTAGGTAGCGGTTACTATAAAAAGAAGATATGAACACATTTTCACACGTCCCTCCGGGCTTTCGGTTTCACCCCACTGATGAAGAACTTGTAGATTACTACCTAAGGAAAAAGATCAACTCAAGAAGGATTGATCTTGATGTCATTCGTGATATCGATCTTTATAGAATCGAGCCATGGGATCTTCAAGGTATACATATAAACTCACACTAGCAAGTTTTGATTTCTTAGGCTTGAGATACATTAGTTTCAACTATGTGACATCCCATCTTGACAACATTTAGAAAATATGGTTTCTAGCTTAAAGTACAAAATTTATGTAGCATAACAAGATAAAATAATTTGTTATTATTGTTTTCCATACTGTTGTCAGTGTTAGAGAAAATATATATAATTAGAGCTTATTTTAATAGTATTTTTCATAATCAAATGATCTCTCTTAGTTATAGTATAAGATTATTACAATAAATATGTCATTGCTAACTACTTAATTATGCAAACTAATAGTTAAGTTTCAATATATATAGAGCTATGCAGGCTGGGTACCGAAGAGCAAAACGAATGGTATTTTTTTAGCCATAAAGATAAGAAGTACCCAACTGGAACACGAACAAATAGAGCTACAACGGCTGGATTCTGGAAGGCAACAGGAAGAGATAAGGCGATTTACTCGAAGCACGACTTGGTTGGGATGAGAAAGACATTGGTTTTTTACAAAGGGCGCGCTCCCAATGGACAAAAATCAGACTGGATAATGCATGAGTATCGCCTTGAATCGGATGAAAATGCAACCACAACTCAGGTGAGTACTAATATGTTTTTATTCAAAACTTGATTAATGCTGCTACATTCAAATCCGGGTCGGGTTTAATGTCGGGTTAATTTGAAACAGGAAGAAGGGTGGGTAGTATGTAGGGTTTTCAAGAAAAGATTACCTACAATGAGGAGAGCAAGTGAGCATGAATCACCAATTTGGTATAATGAAGATCATCAACTCTCAATCATGCAAGATATTGATTCACCAAATCAAAACAACTCATTGTCACATTTGGTGAACCCTAGTTACCAATTCCCATATGGGTCTTGCAAGAAAGAGCTAGACCACATACAAAATTACCAAATTACCCCTGATCACTATCTCCAACTTCCTCTTTTAGAAAGTCCAAAACTGCCTCCTACATGCAATTCTTCCATGCCCATTTATGGAATTAACATAAACCAAACTGGAATTATCAACTACCAACCACCTTCACTCCCACAAGACCAAAACAACAACAATATTAGTCATCAAAATCAAGATCAAAATGTCAACAATCAAGTGACCGATTGGCGAGTTCTCGACAAGTTTGTTGCATCACAACTACTTAGCAATGGTGATGTTTCAACTAAAGAAGATCATTACGCGAATATGGAAGATAATAGTCCCATCTTACGGTCACAAGATGATCATGAAAGATCAAACTCTGAGCTCATTACACATCAAAACAAGCAAGAACATGAAATGCCAAGGGTGCAGGATCAAGATGGTTCAAATTCTACCTCCAGTTGTCCAATTGATCTGTGGAAATGAACACAAAGTGCGTATTTGAAGTGTTATATTGCAAGTATAGAAGCAAATTTCAATTGTTATTGTACATAATAAAGAATATAAGTGTTATATATACTATACATGTAACCTTATTAAAGTTTATAATTAGACTATTTGCCCCTTAATATCAGGGTGAATTAAGTTAGTGATTAATTGGATATGAAAATATGTTATAACTAAAACAGTCAAGGGATTGTTTGGTTGATGATCACAGCATCATCTGTTTTATGTGGAATGAAGCTTATTATGTTGCCTATAATCTGACAGCCATTTGCATGCGTTATGTTTTATTTCTTTTTTTTCAAAATTATTATATGGTTAAAGTTATAGAGTTTTGTTCAACTCTCAAAAGATCTTGTGTATTTTTGGCATTGTCTTTCTTATTTTAATGTGTATATACTTCCTAGCTAGCTAGCTTTGAGAATAACTTCGATCAAAATACTTTAAAGTTTAAAGTTTATTTATTGCTTATATGAATATTCTAACCTGATGGAATAAATCACTAGTACAAATATTAATGACACATTCATATATAGGAAATCCGTTGGAGAAAGTAGATCCTTCAGTGATATATACATGTCGCTAATTGGTGGTCTGTGAACTACTAAAAACGTAGGTGCAAGAATCTTCTCTGAAATCGTATCATTAGTAACTTAATTATTCTGTAGGAAAGAGTTCACACAAACAATGATCCAATATGGGGTTTATCGAGTGATACATCATTAATTTGTCAGTGATAATCTTAACTTTTTGAGTTATAACGCGCTGATAATAAATGACAATTTTTTAGTATTTTTTCCTTATTCTTTTAGGCTTTTAGTGTCATCTATCATTGAGTCATTACCTGACACGTACCAGGTCATACCTTCTTTAAGTAGTGTACACATGCATGCATTTAGACTCTCATTCAAATGGTTGAGGCTATTGTACAGCATAACAACTTTTAATTAGTTCTAATTCTCATTAATCAATAAAGATAGAACAAATTAAAGATCTAGAAAAAACACGTGCAAATATGTGTGTGTGGATCAAAGGATATATTGATCGAAGTGAGGTTGATATTGTAGCTACTTGTACAATATATTTAGTATTTTATATTTATTTTTTTAGTATTTGATATTGTAGAAAAAACACATACCATCGGTATTAGTATTTTATATTTATTTTTTTAAAACGACTACTGTACACATATCTACTAATTTTACTCCTATAAGCGACACCTGGATAATCTATGAAAAATAATTGTCGCTCTTAGGACCGACTCGAACACACACCTTTGGTTAGAGTGTGAACCCTAATATTTTTAGAAGGTAGCTAGGTTATTACAATATATATATATATATTATATATATATATATATATATATATAACATATAATAAAAAGAAGGTTTTTATCTCACATGTCAACATATTAAGTATTCTCATTTTCATTTTCCCGTCTCTCTTCCTAATAAATGATAAAAGTATATATAGTAATTATATTATTTAAAAATTCTAAATAAAAAAGTTTGATATTATAAAATTTTAAAAACTTAATATTATAATGAAAAATACACTTTAAAAATATATGACACAATTTAAGTTTAAGAAATAAATACACTTTAAAGTATTTTAATACCATTTTTTCTAAGTTTCATAGCATATTATATTTTCAAAATAAAACAAAAAAAACCAGAATGTTTAAAAAAACAATTAAAAACACAATCTTATAAAATAAAATTTTAAATTGATATTATTATTGTTTTTACTTGAACTACTTATTTATCTTGACTCAATCATATCTTATTTACAAATATCATTTATAATTTTAAATTTTATTACAAATTATTTCACATATTATTTAATCAACCCGTATGTTACACTGGATACTATGCTAGTGTGTGTGTGTGTGTATATATATATATATATATGTGTGTGTGTGTGTGTGTGTGTGAGAGAGAGAGCTTTAGGGTTATAGTAACAAAATGATATGCAGTATGCTTGTTACTAAAGTTTGCCTCCACATATAGATATATAGATGGGGTTTGATGTGTGTGTGTCTCTATGTGTGAGAAAGAGAGAGAATGCTTGATAATTATGCAAACATTTAATCAACAGAACTTTCCTTTGAAGGGATAACGAAATTATCAGATATTCTTTTAACGAATTTGACAAATATAAGCAACCCTTGTCCAGAAAGTAATCTATTTAGAACAATGATGTACTTTAAATCATTATAGATGGTCTAAAAAAGATTTTAGGTTTTATTTTTCCACTTGTAAACCGGTTGAAGCGAATTCTGACTAAACTCATGACTCTAACAGTATTGGAACTGGCTCATCAAATTTTATGATATTAGCTTTAGAATTTAGCTAAGGGTTTGAAAAGAGGCTTGATCGGCAAATTCTATGATCCTAGCTTAATTTAGATTTAAAAAAAGTTTAATCAGAGTTTCTTTGATATTTTTTTCTTCGACTTCGAGCCTAAATTTTTGAATAACTTTATCTTCAAACATATACTTTTACAAGCTAGCGCGTAACAAAATACTACATCTTGCATACACTTAAAGACAAAAAGTTATACTATATGATAAAAAAACCTTTTGAATAACACATGACATTCTGTGATGCCTAATCATATTTATTTTTCTATCTAAACTTCAATATTTTTTTATAATTTTAAAATAATAATGTCATTTATGTATAATATTTGACTAAGTATTTTCCTAATTTAAAATTTTCAACTCTAAATCAAAAGTTTCTTGGAAAAAAACATCATGAGAACCAAAATCCGTATTGTTTTTTGGGTATCTATTTATGAATATAACTATTTTTGTGTATCTATTTATGAATATAACTATTTTTCATAAAAATTAAACTTGACAATTTTAAGTATAATAAAATTATTTAAATATACAATTAAGAACTTATCCTGTATAATAAAGATAATAATTAAAAAATCATTAGAAACCGTCTTGCAATATAGAATTTTCAAATTTCTACTATATTATAAGATAATAGTGTTTTAAGAGATTATAATAAATTTTGTTTATACACGATTAGGTTAGTACAAGCGTCCATCTATATATTTTAAAACAATAGATATTATAAATAGATTTTGTGTTCATCAACTGTTGTACAACTTTATTTTTTTTTTTTTACGAAAACTGTTACTGATTATTGAAAGGTTGGATTATACAAACATTCATTTATGTTATTGAAATATTTTATTGTCTTTATTTATCTTCATGTATCTATATGTATGTATAGAATGATATAGAGATGATAAAATAAATTGAATGTATCAATAACATGTATACCCCTTATTGAATTGTTCCTCTCGAATAGTAAAAAATAAAAATAAATTAATAAACTAAACTATATTAACATTCAAAAGCTTTAATACCCATCAACTATTTATGATTTCTATTTGTATTGTATTAAAACAATCACATTGAAAACGCGAGTTGTAGAAAATCTTTCTAGGAATTCTTTCATCACTACTTAATACATATATATATATATATATATGACTAACCACCTAGCTCCAAGGATTTATAACTAAAGAACAAGTTAAAGTGAATCTTTTATATCGTGTTAGTAGTATATATCCACCATTAATACTAACTTTACTTATATTAATTAACCTATTAGTGTTAACATGTCTAACTAGTAACTGTGTTAAGTCTCTATGTACTCCATCCATACTTCACATACCTCAGCGCTAACTCACCTTTAACTACTTTTCGACCATTAGCACTTGGATGTTATTCTTACTGTTTGTGAAGGTTTCTCTTGATAAACTAACTTTTAACCATCAAAGCATATTTGACATCGACCATTGCTGATCTTTTTTATCAGTAGCAACTTTAAACTTTATATATAACTTTTTTATGTTTAACTTTATTACATTCGAGAAACAACACTTAATTTGTATGAAAAGTAAAGGGAATAACTGAATTTAAAAATCATGATAATCACTTTTAATTTAAAAACACGTATAAAACATTTGTACCTATAAGGGCAAAAAAAAGTTATAACAAATTTGAACTTTAAATTATAGAAAAAACAGTCCATGATATGAAGTTTTATACGTTTGTATACACTCATATACAAACGTAAAATTTCATGTTAATGACATTATATTTTGTGAAGTTTGTATGCTTATATATAAACGTAACAGTAGTTACAATTGAAAATTTCAAGCAAAAAAACAATGTTGAATGTGCCATTTTATGTTATTCGATCAGTGTGTACTCTAATAAAAAAGTCTATCAACCTATTTTTGTTAAACTACATGTAGAACCTATTTTTTTGGTAAAAAAATGTTTACCAACCTATTTTTGTTAAATTAAAGCACTCAACATGTAATAAATACACAAATTAATTTTTGTATATTAAATTCATTAAAGTTATTTAAAATGATGTGTACAAATCAATTATGACTTTTGAAAACTTACTTCTCAACTCTCAAGCTAAATTGGTGAAATTTTAAATAAATAAAATACCATATTTTTATATAAAAATCACATGGTCTTATTTTAACCAAATAAAAAAGTTAACAAGTCATTGTTTAGAGATAAATTAGATTTTAAAAATCCAAACTATTACGCATATGCTAAACCAAATAAAAAAGTTAACAAGTCACTGTTTAGAGATAAATTAGATTTTAAAAATCCAAACTATTACGCATATGCTAATAATAATTCATACTATTAATTTGACCGCTAATAATCCAAATTTTAACTTTTGTTACCAACAACAGTCTTATTGACATAATTATTAAATATTTACATTTGATTTGCACTAATTTTTATTCATAATAATAATTATGAATGAAATAAAAAAATATACAAGCTAAATGAAGCTAAAATAAAATAAAAAATGAGTGTGTAAGTATGATAATTATACTATTGTGATTATCATTGGTAACCATGGGCGGACTTAAGAAGGGTGGGGAGGGGTAACCGACCCCGCAGATTTTTCTCACTATGTGTAATGTGTATTGGCGGTTTTTTATTGTCATCATGTATTTTTTAATAATGACTCCTATAAAAGATTTTACGACCCCTAAACCTCATTTTTATTGGAATGTTAACCCACTAAAAATCAAAATAATAGTCACTTAGTTAAAAAAAAGTAGTATCAGAATAATCACCAATAGGTTTATTTCGTATAAAATCTCTAAGCTCGTTTATTTAGTTAAACACCTACACATATTTCATCGATCTATTAATATTCCTTAATTATCTCTAAATTTTTTTAGATGAATACCTTAAACAATACTTGCATTTGCTACATTGAGAAAGATGTTTTTAAGAAGGTTTCGATTGATGATTTAGTGGACATTTTTTAAGAGACGAAGACACATAAACAACAATTATAAAATATAATGTGTTTTACTTCCTAATAAAATCGTATTTTTGTCAAATGTTTTATAATATGATTGTAAATTGTTTTGTGAAAAAATTTTCTGGGTCCGCCCCCTGTTGGTAACACAAGTGAAAGTTAAAATTATTACCGGTTAAATTAATAGTATGAATTATTATCGTTCAATAAGTAATAATTTAGATTATTAAAATTCAATTTGTCTTGTTTAAAGAAAAATAAAATAAAAAAAACTTGTATTTTATATAGATGTAAAGATTTTACCATAAAAGGGCTAGTTTAGTTAATTACTTTTTCGTTTATCCTTTACAAGTTAAGCGACTTGAATATAACATGATTATGATCTCGAGAAATTTGTAAAAATATAATACAACATATTGGTTCTATTAATAATATTAACCCATTATTGTAACGACACTAGTACACATCATTAGAATTTAAATGTTTACCATGACGTGGAGTAGCGACAAAGATTTTGTCACAAATTGTAATAGGGGCTTTACCTATAAGTGGATGTCTTCATGAAAAAAGTACATGCGAGTTTTGAGCATGCTTATGACGCATGGTGGCATATGCCTTTTGCAACGGTTGCTGTCACTTTGAATTGCTTTTGACTGTGACATGCAGAAGCACTACAAGAAAATTTGGTTTTAGTGACGGTTTTTTTAGTTCACTTATATTTATATTAGGTGTGTTTAACGGTTCGGTTAATGGTTTTTTTTTATTTATTTGGTTTTGTTTGTTTGGTTGTTAATATTTGTTAGAGCTTGACTAAACATGCCTAACCAAATTAGAAATAGGCCTAACTGAAATGAAATTAACCTATTAAATCAATTTGGTTGGTTCGGTTATTCAATTAAACTGGTTATTATTCTATTTCGAATAAGTAGCCAAATAAGAAATATTTTGTGTAATCATTAACCTAACCAAAACTTGAATTCATATTTTGGATTCGGTTAGAAGCTTAACTGAATACCAAACTCATCACATTTAGATTCGTTTTTTTCTGTTACAGATGCGATTTGGTTTTTGGTTATTCTTAACAACACTAAATATGCCTCAACTATTTCTACACCACCCCTAAAATCAAATGTGTCACCTTAAATTTAAACAGTTAGTTGGACGGAATAATCATATGATGATTGTTTAAAAGGTAAGGGTTGTGACGCACAACCTTTAACTTTCAAACAACCACATTAGGAGATTTAAAATAGTCATTTGCAAGTGGTGTGAGATTAAAATTTCAATAAATGTGTAGAGCAAACCTCTTATAATATGTATATACAATTTTGAATGCCATAAGTGTAGAATTTCAATTTTAATTTTTTTCCTTTATTGTGACACCAACTTGGTTAAATGACCGAAATCTTACAAGTATACATTTACGAACATTTTTTTTAAAAACAACTGTATGAAATAAAATTAGAAAAAAATAAAACACTACTCTAGTTTTAAGAAATACGTCCTAATATACAATGACATTTATCAACCAGCTTGGTTTTTACCATATTAGCTACGACGACATTGCCTCAAGCGTAAAGATACATGACATTCTAATTTATACGTCATTAAGTGATATATACCATATACCGTCCCAGTTGAGTCCCAAGATGACTAGGCCTTGCGACGAATATTTTGTCGCAATTGTCGAATGGTGAAATTTGGTGAAATTTGTAACCACTAGCTAATTGGCATCATAGTAGTGTGCATACACTCAATCAGGTTGATCTACGCTTGCATGATTAGCAAAAACTAATAGCAACGTTAGAATTTGTATGATCAAACTTCAATTCGCTAAGCAAACCAAATTCTTACAAGCAAAATCACACCAACGAACAATCGCTAATAATTTCAAGTGACTTTACTCACTAAGTCACTAGTATGAACGCATGCATGCTAACTTATACGATTAGCTACACGTCCATAGGTTTGTGACAAGTAGCTAATCTTATAAGTCAGCAGTTTTCAAGAAATAAGCTCAGAAACTTGCATATAGATCACGTGCACAGTTTTTAAGCTTAAACGTAACAATTAACCACAACTTAAAAGAAAAGACACGATAAAAACTTAACGAGGTAATAAACCATCGACAATATAACAGGAAGTATGTACGTACCGAGTGACGAGTAAACATCAAGAAAATGGCATAGAAGAAGAGTTTGAGGTCACTAGAGAATGGTAGAGAGTATTAGTGACGGATGGCTAGATTATTTGTGACGAAATGAAGGTGGATACATCAGAAGTCAAAACTAGATGATCAAGTGAATATTTGATATGGATATATAGAAGTGGATATCTTATATGTATGAATAGAAGTCAAAGTCAAGAAGTCAACAAAAATGGTGGGGAAGTCAAAATCCAAGTGTTTGAATTTAAATAAGCAACATGTGTACTCATTGAAGTTGTCTTGTTGATTCATGGACACTCATGGAGGCACAAAGATGCAGGTTGACCAGAAGGTATCCTAGGATAAAAGTAATATAAAGTATATACATAATAATTCTATATTTTAGGAGTAAAATATTTCAAAAATGAAAATGAATCATAACAAGTGTCTAGTGACATATAGTCATGTGTGTGCCTATTTTTTTATTATATATTTCAAGTTTATAAGTATTTGTTATCATGTTTGCTATATATACCTAGCTCCTACATTATTTTATATACCTATGTGATAGAAACATATATTATGTTTATATGAGTGTATATTGTATAGCATATGTGATGGACATATTTTATATGCTATAGAGTCAAATAGAATTTAATCGTACATGAAGCAGAACCCTCTAAAAATTATACGAATGTACGATGATTGATGTGAGATGGTTTGTCTGTAACAAAATCATGTAGATTTCTGTTAGAAACATAAAAAGTATTAAAAAAGAAATTAAGCTCATTTTTATAATTAACATGTTTTAGTAAAAATATATAGAGAGAAATAACTAGGAATACATTGATGATTCAACAAATAATGACCTTAATAGAAAAAATTAAAGATATTAAATAATCTTTACATAGCATAAATCCTATAGAAATATAAGAATGAAATATAGTGTTTTAAGTGGCAAATGTGAATAGAGTAATTATTACAAGACAAGAGAGTGAATGGTGGATATATTGAGGGAAGATAATGGAAACCAAATAATAAGATTCTTATGAATATGTTTGCTTGTGGAGCAAGTTACCATCATTTGTTCACAAATTCCCATGTGGTGTGACTCTTTTTGTTATTTTCGATCTTTTTCTTCACTCTCTAATTATATGTACATTATTTTTGTAAAATAAGAGGCCTAAATAAGTTTTGATATCGTCTTGAAAATTTGTTATTTAATACTATGTTTTTAAAAAGACTCACAGTTAAAGTTATGTCTAACGATCATAATTGTTAAACAGAAAATTTTATTCAGTTGAAAATCATTCCACGTTGTTTAACGTTATTCAAAAGACTAACATAAGTCTACTAACTTTACATGAATACTAAAAACCAACAATCCTAAGTGAGTTATAACACAATTTAGTACACCGTGCTATCATGTCCTTAATCTTGATCACATCATACACACAACATATTCAAATTAATATTTATATTAAATGCTAACAAATTCTGTTGATTACATACATATTCTAACTCCGCACTTATGGTTTACACCGATAAATGACAACTAATAGATCGTATTGTCATTATGCCATTGTGATTCTCTACCTGTAGATTGACATGTCGTACTGTAAAAATGCCTCTATGGTTTATCGCTAATAGACCAGCATTCATATTGTCATAATACCGTTAAGGTTCTCTGTACATAGACTGACAAGTCGTATCGTAACAATTCCCTTATGGTTCACCACCCATAGACCGAATGGTTCTCTACTCATATACTGACATGACAAATCGCCATAATGCCCATGTGGTTCTTTGCCCATAGACCCACATTTTGTATCCTCATAATGCTCATATGCTTTTAAGAATGGTGAGGTTCAAGGATCTTTCATCAGTAACAGAGACTTTACTTACATGAGAGGGATATGTAGAAAATTTTACAAGGACCTTGGATTAGTTGTGGAGGTATAGGGTAATTACCGAGTGAGACATTTGCTAGGTGCGTTTTGTTACAAAAAGATAACTTACGAAGGTACAAATGTTAAGTCGTTAATATGGTATTGTTTTGACACCATGGGCATAAAACTTCTAAGTTTCTACTCTAGTGTCAATGGTGGCGTTCGACCAGAGAACTCTTGATGATAAAACTTCTTTATACTCCTAGTATTAGATCAGCGTTGACAAAAATCCTAGCTCAAACCAGTGGCGTTAGACCGATTACCTAACGGTTTGATTACCAAAATATGACTTCAAATTCATGCCTTTGATGCTTTTAGCATACAAAGAAGATTAATCAACCTTCCACTAAAACAAGAACAATGAAGGTAGTGTGTTCTCACAACCACCAAATTCTCTAACTAAAAACAACACTAATTACCCCAAAAGCAATGTCCTTTGAACACTTAAGTTAAATCCCATCTCCAAAAGATTCTTCAAACCATCATGTAGATAACTGCAAATGCCATCAACATCTTTAGATTCAGTTTCAATAATTCTTGGATGCTCGAATCAGCCGAAGAGAATCTTTGTGGCCTGAAATGCAAACATAAGTATTCATTGATCCGAGTTGGCAATTTCGACCCATATGATAGAAAACTTGTCAAAATGGATTAGATAGGTGAAACAGGTGAAAAGTTGTGCAAAATGTATTTTTGATGCATATAGCCCTTCTAAATATAGCTTTTATTAAACAAATTACTATAATATTTGTAAACATTTTTGACACAGTGATTATTTGCAAACACAAGAAGTGTTTCGGGTCAACCAAAATTGACCCGCACCAACCCATTATGGTGTAACTTAACCTGCCTGGCACACTCATTTGTCACCTCTATGGGTTAACTTTAGTTAAGATACGTGAACGTAAGCATAGTAAGTGTTTAAGAGATTATACTTCTGAAAGTGGGCAAGGGCGCCACAAAACAAGACATTATCAGGTGGTGGTTGTTCTGTTTTCTGGCCGTCATCTTCAGGATTAATGATTCTCATGTAAGTTTCTTGACCCAAATACCATCTGTCAAGATTTACCGCCCTAAGATTCCATGCTCCAACATTATCAAGATAAACAAGTATTGCCGTCCATCCTCCAGGAAAAACCTATATAATTCAACAAAAATATATTAAAGAGTCGATGTGGGTTATGTTTTATCTCTAACGGGTTAAAACAAATAAGATAACTATCAAAAGAATGGGTCAAAAGCTACCGAGTGTATTTTTAAAAGATATAATAAAACCTCATGAGCCGTTGTTGCTCAATGAATAATATAATTACTAAAGTAAACCTATAGTTTTGGTACTCAGATTTAGCAAGGAAGTTATTTAAATATTAAAAAAAAAAGTTGGACCGAAAGTGTTACATGTCAACCTGACCCGCTCATTTTGCTAATTTATATATCATGTTACAAGAATAAGAAACCTGGGTGGTGGAGCGTGCTATTGCGTCCCAACGATTATAAGAACCCCTGCTATTTTCCGTCCATTCTCCATATGCCATCCTAACAATAAATAACATTTAACCATTATTACATTTACATCATTTTGAAAAATAGAAATGAGAATGTATGATGATAAATACACATACCCGACAACAAAAAACGAATAGCCATCCATATGAAAGCTTTGAACTACTGTGTCATTGTTCTCCAATATGATCTCTACAAATCCTTTATAGGTAGCATTGATAAGAGATCTGTCCATAGTAGGAGGTCTGTTCAGGGGTGTATTTGGGAAATCAAGTTTGTAAGCTCCTTTGAGTTTATAAGTGTCTGCAAGTCTCACGGGTGTATTAGGGTTCACAAATGAAATCCCATTATATGTAGCCCGAACTTTCCCATCAATTGTAATTGGTGGGACATTTCTTAACACATATACATCAGTCACGTTAATTGAACCGTAACGAAAAGAGCCTTGAGGGTTTGGGCGGGCTCCACTTGCAGTGTTGTTCATCCTGATAGACAACAGAATATAGTTGCAATTATCTTCATTTATAAATAGCATTATAAAAATGATTATCCAATTATTGCGAGTCTAAACGTTCAGTTTTATATGTATTGATAAAGTGATTTTGATCATGATTATCCGATGTTCACGAGCCAAATAATCAGGTTCATACATGCTGCAGCAAACTGATTGTAGGGTGTTTGGCAAATTTGAAAGTAATTAGTAAATCTAATAGTTATAACTTATCAACAATACATAAGAATGCATATTTTAATCATTTAATGTATAAGTTCATTAAATAATCAAACTTCGCCAAACAATCAAATAACTAATGATCTGATTACTACAACTTGAAACAACATAAGCACATTAAACACCTATCTTGTACAACACACTTTTATTTTATAAATGATGATTTTAGATCACATGGATCAACTTCAAAAGCCAAATCAAAAAACCATAAAGAAACATACCTAATGGACATAGCTTGATTCACTGCAAAAGAATTATCGTTCACATCATTTGGTGGGTCAGGAAGAGGACCAGAAGCCCGTCCTTTAGAGTTTGAATAGTGCAAAATAGCAACTCCTGTTACTCTTTGCCATTCTGATTGATTCACAAATCTAGCACTTGCAACGATATAATAATCACTACTTGCATTTTGATCCATTGTTACCAAAAACGAATATGACTGTCCAACATGAATATCCAAACTAGTATAGTTTTGTTGGGATGTATAATGCCCCTCTGCTTCTGCAAGAAGTAAATTGTGGCTCTGAATCCTAAAATTTAAACAAGTTGATACTCCAACGTTGATCACACGAATTCGATAAGTTTTCCCTGCAATTATCATTCAATATCAGAGATGAACATGGTTTTAAAGAAAGTAAACAACAAGAGAGATATCCTTTGAAAACAAAACTCTATAACTGGACTACCTTTGAGATACACAGAATACTATTTGAATTCAAAAAGAAAATAAAATATATAGTACATGTTACAATGTCTATATGATATGGTTATCAACTTTTCACCCAAAATGTAGAAGAAACCCCAACTAATTGAAACTATAAATTGGCTCTACAGGTTAAAATATAATTTTTTATTTGTCAAACAAAAGAGCATTACATTTTCTAAAAATGTTGTTATCTATGAGTCAAATATGTTCGAACTCTAATATATTAATTAGTCCAAAACATCATCCATGTTTATATCAACATTAATACTACAAAACTCTTTCTTAGAAAACCAAATCTTGCAAGTTTTAAGTGACACCGTGACAATATTATATCAAATTATCAATAACCCAAATAAAAAAATCCACCTGGATCAACATTGATTGTCTCATGCTCAATGCCATCTGGCACAGAGGAGTTATATTTAAACGGTCCCTTGCCATTAATGAGAGCTCCATCCGGCATACCAAGTTCCTTCCCCGCATCAAGTGAAGCTCTCAAATCCTTAATTTAATAAATATGAACCAAAGATTAGACATATAACTATAAACTTATCATGATTCATAATTATATTTGAAATCAAATAAAAGACAAAACAGAAACCTTATGATCTCGAGTATACCAATCACCAATAGTAATGACAATATCTCCATCAGGGGTATTAAATGGAAGTGGAATAACTTTGCGGTTTGTGATTATGAAACCACCAAAACCACCTGCTGCCCGTTGGAAATTAATAGATGGAACATAATAATAGCTACCAATTTGATCTTTAACTTGAAATTGGTAAGTCCAATTCCAATGTGCAGGAATAGGGCAATTGGTGCCAAGCACTCCATCTTGCCAAGAAGATCGCCTCATCTCTATTCCAGGCCTAAAGAACACAAGTCTTACAAATTTAAAACATAAAATAATAAACTAAAATACCAAAAACACACTTGTCTATTCATATTAAACTTAATCAACTCAAACAATACCATGTAACAAGGAGGCTTTCATCCAATTTGTTCTTCACATTGACAACTACATTGTAATTCGTTGTAACATTTAGTGTTGGACCCGGAAACTTTCCGTTCACTGCAATGACCTGTAATTTGAGGTAATAAAAAAACCACAAGTGTTAAGTATGCAAAAAAAATTTTGGGTATATGATTCAATTCATATTAGTACTAATTTCACTGATAAAAATCCTCATCAGCTGAAAAATACCCATATTATGTGTTTTTATAACATTTTGTAACTTTTGGATGTAAACGTTAATACTTTTGCATTCCAATCTAATCAATATAGCTCATCCGCAAAAAGCACAATTCTAATTAATTGCCATGTGAAAAATTGTTTCTGGTTTAGAAACTTTTAAGTGAAATATAAATCTTGAAATGTTATTAACAATTAACTAAAGTTGTTATAGATTTTCTCAAAATATTCTTCCAAAATGCCCAATAAACCCAAGAAACATCCTCTTTTCGAAATAAAGTCAGTGAATAAACAACTAAACAGAAACCAAGAACTCAATACAACCATTAATTTCAAACAAAATCTTAGTAAAGATTTCCACCCTCTTTTAGGGGCAATGAGAATCAAAAATATCTTCTAATACAACAACTAATAACATAAGTAACAATGCACACCCAACCATAAGAGAAACAACCAAAAAACACTTAGGCATTGCATCAAACACTTAAAAGGCATACATAGTTTCATACAGCAAAAGCAGAGCAAACAAGTAAAGATGAAATCAACCTGTTGAGGAACCCCAAGTGGAGAAGCAGTCACATAACCAAACTCAAGTTCGAAATTTGCAAATGGGTCACCAGCAGAACAAAACCCACAAAGCATCAAACCAATGTAGGCAAAACAGTAAAGATTTAGCCCCAATAACGCCATATTTGAGGTGATTTGGAGTCGATTTTCAAAGGGTTTTCAGGGTTCTTTACATCATCAAACACAGAAGAAGAAAGTTTGGATTTTGATTGGAAATTTGAAGTTGAAAATATTATTGGGAGGTTTGTGGGTGGGGAAGAGCGGCAAAAGATTGAGTGTGTTGCCCTACCAATATTTTCTTCATTGTCGTTTGAACGCTGTGATATATTCGTTTCAAAGGAACCGGCTGAGCCGGTTAATTGTTTTTTTACTTTTTTTATGGCTTTTAAGATAAATCAATAAATGAGTAACTTTGTAAAATAATAACTAACTTTCAAAAGTGTTTTATTAAGTAATTCAAGTTTTAAAAATGTTTCAATTAGATCGCTCATTTTTATATTTTATACAAACTAAAAGTCATAACATATTTTTTAACATGTTATACTTTTGGATTCAGTTAAAAAATATTTTTTCCTATCTTTTGATGCTGATATAGAACGTTGACGTAAAATTTAGGCACTTTTTTTTATTTTTTTCATAATTAACATGTTTTTTTTATTTTTTAATATAATTTTATATATTGAAAATTCTAACTCTCATGTCTTTTCCATCGTTACTTTCTTGTCATAATAAAATTTGGTAATGACTCGATTTGATCGTTTGAAGGTCCAATTTGAAAAAAATATGCATGAGTAACTAAATTATAACACTTTTAAAACTTGATTACTATTCTGTGACATTTTCCCATCAATCAATGATGATTTTAACCAAATGCAAAAACTCTTTTGGGTTTTAGCTCAAGGGTAAGATATTTATTTTAAATTAAAATTAAGTTTAAATCTGATAAGTCTTCTTATAATAAATGTATGATTCTATTTCAAACGATAGATCTTATTTAATCTGATTAATTTATTTGTTTTTTAGTTAGTACTACACCTTCAACTATCTCAAAAAGAAACTCACGAGTGGAAAAACTCATGTCTTAACCCTAAGTATATTTGTATTATAGTGTGACTTGAATTCAAAATCTCTCTCTGGTTTTAGGTTTTGGGTACCTTACCTTAATCACTTAAGAGTATTCCCAACTGGTTCCCTATATTTATGTGAGTGTGTTTTGTATATTATATGGTACGGCTATAAGTGGTTGTGAGTGAAAGATACGGTAAATTTACTGTTCAATCTGTATTTTAGGGAATCAATATTTAAAAACATATAATGGTTTTAATATATTTTAAGTGGTTGTGAGTGAAGTAGAGAGAAAAAGTAATGATAAAGTTAAAAAAAGATAAAAAAATAATGATTTTTAATGTAATTACATGAGTAAAAATAAGAAATAGGTTGTGAATACTCTAACTTAATGATCATTAGTGTCTAAGTTTAATAAGTAGTAGTGTATTATGTGATTTAATAATATTACAAGTTTGACATTAAAAAAACCTAGTTGTAGTTTGTTTTTATTTTGAGGAAGCTTCGTTTTTTATCCGTAAGATTTGGGTCATTTAACTCTTTTAATTCAAAAGTTTAAATTTTTGTATTAAGTTTTTGTGTTTCTATTATATTGTGATTTTAATTGTATTAGTAACAACTAGTATTAAAAAAAGCTAAATTGATTTAAAGTCCCAATGATACACCACCGTCAATTACCATCAACATCGAAAAAACTAGCATTAGAAAAAAAAATAAAAAACAAAAAATAAAGTGAACAAAGTATGTGTAAGTACATTAAACCACGTAGACGAAACGTAAAACATATTAAACAATACGTAAACCGTTATAGAACCAACACGTTGTGATGAGGTCGTCAAATGGGAAAAAAATTAAGGGTAAAGATGTTAAATCACACACGTACGCTGCGATAAGTTAACTTGTAAATTTTGTAAATATGGAAAGTATAGAGAGACCAAATTTGAATGTAAAAATTGTTGAGGTTAAATTGTAAAAAAATAAACAATATTATATTAAAATAAAATGATGATTAGAAAAATACAAAGGTGGGTACAACCCACTAAACACATTGAACAACCCACTAAACATACCAAAATTAATAATTGGTAATATATAAAATCTTAAGTTGAAACCTTGAGCCTAAATTGATTTAAAATCCCAATTCAAAATCTTTAACCTAAAATCAAGATTTAGATCTTCATAGCTAAGATAGTTTCAAAACCCTGATGTGGTTTAGGAGAGATCTAAACATGGAAGATAACCCAATTTTATTGTAACCTTTAATTTGTTTAAACTCTACCATAACAAAAAATTACAAACACATGAATAAATGAGAATTGTCATGCGATCAAATTTTTATCTTTGTCTATTACATGTTTCAAATATTCAAATATAAGAATGTCATATAATATAACTATTCATATTGATTTAATCAAGATAATATACAAGTTCAACACACATATATGTTTTTGTATTTGCTACCGAGACATCTTCTATATCAAAGGAAATCTAGTACATGGTGGACCATTAGTTTCCTTTAAATATATAAACACTTGTCTTATATTATGCTAGTGATGTGTACCTGGATTTCTAGCAATCCTAATTAGGTTCTAACAAAACTATTATTTCGTGTTTGGTATTAACTAAATCTCAAAGATCTAAATGACCTGATTACACTAAGATTATTATCTATGTCAATGTATAAAAATTACATTGCAAAATCATCATTTTAGTCGATTCATTTTATATTCAAACACAAAGAACGCACATGTGTTTTATTCTATATATAAGTTTGAAGTAACAATAAGTTTCATGTTTAATTGAATGAACTCAAATTTGAATACATGTCTACACTATATCCTTCGAGTTTGTATACTCCTTTGATAACATACGTTGAAATCAAGTTATCGATTGAAAACTTGTTATCATTGTTTTTCATTTCAGAAATTTTTAAGTTAAATATAAAAATGAAGAATGCAAATCGAAAAGACCCTATTTTACAAGCATACATCAAGCATGTTGTTATCACAAATCACAGTAGATAACAATAACATTATCTTGTATAACAATATTAATATTATATTTATCATTTAAAAAATATTACATTAATATGTCAGTTCTTATTTGAAATAAGGTTGAAAAATAAGAGCATGTGATTTTTTATCTAACAAAGTTTATAAAATGATCCAAAATAAAAATTACTATACGTGTAACTAGTGCTTTATGTATCGTCCAAAGAGTGACTGAGTCGTTTCATGATCTAATTTACATAATCTTACATACACTTTATACAAAGAAGTTGTTTCATACTGTTAAACACATAACCTAATGTTAAAGTGACAAGATTATAACATAATAAAGTTATGTTTAAAAAGGTACTAGCAGATTAGACCTGCACTTTGCCGTAGTTTGGTTTTGGACGCATACAAAAACGTCATAATTATAATTTTTTTGGTTATGTTGGTTTTAGTGATTTTAATGACATAGTCACACCATAATAATAGTTGAAATTTACACATGCTTTGACAATTCGTTATTATATTGTTATAATGTTATTACTGAGTATACTGTATTTGATAGAAAGTGAATATCAATTCAAATAAATATATTAAAAGTAAAAACTCTATCAATTAAAACAAATATGTTAAAAATAAGAACTTTTATCAAAGAAACGACAAATATAAAAGAAGTCTAAAAAGAGAAGCAAGTATATACATTAAAAAAAATCACCAGTGATCTCACGTAAGATAAGTTACCTCAAAATCTCATAAAAATATATCTTAAATTCAAGTCTCACATATGATAAAAGTAAAATATAATTTCAGTTGGGCGAAGAAGTTTTTATTATTAACGTGAGTTTCCTCCTAAGCATGTCTCAAGTTCGATACTTAACTAATGAATACGATCGGTTAGTCCAATTAGTCCTTTAAAAAAATTAAAAAAATAATTTAAAACAAATGATTATGGAATTGATTTACCGGTATAGCCAGTATGAGATAAAGTGGGCCATGTGCAGCTGATATCATTATCAAGTCAGTAATTGTTTCAGATTTTTGTCGTCTTTTTAACGGTCATGTTTCTTGCTCCCACTCACGTGCAACCCAGAACATCCCACCTTTTTTATATTTTTTATCAGTTTTTTTTGTTTATTATAAGTTAAAAAATTATATTTCATGCCTTGAAAAGTCGGGAAGCATGCAATAAAAGTTGGTATTTTATTAGATGGCGAGGGTTCATAATTTTTGTATGTTAAATTGAAGTTGTGGTAGTTAATTTTTCAAAGATTTAGTTACATAATTAATATATTTAAAGTTTGGTAAGCTATTACGACTAATAAGTTGACTTGATGGTAAGCCGTCCCGAAAGTTTTATCAAGGGGATCCGAATTCAAATCTTTCCTGGATAAACATTTGGATGGTTACCACCGTTCAAAGAAAATAAAATATGTTATTTTAGTAATCATACTCTAGCTTATCCACACCAAAAATAATTTGCACAAACGTGATGTAGACGTAGCTTGAACCGCATGCGTAGAGTATTCACACATCTATATCTATAGTATATGATAATAAAAGAGTAACTAAGATGTCACATGACACTCTCATGTTGTTTCTCAAAATATTTTTTCCACCTAAACTAATAAATTATTTTAGACACTTTTTTTTTATTTTAATAAACTAAATTAAGAGTAATAATTCATTTTGTTTTGAAATTAATCTTTTTATATAATCAACGTAGTTGTATAATCATAATGTTTTAAACTATATATATTTTTATAGCCAAACAAGATTCAATTATAAAAAAAACTAAAAAGGAAAAAATATTTATTGATATATTATATATTTTAGGTTAGTGGGATTTTAATACAATTGGTTTTTATATTTACATGTGTTAATTGTATGTTACAGTACTCAAAAAATATTTGAATTTTTTTATAGCTTATAAATTAAACTTTTTATTGTTTATTTTTATAATAATATAATTTAATCATACGAAATATTGATACATTTATAAATTATTATATTTTTTTATATTTTCAACCCGTGTATTACACGGGTTTAGTAAAACTAGTGCATAAATATACTATTAATGTTTCGTTTGTATACAATATTGTCATCGACTTAACTTTCTAAAGGTGTACTCATTAATATTGTCGGGTGATTTTTCTCTGCCTTTTCATCAAACAAATTGCTCATGACTTTTCATTTAGTTACAAAAATACTATCATTTTATTTACATTATATTTTGCAGTTAGTTTTCATTTATACTCATCCATATACATATACAAATATGTACATATATGTGTGTTATAGGAGCAATATTCTTCTTTATGATAAGAAAACTTCCTAACAAGTTATGGTATATTTAAATTGAGATTAACGTAAATAAATATCTAATATCATTATTTTAAAATATAAAATTCTTCTTTATGATAAGAAAACTTACTAACAAGTTATGGTATTTTTGAAAAGAGGATAGAATGAATAAAGTGTTAGTTATCAATATATATAAAAACATAGCATTCTTCTTTATGATAAGAAAGCTTCCTAATAAGCTAGGGTATATTTAAATAGAGGGTAATGTGACTAAAATATTGAATATCTATGCATAAAGCTATCCGTTGGCCGGGGCGTGAAGGGAGGACGCGACCCACATGGCTGCCCACCCTGGACGCGAACACTGCAATAGGGGGACACAATGGGGGTGACGTGAGGGGCATTGCTGGTAAAATGTAACCGTTATGACATATGAATGGAGCCCCTCACAACATACGTGGATAGAATCCCTCCACAATACTCGGTCTAAATGTATAACATTCTTCTTGATGATACGAAAACTTCCTAACAAGTTATGATATATTTAAATTGAGGATAATGTGAATAAAATATTCGATATTATTATATCAAAATATAACATTCTTTTTTATGAAAAGAGAAATTCTACACAAGTTTGGTATATGTAAATCGAGAGCAATGTGAATAAAATATTAGATATAATACAACATTCTTCTTGATAATTTAAAAACGTCATAACAAGTTATGGTAATTTAAGTGTAGGGTACGTAATGTGAATAAAAAGATTGGATATCGTTATAAGAAAATATTATATTACTCTTGATAGTGTTACCGGGCCAACGAACTAGCTAACCGGCTTGCAACACTCTCACTCCAGAACATCACAAGAGACAATGACTAACGGCTCTAACTCAAACTCAACAGGTGAGGCTTGAACTACTATCTACGTATAATCGCACTACGCTCAGACTTGACTTGTCATTCCCCGAACATCATCATAGGTTGACCACTCAAAGTGTTTACCTAGAATCGAACCCGACTATTCACCGGAAACCCCAAGAGCCTACCGCTAGGGCATCTTAGAATGGTTTAACATGCATTATTTTTAATGATAAAAAAACTTTCAACAAGTTATGATATATTAAAATGGTAATATGAATAAAATATCGGATAACATTATATCAAAATCATATTTATATGATATATAAGAATGGAAGCTTAAAAGTTTCAAAATCGCCTAAATCAAGTAATCCTATGTATTCGAAATCTTTTGTGCCTTTTGTCTTCAACTTCCTTCGATTGTTTTCACTTTACATGATTTATTTAATTAAAAGTATATAGCACTAATGGTTCTTTTAATTATTTATTATTTGTTACATATTTCCCGCTTAGTTTGTAGCTTTTCAAATGTTAATTTTATATTTATTACTTTAAGTATAATAGCTTACTTTGATAACTAAAAACATAAAAGATTAGAAGCTTTAAATAATAATAGTGCAAATAGTTATCGTCTCTAAGTGATTTTCTCGTGACAATAAACAAGTCCACGTGTATGGAATGAATGTGTAACTTAAGCGAAAAAGAGAACAAACCGTAAATATGACGGGTGTCCATGAAAGAGCCCTAATAGCATGAACTAAAGCTAGTTGGACTAGAAAAGATCATAAAACGGTGTAACACTCGTTTTTCATAACCTCGATCTTTTATAATATTTGTTTAATTTACTGGTCTTCCACAAAATAGTCATAACAATTTTTAAATTTAACCAAAGACTAAAATAATACGATTCTACAAATAATTGTTATAACTAAACAACATAAATAATGTTTTAAAGAGTATTAGTCAAAACCAAAACAAAGTTCATGAAACATCACACGTTTGCATATATAGAATTAGGCGTATGCAAATAAATGTTTGATCTCATCCATCCTTCATTTTCCTCTACGTTAGGCAATATTCCTTGAAGTACGTACACATTAATACACTCATTAACGGTATTAAGTGAACATATATGAAATCTACTAAATTATATAACTCATTAAGAATATTAAGTAAACTTATAAGATATAATAAAAGAGCAACTAAAATGTCACATGTAATTTTTAGGTTACTCCTTAAAAAACTTTACCATATAAACTAATATTTTAGTTAAGTTAAATTTTTAAAGAAACTAAATTAATATAATAATATTGAATTTGATTTTTTTATATTATCAACTTAATTATGTAATCATACTATTTTAAACTACATAATTTTTATAGCCAAATAAGATTCAATTTAAAAAACTAAAAAGAAAAAATATTTATTGATATATTTATATATTTTAGGTTGGTGTGATTTTAAAACAACTATTTTTTGTTATTTTACATGGGTCAATTGATGTTATATTATTCAAAAAATTATTTAAATATTTATTACTTATAAATGTAACCTTTTATTTTTATTTTTATAGTAATATGTAACTTAATCATACAAAATATTTATACATTTATGAATTATGTTGTTTATATATTTTCAACCCGTATATTACACGGGTTACTAAAGCTAGTTAACAATATAAAGTGAACACTTGCACTCTACATTATTTAAACGTGTAACATTTAGTCAATGTCATATCACTTTACCATCACGATGTCCTATTATAAACACTAAGCTAACTTCTCTTATTTGGCTCGTGTAACTTCACCCTCGTTTACACACCAAGAAGTTCTTGTGTTTATCTTCTTGCTATCTTTCTTCTTTCTACTTTAATAAAACAATAAGTAGAAGTGACACGTGTCAACATTACATTTATTTGTACCAAATTTTTTTTTTATCTATCCACTTAAATAAATACCTTAATTAATAATATTATTTAACTCTTATTTAGATTAGAAATAGTTCTTTAACAAATTAAAAAAAAGCCTTTCTATAAATGTTATTTCTAACAAACCATTTTTATAAAATAAGATTTTTTTTTCTAAAACATCAACCTTCATTAAAATATGAAATATTTTACAATTGGATATTTTAAAAGTAAATTTTTTATAAACAAAAATAATTAAAATGAAGTGTTATAATAAGAAAATTTTAGCAATGACATATTTTAATACCTTTTGTTTTGAAATAAAATTTTAACTTTTTTGGAAAATAAAATTTTAAAATAAAATATTTAAAATGTTGATATCATTGTTTTATTATTTATTGTATTTAGTCATTCGTAATTTTAATCATATTTTATCTTAGAATATCATTCTACGCTTAATAATTTTCATTATATTTGATATTTTATTTATAATTAAACTCGTGTAATATACGAGTTTACTAAAACTAGAAAACTATATATAGCTACTCTGCAAGTTAATCATAGGTAGCAAAAGACTTTATAAACCTTCCAAGTTCATCTTTTTAACAAAATGACTAACTCAAAAAATTTATAAACCTATTGTTAAATTTATACATTGTCACACCCCGACCGACGGTGGAATCATCGGGGCGGACGAATGAGAGACGATTGCTCATATCACATGGAACTAATTAAGTTGAAATATTATTAAATATCATTATTTATTAAAACATTACAAGACAAATAAGTTCATATAATACAAAAGCATCGAACAAATAAATAACATGTTAAGTTAAACTAGGTCCAAGTCTTATATGAGCACGAAGATAATCCACAAGAAGTAAACCTGAAACATGACAAAAATAAAAGGTCAACTAAAAAGTTGATGAATTTCCAAGGTTTTCATACATAATATAACAAGGTTACAAGTAGCAATTCATGTCATAGGTTATAAGTTAGTAAGGTTATAGAACACATATCGTTACAACCAAACCTCGACTTGATTACAAGTATATAAGATTGGCTAAGTGTATTTGGTTCCCACGATGAAAAAGCATACGTCATTAGGATCCGGCAATACCTCGGCTTTAGCACCAAATAGGCTTGTCAGGCCCAAAGATCTAAGATGTCGTCAGGCTAGCAATAGTTAATGATTGCAAACAAAAATATGTATCTCATATAAACACTTACAACACACAAATAACCATGACAAAATATGAATTGCAAGTGCTTTACAAGTCTAAACGTTTACAAGTGCATTATGTATAAATAATCATATTTCACCCTAAAACAATGTGAAAAGATAAAAAAAGGAGCAAGGAAACTCACATGAAAAACTCACTTGATATATATAAGGTGATGATAAGAATTAAACGAGGCTCCAACGATTTCTTTTACAAGTTACCTAACGTATATATATATATTCCAAGGTTAAGTTTAAAGGTAAGATTAACGAATAAACGTGGACTAGGGTTTCAATTGGAATTTGGGGGTTTAAATAGTTAAATGAAATAATGAATCGTTTATGTTTTGGTTTAATAAAGAAGGTGTAAATCAATTAATACCAAGAATTAATATATATTAAAGAATTATATATATTAAATTAATCATTTCTTTTCACACATTATACTTAATTTTTATTAAATCAATAAATTAAATTATTGAATCATTGTTTTAATATATTCTTGGTCTTAATTGATTTATACCATCTTTATTAAACCAAAACATAAACGATTCATTATTTCATTTAACTATTTAAACCCCCAAATTCCAATTGAAACCCTCGTCCACGTTTATTCGTTAATCTTACCTTTAAACATAACCTTGGAATATATATATACGTTAGGTAACTTGTAAAAAAAATCATTGGAGCCTCGTTTAAATTCTTATCATCACCTTATATATATCAAATGAGTTTTTCATGTGAGTTTCCTTGCCCCCTTTTTTATCTTTTCACATTGTTTTGGGGTGAAACATGATTACTTATACATAATGCACTTGTAAACGTTTAGACTTGTAAAGCACTTGCAATTCATATTTTTGTCATGGTTATTTGTGTATTGTAAGTGTTTATATGAGATACATATTTTTGTTTGTAATCATTAACTATTGCTAGCCTGGCGACGTCTTAGATCTTTGGGCCTGACAAGCCTATTTGGTGCTAAAGCCGAGGTATTGCCGGCTCCTGATGACGTATGCTTGTTCATTATGGGAACCAAATACACTTAGCCAATCTTATATACTTGTAATCAAGTCGAGGTTTGGTTGTAACGATATGTGTTCTATAACCTTACTAACTTATAATCCATGACGTGAATTGCTACTTGTAACCTTGTTATATTATGTATGAAAACCTTGAAAACTCATCAATTTTTTAGTTGACCTTTTATTTTTGTCATGTTTTAGGTTTACTTCTTGTGGATTCTCTTCGTGCTTATATAAGATTTGGACTTAGTTTAACTTAACATGTTATTTCTTTATTTGATGTTTTTGTATTGTATGAACTTATTTGTCTTGTAATGTTTTAATAAATAATGATATTTAATAATATTTCAATTTAATTAGTTCCATGTGCTATGAGCAATCGTCTCCCATTCATCCGTCCCGATGATTCCGCCGTCGGTCGGGGTGTGACAGATTGGTATCAGAGCCATGATTATAGGGAATTAGGTTATTAGAAATGAAATGACCTAGACTATAACTAAGTACCCTTACACATGAATTCCAAATCTCTTAACGACCCTTAATAATCTTTCCGAATGCCTTCCCCTCAAAACCGCACTTATCCTGAAAACATATTACAATGATGTTCTCATTCTAAATTGAAACTTTCATCTAAAAAAAAGAGACGATTATCCTAACAACATTAAACTAATGAAACTTTGAAAACCTCAATGACATAAGTAAGTAAGAATCGATCATCTAAGAACCCCGTTAAAGTTATTTGCTTGAGAAGCTTTTATGAATTCCATATTCCATCCAAAAACATCCTGAATTTATCTCTAAGTCTCGTGTCACACTAATATTTAGTGTTTCCCGCGTGACGAAACATTCCCAATTGTCTTGAACCATTTAAAATACAAACGTTTATCAATTAAAAAAATCTAAGTTAGTACTCTTGTACTCTTGGCAAGAAATACATGAAATCATAAATTATGAAACTTAACAAACTTAAGCATATCATCACGTCATAATTTGAATTTAAACGTTGCAAGTGGCACTTGCGAATGTGGCAAAAAAAAATCAAGTCTCCCTATATCCTTGAAATTAGTCCCCTCGTGATTAAATTTCGGGACGAAATTTATTAAAGTAGAGGAGACTGTAACATCCACAATTTTTCATTTAAACTTGTAAACTTTCATAAAACTTGTAAACTTTATAATTTAGTTATTTATTTTTAATATTAAAAATCCATAAAAACTTTATAAGTTTATTAAAAGTCATTTTATAACTTAATAAAATTTAAGTAAACCTTTACATTTAATTATTTATTGTAAAAAATGATTAATAACACTTTATAACATACAAAAAAAGAATTATTTATAACCCTATAAATTATTACAAGTTATTTTAAATAATTAGTAAATAGATAATTCACAATGTAAGTTGCATTTAATCCATTAAAATTATTAAAATAATTTAATAATGAAAACTCAAAATGAGTTCGGGTTTTAGGTTTTAACTCGAAAAATTGCAGATGTCACATACATCTATTGTATCTAATAAAAGGTTTTATTTTGCTACCTGTCTTTTTGTTAACCTACATTTTTGCCACGTGTTCTTTTTTCTAGACATATCATATTATTTTTCCTTCAAAAGAGTATTATAATAATTTAAACGCTCAAACTAATTTATCTCTCTTATTAAAAATATCAATTTTATTAAGTGCTACATTTCATTTTGTCATCTAGATTTTTTTAAAAGCAAGTTATCTTTTTAAAATATATTTTATTAAAAAATTTATTAAAAAACACATCATTTTATTAAAATAGAAATGATAAAATAACAAATGTTTTATATAATATGAAACTTTTTAAACACTAAACTTTTTCAAAACAAAATATAAACGGTCCTTTTTTTAAAGTGACAATGAAATTAAGGGAAAAACAAAGGAAGAACCACTCTAAGGGAGTAAGAAGAATTCAAACTTGGGCCCATTGGATTAACAGCACGAACCATTGGGCTAGAGTCCTTTTCTCATAGTTTTTGAGGATTAGTCTGTCAAATATGCATTTTTTTTGTGTTTAGGATTAGAAATAGAGTTTAGATAGTATAATATTTGTAAAGTAATTCGTCAAGGCATGTAAATATAATAATCATACTTTTTTGTGTTTAACATACTCAAATGAAGCATATAAGTACGATATTCGTAAATTTATCCATAGATTACTAGCATGGTTATTGGTTTTAATAGATAATTAGCATGTTCTGTCTATCTGTCGACTTTAACCCACAAAAGATCAAAATTCCTCGTATAAGAACACATTTTCGACACGAAACACAAACCATCCTTGGATTTCTTCTATGACAACTCTTAAATTAGCTTGAATATTAATGAGGATCAGTTTGTCATATATGCAAAAGGAATGGTCATGAAACAACCAATCGTTATTTTTGTTACTCAAGGGGAAGGGGAAGTCATAGGGTTTGTTTGCCAATTTCTGAATGATTAAATGCTGAATCAATAAGAGGTCTGCACCATTAAGTGCTGAATCAATAAAAAGTCTGAACCATTAAGTGTTTAATCATTTAGATGTCTGAACCATTAAGAGCTAGTATATCGTTTAAATATTCAAATGCAAATGTCAGACCAATTCAGATAAAAGGTCTTAACCATTTAACATTAGACATCTTAACCATTCAACACTAGTATAATGCTTAACCATTCAGAGGCAAATATCTGAACCATTCAGATATTTGCTCGTAAAACAAAAAGTATGAACCATTAAGTGTTGAATCATTCAGAAATCTAAACTATTAATAAGCTAATTGGTAGCAGATGTTGCCTAAAGAAGCCTCACCTTTGTTCACTTCATTCATGAACACATTAAATCCTAATAGTGGCTCACTATGTTGATTCTAAGCTGATAGTATTATATGTCATACTAATTTGCAAGTTATAATCAATACAAAATCTGAGGTGGTGTTACTGTGTTAGTGCATTATATGTATTGATAAGAATTAAACTCTAGAAGATCTGATGCTATTTGATTGAATTTATGAATGCCCGATTCTCAATTATGAAGTAGCGTCAAAAGATGTGGTAAAAATTCATGTATTGAAAATTTAAATTATCCAACCGCGAATTAGACTATAACTACGAAAAAATATTATGTGTCACGTCGCATAGCTCGTGTAGTAAAACTAGTTATGAACAATAACTCTATAAGAAAGAATCAGGTCCACCTCTGGGTGTCCTTACTAAACTACGTGCCTTGAGTTCGAGTCCTTTTTTTTTTTTTTTTTTGCCAAACTTTGTTTCACACACATGTATTCTTTATTATTATTTCTTTTGTTATTAAAACTTTGAAACATAATATTCCCATATATTTAAAAAAAAAACCCTAATGAAATGCTTATTCTTTATTAATTATTAAAATTAAAATTGAGTTGGGTAAAAAATCACATTTGTCTATTTTTTTCTTTAAGTTCAATCTTATATTTTATAATACTCATTACCCAACATTTTTTGTTGTTTAGTTTTTATATTGATTCTCACTTTAGATTTTGTTTGAAACCAAGTGTTGGTAACACACTGTTTCAATTAAATTCTTTAAAAAAGTTGAGATAAATCCCAAATTCCTTATAAAGTCGAAATTTAATAATTTATTAGGCTACATGGAGTGGCACGGTGAAAGCCTAGGGTATGCACGGACAGGAACATCATGCCCCCGGATTCGAGGATGCCCAACCTGATGAATTATCACTAGGATTTTGCGGTACCACAAGCAACAAATTTTTTAAAAAATATTAAAAAAGATAAACCGGAAAAAGGGAAAGCCTGAGAGAGGAAAGTGGAAAAGCTGCGTGTCGTTAATGTGTCACACATGAACATAGGATGATTGCTAGTGAATAGATTGTGGTGCAGTCCTAGGCGGTCGTTATGGGAATCATAAGAAGCGGTTTTCCATTCTTGTTAGGCGCAATCTGTGGTGCATACATCGCTCAGCAATATAACCTTCCATACATCCACAACCTTGTGGTTAATAACATCACGTTAGTAATTATTTACCCGTGCCAGGGATTGAACCCATGACCTATCACTAGAAGTGTATTGGTCGGGTCAGTGAGTTTTCCCTAACGCGCTCTACGTTATGCTTTGCAGTGTGCCCTGACTAGTTTAAACTTGAGCTGGATACATATCTGATACACAATGGATGGTTATTTGACCAAGATCAGAACCACACAAAAGAAATAGACTGAAGATGACAATTTACCAGGTTTAAAGTATAATATGTGGCCTAAAACCACTTCATTAGATGACCATATTACAAAATGTGAGTTAAAATGATGGTACAGTACATCATTATGTACAAAAATGTAACTTGTAGATGATCAAACTTCAACAGCAGGAGACCTGCGGACGCCAGTAGCCAAACCTGACCGCGAGTCTTGCCATTTTGTAGCTATTTCCGCCACAACGAGTCTAGTAAGAAACAACCCCGCCACCAAAGCAGCTGCCATAAGCATTGTAAATACTGCAGTCCAACTTTCGGTCGAAATGTAACCTGTAAGCAATGGTCCAATTGCAGCACCGATGGACCCAGTTCCATCAATGATTGCAGTGACAGTTGCAAGGGCCCGAGAGTTGCCTTTTAAGGACCGATGGGTCCCGAGGTCAGCTGATACAGCGGTTGTTATGAGAGCGTAGGGCCCGTTGACAAACATGCCGGTGACTAACATGAGGATGATGTTCATGGTCATGGATATGTGTCCATAGTTTCGGTAGCAGTATAGGGCTGGAATAGCACAGTACATGAAGCTTGCTGCTGTGATGGCTCTGGCATTTAGCCGGTCGGAAATGTGACCCGCTAGGATTCCGCCCACTACACCGCCTACGTCGAACAATGTGGATAGATTTCCTGCTTCCACGTCAGATAAGTATTCACCATCTATGGCTGCAAAGTTCACATACATCCATCATAAAGTTTAGTACCGATTGTTCTATTTATCTCCATAAAGTTTAGATTTTGGGTTGTTTTGGAGAAATTATAATCACAGGTTGTTTAGGATGATTATTATATAAATTACGAAAGAATTCAGTCCAACACTCCAACCTTTTAAACTAAAAAGATATAACAGAAGTTTTAAGCATTTAACTCTTTTGACTATTTACATTGCAACTAGTGATGCTAAAATAGTAAAATCTTTTGACTATTGACTATAGTAAAATCATAACTGAATCCAAAACGGGTCAAGTATACTTGACCCGACCTATTTGACCCATTTGACCCGACCTGAAGTGTATGTTTATCAAAAAGATAATTAGATCAAGAGAATGAGTTTACCTGTATGACTAATGTAGAAAGGAAGCCAATACAAAAACGTATAGGCAACCAACTTTGCGAAAAACAGACATAACGCGAAAGGTGCAACCCCAGGTATTTTCCATGCTTCTATGAACCCGACCGCTGATTCTTTCTCATGGTTAGTCTTCACGGACAAAAGCGGTTTTGTAGCATCGGCCCCAACCTTTTCAGGTGAAACAGGCTTATCTTCATCTTTACTAACTCCTGCTGATTCGGGATCAACGGGTAAAAACATAAAAAGTAGTAACCCAACAAAAATAATCATCAAACCCGGAACAACCATAGACCAACCCCAACCATATTTTAAGAAATAAGAAGCGATTAAGGAGCCCGAAATGTTCCCCACGGACGTGTGCGCGTTCCAAACGCCCATTATGAGCCCGCGGTTGCTTTTTTCGAACCAGTTCCCGACTACAGCAACTACTGAAGGCCAACCCGTGGACTGAAACAACCCGGCTAGCATTTGAACTATCAAGTAATAGTAGAAGACATGAATGCTGGCCCAGTATCCAACTCCATACAATGATGTGAACAAACCAGTTCCAATCATTCCAATTGTCAAGAATATCCTTAGGTTCATTCGGTCTCCTATATGGCCCGAGAAGAACATACCGATTGCATATACGAATAAGAAAGCTAAGTCAAGATCTCCAAGTAATGCGGTCCCGTTTGATCCGTCAAACGGGGCCCACCCGGTTCCCAGTAACCATGAAAGTGGTTTGGAACTTTGTAGAGATGAGTTGTTTGGTGATTGAGGGTCAAGTGAGCTTTTTATGATGCTGGTGGTTTTTCGAGTCGCGTGGTAGCTCGAGTATGCTAAGAATGTGATGATCAGGACTATAGCTTGGTGTGTTTTGAATGAGAGGGTTGATTTCTTGGCACATTCTAAGAACCGGATTCCAGGAGGTTTGGTGTTGGGTTTGTTTTGTTTGTTTTCTGGGTCTGAGATCGAACCCATGGATGAATTTGTATTCGAAATCGACTCTTGTAATGAAGAACAGCAAGCTGAAATTCAAGAAAAGTTAAGATCACACTATGAAGTAGAATTAGTGGATGTATAAGTTGTTCAAAAGGCGGTCTTGTCCGGACCGACTTGTCTAACCGTTTAGTTAAACAGGTCGACCAGTCAACGTGTTTAATGAAACAGGTTGACCCACGAACCCAGTGATGACGTGTTTAACCCATTTTTTACAACCGAACAATCCGATTAACACGTTTACAGCTTGATTGCTACTCACCAACCCGTTTGGCATGTTCAAATAAATTAGTCTAATGCGGGTTCACAATTTGAAGTGTGTGAGGATTAGGGTTAATGTTT
Organism: Flaveria trinervia; assembly: GCA_025506515.1. NCBI lineage: Eukaryota > Viridiplantae > Streptophyta > Magnoliopsida > Asterales > Asteraceae > Flaveria > Flaveria trinervia. Next base: position 3,729,221 of record CM046452.1, read on the forward strand.
TTGACACGAAATAAAATACGAGTTGTGTTTGGGTTGCACAATTCAATCTGCCAACCTGACACAATTGACACCCTTAAATGATGATTATAAACAGAAAATCTAAGTAATCGAAACATAATTTAAACAATAAAAAATCAAACCGGATTTAACCAATCAGTTGAGAAACTGATGGCTCTATTATAACTTTTTAGTAACTAGTTATAGACTTATAGTGGTTCAATTTTGATATATGTACTTATATTTATTTTTTTACAAAAAAACAAACCTGACATATAATACATATATGTGTGTGTATTAAGGAAAAATCCGATTTAGTCTAACAACAAATCAATTTGACCAAAAGACTCATCTAATAGAACAAAAATGGGCAAAACGTTAATTTCGGTTGATCCAAGTAAGCACAAGACTCGTCTAACAGAACAAAAATGGGCAAAACGTTAATTTCGGTTTAACCAATTTAACCAAACCACCGGATAACCATTTCAACCGATCGGTTATGATTTCTTGATAACTGAAACGTTCGGTTGTAGTTCGGTTATAAGTAATAACCAAAATAAACCAAACCTATCATCCTCACCCTAAATCGTAACTTATTGAATACATAAATCTAGTTCATGAGGTATATGACAAAAACCACTAAAAAGTGAGAACGTATCCACCAACCAGATCTTATCGATGCTAGTTTTGTTTATGTTTTGTAGCAGTTTATAGCAACAATTTATTTTATCCGAGTAAACCGAACAGTATCGAAGGATTTGAAGTTTGAAACCATGGAGACCACTATATATTATCTAATTAGTATGATCAATCAACCTCAAATCGAAAATACTGTGACAATCAGTTGAACACAGATGATTTGAACTCGTTACTCTGTAACAAAAATGGAAGACGGATCTGGAAATTTTGTTAAAACAATATGTGGAATTCAACGGGGAAGAAGAGCAATTCGAGGCCTAACTATGAACAATCAGTTTGAATTCGATTTTATGATGCATTTAACTATGAAAAGTTCAAAGATGATAATTCTACAATAAATTAGGAGACTGATTCGATAAAATGCGCATAAAACCGTACCTAAATTACAGTTTCGATCACGAATTGCGTGTAGAAATGAAGAAATCGGTGGATTGCGCTTGTTCTGAAGCTCAATTCTTTTCTTCTACTTCTTCTGCTAGTTTTATAAGTTGCTTTAGGATAATTATTCAACCACACATCGAAACATCCTGTTGCAATCAGCTGATGAACAAAACCACAATTCACTGACGATTCGAACTCCATAATCAATCAAACAAAAGTAAGAAGACGAAGAAGAAGAAGAATTGGTCACGAAACTGTAAACAATCAGTTTGAACTCGATTTTACGACGCGTTCAATATTCAAACAATTAGAAGATCTAGTCTGAATGCGATTATCATCAAACAGAGGGTCGAATGGTGGATGATGATTCTAGTCTCTAGAAGAAATTAGGAAGTTGATTCGAAGAAGAAATCGTAAGATTTTGTACCTGAATATCAGTTTCGATTGGCGAATTGCATGTAGAAATCGGTGAATTGTGATTGTTGTTGAGATCGATGGATTGATTGATTTGTTCTTCTGCCACCTGTGGAGTTGCTTCACGTTGTTTTGGTTGCGTGTGAGTCGACATGAGCTTCCATTGATCGTTTTTATACTGGTGCAGGTTTCTTGCAGGTGTCAATTACGCTACTACCCCTCGTTTACATTTAAAACTACTTTTTCTAAATAAACATAAATAATCGGAGGAAAATGTATACATCCCTTTTAAACTTGAAAAAAATAGTATATCATTGTTGCAAAATCAGATTAGGCGGTCGATTAATCGAAGACTAATCCGTAATATCGAAAGCTCCTTGCTTTTATTTTTGCTAATTGGCAATAATAATCGCTAATCAGTCAATTAGGTAAAAAAAATCGATATTAATTGGCCTTAGTTGGCCAATAATCGGCCTCTAATCAACGTTTTTTTCATGTTCTGGCGGCTTTTGGCGAAGTTTAAAAAATATAATGAAATATTTTATGTGTGTGTGTATATATTTATATATATATATATATATGTATATATATAATCTACTTCTAACATAGAGATTTAGAAGATTTTAATCTTTGTTAAAGTAGCTTTGGTTCGACTTAGTTTTCTTTTAATTTTGTCAGTTTTTTCAAATTTTCAAATAAGAGACAAAAAGAAGTGACCAAAATCCGCCTGTTCACTTTTATATACTTCCTTTGAGTTTTATATTATATGCGTATTAAATATACATAAAATATTAACAATAATAATAATATTATATTATATGTGTGTATTATTATTAAATATTAATAATAATAATAACTTAACAAAGAAGCCTCTTTTTCTAACAGACTTAACAAGCAAGTCTCACATCCTTAGTTTGAACATATCATACCCACATAACTCTATGTGAAGACCACCTTTTGTTCAGGAAACATCATGTCAGGATTATTAGACAGATTTGTATCCACACTAACGATTTTATTGCATATGTGAATAAAACACCTTTGTTAATCTAGTATATTTAAGTTACACATGGAGAGCCTATTATTTTTAAGTTTCTTTCAATAAATTTATAAAAATTTCGTTTTATCTAAAACTTTAATACTAATTTACGAATCACTTTCTAGAGCACTTATGTTCGAAGCACCTTATTACCTTGAAATTATTGTGAAATCATTAGGTTAAATGGTGTTTGAGATGGATCAAATCATGAATATTCTTGTGAAGTTGTATCATTTTTCATATTATTGCTTAACTCGTATTTTTCATAACATTCATAGTCTATATCGTTTGGTGATAGAAACTTTTTGAAGGAAGTAAATGATGTGAAATATAAGAACGTTGGTGTGAGCACGAATGAGATGCATATGTTATTTGTAAAAAAATTTAAGTGTCACATTAGTTGTTAGCTCGACGCCCTCTCCAACGTTTGGCATCACCTTTGGTCTATATAACCTAACGAATCTTGGATTCAAGTGGCATCGTGTGGGTTGGACAGTGTGCCACTGGTACCACAACATCACCTCAATCATGTTGCATATATGCCGAAGCTCCTCTTGTCACCTTTTGATGAGCAATCATATAAACACATAGTCAAAGCTCAAATCTAGCTCAAATAAACATGAAAATGGATGAAAAAAGTATAATCCTCGATTTGAACTGATCTCCTAATTGACTCATAATATTATGTACGTGATGCAAGTCTTTGACGCGTATAAATATTAAGAATAATGATTTTACTGCTTTCTATTTTTGTGAAATTTTAAATAAAAAAACACAAAGATGATTGCTTCATTTTATAATTCACATTATAAAGTTAGACCATCTAAGAGTAATGATTTTACTAATTTTTATTTGTAAATTATTTTAAAGGTGGTGGCATAAACGTAATTATCAGCGACATAAAGGGTTTTCAATTTTGCACTTTTGAGAAATATGTTAACACTGGTCCAGGCCTTTCGGATCTGACGTGGCACATTGCTGACGTGTAAAACCCTCATTGGGTCCCACAAATGTTCCAAAAATGTGACACGTATCAACGTTCTCTTGGTTATCCGCAACGTAAATGTCCCGCTCATTTCACCTGTCTAAACCGATTAATTGTGTCCACGTTATAACAATTTATTTATAAAAAAAATATATTACTTAATAATGTGGACAATTCACAATTATTTATGTTATATAAATCAATTTATAATATATTCATTATATTTCAATAGACATATGCGACAGAAAAAAATGAACTACGCATGAAAGCAAAGGATCAGTAAACAAGAATTATAAACAATGTTACTACGTTAGCATGAATATTAAAAGAAAATAAAGAATGCTACATTTGGAAATTGGAATTTATTATTTTATGTTGTTATATAAATTTATTATATGGAGTTAAAGTAGTGAATCTTCTTTTGAGGTTAAGTTTTAAGCATCGCTTATGCATGGTTGGTTTAAATTATATGTGGTGTAGAATTAGAAAGACGTTAGACGAATGTATTAGCTGATGTTTTAATATTTTATGCATATGACCTTGTAGCTTAAAGGCATTTATGATTAATTGATTACCCCACACAAATCTATTATGAGTTTACATCCTTACAAATATAAGATCATGTGATATTTATGAGGAGAAAAATATTCTAAAAAGCTACAAATCTTATATATAGATTGATATAATTAGTACATGTTGATAGGGGGAGTGTGAAATATATTGTTTTGTTTGTTTAAAAATTTTAAGAAGTATTACAAAAAAATTTGTGACAACTCTAATGAACCTCCGCTGAACTTTTTCAATAGTATTGAACTGGTTCATCAAACTCTACCTACTCAATTTTTAGGTTTAATAAATTAAACTAAAAAAATGCTTAGCTTTAGAGTTTAGCTTTTAAGGTTTAAAGTTTAATTTTTTAGGTTTTAAATGTAAGATTTACAGTTTAGGGTTTGATGATACGGCTTTAACACCGTTGAAGTAAGTTCAAATGAAATATGTTAGAAGCCTACCCTTTACACTTGTTAGACCTAATAATTTTTTTAAAAATTTTAATATTCCCGTATTAAATCATATCATATTGGCCTTTAGGTTTGACTTAATTAAACAATACAAAAAGAAAGAACAATGCAACCGTAATCTATTTATTAAAACTTGGTTTTTAAAAAAACTAGAGTATTCTATTATGACATTATCATCAAACCCAAATGAAATCTAATTCATGAGTTTTGGTACTATACTAGGCACCAATATATCCACTTGTTGGATGATAGTCACATGACAAACACATCAATCAACATAACCATAAATTACAAAATTAGCTGATTAGCTAACAGGTAAAGCAGATAAACGACGTATGCCCTTGACGATGAATCACTATGTTTTATGAAGATTGTGAAACCTTGTTGACGGTATATGCTATCTCTAGACATGTCATGAACAATTATTGCAAACAAACAAATATAGTTGATAATAAGAGGATTGTTCATTCATATTCTAGAGTATCATGATAGTTGTTTTTTCCTATGATACAAGGAGATGACAAAGGCTTCAATTAACTAAGATTGCACTATAAAATCACATGTGATGCCACGGTTGTGACAAATTAAGAGAATGGAAATATTGTATAAACCAATCTCTAAGGATTTGCTTAATGTTAGTATAGAGCTTTCTAGAGCAAACATACATTTTAGTCCAATAAAAGAAAACACACCCATGTTTATGACATGTAGGTCGTATTTGCTAGTCGTTATGCAAGAAAGTCGTGGTTGATGTCTACCTGCTCAACATCTCATCGTCTAGAAAAATGTCAAGGTCTTAAATCTTCTATTGTATATAGATATATTAAGGGTCGTTAACAGAAAAGACCATATGTATTACGATTTGATAAATAAACACGACAAACTTTATAAAAAAAACAAGAAATGATCTCAACCACAAAGCGTACATGCAACATGCCATCATGAACCATCTATGTAACTTATGTCATAAAATATTTACCATATTATTTATATATTCTTTATATGACATTCATACTTTAGACATAGAACAAATCAAAATTACCTATTCTCACCCTAATTGATGAAATGTTTCTATACATATATTACATTATTATAGAAAATAAAGTAACAATTGGAAAATCAAATGAAAATGATTATAGGTGTTAACATTGAATGATTGAGTGGACCCTTATGAAGTTGCCCACGAAGTTTCCTCTTGTTAGTTTTATTCATTAGTTGGTTTCAAACTACATCCTATCCATACCTTGCTTGGCCATATGCTATATTTTCTGACATTGGTCTTCTCGGTTTCTATCGTTGTCATATAGATACTTGTACGTAATGCTTTAATAGTTTTTGTTTCGCTAAAAATTATATGAAAATTCATTGACCCGAATCATAAATATCAAGTCGAACTCACATATGTAAAATGTTAAGAAATTTTGATCAACAAACTGTCAGTTAATGATAAAATTAGCCATTATCATTGTTATAGAGAATGATGCATGGTGTACATTTGAGATGTGGTCATGTAGATATAACAATCTTATCTTTGCGTTGTCTACATGTGTATTGCATATTAGGGTACATAATTGAAAAATGACATGTATAAGATTGAGAGCGTTTAGATTAACTTAAAAGAGTTTGAGCTGCGTTGGAGGTCTTCTTGTTGTTATTAATTATTTAATTATTTTTCTTATGTAATGTGTAATTATTCTATGTATTTTTATAATTTCAACTTTTTTATATAATATAAATATATATTTTTGAATTATCGAATCAAACTTATACATAATATTTTCTAATATGTAAGTATATATCTAATTTAATAAAAAACTACATAGATAGTAGGCTTGTTCAGGTCCGGCTCAACCAATTTTGGGGCCTAAGGGGAAGTTTAAAATTGAGGCCTTTTACGAAATAGAATTAATTAGTTACAAATCCAAAAGCAATTCCGCTCAACTATTTTCTTTATAAGTTCATCATCCATGAATGACTGCCTATTACCAAATCGCATTAGACAGACATAAAAAATATAAAAAATTATAAAACTTATTTGATTAAAAAAAAGGCAAATAGTAAAGAAAGATGCTTAAAAATAATCAAGTTTTACCTCTTTAATTATGCCTTAAAGATATATTATTCAATAATTCCATCTACATGATCATCAATGCGTAAATTATCAATAATTTTGATAAAATTAAGAGAGTTTTGTATATTAATCAATACACCTACACAAAAACAAAAGAAAAGCAAGCAAGCAAAAATTCACAACTTCACGAAGAAATGCAAATTTTCAATAAACTTAATCAAACACACAAGGTATTAAAAAAATCTAGAACTAAAAGAAATATTAAAAACAGACCTTTTGATTAATTTTTATACAAATTCTAACAAGAACTCTTTCCACCACAAAAATATTTTGCCCTTTAAGCCAAATGAAAACGTAATCAAGTGCAAATACATATACCAAATGAACTACATCAGGAACCCAATATGGTACTCGATGAGTAAATTTAAATTTTGCAGACGAACATGACTGATTGTTTTGAATAGTTGAATCAACAAAGATGAACACTTACACAAAAGAAATAAACTATTAATGGGGAGATGAGCACAAAACTATTGTTCAAGGCCTTGACGATTTAATTCCTTATACATGTTTGCTTTCTATGAATGCAGACTTAATTCTCAGCAATAGTGGCGTTTTTTTATTGCTCCCTATTTCCTTTTGTTCTCTTTATTAATACCCAACAACCCACTAAAAACACATAGAAGTATACATATAAAAATACTTACAAAAATGAGGCCCTATAAAAATTGGGGCCTAAAACAAGTGCTTTAAAAGCAAGGCCATTGGGTTGTCCCTGGGCTTGTTTAGGCCTAATTCGATCCAAGTTTACAACGAGTAACTCTCAAGTAAGTAAATAAATTACAAGTAGTTAGACTCGTTTCGACCTTATTAATGAAAATTGATTCATAAACTTAAAATGGTGTTAAGAAATATGTTTGAGAATGAATCGAGACGATGATAAAACTAGAGTAGAGAATGAACACACAAAACACCTAAATAATTTAGGATATATTTATATATCAATTACCAAATACCTTATTTTTTATTAAATGCTCAACAACAATTACTAATATTAGTATAAAATTAAGTCTTATTAATTAGTATTTGTTATGCTCAACTTGTAATTCCCTTCTCCTATCCAGAAGGTGCTTCACGCCACCATCCTTTAACATGCATCCTTTAACATGCTGAAATTATTCCGCATCTTTTTCTTGCTCTCTCATTTCCTTAAGTGATTTATCTTCAACTTTGACATAAACAACAAGTATATTTGTTATTCTCATTTCCTAAGTACATTGACCGTATTATAAAAAGTTTTTGATGATTTTTAAATCTATGTTGATTTCCTAGTTTAATCAAAAGGGTATAAAAAACTTCATGTTAGGCATACAAATAAAAAAGTAAAGAATGAAAATATATATAGAAGTTTATGTTATTATGGTCGAAACATTTGTGACATGAGAGTGAAAATCATTGGACTGCAACCAATACTGTTGGGCTTTTGTGCACACGGTTACGTTACACAACAAGAAATATTGGGCTTTTGTAAACAATAAACTATTGGGCTTTTATACCCATAACTAGAGTTGAACAAACCGGGTATTGGGCCCGGAACCGGGTTCAAACCGGGTACGGGCCGGCCGGTTTTTTTGGGAACCGGGTTCGGGTACGGGTCGGGTTGGTCTTACTTAAAACCCTACCCGGCCTATCCGGTTAGGGTCGGGTTCATAACCGGGTACAACAGGTTTTTTTCTTTTTTTTTACTATTATAATTGCTATTAATATTAATATTATTAGTAGTATTATTATTATTATGATTGCTATTACTATTATTATTATTATTATTACAATTATTATTATTATTATTATATTATTATTATTATTATAACAACATTAAAAAAACATTTATAACTCATTAATTTATTATTTATTTATTAAAATAACTGAAAAAATACATTAACGAATCAATAAAAAATAATATTAAATTTTTATTTAACTAATCGACTATTTTCTTCAAGAGGCTTCATCAAATGTTAATTCTTCGTCGGATATACTAGAAGATACTCCTTCTTCTACCTCTTCATCGTGTACTTTACATTCGATTGCAATTTCGTCTTCAAGATTTGTTTTGTCTTGTATACGATCCATCACGTCTAAGTGGTCTTTTAAACAAATGCACATCTCCACCGCTTCCGGAGTTAATCTTGTTCTCCGTAATGATAATACACTGCCACTAAGAGAAAACGCAGACTCCGAAGCTACCGTAGAAGCTTGGACGCTTAGTAAATCACGGGCCATAGCGGAAAGAATTGGAAATTGGGATTCCTTTCCTTTCCACCAAGCCAAAATATCAAATGCATGATAATCTTGAGTACTCATAGTTGAAATAAAATTCGCCGTACTATATATACCAAGTTCGCTTGTTGGGGCGTTACCCCTTTGATGTTTAGCCGTCACATCCCGAACAACATTCAACATAGTCATAACGGTGTCTTTAAACGAGGTACTAGCACTTGAGGTTGATTCTCTTGGTGTAGTTATATTTACGTTAGGTCCATATTTATTTAAATAAAAATTATAAATAATTTTTAAACTTTTATTAAAAATTTCTTTTGTCTCGGTTGAAAAATTGGGATTTTCGTCATGTATATCCAAATTGTCATTTATCTCGTCTATTAAACATTCTACCCCCGCAACATTTAAAAAAGGATTTAAAGCAGCGGCACAAGTAAAAACGGATGGTAACTCAAGAAAATATTTTTTAAACTTGTATTTCATTGGTTCTATCATTTCTTTAAACATACTATTTTTATTTTGAAAATTTTTAAAATTCAAAGCCATGAAATATAATTCTTGAAGCACCGAATAACTAGTGGGATAATAAACTCCCGATAATTTTGTAGTTGAGTTTTTAAACACCTCAAGAAATTCAGATAAATGTTCAATATTTTTCCAACCCAAATCCGGAAACAGGTCGGCTTCGTAATTATCCGAAAGACTATTATGAAAAGCTTTTAAAGTGTCTTTTTGTTTTAAAGCACAATCAAACATATGACAAGTCGAATTCCACCTAGTAGGTACATCTCAATTAGGCCCTAAAAATCTAGATTCTGTATCTTTAAAAAGTTGTTTATAATCTTGATATCTTTTTTTACTTTTTTTAAAAACGTCGTGTAACATAAATCGAAAAGCTTTTATAAAGCTATCAACAAATGGTACGGATAGACCATCTTGTACTACTAAATTAATAATATGTGCAACACAACGAGTATGAAAAAAATCACCCTTTGCAATTGGAAGATATTTTAATTTTAATTTTTCAATCGTGGTTGTGTTGTTGGAAGCGTTATCAAATGCCATTGAAAATATTTTATTTCGTAAATTAAAAGTAGTTATTACATTATCCAAAAAGTAAAATAAATACTCTCCGGTGTGTGAATACGGAAATAGATCAAATGCAATCGTACGTTTCATCATTTGCCATGAACTGGGATCTACCCAATGAGCGGTGACGCAAAGGTACGATTCGGGCAAACCGTGTGGCGCCGACCAAATGTCACTAGTTAGGTTTACACCGGTATTTAAATTTTCAAATAATACAATTAAATCATTTTTTGCCTGCTTTCATAATTTTAAACAATAACGTCTAAGTGTAGTACGACTTACGTGAGTGTAACGAGGTTGAAGCGTCGCTCGAATTAAGTTGGTTAATCGAGGGTTGTCGAAGTGATTGAAAGGCAAAGCTTATTGAATCACGAACTTTGCCATTCGATCTCGAACCTCATTAACGTTGTAATTAAAGATTCCACCTTCTCCACTCAATTGTGTTTGTTGCGAATCCGGATTACTTTTCAACGACTTACAAAACTTCTTGGTAATGTGTTTGTTTAAAGTCGTGTTAGAATCTTTAGCATGTAAAGCTCCACAAAACTTGCAACGAGTCTTTACAGACCCGTCACTCAACTCAACCATATCCCAATTGCACCAAACATCCATGTTACGATTGTGTGGAAGAACACGAACGACGGTTGGAGAGTTCGATGAACCTTGACCAACGGAAGATTGAGAGTGAGCCATATTGAGATTTGAGAATAAACGAGAGTAAACGAGAGTATTGTTTGCATTTTTTGCATATGTTTTTTTGTGTTTGAAGCTTGGGTACCTTACCATATCAACCCACACCTATTTATACTTATTTTAGAGGCAAAACAACAAAAAAACGGTCAAATTTGGTCCCCAACGGCTATATAGCCGTTAAAAACGGCTAGTAAAAAATGGTTGAAACCGGGTCCAACCCGGGTTCAACCGGTTCGGTCCGGTTCGGTCCGGTTCCGGGTCGGGTCCGGCTCTTATGAATTCCAAACACTCCAAACCGGGTACAACCCACCGGTTTTTTCCGGGTACAAACCGGGTACACCCGGTATCGGGTTGTACCCGGACCCGGGTCAGATTCGGGTATGCCGGGTCGGGTATGGACCCGGTTTTTTTGTTCAACTCCACACATAACTCCAATTCTCCAAATGGCCACAACTCACAAGTCATAAACATACTGTTTTTGAAACCAAAATCTGAATTAGAACCAAACCTATTTACTAACGGTACCAGTACAAATCAGTTTAGAACCGATATAAACCATAGGTTTTTAACCAGTTTTAATCCTCAGTAGCTAAACGTTCGAAACCGAAATTGAATTGGTCCAAAACTAGCCAAAACCGCTCAAAGTATAAAAAAGGTCAAAAAACAATCAACAACATGAACAAAAACTAATTTTCACTTAGAAACTAAAACTTTATACGAACCAGTTTGATAAAAAACGATTTTGTGCACCTCTAATTGAGTGTCCTGTGTAAATGAATTTTGTAAAACCTCAATTTGTTCTAAGCTTGAGCTCAACTCATTTAAGAGCTTGAGTTTGATATTGACTCGTTCCAAACTCAATTCTAAAGCTTTAGCTCAACTTACTAGATGTTTTTTAAACTATAGATTGACTCAAACTCATACTTGTTTATTATTCATCAATTAATTGTAATTAATTGTAATTTATGTACACAGTAACTTATATAACTAAGTCATTTTATAATATTTTAAATATAAATTTAAGGTAAGCAATTATATATTTTACGTAGTAAATAAAAATTATACCGATTATAGGCTCGTTTTTGTTTGAGTTGTGGTATTCTTTCAATTTAATAAGCAATTATATATTTTACGTAGTAAAAATTACATCGGTATAATATATTTCAACAGTAAGCAATTATATATTTTACGTAGTAAATAAACATGTTGGTGATCTAAGACTAGTTCTTGTTCAATTGACAATATTCTTTTTTTTGTTTGAGTTGTTATTGTTTATTTGTCTGATTCTTGGGTATAAGTATAATTGATTTGAGTTTACAAGTTGAAATTCAGGGTCCTTTACACTTACAAACATAAATGAACGAATGCTCATAAATGAAAGAATCTGACCTTTATTTATATCGTTCATTTAACTAAACAAACATAACTTTATTGTTCATGTTATTGTTCGTTCATCTATTAAACTAACTAACATAGCAAACTTCCCACCAAACACTCTATTAACTGTTCACTAAACGTTTGATCGGTTTACTACCTTCCTCGCAACTAAGATAAACACGACTAATTTGAAACAACACCTTCAACTTTCTTCAACCAATTCAAAGGTAAAAAACTGCAATAAACCCAAACTAAAGGGATCAAAGTGAAACCACCATCAAATATAGTTCATAGTTCTTTCATCGTTCATCAACTGAAGATATTACAGTCGCCGGAGAAGATGATGATAGATCTGGGATCATTCTCCGACGACAAATTCGACGCTAAGAAATGGATAAACAATGCGTGTCAATCACGTCACCCACAGGATCCACTAGACAAACATCTAGTGGATCTCGAAATGAAGCTACAGATGATGTCGGAGGAGATCGCCGCTTCACTTGAAGAACAGAGCTCCGCCGCGATCCTACGTGTCCCTCGCGCCACTCGTGACGTCATCCGCCTCCGTGATGACGCCCTCTCCCTCCGTCAGTCTGTTGCATCGATCCTCCTAAAACTCAAAAAGGTAAGATAGTTAGATAGATCTCGGTGTTGATTGCATTGTATGATATTGGTTGATTGTTGTTAGGTCTGGAATTCCGTTGGAGTGTATAGATTTGTTTGAATTTTCGTTATTTTGTACGGTGTTTTTGTGATTTGGGGTTTATTGATAGTATTCATGTTTATGTGGTTTTTATATGAAGGAATCATTGTCCAGATTGTATTGTAGGTTTAAATTCGAAATGCCCTTGTGTAAGCATTATTTGTACATTCTACTTTGAAATCTGCTATTTGGTATGATCCTCACTGTAACTAACTGAAGCATTTAACAAAATGAGCAGGTGAAAATTCAATGTAGATATATGAACATATTGCATCTCGGTTAATGAGATTCTTTTGTTTCATAGGCAAGATGGCTATACCGGGTAAAATAGCAAGTGCATACTGATACTATGAATTAATAATGTTTATGTTGTTAATCTTAATCTGTAATACTGTAATTCTTTTTTTTGGGCATATATAGGCCGGGGTGGTCATCAGCAGAATCTGTAATGCACTAATGATTTGTTCCAATATTCGTCATTTCGCTCAGTATTTTCGTAGATGTGTGCTAATTGTGCAATGTTTCAATTTTGCTGTTAAATTGGGGTTTATCTTTGGACAGAATTCATGTTTATGTACTTTGTATGTGAAGTAATCATTGTCCAGCTAGTATTGTAGGTTGGAATCAGAATTTCATTCTTTAAGCATCATTGTGTATTCAAGTGTGTGTCTGCTATAGACACTAGGTAGGATCCTCACTGTAACTAATTGAAGCGTTTAACAGAATGAACAGGAGAAAGTTCAGTGTTAGACATATTAACATATAGCATCTCAGTAATTGAGATCCTTTTGTTCATAGTTAAGATGGCTGGAATGGGTAACATAGCAAGCGGATACTAATACTATGAAGTGAAATAATGTCCATGATGTTAATCTTGATGCATAATATTGTATTTATTGTATCTATAGGCTGAAGGTTCATCAGCAGAATCAATAGCGACCCTTGCTAAAGTCGATATAGTGAAGCAGAGAATGGAAGCCGCCTATGAAACACTGCAGGTTTAATTGTGCTTCATTCTTTGAATTTTATAAGCTTTGTTTTTATTATTATGTCATTATATCTTTTCAATATTTTGATCATTTTTATATGTAGGATGCTGCAGGGCTGACTCAATTAAGCTCCACTGTGGAGGACGTTTTTGCCAGTAATGATCTTCCCCGTGCAGCAGAAACCTTGGCCAATATGAGGCGTTGCTTGAATGCTGTTGGGGAGGTAATAATTAACTCACGCCATAACTATGCTTTGTAAAAAGGCCTCAATATCTATTTATATGGTTTATCTCCTCTCTTTTTCTTTCAGGTTGCTGAATTTGCCAATATTAGAAAGCAGCTTGAAGTCTTGGAGGACAGATTGGACTCAATGGTTCAACCCCGCTTGACAGATGCAATAACCAATCGCAAGGTGCAATTCGTAATACAAGTTTTCTAATAGAAGTTATAATGTGGCACCTATAAGTGTTTGTTTTTCCTGTTTTTAGGTTAATATTGCACAAGATTTGAGGGAAATTCTCATTCGGATTGGAAGATACAAGTCATTGGAGAATCACTATACCAAGGTTCATTTGAAGTTTATAAGGAAACTATGGGAGGATTATGAGTTAAAACAACATACTAAAACTGGAAGTGAAAGGAATCAACATGAAAGTTTTTCGAGTTCCCATGATTATCAATCAAGTTTGCCTACAATTACATTTCCCAGTTGGCTGCCAACGTTTTATGATGAATTATTACTTTATCTTGAACAAGAATGGAAATGGTAAATGTTTTCTTCATTCCTGATTTCAGCAGGCTATATTTGTCATGATTTTAGTAAGCTTCATTTCTGATTCTTGATAGGGATGGATCAAATAAGATCATGATAAATGTCTGATTTTGAGAGTGGTATCGACACTACTGCAGGAAAATATTGTTTTGTATGACTGATTACATTATACTTTTCAGGTCTATGCTTGCTTTTCCTGAAGATTACAAGACTCTTGTCCCAAAACTATTAATGAGGCAATGGTGGCTGTGGGTGCTAGTTTTGTTTCCCGCATCAACCTTGCAACCGGAGAGGTTGTCCCTGAAACCAAAGCATTGGGCAAAGGTTGCAATCTGAAATCATCTTGATGTTTAAGTTTGATCCGTAATATTTTATTTAATTGTAAACATTATGCCATGTATGCACACACATATATCACATACAATCTTGCAATATGCTGTTCCCTATTCATATCTTAGCTTCTATACTATTGTTCAGGTGTATTGGATATCTTATCTGGGGACATGCCAAAAGGTGTTAAAGTGCAGACTAAGCATCTAGATGCATTAATTGATCTACACAATATGACGGGCAGTTTTGCAAGAAATGTACAACACCTTTTTGGAGAATCAGATATTAATGTGTTGAGGGACACTCTTAAGGCAATCTACCTGCCTTATGAATCATACAAGCAAAGGTAAATTCCCAAAATACCTTTGCTTTAATCATTATAAAGTAAAGTAAATCTCAGGTAGTAGAGTGTATTGCTGCTAAAACTAACTGTCATAGGTTTAGCTTTATCCTTTCAACTAAGATTATCATTTCATATTTGTTTTAAATCTAACAAGACATGTCACATTGCTCTAGCTGTACCGTTTATCATTAAAACTAGCACGTATCTATATTCCACGAATCTTGATTTTGGGATGTACTTAGCATATTGTACATTAGCTTCTAGCAGTTGGTTTTGATACATATTGCATAACCTGAAAAATTAACAGAGTTCACTTTTTCTCATCAAATTTAAGGCTGAAAGTGACACGGTTTGCACATGCCTAGTTTTGGTTGAACAAGGAATCCTTTTAACCATCTAGAATTAACCATATGGTGGAGTGCAATCACTAATCATTTACTTATGCATGTGCCCGTTCATGTTATTTATCTCTAACAGATCTCACAGGTAAAGAAAATAACCTTAGAGGAAACAGGACAGATGGATCAAATGAGTCAAAAAATCTTCTAAAGTGTAGTTCATTAAGCCTCCTAGCTCATTTCACTCATACTACTAAAAGTTTTTAAAAATTAACAAAAACCTTTTCAAAATAAGAGAACTTTTGTAGTTTTGTATAATATATGATACGTCTTGTTTATTAAAAATCAATTAATCATAAGTTATGGTACTAAATTATTGTGGCTCAAACCATCCTCTTTCTACGTCTATAAAGGTTTACCACTTTTGCCATGTTATACAATTACAACCTGCCCAATCCACCCATTTTTGCCACCTCTACTATATTATTCCACATTAAATTTTGCAGTCCTACATTATTTTCAGTTATATAAGCAATAGTTACTTATCTGTATTATATTCTAGATATGGACAAATGGAGCGTGTTACCCTCTCCTCTGAGATCTCAGCCATTGATCTGAGAGGAGCTGTTACTCGTGGTGTTGGTGCACAAGGTATCGAACTCAGCGAGACTGTTAGAAGAATGGAAGAATCAATCCCGCAAGTCATTGTACTTCTAGAAGCATCTGTTGACAGATGCATCAGCTTCACTGGTGGCTCAGAAGCGGATGAGCTCATTCTAGCCCTGATGATGTCATGCTACAATTTATTTCAACCCTACAAGAAATCCTGAAAACCCTAAGAATAGTATGCGGGGTTGATGTTGCCTCTGATAGTTCGAATTCAAAGAAGGAACCAGGCTCAGAGAAAAAAGAAGGCCCCCGCAAATTTGAGTTGTCAAGTGAAGAAGAATGGTCTTATGTTCAAAGTGCATTGCAAATACTAACTGTTGCAGATTGTTTGTCAAGTAGATCTGCGGTTTTTGAAGCTTCATTGAGAGCTATACTTGCTAGATTGAATACAAATTTGTCTTCTGCTGTGTTTGGATCAAGTATTGATCCAAATTCTTCACATGAGACTCTTGATGGAAATGGAGATCTATCTTTGGCAGGAAGGGCGGCATTAGATGTGGCAGCACTAAGGCTCTTTGATGCTCCGGAGAAAGCACAGAAGCTTTTTAATCTGTTGGAGCAGGTATATGTTTCACTTTTGTTTATTGTTGCCTAAAGGTAGCAATATGGTGGCTCTGTCGGGTTGGGTACCAAGTCAGAACTGGTTCAGGCTTTGTCCAGATTTTTATCTTTTTATAAATATTTCATGTGTTAAATAATGATTGCAAAAACAATATTATTGTAGTAACAATATAAATCTTAAGATTAAACAATTTAGGAGGTTGTATGGATTGTTATATATTTTGGGTAACTTTGAACCTGTTTCACATTTTCCCCTTTCACCTAAATTATTTGGTTTGTACTGTTTAATATCAAATACACCACAAATCAACCAATTCTATAGTAAGTGGATAATAATCACCATCTCTATAGAGTTGTTTCACTTTCTTATTTTCATTGGGTTGTTGGTAAACTATTGGTCGCGCCCTAAATATCATAAGAATCAAAGGTTCAACAAGACTATTGACTAGAGAGGTAATAAAATGGGTGGATTAGACAACTTGGGTAAATGGATAAAATGGGCTCAAATCAAAATAATAATTTTGTAAGAGTCCGACTGTGTTGGCCCCAAACACTTTTGTCAATATGATTACATAAAACATATTATTTCAATAACAATCTAGTTTCTCTAGTAATATGGTCCATTAGGTTACATGCATTAAAAACACGTATAGGGTGACTTTTGACCCGTTTGATTTGTTTCCTTTCTAGCTAACCTTTTCCTTTTTACTTGTGTGACCCATTAGAGATAAAACACAACCCAAATTGACCATAATGGGTTGATATTGCCACCTCCAAAGTCCAGATAAAAGGAACTAGCTATCTGAGTTTAGATTTGGCTTCATTTTTCCATATAAGTCTTTAGTTATCCTTAAATATGTATAAATTTTATCCTATGCTCTACACAAATTAACCTTTTTTTTCAATAGTCAAAAGATCCAAGGTTCCATGCACTTCCAGTTGCATCTCAAAGAGTTTCAGCATTTGTGGAGACGGTAAATGAACTTGTATACGACGTGCTCATATCCAAAGTAAGAAAGCAGTTTAATGGTGTATCAAATCTGCCCATTTGGTCTGCTGTAGAGGAACAAACTGCTTTTCACCTACCGAGCTTTAGTGCATATGCTCAATCGTATGTGACAACTGTTGGTGAATACCTTCTCACTTTACCGCAACAGTTGGAGCCACTTGCTGAGACTATTTCTAACAATGATGCCAATGCTGAGGAGGCGCAATTCTTTGCAACAGAATGGATGTTTAAGGTAACAAACATTTTCCTGTTTTGCATTCCAATCTAAACATGTATATTGAACTATAGGACTAATTCATGCAATCTGACTTTGTCTTGTATGGGTGATAACTTCCCCATCAAAGTCTAAAACTTGTCATTCAGGAAATTTTAATTTTAACTTTAACAGCAGGTGCCTTTCTTTCTACATGTTTTTTTTTTTGAACTTTGATTGTTATGAAATATTGGAAGTTTGTGGTCTGCGTTGGGAAAAAAGGTTGTGGTAAACTAACTTATTTTGGGCTAGAAAAAAACCACGTTTTTAGAAGTTTCAAGTTATGGTAATGTTTAGCCATGACAGCACGCAACTGCTATTTAATTGCCCCATCTAGAAAAAATTAACATGCTTTCTTAAACTTTTGAAAGTTTAAGTTCTTTTGAGTTTTCCAGAAGTGTCATGCTTTTTTGTGAAATTGGTGGATGTATCGGTTTCTTTTCTCATAAATGTTTTAAAGTTCTTGAGGGTCTTTATTCATTATTTTTGAAGTTGAAACTTTAAAATTGTTTTCACAGAAGAAAAATGGTTACTCAAAACAGAAATCAGATCAAAGTTGGTTACCTGCCTATTGAGTTATACTTGAAGATTTGGCGAACAGTAATGAACAAGTTCTTTTTTGGATAAGTTTAAGCTGTTTGACTCATTTGACAAGTTAGTCAGCTTGTAAACAAATCTGGACATCCATATATGTTGAATATGAACAAAATGTTCTGTTCATTTAATTAAGCTAACAAATATTGACACGTGTCCTGTTCGTTCATTTGTGTTCGACCGTTCATTTTTGTAGTTTCCATATTCACTCAGAATTTAAGTCCAACCCCATCAAAAACATCGCCCAGTACATTTTGAATCTTGAAACCATTAGCCCATGTCTCTAGCAGCTTGCTATATGTGGGTTTTTTCTAGGTAAAGTTGTTTGATTAGCCCATAACCCACCAATCCATATTAACGAACAAACATGAACACATCTATTTTCTTATCAAACGAACACAAACAAGAAAATTTATTGGTTTAAGTGTTTATGATGGTTCGCTTGTTCGGTTTAGTGAAACAAACGAACATGAATAACCCTTATTTGTATTTGTTCAGCTCGTCTACAGGCCTACTAGTTAGAGAAACCAAATTAACTCCAAAGTTAGACCATAGGTAAATAGGTTGAAATTGTGACACCTAATATAGCTTTTCTCAGTTATTAATTGAGCCTTTAAAGTACCCTTGTGATGTCATCATTATCGATTTTTTAACCCGTTAACTAATTTGATCTGTTAGCATGTTTATAAGTAAACGGGTCAAACTGTCACGTCTGAATTCAAATGTATCTTTTTTGGGTTATAGGTTGCTAATGCCATGTGTTCAACATTCTCCCTGTATTATTGTAGGTTGCTGAAGGTGCTGCAGCTCTATTATGGAGCAACTACGAGGTATACAATATATAACAGATCGTGGAGCGCAACAGCTGTCAGTGGATATCGAGTACCTGAGTAATGTACTGTCAGCGTTGTCGATGCCCATTCCTCCAATTTTGGCCACATTTCACACTTGCTTATCGACCCCTCGAGATCAACTCAAAGATCTCCTAAAAACCGATTCAGAAAATCTTCATATCCCCACGGCTAACCTTGTTTGCAAGATGCGACGCGTGAATCTCGAATGATAATCGATTGTGAAACATTATCTTATTTGCTATCGAATGTTATATATATTTTTGTATATGACATTAGACATTTACAAGGGTGTTTTTTAGTACTTGATGTAATGTTTTTACATAAGAAGTTATACTTAGTCAGCGCATCAAATTATGATAGAATTAAATTTAGAAATATCTTCTTTTTGTCTTAATTTTAGCCAAATAATTGAGAGAATATTGTTTTTTTAAAAGTTAATTACTCGAATGTCCTGGTGTGGTTTGCAATGAGGTATTATCAAGGGGTCACCCATCTTAGTTCTCGTCTAAGCATGTTTAACTACGAGTTTTAATAGGATTGCTGTGTATTAGTTCTCATGAGGGTGGATCTTGGAGCAACTGGTAACATTATCGTTCTATGACCCTGAGGTCATGGGTCCAGGTCATGAGAAATAGCCTTTCGCAATTGTAAGGTAAGTTTACGTACATCAGATTATGAAAACAATCTAACCCCCTCTTTGAACCTATGTTAAACAGGTGTTTAGTCAAGCATCAGCTTATGTCCTTTTGATATGAACATATTATGGTCTTGGTACACCTTTCTTCCATTTGTTTGCTTGCACATAACATGTATGTTCTTTGGAATGTGTGTTCGTTTAAGTTTTTCAATAGCCCCCGACAGATAATGTTAGTAGGCAAAATGCAAATGACTATGATGTCTTGTGCCAGCAGATTATGTCTGATTCTATTAATTTGTCTCAATCGATTTGGGACTAGATCACCATGCAAAAACTCAACCGTCACAAGACAATCACCAAGCATAATCATCAATTGCCGCCATCCTCTGCTTCCGACACTTAGCTCCACCTAAATTGGACCCAGAGAACAATCCCAAATTCAATGCTCAAACAGCTCAAAAGCCTTATTTTTGAACAAGAGTTCTAGTGCTTCGAGGCAGTAACTAAGTGTTACCAAGCCAATCCCTTGACGGATCAGTTGATTATTAAACATGACAACTGTTGCCAAATTGATCCCCAGGTTCAAACCAATTGATTTCATCAAAATAACTAACCTCATTTTGGTTTGCTTCTTAGCTCAATGGTTTCTGTTTTCCAAACCGAATCATGGAGATTAAAGATGGAACTGATTTATAGTCACAATTGTGATGTATACAATGATCAAAAAGTCAAGATAAAATGAAGCAATTATTCTTTTTAACCGACTTTATATAACTATAGTGTTAAATAAGATGATTAATATCTTATCTATGATATAACAAGTTGTCTAACAAAATTCAAAGCTATTTAGGATGTTTCTTAACAATACAAGATCAAATTAATAGACTTTAAATAGTAACTAATTAAGTTGTATTTTTCACAAAAAAAGTCTTAACAATTTCTTGAGCCCCTCCTATAATTAAAACTTCTAAGTGAAACAGAAAGCATTGCTAGGCCAATAAAGACTGATCATCAAATCATAACAAGCATCAGAACAACCCTGCACAACACAAAATGCTGATACATCAGCATGTTACCTATTCAGCTTTCAGTTATTACCTCTTCGGTTCTTCAAGAAACGGGAGTCAAATTCGACACTTTAAGGTATGAAAAAGAAGCTTACACCAATCAATCAACCCATAAAGAATCAACTTGAGGCCGCACATCACGTTTTAGCAAATATAAAACCTGCACCACATCTAGGTAGTACTTGGTTCCAAATCATGTATGCACCATCAAGATTAACCATGGTGGAAGTTTATTAGTATCCCACAACTTTAAGGCTCGCAGAGTGTTGAAACTTGAAATTCATCACTTTCTAACAATGTGATACGAATTGTCACATATTTGTTCCATAATGACCGGATTGAGCCCGTATCAGCAAAACCATCCTCAAAACCAGATTATTACATTTAACATCATTTACAAACCTCAACAAATGCCTTAAGATTATATAGTATATAAGAAAAGGAAAAAAGCCCAAATAAGTATGCAGGGATATGGTTACCTCAACCAATAAGGATTCAAGATTTACGTGTTACCAGGAAAAGCATGGTTTCTTTCAGCAGCAGGATTCAGGAATACTATTTGTATAAATCATATCTGTGTTCTAGATAAACTCACCCTTTAGAACAAATAGTTCAACCGAATCTTGAAGAAAATAACAAAAGATATGCAGGAACATTTTAGGTAATAATAATACCTACCTGTGACTCTTTTCTCCTTTAGTTATATTCAATTGAATTGATGATAGAAGATTAGTATCTCAACAAAGCTGTGAGAACAAAAAAGAGGGTTCACCCATGTAAAGCCATTATATAACTGTCGCGACTCCAAAACACACATTCATAGAACTTAACGAGTTATAATAAAATGACGTCTACCTCTTCTGACTTCAAATCCATTGAAAATTATCTACAGAAATTGACTAGTATGGACTTCTGGATGACCTTTTTCTCCCATGCCTGACAGGTGAACGTGATCTGCTGCGGTTACCTCCACGGTATCTATCCCTGTTCATGACACCTCCATTTCTATAATTAGTATTATTATTATTGTACCTACGATCTGATGCTCTTCCTGTATCACGATTGCCTCTGGTGTGTCGGTCTCTGGACCTCTCGCGGTCCCGCCTGTCATGATTCTTGTCCCGGTCAGCAGATCCACTTCTGTTTCTATGTTTACCTTCAGTTTCATTTTCTCTTTGCTTCCTTCTTTCTTCAGCTTCTTTCTCCCTTGCTAACCTTTCTTTTTCCCTTCCCTTCTCTTTCGCCTCCTGGTGGTTGATTACAAAATATGTTTATCATGAAAAAAAAACTTAAATATCTACATTCTGATGCACCATTAGAGGTGGAACAATGAATGGGTCAAGCAGATTGGGTAACAGGTCTTTTTTTACAGGTGAAAACAGAATTGATCAGATTGAAATTGGCCTGCAACCACTTTTCCTATCTTTCAGAATTAAATAACAAATTAATGCATTAATCATGATTATAAGAATAATATTATTACAACAATGACTAAGAACTTTCAATATTGTAATGCGTAAAAAATATACTTAAGGTGGCTTTCAATCCCTTCAACCCCTTTGATCCATTCAAGATAAACCATACCGACCCAGCGACCAATTCATAATTAGAAGAGAATGGTACCTTGTACTCGGTGAGGAAATCTCTGACCATGCCATAACCAATATGCTGCTTTCCAGTAACATGAGACTGAGTCCTTTCAAGAGCATCATTTGCTATCAGAAAAGAACCACATGTTTCACAAAGAGCCATCTTCTTTTCTTGTGCAAGCATTGAAACTTTCCCATTTTGTGGCTGCAGGGTCAATGCAGTCTTCTCAATGTTAAGCAAATCCACCTGTACAAAGAATGAAAATAAATAAAGAAGAGGGTTATACAAAAAAGAACAACATAATTTAGAGCCTAGAGAAACCAATTGTTAGGTAATACCTTCCTCATGAGTGCCTCTGCTTCATCCACCTTTCCAGCTTCTCCAAGAGTCTCCACTGATTCTAGAAGGTTCTTGATTTTCTCTTCTAGAATAGATAATTGTTCAGATTTTTCAACTGGTACAGGTGGAGGCGGAGGAACTTCAACCTCTTGGGCAAGACGTTCACGTCCCCGCCTAACTCTCCTATCCAATCCATGACCTAAAACAAAACAGTTGTTTAAAAATGCAAACAAATGCAAGAGGTATAGCATATTATGATGTTATATCTTCCAAGTCAATATTAGTATGTAACAAACTTCCTCTAAAATCTAGAAAGAGATGCAACATTGGGTGGGGCAGGCAGGTTAAATGATAGGTACAAACAGATAATTTGACACATGGTTTGGAATTTGGATTGGGTTTTGACCAACAATGCCTTTTTGGTCCACTTTCTAATTTTAAATATGGTTAATATTTGTGAAGATAAAAAGAGATAATATTGAAATAATTCTGTAAAACTCAAAGAAACCTAACGGGCTTAGCTAATGGGTCTAACCTCTAATGACGACTAACCCCCTAGTATATATATTCTGACCACATTGTTACAGAAATCACATAACAATGTAGTATATGAAATGGTTAGAAGGTTTGAAACATTCATATAACACTTGGGGTGACTTTCAACCCGATTGACCCGTTTAAATTTTTTCTACATCTTATGTTTGTCCAATTGACCTGTGGGAGTAAAAATATAACAACAATCAATCAAGTTTTGAAGTAAATAGTTAGAAATTGTGAACTCTTAAGTAAACTAACTTACCAGTCTTTCGCAAAAATTAGCCAAATCGGCTTCAAATCTTGACACATAAGAATCATGCCTCGGTGAGCTCTCAAAGCTAGAGTAAGCAGCAGATAGAAAACAACAAATATGTCAAACTCTCAGACGGGGACAGACAAAAAATGAAGCAAGAAATTAGTAAGTAAACTTCCACAATTAACGATATACAGATAGCCCTTCAATGTAGCTGAAAGTAGAAGCACAAGTTTTAAGCAGCTTCGATGAAACTTCAGATAAAATAGAGAAGTATAACAGAAATAATGGAATAAATGATTTTCATACACCAAATAAGCACCTCAAAACCCATAAAGACTGTATCCATGTTGAACTGCATGAATTCTAAGATTTTCTGACAATCTTGACCTTTCTCCTTTACCATTGTCCGATAGGAAACATATCAATATGCCATAATAAATTAGTGTAAAGGAAACCCTTTTGGTTGATTACTTGAAATATAGTTGTGCCAACCGCTGCCACTGATAAATGCTTTTATATAGTGAAAGTACACTAAGTAGGCCCCACATGGCACCCTATTGCTGCATGACACAGTATAATATATACAACAGAACACCACTGACCACACAATATAAAAATTGAACTGCAACTCGATCATTAATGTGTCTAGAAACGATGGTCAGGCCGGAAATAACCCACGTAACTGTACCAATATCTGTGGTTGGAACCTTTCAGATACCTAATGAAGATAATAAGAATATGCCACATAACCTATACATTGCTTCAATACTACACATGGTTCATGCTTAAGTTCCATGCCAACCATACTTGCAAAGCAGGTTAGAAAGTTGAATTGAAAACAGTGAACTTGCATGCAATCGTATGCGTGAAGCACAATTAGATTCAAAACAAAATAAACGTGATAAATAATCTTTCTACAGATTATAGCATAAATTCCAGAGTTCCTTTTAT
Source organism: Flaveria trinervia (assembly GCA_025506515.1). Lineage (NCBI taxonomy): Eukaryota > Viridiplantae > Streptophyta > Magnoliopsida > Asterales > Asteraceae > Flaveria > Flaveria trinervia. The sequence continues at coordinate 3,754,054 of CM046452.1, forward strand.
TACCTTTCTTTCAACTTCGGATCATGAATCTTAGGGCATGGACCTGACATAAGAAACAATGCACACACACAAAAATAACCACATTAAACTTCATAATCCAGAGAATAATAACTCTTCGAGTCACTCAAAAAAGATCGAATGATGTAAGTGGGGTGGTAGTTTCTAACACAACACGAATCAATGATGTTTTGGATTGTCTATCTAGCCCGCTTAATAAACAGGTGATTTCGGGGTTAAACTGTTTAATCAAAAGTGTTCTATGCGGATACAACCCCTTTAACCAATTTATTACAATCCACCAACCCTCTAGACTCATTTAGATAGATAGGTTAAGCAATCATGTTCAGTTTAACACAATTTTAAGCATACCAGTGTTAGCGCTTGTATGGTTAACATGTCTTTGACACAAATAAACACATGGGTTGTGTTTGAGTCAACGATTCAATCCAACACGATTAACACTCATGCAAAACTTTGAGCTAAATCTTCCAGGTGCTTAATCCAATGCATAGCCAGATTAACATAACCAATCTATCTCAAATACAACAATGATACTAATCCGATACTCACCGAGATCACTTCGAGTGTTCACGAACAAATCATGAGGGCAAAACTTCACCATGTAGAAGCCACACACTTCCTTATCATCCCAAGTGATTTCTCTGTGCCCCCTCCTCTCTTCCTCCGTCAAATTACGAGCTAAAAACCCACATCCAACAATCAACAAAACATAAACAAACACATCAAATCACACAATTAGGGTTTCAAAGATTAAAATCCCAACATGCTCCAATCGCAATTTACTTTCAATCAACCCGAAATCCAAAGCCCAAACACTAAAAACCAAACAAAAACGACATACATCAAGTCTTTAAAACGAACCTGAACCCATGAGTTCATCAAGCAAGGCTCTTTGTGCGTCCATGGGTCAAACTGAATGCAATCGGATGGCGTTTGAAACCCTAATTGCTTCAATTGCTATTGTTGATTTGAGGGGTTTATTGTATTGATTTGGGATTGTGTTTAGGGTTAGGGTCAATAAGGGAACAAGATGGAGGAGAGTGTGTTTAGCTTGTTTGGGTATATTATTATTTTCAGGGGGTGTTTGGATAACAATAATAATAATAATAATAATATTATTATTATTATATGCTAACTTTGGTTATTAAATTTGAAGTGTGATAGAATAGTTCTCATGTTTGGTAACAATTGGACTTGAATGGTGAAAGTTTGTATGATTTGATTAATTTTTGTTCTTTTTAGATGAGTGTCATGTTCTCATGTTCTTTTGCAGCCTATGGTCATTGAAACCCCTAGTATGATGTACTTGATCGTTGAGACTTATCTTTTGTTATATATTGTAACTAGTATAAAAGTTCATATATCACACGTATTGAATATAAATATTAAACTAAAAGGTAACATTTATAAATTATAAAATTATTATTAAAAATAATATATAACCATCTCAAGTAATAAAACAATAACATTAGTTTTTGAAAACTTTAAAATATTTTGTTTGAAAAATTGTTTTTAAACGGTTGATTTGTTAAAAAATGATTTTAATTAAAATTACATTTTTAATAAAAATAATATCGTTTTTTATTTACTAAATATATGTTTAATTTTAAAAATGATATACAACATCATTAGCATTTAATATTATAATTAAAAAGCTGACTTCCAATGATATTTGACGTGTAACAAAATGTTTGTGCAACGATAGCATGTAACAATAACTATTTTGATTTATTAGTATAGATTATAAATGCATGATATAAAAACCAACTAAACAACCACCTACAAAAGTTATATAAAAAGTTTTCCTCTATTATACAAATCATATAATAAAAAGTCATACGGGTCGTATAACTTTCGTACTAATGCACACAAATGATGTAACATTGTACACCAATAACTCGATCTATATGGTCTTTAATCTTTATAACAATTTTTCAATATCTCTTAATTAATATCAAGGGTAAATTTGTAAAATAGTAATCAAGTTTTAAAATTATTCTAATTAGGTCACTCATAAAATTTGTTTTAATCAGATCACCCGTAAATTTTCTATCCCAATCAGATCACTAAAGTTTCAGGATTATTCTAATTAAATCATTCATAAGTTGTAAGAAAATTTAAAATTTAAAGTATATTATAAAATATTAACAATATTTTAAAAAAAGTGAACTGTTTCAAAAAAATTGTGAACCATTTAAAACAATAAAAAAAATTATAAGTGACTTAATTATAACACTCCTAAAACTCTAATGATCTAACTTGAACAAATAAAATTATTAGTGACTCAATTGAAACACTTTTAAAATTTTAGTGACTTGATTAGAAATAATAAAAATAGGAATGATCTGATTTAGAGGCGAAGCTTTTAAGGGGGGGGGGGGGGGCTATTTTTTCGTCCGTAGTGTTAAATTTTAGCCCGATATTGTAAATTTTTACCCGGTAGTGTAAATTTTTATATAAATATTGAGTTCGCCCCTCCTAAAAAAATTATTTCGCCCCCGCCCCCTACCAAGTTAGTTAAGCTCCATCACTGATCTGATTGGAATGCTGTTAAAACTTGTTTACTATTTTGTGAAGTTTTCTCTTAACATCATCATGTGATGTATTGATGGCATCACCTAATCACCTAAGTATCTATAAAAAGAATTAAGGATTCCATTATAGAGACACTCACCAAGATAAATAGACACCCACTATACGTCGCGTATGGGTCCATACACGACGTATAGGGTCGAATACACTGAAAACGAATAAAATTCAGGGGGTTGTCAGAGAGTTATACGCCCCATATAGTCCTATACTACCCCCTATATAATACATAAGGATATACGACACGTATAAGTGTATAACAAATCTCGACACTGACTACAAGAAAAATTTAAAGAATGTCAGACGGGTTATACATCCCGTATAGGTTTATACGACCAATCTATACAACGCATATAAGATTATACAATCCATATAAATATTTTATAAGTGTTGATTTAAAACATTGATATGTTAAAATAACTAAACCCAAAATGAAAGATTTAGCAACTTGCAAACTCATGAAAATAAACGTTGGGACCCACAAAAAGAGCCGTTACCCGTTGGCATCACTCGATTCAAAAACCCTCAAAACAAGAAGAAAAAAAGTAGCTCCAATTCATCAAAAATCTCTCACACATTTCAACAACAAACCCTAACAATTCTTTCAATCAAATCAACAAAAACCACTACCATCACTCACTTCTACACATCTTACAATCAAATGTAAAGTGAAGAACAACAACAACAACAACAAGAATCAAATCCCAAATGTCTTCGTGTTCGGTGGAGAATCAAAACCCTAACAATTCTTCACCCTTAAATTGGTCCAATCTCTGGTTAAAGAACAAAAAAGCACTTGATAATGTCGTCTTTTCGACCATTCGCCGCCGTTCGTTCTACAGAAAACCACCACCGGCTCCCAAACGACCATCATCACCACCACCGGCGGCGGCGGCGGCAAGACAGCCGGAGAATGTGACGGTTGTTCCTCCTTCTCCGCCGATCGAACAACCCTTCAACGACGGAACCCTAGTTTCTGATTCTCACGATTTCACTTCCCTGATTTCGGATGAAACCCTCCTGCAAATTCTATCGAAACTCCGTGAGAACCCTGGGGGGAAATCGAATTCACTGGTGTCGAAACTGTGGCTGAATCTTAATGGTCGTTTGGTGAAATCTATTAGGGTTTTTGATTGGGTTTTCTTACATCTGGTAGGATGTTTTTTAGATTCCCTAATCTTGTAGATGTTGATTTGCTTCATGGATGTGTGGTTTCTAGCAGCCTTACGAAAAACTGGGGTCTTTCGTTAGGGCGTGGGTTCGGTCCCTTTTGCGTTGATTCTGATGTTTTCGTTCCAAACAACTTTAATTTACGACCTGTTACTGAAGTAGATTTGGGGTTGCAAACTTTGTGCAGTGTGTATCCCAATCTACAAAGACTGGTGGTTGCAAATTGTAGTGAAATTGGGTTGTTAAATGTTGCAGAGGGGTGTGCAATGATGCAAGAACTGGTTTTGCATCATTGTCATGATCAGGTTTTGCGCGGTATTGCAGCGTTTAAGAATCTGCAGATACTGAAGTTGATTGGTACTGTTGATGGGTTGTATAGCTCTTTGGTTTCGGACATAGGGTTAACCATTTTGGCACAAGGGTGTAAGAGGTTAGTGAAGCTTGAACTCAGAGGATGTGAAGGAAGTTATGATGGGATCAGGGCAATTGGACAGTGTTGTCAAATGCTTGAAGAGTTGACATTTTGTGATCATAGGATGGATGATGGGTGGTTATCAGCGCTTTCTTATTGTGAGAATTTGAAAACTTTGAGGTTGGTTTCATGTAAAAGAATTGATCAAAGCCCTGGACTTGATGAGCATTTGGGTTGTTGTCGAATGCTTGAAAGATTACATTTGGAGAGATGCCAGTTGAGGGACAAGCAAAGTTTGAGGGCAGTCTTTCTTGTTTGTCAATCTGTGAGACAGATGGTTCTTAAAGATTGCTGGGGATTGAAAGATGGGATGTTATTAATGCTCGTCTTTGCAGGTACATTTGTGTTTTCTTGATTTCTTGCTTTAATGCTTATTATTCTTGGATTGTTGCTAAGTTTAAGTTTCTGTTTTGAAAGTTGATGCATGATATGTCTTGATTAGTGGATTTCAGGTGGGATTTTGGTGATGTGAACTAGCAAAAGTTTAGGAACTTTGAAATTGTACCAGAAAAAGTTACTTTGGACCCATATCCTGGGTATTAATCAGAGTTGTCAAAACAGGTGGTTTCGGTCACGGGTCAAAAGGGGGTTAATTGTATTGAACATGATTACCAAATTATTTTGATTTTAATAATTGTAATTTGTGTTTGAATAGAATGATTAGCGGACTTCACAGGTTTTATGCAGTAAAAGTACACTTTTAGACTTGTTACCTTAGCTAACGTTTTCCTGTACTGAAGTAATCAGTTCATTCATAAATGGATCGATTTGCCAACTCTAGACAAACCAAATATTAACTTAGTTTTGTGTTACTACTCACAGGAGGCTAAAATTACTGTCACTAGAAGGATGCTCAAGACTAACAACAGGTGGTCTAGAATCAGTGGTCCTTTCTTTGAAAGAACTTGAAAACCTCAGGGTAATCTCATGTAAAAACATCAAGGAAGATGAAGTGAGTCCTGCACTCTCAACCTTATTTTATAATCTTAAAAACTTAAAATGGACACCCGATAACAGATCTCTCCTCTCAACAAGTCTCTCAGGATCTGGATTCGGAAAACGAGGGGGTAAGTTTTTCAAAAAGTTACAAATTTGAACAATTGAAGCTGTGAATTTGTTTATTGTAAACATGTGTACCTGTAACAGTGCATTGCAGTGCACTTGTATAATGTATAAGACAAACTACCTAGCTTTGCTGTTGTGATCAAGAAAGCAATGTTTATGATATTAATACGACTTCTGGCATCAATTGGTCTCATTAAATGCATGTGAGACGAAATGGTTGGTGGTTAGTTTGTGGACATTTTCGTGATCCAAAAATGATCATGGAATACAATGTTTTTGCATAAAAAGACTTGAATCAAATCACTATATCTCATTTACAATACAAAATGAAGGTGACAAAGACAGCACAGATACAACCCCTATATATGCTACATTCCTACAGCTAAATATGAAATCTTTTATGCTCTCCACATTTCCACTTCTAAGGATTTAGGGATCTTAAAAGTACCATTTGGGTCTGGTTTCTTCTTCTTTTTCAGTCAAATCTCTATATTGATACCATTCTCCTCCAAACTTCCCCACCGGAAGTGGCGGCCGCACAAATATCTCAACTGCCTTTGGAACATGAACATCTAATGAAATCACCATGGCCTCTTGTACTAAATTTGAATTGGGTTCTCCAAGTGTTTGGCTAACCGGCTCAACTGTTATCCACCCTAGACCCGAGATCGCCACATCACAAGCAGGTCTACAAATCAAATCATCCATATAAAGAAAATGGAGCATTCGAGCAGGTTGAGTAACATATCAAAACTGGTAACTTTTTATACACACCCAAAAAAAAATAAGCCGACCAATCACTGTTTTTTTTCCTTCTCGTATTTATATAAATGATTAATTAATATGATAAACATATAGAGACCGAACTAAATAGTAATGTGGGTGACTTCTAAGCAGTTTGACCTGGTCATCCAATTGACAGGTTTCAATCAACCAATGTTCAGATAAAAGGTCAAAGACGCCACCTCTAGTACTAATAAGGAAATCCATACCTTTGGGTGTCGTCAAACCTTATTTGTAACTGGCGAGCAGTCTCGAGTCCTGTCCAATCTTCTACTTGTTCTCCACTTGGAGGTGTTAGAAGACCTCCCAGCTCTTTCTACACAAGTTAAAAAGATTCTTCATGTTTTTGGAAAATCTTAAACAAGAATAATTGTCATGAGATTATAGATTATAAACAAGCAAAATGTGGGCTGTTATACTAGTAGGGGTCACAGGGTTAGTATACACAAATTTTAGAGGTACAAAATGGGCACGACATGCAGTTGGGCCATGGGTGAAGAATCAACACATGTTATTTAAGTATGTGTTGAGTCGGTTATATCCGCAATTGTTTTTTTTAATTCTGTAGATAATTAATAGGTTAAATATGATCACAATCACAGTTCTCTTTTGGATAAAGTGATTTTGGAGGTTTTCGGCATTTGAATACACCTTGGGTGACGTTCAACTTGTTAGACCATTTCAACCTGTTTACATTTTAGCATTCTCTACTTACATGACCGTTAGAGATAAAGGATAACCCAAATCAATCCATTTTACACATGAAGGATCAATATTGCCACCTTTATCAGATACTTAAAATGTCAGCATAACTATAAGCAGAACTTTGTCATAGATTTCATCAGTTCCTGGCACTTAGAATGTTCCAAACACCATATAGTAGGTAACTTGATATCGAAATATACCTTGTAAAATTCATCTGCTTTATTCGTGGGTACAATATGGAGCTTTACCGCCTTGGGTCCATAAAATGTTAAACAAGTTTCCGGAAGGACCTAAAATTATATAAATAAAATGCAGAAAAGTAAGATGATAAAAAAGAAGGCCAACAATGCAAGATATTTCATTGTATGATAATGAGAGTTACAAAGTTTACCTTCAAAACATCAATACGAACAAGGCCTCCCCAAAATATGGAAAAACCTGCCAGGCTATTAAACTCCATTTTCTCACTTACCCATTGATCGAAGACGACTTCTTTCTGTTACAGACAACAAAAAGAACAGATTCATGAAAATCACGAGTGCATACATGTAAAAAAAAGAGTGTGCCCGGCACTTGACTTAGCTCCTGCTTTGCACAAGCCCTGAGGAGGGGCTGGATCGCTTCGCAATCTAAGGAACCTTACCCTACACTTTGTGCAACAGGTTGTTTCCTATAGCTTAAGGTCACAAAGCAACAACCTTACCAGTTGCTCTAAGCCCGCTCATGAGTGAATAAATGTATGATGTAACTTCTTGTATTTTTACCCATAAATTTAGAAGGAAAAAATTGTTGCACTCCTCAAGCGTATGGGGTGTTTGGAGGTAACACTGAATAACCAGCCTCAAAATGTTTGGATGTGTTTCTGTTCTTTGATCATATAATCATATGCGTGTTTGACGAAATATGATTATTTACTGAATATAAAATTGGCAAAACATCATTCTTTCCCAAAAAAGGAGACTTTATGAGAGGAAAGTAAATATCTTTTAAAATTAAGTTAGGGTGCATATATAGATGTTTATATCATTCTTGAACAAAAAAAATTGTAGCTAACATGAAAGCGATGAAACAATCAGAATAAACATTTGCTTATCCAAACACTGAAATAATAGATTATTGTCTAATAATCTTATAAGCGGCTCCAAAATGAAAACCCAAATACCAAGTATGAAAAAAGAGAAACAAAAAGAAAAGAAAGAAAATGTACATACTGTGAATGATTGACCTCGGAGCCGACTGCGTGGAGCAAGGGCAGGTAAATCTTGTGAATGAACCACTGCAGCTTGTCTATGATGGAGATGAACTCCAGGTGTATCATATACTTTCTAAATCACAACAGTTGAAACTTTAGAAAAAAAGGTTCACTATTCACCTTCACATAACAAAATACAACTCCACTAAAAGACAACTTTTTCTTATTCTTAGAAATATTAGGGACTGCTCAAACAAAAGCAATTCGGCTGGTTTGACAGTTCAGTTCACGGTATGGTAGGTTTAACAGTTCGGGCTAGTTTGAAACTTAGGCCCTAGCCCCTCGGCCGTTATTATTTATATATGTTCTTTCATTATTGGAATTTGGAATATGCAGTTATGTATTATAATCACTGATCACAAACCAACTTTATCATTTTAAATTTTCAATAAAGACTAATGATTTTGAGAAAGAACTTAGAAAATCATTTCAAACTGTCAAAACCCAACTATTTAACCGCCCGGTTTGGTTTGTTGACCCTGAAACTGTAATTAGCAATTCCACTCAGAATGTTGATCAAAACTAACCGAAGTATATCGTAAACACCCCTACTTAACATGAAAAAGATGAGTGACTGCATACCCCTCCCCCAAGGAAAGCGTTAATTTGAATTGGGCCAACTGTGGTTCCAGGAACAGCAGATTGTATTGGTTTGTATTTTCTTGCCATTGCAGCAACAGGATCTTTGTCTGACAGCATCTCTGTATTTTACATATAACTAAAGTTGCATTACATGAAAGCTGGATGACTAATAGATCATACTCCTTCCATCAAAAAAGTTTGTTTTAAATCAAAATATATATCAGTAAAAAAAATGAACTTTTCAACAAGCTTGATCTCAACTGCAATAGTAACTTACTCAATAGTGCATTGATGAATGCAGATTTCCCGACATTTGCTGCTCCCTGGAGAAGAAAGAAAAAACATGTCACTACTTATTTAGTAAAAGCTAACAGAGAAGCTAAACTATAAGGTCCAGTTCCTTTAGGTCATTTATGAATGTCATTTTGTGGGTCCCATTAGTATGGGGTAAGAAGAATAAGAGAGAGAAAGAATATTGAATTAGATTCCACCCACAGAATGGATATAAACAATAAAGTTCTTTTTGCTGGAAATATTTATAGAATTGGCTCTAAGCCTTTATATAACATGTTAGCACATAAACTTTGAGCGTTCACGTAATGAGATTTAGTAATTTACTAACCAGGATGTACACATCCCGCCCCTTCTTCTCCTTTTGAATTTCAGAAACGACTCCAGCAATTCCAACCAATGACTTTGAGCTTGTCAAGTGGACACTTAGAACACTGCAACAAAAGGCAAAATCTTAAAAAAATTAAGATATTAAATTTTGTTTCTAGTTTAAATAACATCCATGTAGGAAGTGTTAAGTCAATATTAGCAAAGTGACCATACCAATGAAGTGATATCTGATATAGATAGCAAAATGGACGGGTTGGGCAATGGATCATAATGAGCTGGGTTGGTTGCTGAAGCTTATTTCGTCTTCTTTTATATTTTGTTTAAATATATATCAATATCAATATATTAAATATGATAATGGAAATCATTATAATAATACTGATTACTTTTATTAGTAAAGCAATTAATGAATTTGAAACACTTGAATTAACATAATGAACGACTTCAAATTTCCCACTCTAGTGCTAGAGAATAGAGATAGAGATAGAGGTCAAGACTTACTTGAGCTTCTTTCTCATGGTGGCTTCCACAACCCAATCACCAACACAATTAAAATCCGTCCCTTTTGGAAGAAGATCAACCTTCATGAACAGCATGAACATAAGGAAAAAAAATTAGCATAATATAAGATCCGTTTTAACCACAGAAAAAAAATATTAAAGAAAAACAGAAACTTCTACCTTAGTTACTACTAATATGATTGGATTTGCACCAGCAAGATCACGTACATGAGCCAAAAAAACTGCCATTGAAATCCACTATATCAACCTAAAAGAGATTTGCAAACAATCCTAAACCATTAGAATTATATACTAAAAGAACATTAATGTACAACAAAAATTTATGGAGTGTTTGGATGTGCTTTACAAAATGCCAGCTGCTATTCAAAGAATGAAAACAGATATTTAAATGTTTAAAGTAAGGGATAGTGGGATAATTTTATCAATTAACGGTTCTCTTACAACCTTTTAAGTTTTACCTAATAATTAAAGGTGGCAATTTTGATTCATTTACCAATTAGTGGGTCGATTTGGGTTATGTTCTATCCCTAACAGGTCAAAAGTTGCCTCGAGTGTACTTCTAATATATAAAACCTCCAATTCTTTTATTATAAAAAAATCTTGTAAAAAAATAAAGTTATGCAGACAATGTTTCAGGTCAACCCAAAGCGATCAATATTGTGATGTATCTAAGATTACTAGTTTTGACCTGGACCCATTTCAATCCATAATCCATCACCCAATCTGCTGAACCCGTTGATTTTGCCACCTCCACAAACTATCCAACTACAACCCAAACCATAATCATAATAAGTTTTTGCCAAATACCTAAACTGATTATTAAAACAACAAGTTAAAACAATGATTATAGGCTATAGGCATGCATCCAAATATCCCAAAATGGTTAAACAGGTTGGCAATACCAGTTTTACAATTAAAGCTTTCTCGTGGCGTAAGTGACGTAACTTCTCCCTAAGCTCCTCTGCTGTAACAAATTGCTTTCCACCTGCATACCCACCATTGCCACCAACAGCGGTGACCATGTGCCCGTGAGATAATAGGCGGCACCTACCACAAAGAATTGTCCTGAGCTGGCGGTGTTTCTTCTTCTGCAATTGAGAAAGTCCCCCCAAAAAAGAAACCAACTATATCAAGAAGCCATAAATAATAGAAAAAAAGGTATATTTATCGAGTTTTACAAAATTATAAGTAATTATTATGAGGATTGATCATAGCCTCAATAAAAAAGTGGAAAATAAGATGTCGACATGATTCAGCAAAATGCTTATAAGTTATACCCATATATGTTCTTAGGATTTTAGCATACGATTCTTGAATTCTGATTTCTATAATCTAGAAACACTTTTGCCACCATATTCGACTTATTCATTACTTACAAGATTGAAAAGAAATTAAGAGACAACAGCACGTTGTGAGAATCAACCCGACCCATTTAACCTTTTACAAAGCACGCCAGATGCACCCATTTTGATCCATAGTTTTCCCTAAATAAATTTTCCTGCAACTCACATAAGACTCTATCTCTAAAAAATTGTTCATGTTTACGTAGCACTAACAACAACCTCAAAATAACACAGTTTCTTGAAAAATCATAAATTAATATCTTCCTGAATCCAACTAAGAACAACATAATCAGCATTCATTAGTAATGTCAATAGTTGCACAATTAGACCCGATATTCTCCAATCTCCATCAAAGAATGTCAACAGTCGCACAACTAAACACAAAATTAAACCTCCATAACAGCTTTTAGCCCCAAATTACAAACAAACAACATCAATCAACACAAATCAATCAGTCACCAATCATCCAAATTAGTAAAACATAAACACCCAAATCCCATACCAGTGCATAAGTTTCCGGGTCAACATAACCCGGCCCATCCGTCTCCGTAATCTGCAACGGAGCTCCACACCCATAACAGCAAAAGGTTGCTACTGCAGCAGCTTTCAATGACCCACTGCTTCTTTCCTTCTTTTTCTTCTTCTTTTTCTCCTCAATAACCAGAGATGAAGCTGCCAACAGCTGTTGTCGCTCAAGAAAGATGTCCCCTCGGGTCGGGGCAGCAGCTCCGATTCCCTGTGATTCGATGGAGAAACTGATAATTGGGGTTGATTTTGTTGTTGGGGTTGTGGGTTGATTGATTTACAGATGAATATGGCCCGACCCGAATTGTTGGATTGGGGAATTTGAATTGGTGAGGAAGAATGAAGGGGATGAAGGAGGTGAGTGAAAGGGTTTTAGGAGTCATTATCTAAAGTTGAGTTCTTGAATTGAAATTGAAATGGGGGTTTTCTTGCTTAAAATCTTGTGAGGATGTTTGTTGCTTTCTTTGGTCCCTAAGCTTTTGTTTGTTTACATTTTGCTTCTTAAACTCTTGGTTTCATGCGCCTTTAAAAGTTGGTTTATATAACATTGTTTGTATATCATGTTATACAGTATCTATAAAGACGAATCTATGGTACGTTTAGATAAAGCTTAGATGTATAAAAAAACTAAAGTCATTCTTTAACTTTAAAAACATCGGTCAACCAAGTTAAATCTATCTAAAAATATACTTTGTTAAACAAGAACATGGATCACCATTTTAAATTATCATTATTGCACTGTATCTTAAAGACTAACTAGTGTTTCCTCCCCCGCTACACACGTAGGAGTTTGGTTGATTTCTTCTATCTTATATGACGTGATTTTGTACGTTGTCGGCCCAGTACATCAGAAAGACACTGATTTTGATAATATCTACATCAACAACTATGATGTTCACTCATAATCTGTTCATCAAGTCAAAGTAATATAACAATAATAGCACTCCCTATAACATACGATACAAAATACACTCAATTATACCCCTAACATCAAAAACTTGTTAGTGGTCACATAAAAAATTCTAAAACCTAGGTGGCTAAACTTGAAAAAACACATAATCTATCACAGCACTTAACTTGGTTTTCTATTCAACTTTCTATCTAATCATTTTCCTTACGTTTGTAAAAATTTAGATTTTTTTCATTGTACTTGATGTTATTTTATATTACGTTAATAAGAATTTTAAAAACGAACCAATTGACTTACATTTTAACTAAAAAACGATGAACGTCACGGTTCAATTGTAAATCCAATTCTAAAACATCTTTTTTCTAATCCAACTTAATCAACCTCACATGTAACACAAGTTACTACCAAGCTAGTAAAATAGTTAAATATATTTCTTACCAAATACAAAAAAAAAAAAAAAAAAAAAAAGCAAAAAACAAAACTAAATGTCACTTTCTTCATCGCTTACCTCTTCCACTTTCCCACACTACACACACTTTCTCCCTCTAACACCCATCACACATCATCAATGGTGAAATACAATTACTCCCTAAAGACTCCACCACCACAGCCGTTAACCACCACCATCACTCAACGAAGGATCGTCGGGAACAATGAAACACCACCATAACGCCTCCGCCGCTCGAAGTTATACGGGTCCCACCAAGAAACCCTAGAAGTTATACGAACAGAGAACAACGTCAAAAGCCTCAAGATCAGCATGTTGGGACCTGGGTTCGGGCTCGTTTATGGGTTCTCGGAGTCTCCCCGGAAACACGGTTCGCCAGAGAGTCTCTCGCTGGGATTTCTTAACCTCCCGTCGCTGATTGTGGATTCTGTCTCCGGCAAGTGTTAAATATCAACTTGCTAAAGTGTTAATTTAGTTGATGACGGCTTAAGTTTATGATTCGTGATAAAGTTTTCAACTTGAATTTTGAAAAGGCCCCCGAGTTTTTTGTTCGCTTAGGGTCTTTAAATAGGTTAAGTCGACCCCCTACGTAAGAATATAGTCATCTTCTCTTTAATGCTTATCATTTTATTAGCTCGCAGTCAATTTCGTTGTGTAAAATGATTGCATAATAGTACAAATACCTCACGTTAGAGTCTCATCATTTTTTGATATTGTGTAGAAGATTCATGTAGTAATTCATGTGTATATCATCTCGTTTAATTATATTCTCTCGTTTTCTTTTTCAGGTCAACTTCAACAAATGCCATGAAAGTATAAAAAAATCAGATTTTACCATCCGTATACATATTTGATCTATTAAAAGTCATTCAAAACATTATACTAAATTTCACGGAAGTCATAAATTAATCATGCAAATTTCATATGCAAGTCATACAATAGTCATACTAAATGTCATACAAAAGTCATACAAAGGTCATAAGCAAAACGCAAAAGTTAACAGAATAATCAAAACTTTCTCTCAGTATTTCTCACCAATGACTCGTAACTCACCGGCTTAAGACGTAACCAAACTTTTCTAATATCAACACTTTCACCGAATAGCAAAAGAACTTTGTTATATCTCGGATCTTCTTCCCCTATTTTATTTTTTCCAACTTATCCATGCATGTATCCATTTTATTGTCAGTATTATTTTTTTCCATCAATATCTATGTAACATTGATAATTTCACTCCCAACTTCTCTTATCTCATCATCTACTGTTTTTTCTACGAACTTCTTTGCTGGTTCTAGTACTTGCCTTTTGTTTTAACCAGCCAGAGGATTATTCACTTACAAGTGGGGGTTCTGTTTCTATCTGAGTGCACTGAACATCATCCAAATCATGCTCAAAGAATCATTCAGCTAGATGAAAAAGTGTAGAAGATGGCCCCTAGCTTTGAATGCCCGTCACGATCACCCCCTCAAATAGTTTGGTACAAAGATCAGGATAAGGAAGGGATACATTTCTCAACTTTTCCATAAACTTGTTTAATTATTTGAAATTTTTTATAGATATAATCAAGCTACTAAACAAAAAATAATCTTATTAAAAAGATTATCATATTAAAAAAATACTTTTGCCTCCGCTTCCCATCCTTCATCATTCATATTGAAAGCGTTGGCTATAGGATCATAAATACTTTCCGTTTTGTTTTTCAGTTTTATCCAAACACAGTACTTTGACTTCAGGTAGTCATATTGATTTTTCATTTGTTTATGGTCAACAATGAAATTATGATCATTTTTTTATTTTTTCCGCAACTTTCCATGAGCATCCTTTTAGGCAACTATCCTCCCGATTGTTTTTTGTTATTTCATGTATACATGCTTCAAGAAATGTTTTGTCGACACAATCCAATTTCCAAATAACTCTAACTTCTTCTACTATCATGCCTAAATCAAAAACTTATGTAAGCAATATTATATATGATTTCAGGTTCCCACATAACCAATATCAAATCTGATTTCAATAACAAACATAACTAATATCAAATCTTATTTCTAGAATCCATATAACATCAAATCTGATTTCAAGAACACAATATTAAATCTGATTTCAAGAACACATTATCAAATCTTATTTCTAGAACTCATATAACATCAAATCTGATTTCAAGAACACCATATTGAATTTGATTTCAAGAACACATTATCAAATCTTGTTTCCAGAACCCATACAACATCATATCTAATTTCAAAAACACATTATCAAATCCTATTTCTAGAACCCATACAACATCAAATTTGATTTCAAAAACACCATATCAAATCTGATTTCAAGAACACATTATCAAATCCCATTTCTAGAACCCATACAACATCAAATTTGATTTCAAGAACCCGATATCAAATCTAATTTCAAGAACAACTTTAACAACTAGAACAAATTTTATATAATCATACAACTATGAAAACAATAACAACTTCAAAACAAAATTTATAATCATACAACTATGAAAACAAGAACAAGAACAACTTCAAAACAAAAATTCTCATCATACGAGGAGGAGCGTCGAAGGGAGGAGCGCCGTAGGGAGGAGTGTCGGAGGGAGGCCGGAGGAACGGGGTTCGCGCGGATGGGGGTTCGCAATGAAAGACCGTCGGAGGGGATGGGGGTTTGTAGAGGGGGTCGCGTAGTGGGGTTCGCGATGGCGAGACCGCCGGAGAGATGAGGCCGTCGACGGGTGGAAGACCTCGCCGAGGGGGTCGCGCGGAAGGGAGGCGGATTGCGGGGGTTGGCGAAGGGAGAGGCAGCGCCCCTTTTCTTAGTCAAAATGGTTTAATTTAGGGTCTGGGTCAGAATCTACAAACCCGATTAGAACACAACACAACCACATCAAACACGCCGGGTCAACGCAAATCAAACGAGCCCTTAATGATTCAAACGCTCAAACCTCTTAATGGTCCAACACTTAATCATTCAGAATTTAACAAACAACTCCTTTAGGTGTGAAAATAATGTTAGGAAATCGTCCATCCCTCTTAATGATATTATTAAAGGAAGTCAAATGTCTTTAAACTTGCAACTCTCATATATAGATTTTTGCTATTGTTGAATATAATGCAACTAATAAGTTTTTAGTTAGTAGTTTGTGGTATCTTCTTTATCAACACCTAACACCTAGAATTTTCTAGTATAAAATCACCACATCATATACGTTGTTTTACTAGAACCCAAAAACCTATTTTTCGACATCATATAATTTTCTAATATAATTGTTTTCTAGAAAGATGGGAAGCTTTGTAATATTGTAAAGAAAAATCACAGAAAAAGATGATATGGAGATCATATGTTGTGAAGGTGGAGTATCTATAGAAACCAAATTGAAAATGTGATTAAGGCAGAAATGATACAGGTCATAGTCTCGGGATCAAGTCATATGGTATTTAAAACCAGTCTAACAAGTGGACCGCTAAGGTGGCCGGTTAACTGCCCGCTTATAAGAACATTGACAATAATAATAAGATGGTAACCATCAGAAAACCCAAAATTCACAACTAAAATGAAGTTAATATTCATCCTATCAAGCAACAATAGTTAAAACACTAGAATCCAACCATTTCAATATCATGTATGCAAATGAAACTTCATAGGTAAAAAGTAACACTCATAGCGGTCGCATCTCTAAGTTGGTATGATGTTCATGGCCATTTGGAGAGATTGACGGTGCAGAAGAAGATGACCCTTGATTATCTTCAGCTGAGTTCATTTGTTGAACTGGCGGGGCGTTAACCAGCGTCATTGGCATCACAAAGTTGTCAGATAGACGACCCTTCATTTCCCTGTGTTCTTGACATAAAGCACACCAATGCAAACAGCAGTGCACCAAACACGGGTCACATGGTGAGTTCTGCATTTTTGAACAACCAAACACAAATATCATAACACGAAAGACTGCAGTTATACTTCAATAGTGGTGACAAAATGGGAGTGACAGTGACGGATCAAGTGAGTCAAGTCCGATTGGGTTGACTAGCAAACAATTTGTAACTTTTTTCTTGAAATTTATAACGACCAATATCTTTACCAAAATTATGTTATAACAATATTGATCTGATTTTTTGTTTACTAAGAAGTCAGATTGTTAACTTTAAAAACATGGTAAGAGGTTAAAGATAGAGAAGATGATTAATTAGTAAAGGTGGTAATTTCAATCCATTTATTTTTAAACAGGTAAATCAGGGTTGTGTTTTATATCCATCAGGTCAAACAAAGAGTTAAATCTGGAAAAGTTGAAGAAATGGGTCAAATGGATCCTTTTCCAAAATGTATCCAATGCATAAAACAAGAAAATCATTATACTCAAATAGTATATTATTGAAATTTATAATTTTAGTAATCATATTTGACACACTAGTTAAAAATGTTTGACTGGAACCAAGATTTTTTTTTGTTTTTATACAAACTTGTTTTGACCCATTGACTGACCTGCTAATTTGCCACTCTGGTAAACATAGAATAAAAACAGAACAGCCACAGAGAAATTGGAACTACCTTAAGATGGTATTTCTTCTGTAACATTTGTCGAACAATGCCAGTGTATATACCACACATCCACCAGCCAAACAACATCCCTTCACAAATGAGAAATGATGTCCTCGGGTCAATAATCCCATGCAATGCAGCTGTTGTTGCAGCAACTGCCAAACCACCCTCGATGAATATTGCATGAAGAACGCATGGAGTTGTTGTAGAACCATAATCATCTCTCAAATTTTCATAGTTTCTCCCAAACAGAACACATGGGCAAAAAAGTCCTGTCCAGCCTGAACAGATAATAATATAACTGGAGGTTTTCGACAAAAAAAGTTACAAATAATCGGATTGTATTATCCAGGTCCAAGAGATTCATTTAAATAACCTTTGTTAAAGGGTAGACATATAGTCAATCATTTACCAGAAAAGTACACATTTCAATATTCACCAAAAGCATATAAAACTAGTAATACATGCAAAAGTACTTAGATATGTGAAGTTTGAACATAATCCTTGTTTGTGAGTTTTAAGCTTATAATATAAATATACTAGAACAAATAAGAAATGGGCTTATATTCATGTGGCATGTCAATTAGATGATAGCCATAAGGGTGGGAGGGGTGCCCACACCATACACACCACACCACATACCCACCAATCATATTTTGCCATGTCACACCACACCACCCTAACATATTAACCTCTAAAATAATTTGTAAACTTGAGAACAAAATTGCATAAGTCAAAAGAGGGGCCTTTGGTGTACAAAGTAGAGAACTACGAAAGAACCACATAAACACTTTCATGTATTGCTTTAACAATGATACATAAAGCGGTAATATAGCCGCCCCTCTCTCTCCCACCTTATCTTACAAGCACTAATACAAGTGTTTCTACAGTTCTCGTAGAGTTCTATTCAAAATTAGTCATGTATTGTATTTCATGTGGCCCCCAAGTCAAGAATGGACATGTGAAGTATCAGCATTGTGAGGCTACTTGTGTGGTATTTTCCATTTATAACATTTGTATCTGAAATTTGTAACAGCCACCTACCGGATGAAACAAAGAACATTAAAAGTCAGTTCTGTTAGACTGCTGAAATACAAAGAGAAAAACTTACAGCTTTCTGTATCTTCAGCACAACCAAATATACCAGTTGTCCAAGGCTCAACAGCAGGAGGCTCAAAGCTCTCAGGTAAAGGCTGCCCACACTCATTGCACTTGCGAACATTCAGCTGTAAATAAAAAAATAACAAGATGTGAAATCTTGACCAACATACTACAGAAATGACTCCATTCCTCTATAGAATGAACACGTGAGCAAACTATATAAAAAAATAATTAAGACCTGTTAATAACATTACTATAAAGTTTTAGTTCCATGATGTCACAAGTAAATTATGACTAAATTAATTGACATTTTAAGAACCTAAAGTGAGTCATACTACCACTTGGTAGTGCATAAGTGCATTCTATTAGGGAAAGAAAGAAGTGTCTAAATCTTGATAGAATGCCACTTATTTTGTTACATCTGACCCTCATACCAACCAATATTGTCATCCAAAGATTCCTCCCACCCAGGCACACTTACCTTATGGAATTTCACTCTCATCCACAACCAGTGTGCCCAAAACACATTGACGGAATTCGAAGTTGGACATCCTAATGAACCCAACTTCTCTAGTGTCCTGTATCAATGCGGGATTTGCTACAAACCACCCCCTTATGGACTCATCATCCTCATAAGATTCTCTAGGGATGTGGGATTTGCCTAAGTTCCAGCGTTCCACATTCCACATGTATAAAACAATCACATTCCCCACAAGACATGTTAAATCTATACCACACAACAGAGACCTCGCTTGAATTTCTAAAACTGGTTTGTTTCATTCTATCAACTATGTAAATTCCAAAAATAACAGTGCAATTTCCAGATCTTGACACAGACATCAAAACTTGTAACTTATACAAAGAGTTATAACAAAATAGCTTATTAGAACCCACAAAACAAATGTTTTCTCAAGCTAACACATGAATACATCAAGATCACGTAGTATCCACATCTCCATACCATTACCACTTAACGAATATATAATTACATTGTTCATCAACGAAACCCACAAAACCCTAACGCAAACCGATCTAAACACAAATCAACTAGCAGATCCACCAACAACCAATACAAAGAACACGATCGGATCAAACCTGAGGAACTTCAATGGGCTGATTGAGTTCTCCGGGGTTGATCTCAACAGGCGCTTGATCTTTGTTCAATTTCACATACCGCGATGGATTATCACCATCCGCCATCTGATCTGCGACCACAAGCGATCAAACAACAGCAAAATGAAGACTGAATTCAAGAAAACTGTAAAGTAATCAAAGAAAGATGAACTGTGAACATATGGATCGGATGATTGTGTGTACCCTCGACTGAATTCAGCGGTGGTCAAACCCACAATTGGAATGAAAATGATAATGATTTTGGGTGAGGGTGAAGATGGAAATTTTGGGGAAAGGTTTAACGAAGAAGTAATAGTTTTGTTGTTGCTATTTTCTACCAAAATCCAAACGAGTAGGACCTTGGTTTAGAATTGGTTTATTGGTTTCGGTACTTATTTTTTTTGGTGTTTTCGGAATCGGTGCTTTCGGTTCGGTAACGTAGTGATAATGAACCCGTGTTTGTACTTGTATCGAGCATTTTCAGTACCAATACTCAATTTTGACGATTTTGGGGGTCGGTGTTTTTCGGGTTCGAGTTCATCCCTATTTAGTGTTAGAAGTTGGGTTGGGGTGGGGGTGGGGGTGGGGGTGGGGGTGGGGGTGGGGGGGTGTTTAAAAACCAGTTCAGGATAAAGCCGGTTTTAACCAAAACAGTTCTCACCCGATTTGAAACGCTGGATTGCATACCGGGTGGTGGCCTGACACCAAAAACTAGCTTCTGGTTCTAATAAAAAACAATTAAACAAAAAAATGGTTTTTAAAACCATTTCAAGTTTGACTATTCAGTTACAAAAATCGGTTTAAAAAAACAGCTTGATCACTAAACAAAGAAACCGACCCGATTTAAAAACTGAACCGGTTCGGAAAAAAAGTTGTTTGTACATGTCTATTAATGTTAGAGCGAGAGAGCTGATCTTGAGACGTCATGAGTGGAAGCATGATTCGAACCGGTTCGGTCTAGGGTTTGCTTGCATGTTCTTTAAATTTACAGTTTATATGAAAAAAAACAGTTAATCAACTTAAAACATTGTAGCCATTTTTTTATGATAATGAGAGCATTCACATCAAGTTTTCTATTGCTATTCTTATAATTACACTAAAAATCACTATTTTGTTTTTCTTCTTTTTAATTAAATAATATTTTATTACTTTTATAATGATTTTTTCTCTTTCCTTTATTCACAACCACTTTAAAAAATATTAAAAAAATTATAGTGGTTGAATGATGATTCTCTATATATATACAGATGAAAAATAATTTTTCTTTATCCTTTATTCACAACCACTTACCACAATCCCCTAAAATATAAGAAATACATTCATATAAATATAACGAAACTATTGTGAATGTTGTAAGAACCGATTTTTAGAAAACTTATGAGAATAGTGGAAGCATGATTCAAATCTATGATAAGATGCTTACTACTCTATTACCATTTAAAATTACGGTTAGTTTGTTCAAACCAACCTTATGTATAATTTTGTTTGTTTGAATTTTGGTATTTAGTAATAAACTAGTATTAAGCCCTCGTATTGCGGTGGGGCTGTAAATCCGTACAAAATAGCACCAATGTCACACCATCACTAGTGACCACTGACACTAGAAAAACTCGTATTATAAAAGAAATAATGAAAAATTTTAACCGAACGTAAAGCAGACGCAAAACGCTGAACCACACACGTGACACATAAAATATTAAAAAACAATAATTAAGTCGATCTAGGACCCGCGAGTAGTGACAGGTTCGTAAATGGAAAAATTAGACGTAAAACGTTGAACCACACGAATACTGTGTGCGTGTTAACTCGTAAAATTTAGACTAAATTATAAAACGTAAAATTTGTAAAAGATGAAAAGTATACGAAACAAAAGTTGAAAGGAAAAAAATATAAGGGTTAAATTGTAAGAGATGTAAAAACATTATGCTTCAAAATAAAAAAATTAAAGATAAAAAAAACGTAAAAGTGGGTACAACCCAGTAAATCTAAAAATGCAACTTATAATGCATAAAGAAGTTAATAATCTCCCTACTTTAAAAAAACAAAATGTTTATGTGTCACATAATATGTTTCTACCACCTCCACCTAAGAATTGTACATGTGTTATTACTAAAATATAAATTAACCATTTAATAATGCATTAAATTCTAATTATATTATTTATATACTTTTCAATTTATGAAACAAATTTTTTGATAATTTTAAAAATATGTTTCTTTTTATTATAAAGTTTAATCTTTTCATAAACAAGTTTTATGAAACATGAAGTTTTTAATGCAAATGACTTTATGACATTTTTTCAAAAAAATTGACGTGTTTAAAAAAATTCAAAGTAAAGAATTTTAAAAATGAAACTTTGAAAAAATATTGTTATCGTTTAATTACCTAAATTAACTGTTATACTTAATATGTTTTATCTGAAAAAGTTATTTTTTAATTTTTAAATATTAATTAAACTTTTTATTTAACTCATGTATTATACGAATTTATAAACTAGTTAATAATATATATAATAACCAATAAAGATACATGGAATAGCTTGTCCAAATTATTTAACTAGCATTTTTACCTGTCGCGTGTTGCCGCGAAACTGTACGTTGCGTGATAATGTATAAATTACAATCGACCCTATTCGTTTTCGAACTATATTTACGCCAATATGTAAAGTGACTCGAATTTATACCGTTGAATGAAAACGTATTATATTAGACCCGACTTTTTTCCAGACAAAACATACGTTGAAACATTTATATTTGACTCGTGTCCGAATTAACTTACGTCGAAACGTAGAGTAAACAAAAATATATTATATTTGATCCGACGTGTTCCCAAACAAAACTTACGTCGAAACGTTTAAATTTGACTCAACTAATATTTGAAAAAAATTTACATCAAAACGTAGGCTTTTGTTGAAAAATAGTTAAGTCGAGTCACATCTGATTAGGTCCTAACGATGATGGACTCGAATTATATTTTACATAAATCCTGAACTTTAAAAACTTAAGGGGGTGAAAGTGATATTTCTCAAAGTTTTACTAAAAGTTTAAGGGTAAAAAGTGTCAAATAAAGAAAGTTGAGGGGTTTTTTTGGCCAAAACGTAAGCGTTTGTCAAAAAATAGTTAAGTCGAGTCACATCTGAGTAGGTCCTAACGGTGATGGACTCGAATTTATATTTTACAGGAGTAAATCCTGAACTTTTAATACTTAAGGGAGTGAAAGTAATATTTCTTAAAGTTTTACAAAAATTTTAAGGGTAAAAAGTGTCAAATAAAGAAAGTTGAGGGGTTTTTTTGGCCAAAACGTAGGCATTTGTCAAAAAATAATTAAGTCGAGTCACATATGATTAGGTCCTAACGATGATGGACTCGAATTTATATTTTACAGGAGTAAATCATGAACTTTAAAAAACTCAAGAGGGTGAAAGTGATATTTCTTAAAGTTTTACAAAAAGTTTAAAGATAAAATCTGTCAAATAAAGAAAGTTGAGGGGTTTTTTTTGGCGGTGGCATATGCCACCAAACTTTGTAAATAAGTATATATACAATATAATGATTATAACGATTGAAAAACTGGGTATAAAATTGTCTATATTATGCATTATCTAATACATGAGAGTTGTCAAGCATTACGTTGATTTTTTTTCATTATTCTATATTTGTTTTTCGTATTGTATTTTTGTTTTTCAATAGCATATAAGTTATGTGCTTTTTAAATATACTCGTAAATCTACATAGATGTTTATATGTCGGACTAGAATTCTTACCATTTGGGAGGAACATCTTTACAATTCACTATTCTATTTCTAGTCTACAAATCTTTTATAACTATCTTTGTTGTAACGGAAGGAATCAAAACCATACAAATCTAACTCGAATATTAAAACATGAGTCGAAACCATATCTTTAAAGCATATATTAAATAATTTGAGGGTGTAAATTATTGATATAATCAATCACTTTCTAACTATCACAAAACCTTAAATAAAGGTGTAAAAACAAAACTTACTCTAAGTTCATTATTCAACAAATACACAAGTCTTATGATATATAACCCCGTTCCCATGTAGTTAAATTAGGTTAGTACATGTTTAAACACAAATAATTCTTTCAAATGATGGTTAGAGATGGTATATTAGTGTTAAAATACCACTCAACATTTTGAAGACCATCAGATGCCTCAATAGTAAGCATTCTATTTAAGCAAAATCATATAAATTCACATATTCAGATAAACCCTCATTTGAAAAACCAAAACCCTAAAACTATGCTGGAAGAGAACCTAATTATTCCTTATCTAAACCCAAAACATAGTTCATTTATCATAAAAATCGATAGCCAAACAAAAAATGAGGACGAAAACTACCATCGACTGTGAATAAGATCAACAATAGGAGCTCCTGCAAGATCAAAATGTAGGTTAAACTCACAATCACAACACACAAAAATCTTAAGGGGTTCGAGAGGACTTGTAGCGGTACTTGACGACAAGTTGATGAAGTTGACAAATGACTATTTAGGAGTAGTCGTCGTTGGTTCCATAGTGGCACACGAAAGACAACCTGGACCGGATATGAAAGGGCAATCAAGAGTGATGATCTTGAATAATCTTGTTTGAGAGAGGAGAACGGACATGGAAGAGAAAAACAATGCATTGAAACCATAGAACGAGAGAAGAAGGCATGGAAGATTATGGTACAACTGGTACATGATGCTAAACACATTAGAATAGGCTTGTACCATGTGCATAATTGATTTTAATTTACAAACAAGTCTTTAAAGTGATACATAATTTACTGAAATAAATAGGCACTTGAGAGATAAGACATAAACTAATTCTTTTTTATTAGGGGTTTGTTTGTTATAGGGTAATGAAATGAACAAGTGAGTGGAATGTGCGAGGGAATAAAATAGACAAATGAATAAATTGGTCATTGACAATTTATTGTCCGGTTTGATTATTCTATCAGAATGAAATAAATTATTATTCAATGTTGTTTGATGTTAAAGAAAACAACAAACAAAGAGTATCATAGTGGTTGTGGTGGTGGGTGTGTGGTGGTGGTGGTTGCTATTAGTTGTTGTTATGGTGATGGTGTTAGTGTTGGTGGTAGTTGGTGATAGTGGCGGTTGTGATTGGTAAGGCTGTTGGTGGTTGGAAGTGATCTGTGGATGGTGGTGGTGGTGTTGGTGGGTGGTAGTTGTGATGGTTCTGTTGTTGTTGCTGCTGGCGATGGTTGGTGGTGGTTAATGACAGTGGGTGATGGTTGTGGTTGGTAGTGGGTGACGATAGTGGCGATGGTTGTAATGGTGTTATGGTAGTTGGTGGTGGTAGTGGTAGTGAGAGAACAAATGGTGGAAGAGCAAATGGAATGGGGAAAAGCAAGGGGGAGCGGATGAATGATTTTTGGGTGTTTAGAGAGAATACAATTTTTTACGTAATCAATAATTTAATTCAATTAACCAACCAAACAATTATATTTTCATCCTCACATAATGATCTATTTCATTCTACCTATTATTCCTTCATAGCAAATACTACATTAGATGTTTACCCCAAATTATTTTCAATGTATAAACTTCTATTTAATTTATTATTTCAAGTTTTCTCTCCTAAAGTCTTTGTATATCAACAAAACATATACTACAAAACAAACACTATAGGCCAATCATGCATTTTTGGTTAACACTAATCTTTAAAATACTAAAAATAACTTCTAGCAAATTTTAACTTATTAGAAGGCGAGTCGTGTGAAGAAGGCGAGTCGTGTGAATAATAACAATATGTTAAACATAATGGTGGAAGAATATAAACCGTTAGAAGTATATATTAGCTAGATTAGAATGTTACCATTATAATATATAACATTTTTTACAATGATGTTTAGTCCATCATACACTCTTTGTGTGCACTGATTAGAAAAATACAACCATTTACAAAGGTACCTAAAAACATTCATTTAACATAATTTTAAAACCATGAATGTTATAATATAATGATATAGTTTTTAGGTTATTAGAAGGATTGCACGACACACCATCTTAACAAAACACTAAAGGGGTGTTTGTTTTTTCAGAAAAGCTCTATCTAACATGTTTTTTTCAGCGCCACGCAGACCCACGCATATGTGAGTTCTTCAGAGTGTTTGTTTTTTTTGAAAGACTTTTCATTAAAAAGGTCTGCGTGAGGTATGCATGGTACAACCAAGCAACCACTTCTAAAGTCTTCTAAAGTTTGCAGAGGATTAAACACCATCACCCACCACTATACATGTCCACCACCACCATCCACCAACACCACCGTCCTCCACCACCACCATCCACCAAAACCACCGTCCTCCAACACCACCGTACTCGTAACATGATGAACGAGTCGTGGAGAAGATGTTTGTCATTAGTGGTCCACAATATAAGGAGCTTTTTTTGGAGTTGTTCTTCACGTTTAGTTTTTGA
The DNA here is from genome assembly GCA_025506515.1 of Flaveria trinervia. Classification (NCBI taxonomy): domain Eukaryota; kingdom Viridiplantae; phylum Streptophyta; class Magnoliopsida; order Asterales; family Asteraceae; genus Flaveria; species Flaveria trinervia. Next base: position 3,780,254 of record CM046452.1, read on the forward strand.
ATAGAACAACCATAACTATAGTATACTAATCTAATTGGATTATGTATATTAATGACATTGAACTTATATATTTTTTAACAGTGATAAAGATACTATCATTTTCGTGTTAGGGGGTGCCACGTAATTATTCTATGGTCGAGTTTGGTGTTTTGATGGGTTTATATACATTCAAGAGACCTATCAATCTGATTTTTTGAACGATCTTATGCAAATTCCTCAAGATTATAACGATGAAATATTTTGGCAAGAAATTGGTGATGGTCAATATGTGCCTAATAATCAAACGAAAGCTATAAGAATGAACACTCTGTTTTATAAATATCTTCATCGCATTATTGGTTCATACATAAGCTGGATGTAGATGACCAATGGTAGGGTGACTAAGGGCTGTTTGATTTCGGCTGACTCGGTTAACCCGGCTGACTTGCTGACTCGGTTAGCATGTCAGCCTATTTGATGTGCGTACAATTCTGTAAGGCCCCGTTCCCGGGACGCTTACAGCTGGGTTCTCATCGCACATAAAACATATAATTACATTTGTATTTAATAAATCGCAGCGGAAAACTAAAACAAACTTTCATTCCACGTAATGCTTTTGCAAACTAATACAACATTCGTTACAAGAAAGTTTGTTCGCATTACAATGCAAAAACATTAATCAAAAGAATTCCATCCCAAAAGAGCTGAGTAGTCGCCCGTGCCATCCTCAGCAATCATTACCTGCCAACTGGAAACACATCAAAGTCAGCGTTGCTGAGTGAGTTCTAGTTTTATAAATAAAACATACTTTACTTTCATATAAAACCGTTCGTTACTTTTACATGATCACACATCGTACGTACACATAGATAATATCATTATTATCTTCTTCATTCGTTCATTCGTTCTTTCATTACCTTACTTGCGCATCGGACATCATCCATACCAATACCATGTGCTACACCCCGGTTAGTCGTAGCTACCGGCCGAAGTCAACAAAAACAGCTAAACGTATGCCACGGTACTAGGAGTAACCATCAGTCTTAGCTACTGGCCGAAGTCAACAAATGAACAGCTAAACGTATGCCACAGTACTAGGGGTGAGCGGTAGAGGTTCTACATTGAGGTCAATCACCAAGAAGGACCCGTTATCCGATGTGTGCAAGACGTTTCATTCGTTCATTAATACATGCATTCGTTCATCAGGTTCCTCTTTCTTTATCTTTCACTTTACATTACATAATACTTCGTTCATTCATCATAACAGGTAAAGCCATAGGAAAGATATTTACATCACACTAAGGAACATTAACACGCATCAACATCACACCATACAGGGCAACATCATACATACACAACATGCAACATCATCACCCTCATCATGCCCAACATGCTTTCTAAGACCTCGATCGTCGTCTTAAAACTCTTATGGGAACCTTTACATCAAAACTTACATCTGCACTTTCCCCCGAAGTCAGAAGTCAATCTACACCTTCCTCGGGTTCAACAGCCCTATTCGGGCGTATGGACACCCTTCAGTCGCATGGCCTCCATGCGACTGAACATCATGCGATTGAACTAATACGGATGAACACCTATGCGAATGAACATCCAGTCGTGCGAATGGACAATGCGGATGACACCTATGCGACTGGACCTCAGTCGTGGCGAATGGACCTTCAGTCGTGCGAATGAACCTTCAGTCGCATGACCCCCATGCGACTGGCCTTCAACCGTGCGAATGAACCCCAATCGTGCGAATGGACCCCAATCGTGCGAATGGACCCCAATCGCACCCTAATCGCCGTATGGCCTCCATTCGGCCTCCAGTCGGTCGCCTAGCCCTAACTGATGCAGAATGCAGTTCAACCCGACTGCAGCCGAGGGTTTTCGGCCTCCAAACTCATCTAAACCCATTTTAAGCCTAAATCGACCATCCTAAACCTTAGGGATGCATACCATAACATTATTCAAGCACAACCAGCAAGAAATCAAGCCCCAAACGGGTCCTACGCATACATACACGCATACATACGGTTTTCACCCAAAAACGCGAAAAAGGGTTTTCAGATGTGTTCCAGCCCCAAAATCATTCAAAAACAGTAAAAGAGGGGTCCTAGAACTCACCTAAACGAGCACAACGACAAGAGCTTCGATTCGGCTTGCTTCACGACATTTTTGCGACCCGAACCGACCCGAACCGGCACTTTCCTCTTTTTCTCTTCTCTTCTTTCTCTTTTCTTCTCTTTATAAGCTGAATGTGAGTGTGGGGAGAGTGGGGTGCCCTCTCCCTACATATATCACCACATTTCCCAACTTTTCTTCGTTGGCGAGTTTGGTCTTCGACTTTTGGACTTTATTTTCTTTTCTTTCGCCACCGGCTTCAAAATAATAAATATCCAGGTGTTACAAGTCCACCCCCTTAAATAGGTTCATCCCCGAAACCTGTTATTCGTCGAACAAACGTGGATAATAATGCTGTCTCATTTCCTCCTCAGTCTCCCACGTTGACTCGGATCCCTTCCTGTGCTTCCCTGTACACGCACAAGAGGAACCACTTTATTCCTTAGCCTTTTCTCCTTTCGGTCGATGATTGCCACGGTTGCTCCACATAATTGAGCCGTTCATCTACTTCGATATCTTCCAATGGGACAATCATCTTCATCTGCTAAGCACTTCCTTAGATGAGATACATGGAATGTCGGGTGAATCCCACTTAACTCATCTGGCAACTCCAATCTATAGGCCACCTCCCCTACTCGAGCAATGATTTGGAAAGGGCCTATATATCTTGGCTCAACTTGCCCCGCTTTCTGAATCTGATAATACCCTTCCAAGGTGAGACCTTCAACATAACCCGGTCACCCACCTGGAACTCAATTGGCCTACGTCGCTTATCGGCATACGACTTCTGTCTATCTTTGGCTGCCTTCACGAAGGCTTTAATCTTTTCAAGCTTCTCTATCGTAGCCTCATTACCTCGACGCTCCCCAATTCCTTCTGACCAATATCACCCCAACAAATGGTGTTCTGCATCTCCTACCGTATAGCATCTCATATGGTGGCATACCAATACTGGCATGATAGCTGTTGTTGTATGAGAATTCGGCTAACGGTAAGTGGTCATCCCAACTTCGACCAAAATCGGTCACACAAGCCCGGAGCATGTCTTCCAGTGTCTGAATGGTCCTTTCTGACTGACCATCAGTTTGGGGATGATAAGCCGTGCTAATGTGTAATCTCGTCCCCATAGCGTCGTGGAATTTCTTCCAAAATTTAGATGTAAACCGAGTGTCGCGATCCGACACGATAGACACCGACACACCATGACGAGCTACAATTTCCTTGATGAACAGATCAGCCAACCTCTCAGATGAATACGTCTCGCGGATCGGTAGAAAATGAGCGCTCTTCGTCAGACGATCAACTATCACCCATATGGCATCACCCTTTCGGGGTACGCGGCAGCTTCGTAATGAAGTCCATGGTGATGTGCTCCCACTTCCATTCTGGTATATCTAAAGGTTGTATCTTCCCATACGGCTTTTGGTGCTCGGCCTTCACTTGTAAGCAAGTAAGGCACTTACTCACATACTCCACCACGTCACGCTTCATACCCGGCCACAATAATCTTTCTTCATATCATGGTACATTTTCGTGGCACCAGGATGAATGGAGTATCGAGTCTTGTGAGCTTCATCAATTATCTTCACCCGTAGATCCCCAAAACGAGGAATCCACACACGACCGAATCGAGTTCTAACACCGAGTGTGTTTTCACCTAATTCCCCAACCAGACCTCTCATTCTTCCGAGTTAGGTGATCTTCTTTCAATGCCTCATCTTGAACTCCTTAACTTGCTTCATCACATCGGAGGTCATGATTAATTGATAAGCTTTCACCCGAATCGGTTCGGGCCTTTCCTTCCGGCTAAGGGCATCCGCCACCACATTAGCTTTGCCTGGATGGTAATGGATCTCGCAATCATAATCCTTTATAAGTTCCAACCATCTCCTCTGCCTCATGTTCAGATCCTTTTGCTCGAAAAAGTACTTCAAGCTCTTATGATCGGTGAATATGGTGCACTTCGTCCCGTAGAGATAGTGCCTCCAGATCTTCAATGCAAAGACCACGGCTGCTAGCTCCAAGTCATGAGTAGGATAATTGACCTCATGAACCTTTAACTGTCGAGATGCATAGGCTATAACCTTCCCTCTCTGCATTAACACACACCCCAACCCCGAGTAGGAAGCATCAGAATAAACCATTAGATCTTCACTTCCATCGGTAATGACAGAACAGGAGCTTGAGTCAGTCTTGCCTTCAGCTCTTCGAACGCCTTCTCTTGAGCTTGACCCCATACAAATTTCACATCCTTTCGGGTCAACTTAGTTAGTGGAGAAGCAATCTTAGAGAAGTCTTGGATGAATCTTCTATAGTAGCCCGCCAAGCCCAAGAAACTGTGGATCTCGGATGGCGTCTTTGGCGACCTCCATTGCATAACCGCCTCCACCTTCGCCGGGTCAACCATAATCCCGCAGGATTCACCACATGACCCAAAAACTGAACTTCGCGCAACCAAAACGCGCACTTGGAGAATTTAGCGTACAACTTCTCCCTTCTCAACGTCTCCAGAACATCTCGAATGTGACCGGCATGCTCGATCTTGCTCTTCGAATAAATCAGGATATCATCAATAAACACATCACTGATTTATCCAACATAGGCCGACACACACGGTTCATCAGATCCATAAAAGCAGCTGGCGCGTTGGTCAAACCAAAGGACATGACAAGAAACTCGTAATGACCATAGCGCGTACGGTAAGCTGTTTTAGGGATCTTGCTCCTTCACCTTCAACTGATGATAACCCGATCGAAGATCTATCCTCGAGAACCAACTGGCACCCTGACGCTGATCGAACAAATCATCTATCCTCGGTAAGGGTAGCGGTTCTTCACTGTCAACTTGTTCAGTTCGCGGTAGTCAATGCACATCCTCATACTACCATCCTTCTTCTTTACAAATAGGACCGGAGCACCCCAATGAGAGATACTCGGTCTAATGAACCCCTTATCAAGCAGTTCTCGCAACTGCTCCATCAACTCTTTCATCTCGGTTGGAGCCAATCGATACGGTGCCTTGGCAACAGGTTGGGCACCCGGTATCAGATCAATCTAAAATTCAATCTCTCTGTCAGGTGGCACTCCTGATAAGTCTTCTGGGAACACGTCTGGAAAGTCACACACAACCGTACATCGGCTAGTTGTGGTGTTGGTGTATCCACATCTTTACATAGGCTAAGTAAGCACTACATCCACGCCTCATACACTTTCCCGCCACCGCCATTGAATCACCTTCGGATCGTAGTAACCCGATCACCATAAACCGTACCAAACTTCCGTCAGGCGCTGTCAACCGAACCATCTTCTTGCGACACATAATGTTCGCCTCGAAATCTGCCAACCAATCCATCCCGAGAACCAAATCAAAACCACCCAAGGTCATCACGAACGGTCTAACAGGAAACCTATGACCCTCAAGTTCCACTTCACAATTCTCTATCATCTCAGAATTCCTGGTAGACTTACCTATGGCAGTTTCTACATCAAAGGGCATCAACACGTCTACTACTAACAGGCAGCTTAGCACAGAAAGCAGTAGAAATAAAACGCCTACTAGCACCAGAATCAAATAACACAGAAGCTAAAGTCTGGTTCACTAGAAACGTACAGGACACAACGTCAGGTCCGTCCTAGCCTCCTCCTGTGTCATGGTGAACGCCCTGGCGCTCGCCCTCGATCCATCACTTCCGTCTTCTTCACCCCTGAACCCTCAGTCCTCGACTTCTTACAATCCCTGCTCATATGACCAGTTTCCCCACAGTTAAAACATTTGCCCGACAGGCAATCCTTCGCCATATGCCCTGTCTTCCCATACTTGAAGCACAAGTTTGACCCAAACCTACATTCCCCGCCGTGCTCCCTTCCACACTTGCCACACCTTTTCGACCCCGCACTTGATGTGACCACACGGCGTTCATCCACCCGTGCCTTTTTGTTACCCATCGGGGCATCACCCCGACCAAACCGTTTCCCGTTCCAGTTCCGAGCACCACCACCCTTCTTAATTGCTTCAGTCACCACCACCTCCCGCTCGTCATACAGCCTCCCTGCCAAATCAACTGCCGACCTAAACGTGCTTGGCCGGGCGGCGATCATATGCCGGCGAACATCCACCGGTAAACCCTGAATATACCTCTTGATTTTCGGAGACAGAGGCGTCACCTGATCAGGCACAAGCCGTGCCATTTCATTAAACTTGGTGGTATACTACTGGTGTGTCATGGTTCCAGCCTCCAACTGCAAAAACTCCCTTTCCAACTTGTCCATTTCCCGAGAGGACAAAATTCCTCAATCACCACCTTCTCAGCTCAGGCCATTTCATTTTCCCAATGGCCCTACTACCCTCAGCTTGGACACTGTTGTCCCACCAGCACAGAGCTGAATCCACAAAAGAGTGGGTAGCAAACTTCACCTTTTGGTCCTCTCGGCACTCGCTGATATCGAGAACAACCTCCATTTCCCTCACCCACCGGTGAGCAGCTGCAGCGGTGCCGTTTCCATCAAAAGTAGGGGGCTTGCATCTCATAAAAGCCCCATAATTACATCCTCGTGCCATCTCCGGCGCAGGCTCTTCTTCTTCCTCTTCATCATCAGACAGAACCGTTTCCGGCCCTGGTTGCTCCCGTTCTCCAGAGGATCTGTTTCTTTCTTTTCTTTCCCCTTCTCGTACAACCTTAATAACTTCAGTCACCACAGACGGTAAGATTGTCTGCATGACCTGATGGACTTCCTCTACAACAGCCTCCTTTACTGAGGCTCTCAGATTGGCGCTTTCGTCGCCACCCTCCGGATGGGGGTCTCTGGTTCTTCATGAACCACCCTCTCAACTCTGGGTCTCCCTCTCTTGGGTCGCGGTTCAGCACCGTGACCTCCACCCCTAGAAGCTTTCGAATATCTACCTCCGCCATCACACGCACACTGAAAGATTCAAACACCAACACGGTCATTCAAGGAAACAACTCAGTTTATGTCAAGTATAGTAAGTATCTAATTACAGTGACCAGTTGTGATTAGCCACTTACTTTACTCTTCATACCCCAAGTATTACCTGTCCTGACTACATCAATATTTAAATCTACATACAACACATAACACATACCATGCGCACATAAAACCGTTAACTTTACGAAAATACCTGATGGCACGCAGCTACTCAGATTGGCATCCCATTCCCTTTCCGTCCCATTCTCAGTTTAAGATTAGGTTTATTTTGAAAATTTACCCATTTCACTTAAACTTTGGCTCTGATACCAACTTGTAAGGCCCCATTCCCGGGACGCTTACAGCTGGGTTCTCATCGCACATAAAACATATAATTACATTTGTATTTGATAAATCGCAGCGGAAAACTAAAACAAACTTTCATTTCCACGTAAATGCTTTTGCAAACTAATACAACATTCGTTACAAGAATAGTTTGTTCGCATTACAATGCAAAAACATTAATCAAAAGAATGCCATCCCAAAAGAGCTGAGTAGTCGCCCGTGCCATCCTCAACAATCATTACCTGCCAACTGGAAACACATCAAAGTCAGCGTTGCTGAGTGAGTTCTAGTTTTATAAATAAAACATACTTTACTTTCATATAAAACCGTTCGTTACTTTTACATGATCACACATCGTACGTACACATAGATAATATCATTATTATCTTCTTCATTCGTTCATTCGTTCTTTCATACCTTACTTGCGCATCGGACATCATCCATACCAATACCATGTGCTACACCCCGGTTAGTCGTAGCTACCGGGCCGAAGTCAACAAATGAACAGCTAAACGTATGCCACGGTACTAGGAGTAACCATCAGTCTTAGCTACTGGGCCGAAGTCAACAAATGAACAGCTAAACGTATGCCACAGTACTAGGGGTGAGCGGTAGAGGTTCTACATTGAGGGTCAATCACCAAGAAGGACCCGTTATCCGATGTGTGCAAGACGTTTCATTCGTTCATTAATACATGCATTCGTTCATCAGGTTCCTCTTTCTTTATCTTTCACTTTACGTTACATAATACTTCGTTCATTCATCATAACAGGTAAAGCCATAGGAAAGATATTATACATCACACTAAGGAACATTAACACGCATCAACATCACACCATACAGGGCAACATCATACATACACAACATGCAACATCATCACCCTCATCATGCCCAACATGCTTTCTAAGACCTCGATCGTCGTCTTAAAACTCTTATGGGAACCTTTACATCAAAACTTACATCTGCACTTTCCCCCGAAAGTCAGAAGTCAATCTACACCTTCCTCGGGTTCAACAGCCCTATTCGGGCGTATGGACACCCTTCAGTCGCATCTCCATGCGACTAAACATCATGCGATTGAACTAATACGGATGAACACCTATGCGAATGAGCATCCAGTCGTGCGAATGGACAATGCGGATGAACACCTATGCGACTGGACCTTCAGTCGTGCGAATGGACCTTCAGTCGTGCGAATGAACCTTCAGTCGCATGACCCCCATGCGACTGGCCCTTCAACCGTGCGAATGAACCCCAATCGTGCGAATGGACCCCAATCGTGCGAATGGACCCCAATCGCACCCTAATCGGCCGTATGGCCTCCATTCGGCCTCCAGTCGGTCGCCTAGCCCTAACTGATGCAGAATGTAGTTCACCCGACTGCAGCCGAGGTTTTCGGCCTCCAAACTCATCTAAACCCATTTTAAGCCTAAATCGACCATCCTAAACCTTAGGATGCATACCATAACATTATTCAAGCACAACCAAGCAAGAAATCAAGCCCCAAACGGGTCCCACGCATACATACACGCATACATACGGTTTTCACCCAAAACGCGAAAAAGGGTTTTCAGATGTGTTCCAGCCCCAAAATCATTCAAAAACATGTAAAAGAGGGGTCCTAGAACTCACCTAAACGAGCACAACGACAAGAGCTTCGATTCGGCTTGCTTCACGACAATTTTGGCGACCCGAACCGACACTTTCCTCTTTTTCTCTCTTCTTTTTCTCTCTTCTTCTCTTTATAAGCTGAAATGTGAGTGTTGGGAGAGTGGGCTGCCCTCTCCCTACATATATCACCACATTTCCCAACTTTTCTTCGTTGGCGAGTTTGGTCCCTCGACTTTTGGACTTTATTTTCATTTCTTTCGCCACCGGCTTCAAAATAATAAATATCCGGGTGTTACAAATTCTAACTGACGACGTCTGACCGAGTACATAACATCTAACCCAAACCCTAAATTTTACTAAGCGACCCATTCAAGAAACCCATCCCTCCGTCGATCCCCCTCCCCTGCGCGACCCAAGTTCTGCCATCCCCCCTCCCCTGTGCGACCAAGTTCGACTGATCCCCTCCCCTGCATGACCCGCCACTTCTTTTTTTCCTTCTATGTCACCATCTCTGCCGTCTTTACTCACCTTCATCACCGCCGCTGATTGTGATCGGTTTTTTCGGTTGAAGTTGGTTGTTTTGATTTTAATTTTTTGGTTGGTAAGAATAGAACTTCACTTGGACCATAAATTTGATCTTTGAGGTTAAAAGGAGAACATTAATATTTAGAGTTTGAACAAATATTCAAATATAAAATTAGATTTAGGGACAATATGGTTATTTTTATCATTCAACAAAGTCAGTCAGATATTGAATCAAACAGCCAAGTTTCAGTAGATGCAGACTCAGTAAGAACTTTAACTAGGTCAGCTTTTGACTCAATCAGATCCTACTGAGTCAGTAGTAATCAAACAACCTGTCACACCCCAACCTTGACGGCGGAATCGTCGAGATGTGAGGGTTAAGATTGTTCACAGCCACATAACGCTATATTTAAGTGTAATATTAAAATTATAAGTTTCAAAAGTCATTACAAACATAAGTCACAAAACATGAAATAATCCCAAACAAACAAAACGTTGCATAACATTTATTTATTTAACTAGGTCCAAGTCCTAGTTTTATTTCCAAGCTTCAAAAGTCCACTTTAAACTTGGGGATTTCCTGAAACATGATAAAAATAAGAGTCAACTAAAAATAGTTGGTGAGTTTCCAAGGTTTTCATACATAATAAGAAAAAGGTTACAAGTAGCAATTCATGTCATAGGTTATAAGCTAGTAAGGTTATAGAACACATATCGTTACAATCAAACCTCGACTTGATTACAAGTATAAAAGATTGGCTAAGTGTATTTGGTTCCCTAGTGCACAAGCATACGGCTCCTAGGAGTCGGCAATACATCGACTTTAGCACCAAATAGGCTTGTCAGGCCCAAAGATCTAAGACGTCGCCAGGCTAGCAATAGTTAATGATTGTAAACAAACTATGTATCTCATATATACACTTACAATACACAAATAACCATGACATAATAATAAGATGAATTGCATGTGCTTACAAGTCTCAAACGTTAATAAGTGTACAATGTATAGATATCATGTTTCACCCCAAAGTAGTGTGAAATAAAATAAAATGGGGCAAGGAAAACTCACTTGACAAGAAATATATATGGCGGTTTAATAATAATATTAACAAGCGTCGCTCCAAGGTGTATCGTCACAAGACACCTAAATATATATATTACAAGATTTAAACTTAAACATAATGGTTTAACTAATAATGAGTACAAGGATTAAGTGGGGTTTGAGGTTTGTTAAATAATTATTTTTATAAATGAAAATCATTTATATTTTCTAAAATATATAATTATGTTTTATACTCACTATGTGAAAAAAAAGAAATAATCATAACATTTTGAAAGTTTCATAAAATTGAATAGATTTTTATAGCAAACAGAATTAAGTACCATTAAACGATATTAAAAGAAACATTTTGAAACAATAATAATTTTTAGTTATTATTTGTAATCCATTTTATTATTCAGAAAAAAAAATAATAATAATAATTACTTAGACTAAAAGAGAAATACAGAAAATATATGATGCCTTTTTAAAAATATTTAAAGTTTATAAAATAATTTTTATATGTATTAAAACGTTTTTATAATTTAATTAAGGGTTAAAACCCTTTAAAAAAATAACATGCCGGTGCCCGGGTTCGAACCCGGGACCTCATGTGTGTGAGTGGAGTAACATAACCAGTGAACCAAGGCATCCAGCCGCGTTAGTGTTCGCGTTTAAATTATAAAAAGCATACCTAAACAACACCCCCAAATCCTTAAGAACCCTAGAACCCAATCGATCCAAATTGATTGTCAATTCGAGGTTGTTGATCGAATTAACCATGGGGCTTTTGTTCCCCGACCAAAATCGAGTTTAAACATGTGTTTAATCACCTGTTTGTAGATTAATTGACTATGAACAATTGTTGAACCCAGCCGCGACCACAACAAGGCTCGATTGTTATGCAAACGTTGATGGAAATCAATTGAACTCGTGGAAAGCTTCGAATGAAGTTCTTGATTCAAAGCCCTCAATCAAAAGAAGTTAAAAATGTTCGAAGATGGCTCTCGCTTAGCTTGCAGGTCCGTGACGAAAGGGTAATTCGATTACGTTGCTGAGTGTTACTAGATGTAATTGATAGTTGTGAACGTTTAGTATTGGTTGGATGATTGTTTAAGTTCGTTTAATTTGGTTATTATTAGCGTTTAATGCTCGACCGGTTAACTCATCGATTAAAGCTTCGGTTTCACGTTCGATCCACTCCATAACCGAATTAAAACCCATTAAGTCTTACGTTTAAGTTCGAATCGTGTTCTGGAGACGATTGAAGTCGTTGGAGGATTAAAATTTGGAGATTTGATGCGGTTTCGAGGCTCGCCGGACTCCGGCCGAAGGTGACCGGAGCGGCTGCCGGAATTACGGGGTAAGGGGCGGGTTTTGGTTATTTACACATTTGGTCCCTCAACTTTGAATTCTTATTATTCTATGCCCAAACTTAATATTTCAAGTTTCTAATTTGACAATTAGGCCCCCTTGAACTTAATTAAGTTTTAACTTGTTAACTTTGATAACTTATTATTATTATTTTTATTATCATTGTTATTATTATTATTATTGTTATTATTATAATAATTATTATTATTATTATTCTTCCATAATAGTATTTATACTTTTATTAATATTAACATTATTATCATATAATATTTATAACTTTAAATTAAATAAGAAATCATACATAAATAGCCCACCAAGTTTCATAAATAGCATAAATGGCCCTTACAAGAACTAACAAAATTAACTTTTAGTTAACAAAAAAAATACGAGATGTTACAGTCTCCCCAACTTGAAAGAATTTCGTCCCGAAATTAAGAAAAATGAACTATACAAATAAGAACGGGTATTTCTTCTTCATGTGCTCCTCTCGTTCCCAAGTAAATTCAGCGCCACGTTTATTTTCCCAACGAACCTTGACGATTGGGGTTGTTGTGGTTCTAGTCTTTTTCATTATGCGGTCCATGATCTCAACAGGTTTCTCGACAAAATGTAATGACTCGTCAATCTGGATGTCTTCCAACGGAACATGCAGACTTTCGTCAGCCAAACACTTTCTCAATTTGAGACGTGGAACACCGGATGAATTCCACTAAGGTCGGAAGGTAACTCTAGTTTATAAGCCACTTTCCCAATCCTTTTCAGGATTTTGAAAGGTCCTACAAACCTTGGAGCCAGTTTGCCCTTCTTTCCAAAACGAACCACCCCTTTCCATGGTGAAACCTTGAGAAGAACCATCTCCCCAACTTGGATTCTAATGGCTTACGTCGCTTGTCAGCATAACTCTTTTGACGACTTCTCGCCACTTCAAGGTTCTTGCGAATAATAGAAACTTTATCGGTCGTCTCTTGTATAAGTTCAGGACCAGTGATGAAGTTTTCACCAATGTCGGTCCAACAGATCGGTGAACGACATTTACGACCATAAAGTGCTTCAAACGGTGCCATCTTGATACTCGAGTGGTAACTATTGTTATACGAAAATTCCGCGAGCGGTAGATGCGTATCCCAATCGCCACCAAAGTCAAGAACACAGAGACGTAGCAAATCCTCCAAAGTTTGGATCGTTCGCTCGGTTTGACCATCAGTTTGAGGATGGTAAGCCGTGCTTAGATCCAATTGTGTACCCAAAGTTCTTGCATAGACGACCAAAAATGTGAAGTGAAACGAGCATCTCGGTCGGATATGATGTGCAGAGGTACCCCATGACGACTTACAATCTCATCAATGTATATACGAGCTAACTTTGATGTCTTGTAAGTGTCACGTATGGGTATAAAATGTGCCGACTTGGTCAATCGGTCAACGATCACCCATATGCTATCATGTCCTCGAGAGGTTCGGGGTAGCTTTGTTATGAAGTCCATGGATATGTGTTCCCATTTCCACATAGGGATCTCGGGTTGCTCAAGTAATCCACTTGGACGTTGATGTTCGGCTTTGACTTTCGTACATGTGAGGCACTTAGCTACATAAGTCGCTATGTCTTTCTTCATTCCAGGCCACCAATATTGACCACGTAGGTCCATGTACATCTTATCGGAATCTGGATGAATAGAATAACGAGTTTGATGAGCTTCGTTCATAATAAAGGTACGAATGTTATCGCGATTTGGAACCCAAATACGATTGGCGAAGTACATCAATCCATTGGATTCGTTTCCAATTGGGTTAGAAGATTATGCTCCAACTCATCCTTCATTCTCCCTTCTCGTTGAACCATTTGTTGAGCCTCCAGGATGCTAGACTCGATGTCACTATCTATTCTCAGGTTTTGTAGTAGTACGGTGGTCTCATTGACATCTAGTCGAATTTCAGTATCGAACTCACCCAAGGTGTCAAACCATTGACGTCGATCTCGAATTTCTTGGAATGAGATCATCTTGTTGTGAATCTTTCGGCTCAGTGCATCGGCCACAACGTTTGCTTTACCAGGATGGTAACGAATGTCACAATCATAGTCACTAATCAACTCCACCCAACGACGTTGTCTCATGTTGAGATCTTTTTGATTGAAAACGTGTTGAAGGCTTTTGTGATCGGTGTAGACTATACATTGCGTACCATACAGGTAGTGCCTCCAAATCTTCAAAGCAAATACAACAGCACCAAGCTCGAGATCATGGGTTGTATAATTCACCTCGTGAACCTTCAATTGTCTCGACGCATAAGCTATGACCTTCCCTCGTTGCATGAGAACACAACCAAGGCCTTGCTTAGATGCATCACAATACACGGTGAAATCGTCGTTTCCATCGGGTAGGGTCAATATAGGAGCATTGCACAACTTATGCTTTAACGCTTCAAAAGCTTCTTCTTGCTCGGTACCCCACTCGAATGGTTTATTCTTTTGTGTCAAAGTAGTGAGCGGCTTCGCGATCCTCGAGAAATTGGCGATGAATCGCCGATAATAACCAGCAAGACCAAGAAAAGAACGAACTTCGGTAGGAGTTGTAGGAATACACCAATTCTTCACAGCTTCCACCTTTGCAGGATCAACGTGAATTCCTTGGCTATTCACCACGTGTCCTAGAAATTGAACTTCTTCGAGCCAGAAATCACACTTCGAGAACTTTGCGTACAATTGCTCTTTCTTTAACAACTCAAGAACCAATCTCAAATGCAGCTCATGATCGGTGTTGGACTTGGAATAGATAAGTATGTCATCAATAAAGACGATCACAAACTTGTCTAGATAAGGCTTGCATACTCGGTTCATGAGATCCATGAAGACAGCAGGAGCATTGGTTAAACCAAAAGGCATCACCATAAACTCATAGTGTCCATAACGAGTACGAAAAGCAGTCTTTGGAATGTCATCCTCATGAACTCGTAATTGATGATATCCAGAACGTAGATCAATTTTCGAGAATATGGCAGCTCCTTGAAGTTGATCAAACAAGTCATCGATGCGAGAAGAGGATAACGATTCTTGATGGTAAGTTTGTTAAGCTCGCGATAATCGATGCACATACGAAACGATCCATCTTTCTTCTTCACGAAAAGAACAGGTGCACCCCAAGGCGAAGAACTAGGACGGATGAAGCCTTTCTCGGACAGCTCTTGCAGTTGACAAGAGAGTTCTTGCATTTCCGATGGTGCAAGCCGATATGGTGACTTGGCCACGGGGTTTGCTCCCGGTATCAAGTCAATTTTAAACTCGACTTCACGCACGGGAGGTAATCCACTAAGGTCATCGGGAAATACTTCAGGAAAGTCTCGTACGATAGGGACATCCTTAAGTTCTTTCCCTTTGACTTTCGTGTTGACCACATAAGCCAAGAAGGCCATATACTTCTTGTTTAAGCACTTTCGGGCTTGAGTGCAAGACATGAGTTTAAGCCCTTTAGAAGATTTTTCACCGAACACCTTCAACGTATCTCCAGAGGGTAACGGTATGCGAATGCACTTCTCGAAACAAATGATCTCGGCATGGTGTTTGGCTAACCAATCCATACCAATGATGACGTCAAAGCTTCCTAGTTTCATAGGAATAAGATCGATAAGAAAATCATGCGTGTCAAGACTTAAGATGCAATCACGAACGATAACGTCAACGGTAATCGGTTCTCCATCGGCAACTTCAACAGTAAGAGGTCTTTCTAGTTTCGTATGTGGCTTAGCAAGTATGGGTTCAAACTCTAATGAAACAAAACTTTTATCGGCTCCAGAATCAAATAGGACATAGGCATAAGTTTTGTTAATAAGGAACATACCTGTTCAATTTTTAAGGTATTTAACAATACAGGTAAAATATGAAATGAATTTGATCACAAAATTTAAGGGTGAGTTAACGTACCATTCACCACATCGTTGTTTGCTTGTGCTTGGTTAGCGTTGATGTTGAAAGCACGTCCTCGGGCTTGTGGAAGATTACCCACAAGACGAGGGCATTGTGGACGAAAGTGGCCAGGTTCCCCACAGTTGTAGCAAACACGGTTTGTGACCACAGCGGCATTATTAGGTGCACGGTGGCAAGTTGCCACCAAATGACCATATTTACCGCATAAGGTGCAAATGCGGCATGGTTGATTCCCCGGGTGATGATACCTACACGTGCTGCACATCGGTTGAGGACCAGCATAAGCCCTAGCCCCAGGCACTTGTGCCACAGATGTAGCCGCAGGTACAGGTTGCCTTTGGGGTTGTTTAGGTGCAGCCACGGCATAGTTACGCGCCGGTGTGAACTTGCGCTTCTTGTTGTTGTTGTGGCTGTGAGACGGTTCAGCTTTGGTCTCCTTAACCGCCTCGGTAGCCGTCTTCTCTACCTTCTTTGCACCCTTCACAGACATGGTGCCCGCTCTTATATGGTTCTCGGTGAGTTGAGCGGTGATTGTAATGGCTTCTTCCAAGGTTGTGGGTCGGCTACCCACCACAGCATCTTGAATTTGGGGTGGTACACCCTTAATGAACTTCTCGATGTTGCGGGGAACAGTGTCGACCATATGGGGCAGCAGTATACTCAACTCATGATGTCTAGTTGAGTAGGCCAAATGATCACCATCATTTTGTTTCAAATTCCAAAACTCTTCTTCCAACTTTTGCAATTCACTTCTTGGGCAGAACTTCGCGATGGCGATGTTCTTGAACTCTTCCCAGGTAAGTGCTAGAATAGCATCGGGTCCACGATTCCTCTTCTCGCTATTCCACCAGGTAAGAGCCCTTTGTTGGAACATACTAGTGGCATAACGAACCTTGAGTGCATCGGGACACTCACAATTGATAAAGGTATTCTCCATGCTTTCGAACCACTCAAGAAGGCCAGTGGCTCCTTCCTTGCCACTAAAACTAGTGGGCTTGCAAGAGCTGAAGTGTTTGAAGGTGCAAGTTTGATTATTCCCATGTTGATTGTTCCCGTTTTGATTGTTGCTATTCTCTCCATGACCATTTCCATTGTTGCTAGCGTTGGTCATTAAGGTGCTATTAAGTTCAGCAACCATGGTCGGAATGACAGCAGCCATTTGTCGAGCAATCATGGCGGCTAACTTACGATCGGAACTTCCACGCTTTCCATGATGACGAGACATGCTGGAATATACAAATGAGTTAGATATGAGAATTGGTATAACAAGGATTAATGTTCAACAAGGATAAGGCAAAAAGTTGTAAGGCACATGGAATGGTTCCATTTGGTAACGCATTACCATTTGGAAACGTTGACACGTCAAGGTAAGTTGACCCACTCGCCTTAGAAATTTGTGTATGTTGACCATGGTTTATCACTCATCCCAGAAATCCCCAGGTAAGCATAACTAGTCCCGTAGGATTTATGCGATATGCTTGCCTTAGCCCGAGGGCCTTTTGCCAGGAAATCCAGAATACAGGTGTCCATGTGTCACACAAATTTCTTAGGTTCATGAAATCAAAACCATGATGAGATTTACATAGATTAGACATAAGTCTAAAGATTCAATTCTTAAGCATAAGTATACGATTCCACGTGTTGACGAGAATAAGATTAGAAGTTTCATTTGTCGGGGAGAGTCAATGAGTCAAAGTTAAGTTTAGGGAGACAAGTAACAAAGTTTAGACAATTACAAGGCAACCTATGCTAAGGCATCAAGTTGCACATAAAGTATAGCATTATGTAGCATGTAACAATATATATATTTCCAAGAATATAAATATTATCCTATGAGGTTCATGCATAAGCTATAGTCTAGGTCACCATTACTAATAACCTAAATCCCTATAGTTATGGGCTCTGATACCAATCTGTCACACCCCAACCTTGACGGCGGAATCGTCGAGATGTGAGGGTTAAGATTGTTCACAGCCACATAACGCTATATTAAGTGTAAATATTAAAATTATAAGTTTCAAAAGTCATTACAAACATAAGTCACAAAACATGAAATAATCCCAACAAAACAAAACGTAGCATAACATTTATTTATTTAACTAGGTCCAAGTCCTAGTTTTATTTCCAAGCTTCAAAAGTCCACTTTAAACTTGGGGATTTCCTGAAACATGATAAAAATAAGAGTCAACTAAAAATAGTTGGTGAGTTTCCAAGGTTTTCATACATAATAAGAAAAAGTTACAAGTAGCAATTCATGTCATAGGTATAAGCTAGTAAGGTTATAGAACACATATCGTTACAACCAAACCTCGACTTGATTACAAGTATAAAAGATTGGCTAAGTGTATTTGGTTCCCTAGTGCACAAGCATACGGCTCCTAGGAGTCGGCAATACATCGACTTTAGCACCAAATAGGCTTGTCAGGCCCAAAGATCTAAGACGTCGCCAGGCTAGCAATAGTTAATGATTGTAAACAAACTATGTATCTCATATAAACACTTACAATACACAAATAACCATGACATAATAATAAGATGAATTGCATGTGCTTACAAGTCTCAAACGTTATAAGTGTACAATGTATAGATAATCATGTTTCACCCCAAAGTAGTGTGAAATAAAATAAAAGGGGCAAGGAAAACTCACTTGACAAGAAATATATAATGGCGGTTTAATAATAATATTAACAAGCGTCGCTCCAGGTGTATCGTCACAAGACACCTAAATATATATATTACAAGATTTAAATTTAAACATAATGGTTTAACTAATTAATGAGTACAAGGATTAAGTGGGGTTTGAGGTTTGTTAAATAATTATTTTTAACAAATGAAAATCATTTATTTTTCTAAAATATATAATTATGTTTTATACTCACTATGTGAAAAAAAGAAATAATTATAACATTTTGAAAGTTTCATAAAATTTGAATAAATTTTTATAGCAAAAGAATTAAGTACCATTAAACGATATTAAAAGAAACATTTTGAAACAATAATAATTTTTAGTTATTATTTGTAATCCATTTTATTATTCAAGAAAAAAAAAATAATAATAATTACTTAGACTAAAAGAGAAATACAGAAAATATATGATGCCTTTTAAAAATATTTAAAGTTTATAAAATAATTTTTATATGTATTAAAACGTTTTTATAATTTAATTAAGGGTTAAAACCCTTTAAAAAAATAACATGACGGTGCCCGGGTTCGAACCCGGGACCTCATGTGTGTGAGTGGAGTAACATAACCAGTGAACCAAGGCATCCAGCCGCGTTAGTGTTCGCGTTTAAATTAATAAAAAGCATACCTAAACAACACCCCCAAATCCTTAAGAACCCTAGAACCCAATCGATCCAAATTGATTGTCAATTCGAGGTTGTTGATCGAATTAACCATGGGGCTTTTGTTCCCCGACCAAAATCGAGTTTAAACATGTGTTTAATCACCTGTTTGTAGCTTAATTGACTATGAACAATTGTTGAACCCAGCCGCGACCACAACAAGGCTCGATTGTTATGCAAACGTTGATGGAAATCAAATTGAACTCGTGGAAAGCTTCGAATGAAGTTCTTGATTCAAAGCCCTCAATCAAAAGAAGTTAAAAATGTTCGGAAGATGGCTCTCGCTTAGCTTGCAGGTCCGTGACGAAAGGGTAATCCGATTACGTTGCTTGAGTGTTACTAGATGTAAGTGATAGTTGTGAACGTTTAGTATTGGTTGGATGATTGTTTAAGTTCGTTTAATTTGGTTATTATTAGCGTTTAATGCTCGACCGGTTAACTCATCGATTAAAGCTTCGGTTTCACGTTCGATCCACTCCATAACCGAATTAAAACCCATTAAGTCTTACGTTTAAGTTCGAATCGTGTTCTGGAGACGATTGAAGTCGTTGGAGGATTAAAATTTGGAGATTTGATGCGGTTTCGAGGCTCGCCGGACTCCGGCCGAAGGTGACCGGAGCGGCTGCCGGAATTACGGGGTAAGGGGCGGGTTTTGGGTTATTTACACATTTGGTCCCTCAACTTTGAATTCTTATTATTCTATGCCCAAACTTAATATTTCAAGTTTCTAATTTGACAATTAGGCCCCCTTGAACTTAATTAAGTTTTAACTTGTTAACTTTGATAACTTATTATTATTATTTTTATTATCATTGTTATTATTATTATTATTGTTATTATTATAATTATTATATTATTATTATTCTTCCATAATAGTATTTATACTTTTATTAATATTAACATTATTATCATATAATTTTATAAACTTTAAATTAAATAAGAAATCATACATAAATAGCCCACCAAGTTTCATAAATAGCATAAATGGCCCTTACAAGAACTAACAAAATTAACTTTTAGTTAACAAAAAAAATACGAGATGTTACACAACCCCTAAAAAGGATTTGTTTATTTTATTTTGTTTGATTAAAAGGAGACTTTATAATCTGGCATATATGCTTGCTGATTATTTTACTACTTGCACTGGTATAAAGAAAAGCGGACATGTTTGTGGTGGTACATATGTTACTCGACTCGCTGAGTCTTTACACATTCTCACCCCTGAGAACGTGGCAAGTTAAACGGGCCAGTTTTTATGTCTAGATTTATTAATCATGAACATGTTATACGGATAGACATTATTGCAAATTATCCATAAGTTAGGTGGATGTTTAACATAATAATCAAATATGGGTACCTCTATATCAAGACCCACCCGAAGACTCGTACGAATATATTATAATGTAAGTTTGTTTTTATTTGAATACTAATGTAATTTATTAGTTATGTAAAATTGTGATTTAGTTTTTCTTTGTATATAAAACAAAAATATATTAAAAAATTGTGTTTGCTGTAATTATGTTTTTGTTTTGATTATTATAGACAAGAAAATATGGAAATATGAAAATATGAAAATAATAGAAATAATGGTAGACAATAATTGTTTGTGGTAGATTTAAGATAGGAAATAAATGAGGAGTTAATGGGTGTACCAATTCGCAATAATTGTTTTGCGGCAAAATTGAAGATAAGCCAAACTGAATCTGTCTATAAAATCACAATTCACAATTCACAGTTGTTCACATTTATTCATTCACAATTCCTTTCTAATTCAAGTCATTAATGTCTTAATTTTATAACGAATGGGTGTACCAAACAAGAGAAGAGTTAATGGATTGGGTGCAAAACACTGCACACACCCTTGGATATGTTATTTGTCACACAACGAACGAAGCAGATTGTATACGGCTTCGTCAACAAGGTATTTCTTATGTGCGATCGTGGTGGTGTATACAAGTTAACATCAAATTCAATGACACATTAATGCAAAAAGAAGACACGATGTCCATTTCAACTTATAGCAAAATATCTTGAAAAAGTTGGAGGTTGGAAAATACATGTTGTGTGTGATAAACATAACCATGAACCTCCTAAATTTTTGGAGGGTCATGCTTATGCAAAAAGATTGTCTATAGAGGAGTATGCGTTGCTGGAAGATTTTACAAGAAAGAATATTTAGCCATGTGATATTCTTACGGATTTAAAAGAAAATAATGATAAAAATGTATCCACAATTGAAACTGTGTATGATGCATGGACAATGATACGAAAGTTGGATAAAGTTGAAAGCACCCCAATGCAATCACTTCTCCAATCTTTGCAGATGGGTGAATGCGTATATGATTTTACTACGAATGACGACTCAAATCAATTAAATGATATGTTTTTTTGTTAATTCCACTTCATTAAAATACGGTCTGCATTCCCACGTGTGATTATTTGAGATTGCACGTATAAGACGAACATGTATCGCCTCCTTTTTCTTCAAATTGTTGGCTTAACTTCAACAAACAAGACATTTTGTATTGCTTTCGCGTTCATACAAAACGAGAAAAAAGAGAATTTCAAGTGGGCTTTAAATTGTTTGAGAAAAACACCGGATGACTATATATTACCACGTGCCATAGTCACAGATAGAGAGTTGGCTCTAATGGATGCATGTCAAGTAATTTTTCCAGAAGCAACCTGATTGCTTTGTAGATATCATATACAAGAGAATATCATAAATTAAAAATCATTGCAGACTATCTTTCAAGTCTTAGGACGAGTGGGATAAATTTATGTATTACTAGATTTTTCTACTTCAATCTCCTACAGTTAAGGCTTACTATGAAAATCGAACATGATTGCAAACAAAGTTGATGAACAAGCATCTAAGTATTTTCCTGATCTATTCAATTTATTGCTTTAGTTTTGATATTGAAACTAACTTATTTGATTTAATTTTGTAGTTGTATTTAATTATTTGGATGTCAACAGGTTGCAAAATTATAAAGAGACATTCATGTCTGCGTGGATTGATCAACAACTAAAATTTGAAGAAAGAACAACAAAAAAAATAGCAAGCTAACATGCTTTGTTAAAAAAAAACATTTGAATTTCTGATAAGTAAAATTTAGATAAATTTATAAGAATTTTAAATAACATAGTAAATTTACAAGAAACACAAATAAAGACAAGCTTTGAGGAAAATTGGATTAAAATAAAACATCAATATAAAAATAATTTATTTGTTTTTTTGATATCTAATGTTTGTCATAAAGCTCTAGATATATTAGTTGGGGGAGCTGAGGTGAGTTAATGAATTTCAAAATCAATCACAAAGTTGTGGCCGCCATAAATCACACAGTATTTTAATGCAGGCAAACCTATTCCATTACATTCAATAGATATATATTGGAGGAGCTTTGACTTTTCACTGATATTATTAAACCAAGTTGAAGAAGATATTTAATGTGATGATGAACTTGGGAGGTTCAAAGAAGCTTACAAGAAACAAAAAAACTCTTGGTGATAAAGGTATAAGGGATTTTATCATCATAAATCTTAATGAGCCTACGGTGTAGAAATATATTCATGGAAGGCCAACACTCAAATCTTGTTATGAGAATGTAAACAATGATTGTAACTATGGGTTTCATGCAGTTTTCTTTTCCTTGGGATTCATTGAAGAATATTAGTTGAACATGAGGTATGAGCTTTTAAGCGAGTTATATACAATTTTAATTTATACAAAAATCTTTTCTCTAGCTCATATGATGAGATAGAACATACTTTATCATGACTACAACCGGGTCCAATTCCTAATAAACACTGGATGATAATGTCTTACACAGGAATATTGATCGCCAACAAATTTAATGTGATTCTTCAATACTTATCATCCATTAAAAGTGCGACTTATTTTCTGTTATAGACAGGTCCACATGAACTCATGTACCATCAATTCATTACTATTGTACATGTGTATGGTAGCCACTATGTCTCTATGCGCATAAAGGGTGAATATCTATTGCCTTTCATAACACCGTTATGGAATTTTCACAAAAGTAATAATGCGGCTTCCTAGGAAAGAATGTACGAGAAGATAATTCAAATATATAATCAATATATACTTCAAAATAAAACTGTTAATCGTTTCAATATAGATTAGTATTATTTGTAATTTTTAGTATTATATTATAAAGTTCTAAAAGTATTCATTCATTTATTATTTTGTTTTCTAATATAAATCTAATATTTTAAATTATATAGTTAAACACATATATAAATTATTTTAAATTATATTAAAAAATATGAACTATATAAGTTTTATTGTTATTTCTAAGTATTCATATTATAAAGTTCAAAATTATGAAACTTATATAAATGAGGTTGATTCTCCGGTGCGTTGCGCCGGGCTCTTGTGTTACAACTTTATACTCATATACGAACAATACTATCGTTAAGTATTTTATAGACAATTTATCAAAGAACAGACGCTTTGTTGTACCTAAGGTTTTCCATTTTGCGATTAAACTATTCATCTTTATGGTGTCCTGTGAATCTTTTGTAATCGACAAAACTCCATCACATGATTTGTAGACTAATAAAATAGAATCACTAAATCACACAAATTCAAAGAATGCTTGATGGTAGAGTTTCCCAAACGAAATAGTCGATCGCCCCCAATTATAAAATCAGAAATTGACCCACCTAAACTCCCTGGGAATTTCGACGTTAGAACCAATCCAACCCACAAAACACAAATATTCAATGGTGCATCGTTGAGAAAAATTGTCCCTCATGTAATGCTAGCCTTGCATAACATGTCTTTCCTTTCTTTAGCCAATTCTGTATTGATTTTGTATCTCCCATTAACCGGATGTCATTATAACAAACACAACATACTACCCATTGACTTTGATCTATTTCTACCCAAACCAGCTTGATTCGACACGTTTCAACCCAAACCCATTTAATAAGCATGAATCCAAGAGCATCAATTACCATTGGAATGTTATTATAGCAACATGACACATTGCCTATTAATATAGAAAGTTTTGCAAAAAGTACACAAAAAGTGAATAATGAACCTTTTCACAATACAAATTTATAGATATTTAACTAAATTAAAAACCCTTTGCATATTTGCTTAGAACTACTCAACCACATCAATCTCAATCCAACAAACCCCCTTATATACAAAAACCCAAATTCCTCAAAACAAATTGAAACAACTCACACATGGACATGGTTAAACTAATTTCAATAAGCTATTAATCGAAGCATCAAATAAGAAATATCAAAAGAAAGTACCTTGTTTCACCAAATGGATTTCTACAACATGATATGATGAGGAATGATTTGAGCTCTCAATTTGTGGTTTCCTCTTGCTTGAACCGTGATGTAGTTTTAATATTTAATATTAATTTTTTTGAAAACCAATCAAAATTAAAACCCAATCAATTCCCCTGGTTATCTTTCAAAATATTCTCTCTACCAACCACCCCAATACCGCCACCGCCATACCAACACCAACACCGCCATAACAACACCAACAACACCACCTCCCACCAACACCTCCAGCACCACACTGTTACCGCACATCACACCAGTATCGCCACAATCACACTCCACCGTACCATCACATAATCGGAGTGCGTGTTCAAACAACGAAGACATCAGCGGATTTGAAATCCAAACCCCTCTGAAACGCCATTAATCCACACCAAACCAAAACCATCGCCTTAGTCTGCAGGCCTATAATATACTTCCTGTTGGCAGATCAGTCACAACCGCGACCAAATGCCACTACCATGGGCCTCGCCTTCCTAACAATGCAATCACCAGGGTGGTCTTCGTCTTTATCGTTGTTGGAATTTGGAAGTATCCGTAATACACAAGATCAATATCAAGCTCAAGTACTTTATTGAAGTGAAAGAGGATACATAAAGCTACAATACAGAAGACCTTAAATAGGAAAAGAACTACACAAATATCTCAACAACCTAACGGATAATAGATGCAACCGGTTAAACAGATTGACCTATTCTTATTCAACAAACCTAACATAAATAAAGGACATAATCTAAACATGCATATTATTTAAAACTGCAGCTTTATGTATACACATGCCATGCACATGCAACACTTAAGCATCCACGTAAGCAGACATTTGAATCATATTTCATCACCCTCCTGTGATTCATATTGTCTTATTCCCATTAGCCACCTGAAATGAACAAACTTCTCTTTGGACAAGGACTTGGTGAGTGCATTAGCAACTTGGTCATAAGTATAACAAAGCTCCAATAAAATCAACCCTCGCTCCATCATTTCACGTATGAAATGATACATCAATTCGATATGTTTAGACCTGTTATGATGAGTTGGATTATTTGACAAACTGATCGTAGATTTGCTATCACATTAGATAGTGGTAGGAGCATCAGTTTTCAACCCCATATCTTCAAGAATTCTTCGGAGCCTAATTGCCTGGCAAGCTGCACTAGTGGCAGATATATACTCTGCTTCGGTACTTGAAAGGGCCACTGTAAGTTGCTTCTTAGAGCTCCAAGCTATTGCACCACTTCGTACTCAGAACATGTACGCAGGAGCACTCTTTCTATCATCAACGCAACTGGCCCAATCGCCATCACTATAACCGGAGAGAGTGATGTCTCCACCTTTGGCATACCACAACCCAAGATTGGTTGTACCAGCCACATACTTCAATATCATGCGAACAACACCGAAATTAGATTTTGACGGGCTAGTCATAAAACGAGACACCAAACTGACCGCATAAGCGAGGTCAGGTCGTGAGTGAATGAGATAAATAAGTCCTCCAACCATGCTTTGATAAACCTCTCTATTATCCTTCTCAGCTCCATCTTGAATGGAAAGTTTTTCATTGACATTCATAGGCGTGTCCTCATATGTACTGGTGTGACAAGCAAAACGTTTAAGTAACCCACGAGCATAATTTTGTTGTTGTAAAAAGATTCCAGTATCACATTGAATAACTTAAAGCCCCAAGAAAACCCGAAGTAAGCCGAGATCAGTAATCTCGAAGGTTTTCTTCACACCACCTTGAATCCTTTCACAAGTCCATCATAAGAAGAAGTGAAAATTATGTCATCAATATATAAACATACATATATAAGATTACCAGAATCAGTTTGTTTGATGTATAGAATGGGTTCATTCGAACTTTTTTTGTACCCATGCTCGCGAAAATAAGTGTCAATTTTGGAGTACCATGCCCTGGGGGACTGCTTCAAACCGTAAAGTGTCTTTCTTAATTCATACACTTCATCCTGATAGGATTGACATACAAAATCTTCAGGTTGTTCAACGAATATCTCCTCAGCAAGCTCTCCATTTAAGAACGCTAACTTGGCATCCAATTGGTTTATCTTCCTTCCCTTTTGAGTAGCCACGGCTAAGAAGACCCAAATAGTTTCAAACCGGGCAACCGGAGCAAACGTTTCTTGAAAATCGACACCCGGTTGTTGAGAGTACCCCTTTCCCACTAGCCTTGCTTTGTGTTTCAGAACCTTCCTATCATTGGTTTTAAATAGCCTTTTAACACCTACAACTGTGTGATCGTCAGGAAGTGTCACAAGTTCCTATGTGTCGTTTCGGTTAATAGCATCTATCTCCACTTTCATCGCCTCCTGATATTTGTGAGAATTCATCACTTGGGTGTAGGTTATTCGTTCGGTAACTCTTAAGGCGAAGCGACACGTGAGAAGCTCATTGTCACTATCGGATAAACCTTGACTGGTGTGATAGTTGTGTAGCCATGCGGGGGGTTGGTTTGGGTTTTGAGTGAAGAGGGTTCGGATCAAGAGAGTTGGCTGCATTAACTAGGAATATATGAGGGTGAGAGAGAGGAAAGAAACATGGTATGGTATGAGCGTGACAAGGCTGCAAGTGGGTTGTTTGCATATGAGTAGGATACTAGTTGTATGGATATTAGGAACATCAGTGGGTGAGTTGTCTATGTCATCAGAAGTACTATCTCCAATTTCTGAAGGAAATGGGTCATTGAATAGGTAAACTTGTGCAGAACTTGTACTATTTCCTTCACCACCCACGTGCTTATTCTGCTGGATTCTGTATGCCCAAGACACATAGAACATTGATGTGGTTAGTACGTTGTGATCCAAGTCGGGTCATACCCAATAACAAGCTTAGCAAACACCAATTAATATTTAATTGATGATATGATCATGGAATTAAATAATTACACCAATTTAGAAAATGGGTTTTCTAAATAAATTGTATGTGAGAAAGAACAAATTATGAGGATATTTTGTTCATAGATATTATTTGTTATGTTGTTTAAATTAGTTAAGCAACATCAAATAATAAAAGTGTGTGTGCATATTTTATATAATTAAAGGGTTAATTATGTAATATCTAAAAACTCTTGAAATATTTTAAAAGGAGAGTTTTAGGAATAACCTAAAAAACAAAGGGGTTTTCGGCCGCCCCCTTGGGGCAGCCCCTTTGTTCTTCCCTTTTGTGTGTGTTTGGAGATATGGCTCTCAAGATACACACATACACACACTCTACTTCAGATCTCTCTCTCTCTAATGCAAAAGAGTCACAAGAACATAATCTTTCTTTTGGAAGAAGGATGTCATGGCTGGAACAAAGGATTTAGAATCCTCTTTGAAAGTTCACGGCTGGAACAAGTTTCCAGCAGCCTTCTTGTGTCGATTTGGTGCTCAAATCCTAGCAAATGGGTGTTTTCTTGAAGGCTTGTGGGTATGAACACTTGAGGACATCTATTCTTGATGTTTTGGTCATCAAATAGCAGCCCCATCTTCACTTATATCTACGTTTTGACAGCTTCTAAAAGGTAGTTTATTGTGTTGATTTTGGTTGTTGTGTTTGCTTCTTGATAACTAGTTTATTCACATATATATGATCCTTTGACTTTGGGTTTGTTGAAATAAGATTATGAACTTTAATTTTCAGATTATTGAATAGAATATTAAGTTCTTATTCCGCTGCGTTTTCTTGTTTAAAATTGTTAAACAACATTGTTTTGGTACAACAAACCAACATTGGCATCAGAGCCGGTTATGTGGATGATTAGTTTCATGTGTTCTTGTATAATTGGTTATATAAGGTTTAACAACCAATTTAGGGCTGTTGTATTGATTTGATGATACCCCAATCTTTCAAGGTTATATCAAACATGCTAGTGATTAAACCTTGAAAGAAAAGATATCAATTTGGTTGATTGTGTTTTGTTTGGACAAAAGACCCTAGATTTTTGGTTTATGTTGGCTGAAAATTTAGGGTCAATGGGGTTCATTTTGGTTCTTAGTATGATGTATATGGATACATAATTTTAGTGCATAACATAGCCTTGACCTGGTTATTTTGGGTTTGGTTGATTATGGAATTGTCATGTTGATTGTATTCTTTCTTTATGGGTTGTAGTAATTTCTTTTGTGTTTCCTTTTGGTTTGTAATTTATTTATTCATTTGGCAATGTAATAAATAGATTAGGAGCATTTTTCCCTTTACTAGAAAATATGTATTAGGATGTATATATTTTGTAAAAGAAGATGCTCGGGAAGGAAGCACAAAAGGAAGACACAAAGGATGGACTTGAAGCATTTGGATGCAAGTTCAAGTGGGGGTCTTTGGAGATCTCATCATTTGTGTTGTGTTGAACCCTTAGGAAAAGACCTTATGACAACACTTGTGATGGCAAACAAGTGTAGTCAACTTAGTGGCTATGGTTATGCACATATGTTTGTATGATTATGCTTGTTTGTTTTATGTTGATTGTTTGATATATGAATATGCTTAACAATCTAATAAATTATGATAACAAGCTGAATTTTATGGTTCTAAATCATTGAGTAATTAATAAAAGGTTATTAAGAGGATTAATGATTTCAAAATAAAAGAGGTTTTATTAAAGAGAACCATAGGGTACCATGTATTTGAAAGCATGCAATTACAAGGTACATAGGTTTTTCAAGTCTAAAATTAATGGAAACCTAAAACCCTTTGGTAACAAGTCTAACACCATCCTTTTACACGACACTCGAATCACTTGGGAACTACTTGTGGGATAAAGGTCACCTAACCACTTGTAGGGAACTTGTGTCCTTGAGGTGAGTCTAACATACTTGTGGGATAAAGGTCACCTAACCGCTTATATGTAAAAACTCACACGTGTGTGTAAGTAGGACGACTTGAATTGGAAACCATGTGCTTAGGGTCACCGAAGCATGGCTTACAATGGTGTTGATGGGATTAAACATGCCGACTAAACATATGATGTTTAACCGATCCCATAAGACTAGAAGTTGCAATAGGTTGCAATTGTCAACTGTTGACTACCTTGTTAATTTAAATAATGGGATAAAGGTCACCTAACCATCATTTAAATGTAACGTTGGATTCTAGATTTTAATTGTAATTGTCTATGAGACATTTAAGGGTATTAACGATTAAAATAAATTTATGAGAAATACTAATATGAACTTTGTCAATTTTGTAATGATGACCTCTAACTATAATGCTACCACCCCGATCGTCCCTTCCCTATCACTGAGACCTATTCTCGAGAGGGATAGTCCTAACCATAATTATCTTATGGACTCATTTTGAAACTTGAGAATCGTTCTCAAGAATGAGTAAAGGTCTATGTCCTTGACGATCCCATACCTCACCAACCCACGCTGTTGATGTTATGGCCTTTTGACGATTGAGTTAAGCACACTAAGGATTCTGTGCAAGCATCCGATCTCATGTTGGGAATATGATTCCCAGACTCCAAAAGGGTTGGAGCCTCATGAGGCACATGACATGTTAATCTAAAAGGAAATGTTCCTTCCGCAAACTTTAGTAAGATTGCTTTGAAACGGTTCAAGCACTTTATGCATGTCACATGAAAAGACCCAATCGATATCATCTTATATATTCTTAAGATAAAAGCCATATTGATAGCCTCAAGATGCTTTACTATCCTGTCTCAAAGTAGTTGGCCAAGGATTTGATCCTTGATTGCCTAACTAAAGGTTTGAGACATTCATAATAAACTGTAATATGAACGGATGGGACATGAGCATCGGTGAACCTCATGCAATGCTCAAAGCACCGAGGCGGGGATAAGTAGAGAGGTTCTACCTATTCTCTCGATCAATAAGGGAGGCTATAAGAAGTGGCCCATCCCGATCCTAAAGCAATTATTGCTAAAGGATTGGAATAAATCAAAGCAAAGGTTAAAGCGAAACCTCAAAACCTAAGCTTATGAAGCCTAAGGTAACGGAGAACGATCCATGCTTTGAGTATGGAGAGATAGGACTATAAAAAGGGTATTGTCCCTTCTATCTCAAGGAGTTGAAACACAAGAAGGGTTTTGGGCAAACCTCAAATACCATTCCATGATTCATACGCTGTTTTAAAAGCCATTTCTTCAATCACATGGGTATTGGATACCGGATGTGAGACTCATACTTGCAATTGTTGCAAAAGGGTTCAAAAGAAATGTCCGCTTCAAGAAGGGAAACTCTATTTTGAGACCTTCAAATGGTTTGGAAGTTGTTCTCAAAACATTTTTGTATGCACCTAGTTTGACTAGGAACATAATTATGTTTCCTATTAAAACAATATGATCATGATTCAAAGTTTGTAAATAATGGTATTGAGTTTTGAATGATGTATATCATTTTAAGATATGCCTTTTAATGATTTCCATGAATTGGTTCATGATAGATCATCCTATTATAACTCATTCATACACCTTTAGCATAAAGAAACTTAAAATGGGTTTAAGTTATTACTATCTTTGACATTGTCGTCTTGGTCACATTAACCAGAATTGGATTCAAACACTTCAAAAGAATGGTCTTTTGGAAACAAATGAAAATGTTTCATTTGATAAGTATGAACCAAAGACTAATTAGGAATGATGCATTTGGATGTATATGATCCTTTTAAGACAATGTCTAAGACTGGTGTGAAAGATACTTCATTATTGTTACCAACGATTACAGTCGCTATTATTGTGGGCACTTGATGACACATAAGTATGAAGCTTTTGAAATGTTCAAAATCATCAATAATGAAGTAGAAAATCAGCTCCGTATAGTTATCTATGCTCTTCATTCAGATAAAGGAGAAACTGAACCCTATTTGGATATGGTTCAATTTATTATGGCTATGAACTTACCACCTTTATCATTTTGGGTTTTCGCATCGCTCTCTAAGGCTCATATTATGAATATGACCCGGACAAAGAAAGTGTGTATTCATTTAGAATCCAAAGAGACTGTATAAGATACCGTTTCTTTGACTCAACGAATCAGAAGTATTTATTGCTCCAAAGTCTATGGTTCTTGAAACCAAGTCCTTTATGGAAGGAATGACGTATAGAACTGTGGAACTTGATAAGGATCAAAATCCACAAGGCGATACACATTTGATTGACACTAGCAATCAGCAGGAGGTTGTTGATAAAGATCAAGAGGTTGATCAACACACACAAAACGTTCACAAATCTGGTAGAGTTAGTATTCCATCTGAAAGATAAGGATATTTCATGAATGGATGCTATGTGGTTATACCCTGTAGGCTAACCATACACCAAGATGTTATGTCCAATTTGGATTGGGACAAATGGCTAGAAGCCATGAACGTAAGGATGCAATTCATGTATAACAACCAAGTTTGGCAATTGGTTGAACCTCCACTTAAACTCCAAATCGGTTGGATACAAGTGGGTTTTCTGGATGAAAACAAATATACATGGAGACTTGAATACTTATAAGTCAAGACTTATAGCATAAGGTTTTCATCAAACTCAATTGGTTGATTATGATGAAAGTCTTACGCCCGTGGCAATGCTAAGGTCGATTAGGATGTTAAGTGCCATAACTGCATATTTTGAATATGAGTTTGGCTAATGGATGTCAAAACCGCTTTCCTTAATGGACATCTCGTAGAGACTGTCCACATAGTTCAGCATGAAGGTTTTGTCGATCCGCGACATCCAATAAAGTATACAAGTTAAAGTGATAGATCTATGGATTGAAACAAGCATCAAAAGGGTGTGTATATATGAAAGCTAGTGGGAGCAGAATATACTCTCAGTGTTGTATGCTGATGACACACTGCTATTTGAAAATATATTCCAACCTTGGAAGGTGTTAAAACCTTGCTTGGAAGATGTTTTTCATAAAAGGATCTCTTTGAAATCACCCATATTTTGGAATAAGGATCTATAAGGATAGATCGAGGTGGTTGATAGGGTCAAACCAAAGTGCATATATAAAATCTTGAAAAGGTTCAAGATGGAAATCTCTTAGAAAGGTATGATACCCTTTCAAAGAGAGACCATGTTGACTACGTCTCAATGTCCAAGCTCATAGGATGAGCAAAATCAAATGAAGGATATCCCATACGCATCTGCTATAGGATCCCTCATTTGTCTCATGATATGCACTAAACGGACGAGTCATGCTTATCAGGTATGACAAAGTAGATACCAATAGAAATAACCATTGAATGGTTGTTAAAAGTATGTTGATGCACCTTAGTAAGACTAAGGATATGTTTCTAATATACGGATCTGTTGAAGTGAAAATCTGTGTAAAGGGTTGCACAGATGAGGACTTCCAAAACAGATCGAAACAACTCTCGATCATAATCAGGTGTACTTCCATTATGAATGGAGGTGTGGTATCCTTGAAGTGTTCAAAGCAGGACACGGTAGCATTATTCAGTCTAAAATCCGAATACATAGCCGCTTCATTGGCAGCTTTGGAAGCTGCATGGATAAGCTTGTCCATTGCTTATCTAGGGGTGGTCTCTACCATTCAAGACTCCCTAAAGATCTTTGGTAATTACGTGGGTGGGATTGCTCAAATCAAGGAACCCCGTACTCATCAAAGACTAAGCACCTTGAGCGGAGATTCAACATCATAAGGGATGGAGTTGAAAAGGGTAAAGATATGTATTCATAAAGTTCATAAAAGATCAAAACATTACGGATCCACTCACGAAGCTCCTTGTGAGGGCAAGGTATGAGGGTCATACTTGTGCCTTAGGACTTCGATATTCTAGTAATTGAAATTGGTCTGTTTAGTATTTGAAGTACGGAACAATTGTATTTTGACTAATTGAGTCGTGTTCCTTTTAGCATGTTTACATCCATGAATATGTTTATTATTCTAAATGTCCGTAGTCGGTCATATTTGTGGGAACAAATATGAATGTAAGACTATTATGAACATGGATTGGTAGATATTCATAAGGTATGAATATAGAGCAATTGGTTGCTACCAAGGTTCATAGATATTTGTGGGATGCAAATATTGGACTGACCCGCATCTCAATTTTACTACATGGAATCTTCTAGATTGATCATAAGTAAATTTGAGTAAAGGCGAATATCATTTGGTATCCTCTGACCTGAGATACATATTGGGTTTTGATATTCACCAAGTGTTATACCTTGAGCTAGTTCTTCGCTGCTCTGAAATAATGGTCAGTACATAGGCTATGTTTAGGTACAACATAAGTGATTGTGAGAAACGTATGTAGTCAAGATGGAATTTGTTCCTCTTATTCGTTGAGAGCATGATGTCTAAGGCCTGATTAAGTTAAATCAACAAGGAATGATCATTCTATGTCCTTGGATTTAACATGACATCTGTAACAAAAGGATAGATGATTGATTCACCTAAATCATTTCAAGTTGGATACTTGAAGGGGATGATGTTATTGAATGGCTTTAAGTCACGCGTATTAAGGGTAGTAAACCGTTGTTAGGCGGTATTTACTGCTTACATCAATCTTCTATGTATCTTGTGCAAGTGGGAGATTGCTGGATTCTGTATGCCCAAGACACATAGAACATTGATGTGGTTAGTACGTTGTGATCCAAGTCGGGTCATACCCAATAACAAGCTTAGCAAACACCAATTAATATTTAATTGATGATATGATCATGAATTAAATAATTACACCAATTTAGAAAATGGGTTTTCTAAATAAATTGTATGTGAGAAAGAACAAATTATGAGGATATTTTGTTCATAGATATTATTTGTTATGTTGTTTAAATTAGTTAAGCAACATCAAATAATAAAAGTGTGTGTGCATATTTTATATAATTAAAGGGTTAATTATGTATAATATCTAAAAACTCTTGAAAATTTTAAAAGGAGAGTTTTAGGATATAACCTAAAACAACAAAGGGGGTTTCGGCCGCCCCCTTGGGGCAGCCCCTTTGTTCTTCCCTTTTGTGTGTGTTTTGGAGATATGGCTCTCAAGATACACACATACACACACTCTACTTCAGATCTCTCTCTCTCTAATGCAAAAGAGTCACAAGAACATAATCTTTCTTTTGGAAGAAGGATGTCATGGCTGGAACAAAGGATTTAGAATCCTCTTTGAAAGTTCACG
Source organism: Flaveria trinervia (assembly GCA_025506515.1). Lineage (NCBI taxonomy): Eukaryota > Viridiplantae > Streptophyta > Magnoliopsida > Asterales > Asteraceae > Flaveria > Flaveria trinervia. The sequence goes on from CM046452.1 coordinate 3,814,867, forward strand.
GCTGGAACAAGTTTCCAGCAGCCTTCTTGTGTCGATTTGGTGCTCAAATCCTAGCAAATGGTGTTTTCTTGAAGGCTTGTGGGTATGAACACTTGAGGACATCTATTCTTGATGTTTTGGTCATCAAATAGCAGCCCCATCTTCACTTATATCTACGTTTTGACAGCTTCTAAAAGGTAGTTTATTGTGTGATTTTGGTTGTTTTGTTTGCTTCTTGATAACTAGTTTATTCACATATATATGATCCTTTGACTTTGGGTTTGTTGAAATAAGATTATGAACTTTAATTTTCAGATTATTGAATAGAATATTAAGTTCTTATTCCGCTGCGTTTCCTTGTTTAAATTGTTAAACAACATTGTTTTGGTACAACAAACCCAACATATCCATGTCCACATTCATCTTCACAAAATTTCACATCACATTTGACACAAAACTTCTTAGTCTCTGGATTTATATAACCTGTATACACCATTAACACTATTAGAATAACCAGAAAAAATAGCTTTTTTGGACCGTTGTCAAGCTTCGTCTGAGTTGCGATGGAACAACTCCATGAGTATGCACCGAAGTTTTCATATGCTTGAAGATGGTTTCGAGCCCGACATGCTGGCGAGGGTGTTTGATCAGCAAGGGATTTAGGGGGGGGACTGTTGATAGTGTATTACAATAATGGCCACAGCTCAACCAAAGAGAATGGGAAGTGCTTGGCTCGTAACATACTTGTGGCTAGTTCATGATGGTATGGTCTTGCGTTCAAGAATAAATTATGTTTAGGTGTAAAGGAACAGTTACTTTCATTAATAACAGCTTGCTCATAAAAAATTTTGAACTCTAGGGAGCAGAATTCTCCTCCCCGGTCAGAGCGAAGGATTTTAATAGTGGATCCACATTCATTTTCAACCAGGGCTTTAAACTTTTAAACTTGTCAAAAGCCTCACTCATAAGAGTGAGGAAGTATATCCAGCACATACGAGTGTAATCATCAACAAATAATACGTAGAAACTGTGTTTCCAAGGCTGGATGTTTGCATAGGGCCACATAAGTCGGTGTGAACCAGTCCAAGTTTGGACTTGGCACACTAAGATGTGGAAGCAAATGGTTTTCTAGTCTTTTTGCCAACAATACAAGCTTCACAACAAATAGTGGATCGAAGCTTTGGTAATCCATCAACCATACCACTGTCATGAAGAGTTTTAAGACTATCAAAGTTAAGATAACCGTACCTTTGATGCCACCACAGTGCTTTTGCCTCCTGTTTGGTGGGTTTGGTAGTTGTGTTTGACATCAGCAAGTTGTATCCACTACAAACATGTTGTTAATAGCCACCGGTATTTCCATGATTACTAGTTTCGAAGCTTTATTGCGCACTACGCACATATCTTCATCAAACAATACTGAGTAGCCTTTCTTCATTAGTTTTCTAACACTTAGAAGGTTGTACTCAAGACGGGGAGCGTAATACACATCATCTAGTAGTTTTTCATTCTTCGTGCTGGTCCAAATACGAACTCTTCCTTTCCCTTCAATCGCAAGACGTTTTTTGTCACTGAGTTTTACTCCCATCTTGAAGGACTCGTCTAGATTAGTGAAGCTAGATTTTAACCCGGTCATGTGGTTAGAACATCCGGAGTCCACAAACCACCTGTGCAAGTTGTCTTGGTATGGACTATCTCCAACCATAAGTGCATGTTGATTTGTTGTTTCGTCATGAAAGGCTAGTAGTAAATGTTGAGTATCGTCATCACCCTCTTCATGTGCTTCTTCATCTTCAACCATGTTGGCTTGGGGTTCATCATTATACCAATAATCGTTCTTTATGTGCCCATATTTTTTGCATACATGACACAATGGTACTTTGCTACGATCAAAAAAGCCATGTCCCCGGCCTGCACTGCGCCCTCGAGGTGTTCCTCGTCCTCTCCCACATCCACGGATGGCTTTGTTAGGGAGAGGGTCTTGGAACATGATGGGTGTGGATAGTATATATATTTTGATGGAGATTTATCGCACAGATTCAGTTTCAATTGGTTATTACTAATACTAAACCATATACACAAAAGGCAAGTGTACCTGTCGTGTGGTAATATAGTGTTGGTAAGAACCGAGTATCAATCTGTGAACACACCTAGCCTACTCAATAAACTTGACGTTTGACTATCAGATTTGGTTTTTGTTAAAGAAAATGATAAGTTGTATTGGAAAGATTTTTAGGGTTTAAAAAAATGATAAAAATAAAGTAAACTAAGTTTGAAGCGTTTGGATTTCAAAACAAGGAATACAAGTTATCATCCTAATTAGACTCCACTTATGTAACTGTGATGAATTGATGGTGTGATTTAAAGATATGGATTAATGTAATTATGTTAATGTTTATAAAGATGAGCTGGCGCAATTTCTCGTCTATCCTGTTGTCGTAGTGATTAGGATCACGTCAGGTTGAGTTTTACTGCTTAGATCAAAGCCCTAGTAATGTAGGTAAATCTTTTGTGACCTATTTGATATATGATTTCTGAAAACATAACTTAATGTTAAAAAGAGAGTTGATCAAGTTCCTTCCTAACATATCATTAATTTTAGAAAATCATAACAATTACTGAAGATTTCTCAAACTAATAAAAGGGAACCCACAAATAATCAGAAAGTTAAAGTGATATGATTTCTAATAACCATTTCTAGTTCATTAGCCATGGTTTTATTATGAAGACCGGTTGCGCGAATGAAAGTTTAATCATACAGTTTTCAACCTTGTATGACAATCACAATCACAAACCATAAATTTATAACTTCTCGTTCAAATGTAGATGCTACCCATCAATAGTTTTCCCAAGACCACCATAACATTAACATAATATTTATCACACCATTAATTCATCACAAATTACATAAGTTTCATCCGATTAGGATGATAAAAAGAGTTAACTCATAATGATATTGAACATAACAACTATTATATAAAGAAGATAGATATGTAATCATCGATGAAATGGAACAATCAAACCGATAATCCACAATGGATGACGTTTAGACAATCCCGAGCTTCTTCCAAGTGTTGTATGCACCTCCCGAGCCTCCAAATGACCTTGAAGTCTTGATTCTCGAGAGAATTCTACAGAGTAATTCTCCACCAAAGCTTGCCAAAAATAGTGAACTTAGGCTTCTATTTATAGGCTTTCCGGAGAGTTTAAGCACGGCCCCGTGTTAGTACAATGCTTACGAAAATTGGTCGGCTCGTACATGTAGGTTGTGTCGGGCACGACCCCGTGCTAAATGGGGCACGACCCCGTGTTGGAGTTGGGGCACGACCCCGTGCCTCATGGGGCACGACCCCGTGTCTACTTTTAGGGGACAGTACTTTTTGTCCTGTCGGATGTCCAAGCACGGGGGTGTGTTAATTTAGCACGGGAGTGTGTTTCTGGCAAGGCATGGGGGCGTGCTTAATGAGGCACGGCCCCATTCTTGGACTCCAAAGCTTGGATTACTTCAATTTCTTGTTAAATATGCTTCTTTTGTTCATCTTGCCCTTTTAAACACCTGAAAACACAATTTAACATTTTTAAGTACATTTTCATCATTTTAAGGAAGATATTAAGGAATAATTGATGTGCTTTTGATAGGATTTTTATGTATAATTTGGAGCACATCAGAACACTTGAAGGGCCTGCTTATCTTGGGTTTTAGTTTTCTTCACAGGGCTTTGAGAAGTGCCTCTACTATTGATACGCTCTTCTTGGGATTGTAATAGTCCCATTAGTTTCACTGGGGTAACATCAGCTAAGTCAAAAACGAATTCAATAGAGGGTATGACATAGTCATATTTTGAAGAGAGGCTTCTCAATATTTTCTCCACAACCTTTTGATTCGTCAATCCTTCTCCATAGGAACGTTGTCGTCCTACGTTGTCCATCACCCTAGAGAAGTAATTCCCAATGGCTTCATCTTCTTTCATCGTGAGATTCTCAAAATCTGCCTAAGTCCTTGGAGCTTTACGGACTGAACTTGTGAGTCACTTTGAAATTCAACCCGCAACGTGTCCCAAGTGTCTTTTGCAGAGGAAGCAGCAGCTATGCGTGAGAAGAGTTGGCGATGGACCCCTTGTTGGATGATTGACATAGCAAGCGCATCCTTCTGTTGATTTCTTGGCGATCACAAGTTCCATCATTTGTAGTCGTAACACCCAGAAAGACAACATCCCATAAGTTGCGAGACTTGAGGATGGTTTTCATTCTAATTTTCCAGTGTTCATAACCTTCTCCCTTAAACACTAGAATCAAAACAGCAGACATAGGATTTTGGAAGGTAGAACTTTCGGCCATGGATACATAGTAAAACGGGTTTGGTACTTGGAGATGATAAGGGTGATAGGGGAGGATAGAATAGTCTAGCTCTGATACCAAATCTGTTGGAATTTGGAAGTATTTTATAATACAAAAGATCAATATCAAGCTCAAGTATTTTATTGAAGTGAAAGAGGATACATAAAGCTGCAATACAGAAGACCTTAAATAGAAATAGAACTACACAAATATCTCAACAACCTAACGGATAATAGATGCAACTAGTTAAACAGATTGACCTATTCTTATTCAACAAACCCAACATAAATAAAGGACATATCAAAACATGCACATTATTCAAAACTACAGCTTTATGTATACACATGCCATGCACATGCAACACTTGAGCATCCATATAAGCAGACATTTGAATCATAGTTCATCAATCGTTACATCAATTCCCGATGAGGTTAAGAAATGCAAAAGATTATCATTTTAATAATTTGAAATACGTGACCCAAAGCAGAGGCAGGTGTACCTCAAATGACAATCGACCACTTGAAGGAACCATCATTGATAGGGCAGAAACAATAAAGAAGTAACCAAAATTCGATCACATAATATACATTATTGACTTCAAAAGCAGATGACTAAAAACAAAAAGTAAAATTTGGGTTAACATTATTAGGGTTACGGTTTACCTCCCGGTGGCTCAAATCATCAACCCAAAACCGACGTTACGCAGCCATGTCGGTTGAATACTTGAACGCCCACCGTCGGTCCACCTCCACCACCAAATACCAGGCCTTGAGAAACAGAGAAACACCTACTCTCCCCATCCTCGATATCGCCGTCTTTTCCATCCCCATTGCCCCTAGTAGTCATTCAAGGACCTGATAATTAAAAATCTCAATCGAAGAAAGAAGAAGCCATTTCAAAATCCCAGCCCAGTTAGTAGTCACCAATGCCAACGCCACCACCTTTTCTCTTGGTTATTCCTTTTGATTCTTTCTCTCTCTCTCTCTTGCTTTTGACCTACTATGGTGCCACGATGGTTTTCTGCTACACATGTAAACAACCTAAATCAAGTTTTACTTCCAATCGTTGGATAAAATTAACGGCCTTGATCTGGAATTTACTATTCATTCTCATGCTAAATTATTATAGAGTAGTAATTATATGAACTATATAAAGTTTAAATATTTTAAACTTATATATAACTTTTATCTTAAATTTATATAAAACTATACAATGTAATAGAAAAAGTTAATATAATTATAAATAGAAAAAATCAATACATGTACATAAAAACTTAACAATATATAAAATTATATAATTAGTATAATATAAATATAAATAGAAAAAAATAATATAATTATAAATAAAAAAACTTAATACATGTACATAATTAGTATAATATATATAAATAAAAAAAGTTAATATAATTATGAAAAAACCACAAACTGTCGTTTATATTGTTATAATCGTCGTTTATTGTATTGCAAACTATCGTTTATTTTATTGCAAACTACCATTTACTAGCATGCAAAATATCGTTTATTTCACGTAAACGACCGTTTACTTATTGACAAATGACCATTTGTCTTGTATGGTCTAAGATGCCAAGTAAATGGTGTGTAAAACAATAACCCCTTTTATAATTATTTTTAGAAATTCATGTCATTAATATATTTTTTATTATTTCATATAACAAGCAAATACACATAACAAAGAACAAGACTTTAGACTAATATATATATATATTATATATATATATATAATATATATATATATATATATATATATAGAGAGAGAGAGAGAGAGGAGTATATAACAAATGATAGTATTAAGGATAATTATCTATTCATTAGACACTATGAGGGTACTACTCCTGAACTAGGACATGCTTATATGAAGTTTTCATAATATGTTATTAGAAGGGTGATCAACTGGAAATCCATTTTTTCAATTTTGCAAATTGCAAGAAGCGATGTAGATGACAAACATGCGTTATACAACCATTACGGCCTCCGGGTGTATAATGTTAAATCAATCGCTTTTGTGTCTGTCAGAAAGTGATAGATTGCGTATAAGTTTCAATCAGATGGCTCGTGTAAAAGAATAAAATGCTTCATACGACTAGTCTATGTTCATATAATTAGTGGTATCTGAATAGTAAAACCCTAGCATTTGTACCGAGACACTTCTTATACTATGCGTTTAATAACAATAACGACTTATTAAAAGAAACTAATGAGAAGAAGATAATAAATTCAATAAAGATCTGATAATTAAATGCTAGAATACTAGGTTAGAAATTTGTCTATTATACGAGTTGAATAAAATAAATATTAAATAATTAGTAATGACGATTTAGGAATTATAAGACGGCACTTTGATATAAAATATGAATGAAATTACATATAAGTAAGTACATTAAATAATAAAATAATAATATTAAGAATGAAAAGAGATAGTTATAATCCATAAATTTGCAAAGACATCTTTGTATATGACATTTGATGTTTTATTATTAATTCTATTATTTTCATCTAAAATTAATTGTTTTAATTATTCTCTATTATAAATTTTAGATAGCGCAACATACATATGATCGTATGTGAAAATATGTTATCTCAAAAACAAACTAACCTTGGATCATACATATGATCGTATGTGAAAATATGTTATCTCAAAAACAAACTAACCTTGAATAGATACCGCTTGTCTTTGACTTTTATTTATTGTTATTATAAAACATACAACAAATGAAAGTTGTATTCTTTGATATTTGAAAATGATCTTTTTTGTTTCAAGGTGTCAAACTTGTTCTTATAATAGAAGTATGATTTTTATTGTTACTTCTAGATATTATCTTTACTTCATAACATAATTCTTCAATTATATCTGTTGTTGTCTAGTTTCATTACATAAACCCTTTTTATAGATCAATATTTCTTAGTAGTATCTACAAAACACCGACTTTTAGCACTAAGTTATGGTTTAGCAACCCTAATGGTTTAAGCACATTTAGAACATCATATGTGTTAGAACTAACAATGGATAAGAAATAATTTATCAAATAAATTAGGAATGCTAATAATTCCTTATTTTGATAATGACTTGAAATTACGACTCGTAATCATAAGTTAACGAATGAGAATGAGCGTATCTCACATACAAGTTCATAAACATGTAATAAATCATCAAGTGTGGTGATTCAGGTCCAATCAAATCCAACAATCATGAAAATTACATAAGTGTAATTTTTTATCAACATTGAAAGAATTCGAAGCAAATGAGCATGGTTTGAATCATCAAGTATGGGGATACTAGTACAATCCGATTCAATAATAAAGACAATTACATTTGGAAGATTGCAATGTGGATGAGTATGTTTGGAATGATGGGAGATTTAAAAAAAGTTTTTAAATAACTAACAAATGTTTGGAAATTGAAATTTCAATTGAGTCAACTGTTTTTCATGAATCATGTTTTATGAAATATAATTAGCTTTTAATTAATCACATCCTCAATGTCAATGAAGCTTAGTTGTGAATCAAATGTGATTATTGAATTTTGAAATCGATGGTTGATGGACTCTACTATGTAGTTTACAAATTTGATCTTGCATCGAAGATAAAAATTTACCGCAGAAGACAATTGTGTACCAAAAAGGAAAGCATATTGAGTTCTTTAGGTGTTTCATAAAATTAATTCACCATTTTCATGATTAAAGTTTTTGCCTACTTAAAGGGTAAATTGATGCTTTATTGGAACTTAAAGATCTTAAAACGGAGTCAAGTGAAAAAAAGCTTGATGTAACTATAGTCATAACACTCACAAAAAAGAGAGAAAGTTAAGATGACAAGGTCTTCACATTCGATGCATCGATTGTGATATCGACCTTGGTTGGTCAACCCCTAATTCTAGGTTTTTTCTATTGCATTTATAACTAAGAGCCTCCTACACCCTTTCTTCTCGTCCTTTTGCTCATAATACTAATTGATATAATATATCTCTCACCAATTTCATTATATCTAAACATATGTATTCTCTCAACAATTTTATTATATCTAAACATATGTAAAAGTAAGAAAATCATGATCAAAGATCAAATTGAACTAGTTGTACTTCAATCTTGTATTGATCAAATATTCACTTAGATTATGTGTATGGTTGTATGTTACAACTATAGCTCAAGTTTTTTATAATCATCAAGTGATAGAGATTTTGTGTAAGGTGATTCCTTTCTCTTGAAAAAATAGCAAGACAAACAATCACTATCTTTGTAAAGTAAGACATTATACATTGATGATCTCTTTTATTAAAGAGATCCAGTAAACTCTCAACAGAAGAACAAGAAAATAAGTAAAATAGATTAATTAACATCCACTTAAAGTTCTAATAAATCAGTTTTGTTATTCCTTTCCTTAAACTCTATATATTACTTTGATTGCATTTGCTATACATTATAGCTGCATTACATATTCAATTAATTGTATAACAAACAAACATTTTGCTCAAACTTAACTTTTTACACAAGAATTTTCAATAGAAAACCTATTCATCCCCCTTCCTAGTTCTCTACTATTGGTATTAGAGCAAACTGAGTTTTTAAACACGACATCTGCTTTAAAAACACTTCAGTTATATCCATAACATAAAATGTCTACGTAGATGGAAATTCTATTTCTAGACCATCTTGCTTGAAAATGAAGGTTTTGCTACTGGAAACAACCTTTTGAAACATATGTTAAAGCCAAAGATATAGCTCTTTGGGAAATTATATGTTATTTTTAATGATCCACATTGCTACAATAGGATCACATTATTTTTTCAACAACATGAAACTGAGCTGATCCACATTGCTACAATAGGATCACATTATTTTTTCAGCAACATGAGATGAAACTGAGCTGCTTGGTTTTAGAAAGCGAGAAGTGCACCAAAACGACAAGGTCTAAACCGAAACGCAAAAGCGGAGGGCTTTTCGTACTTAAAGCGCCAAGTGTTTATATAATTCTTTTAATATAATCCTATAGGTTTTTAGCATCCCCACCCAAAATATAGCTATAAATAATATTTATATATGCTTTAATGTATGAATTATATACATGTATAATTTCTTTAGCAACATTTATAGTACTTTGAAACAAAAAACCACCCCATGTACAAGAAGCGCGCGCCTCAGAGGGATTTTTCCCCAAAAAATCGTGTTTTTCTTGCGCTTCTTGTACAGCATGCGCCTTGTGTTACAAAAAGCCAAAGTTTCGCCTCAAGAGGCGCCTTGCGCCTAGTCGCGCTTTTTATAACCAAGCCGAGTTGTAACTAGAACAAGAGGTGATCAATGTTTACATGACACAAGATAGGTTAGTACACTTTGATCTTACAACATGCTGAGTGAAAAAGTTAATGTTTTCAAGTTACAACATGATTTACAACTAAGCAATTTCAAATAAACAGAATGCCAGGAAAATAAATTAACATTATTACCAAAAATATGCGAAAACTGTGCAACAGAAGCAAAGTTAGTTTACGACCGAGGAGCAGCCATTTGTTGCTTCTTTATTCTGTCATCGTTTTTCACCATGCTGCAAAGACCCACAAACATGTTTAGTTAAATGGGTTGTGTTTGGGTAAAACTTAGTGACTTTACAGGTTGACTTGTCTTTTAAAAAAAATTTGAACATGTTTTATGTCATTCCTTACACTGAGCATTTTATGCTAAACTTAGAAAAATATGAGTATTTAGTTTTATAGTTTAAACGTAATTATTTTATATATATTTTTATTTTTGTTGCAAATTTATAAATTTAGGGTCTTATCGTGAAAAAAGCAATATTTATAGTTAAACAGGTCGGTTTTGTGTTAACCGGCGATAACTCGTGCCACGTTTAGATTCATGTATCTAGCACGGTTTTTTAGTCTGTCGTCGGGTTTGTCAACCCACAAACACAACCCACAATTTTCAATTTTTGAGTTGGTGTTGTGATCACAACCCACAAAGGCACCCCATTTAACACACCTATGATCATTTTGATTCACCCATTTGACCTCTTAGAGATAATACACAATCCAAACGACCCACTCATAAGTGCGTTGAAACTGTCACCTCTTCTGTTATTACCTTATATCATGAGGTGTGATAAAGATCCACTGGGAACCTTGTGCCAGAGCAAAATCTACAACTGTATCCAAGCTGATTTTCCGGCTGACAGCATCCTGGAAATTAAACAGAAATAAAGAATCATCAATACAACATCAATTTTCATTGGAAAAAATCTTCTTCAAAACATAAATAAACACTTTGAACAATAAAGTAGCTACCATAAACACATCAAACTCGTCCATAGCTTGGAATGGGGCTTCAGTCATCTCATGAAGAGCCAAGGCAAAACATAGAGTGGAGAACGATCGTTCTCCTCCTACAACCATCATAAAGATAATAATAACTATATAAGCGACTTCTTTGTATCAAGAACACAACCAATAACAAAACATCGATTATTAAAATTAACTCTCAAAACTAAAATTGATATCCCACAACCCCATAGACTTAACAATATCAAGAGACCAAGTATGACACAGAGGTTGCAAAATGGGCGGTCGTGTAATGGTCAAATGATTAAGGTCAAAACAGATGGTTCTTTCTCATGGTATATGTTGGATCAAAAAGAAGACTAATGCAACCAAAACTTTATCACTTAAAGTTATTTTGGTGCTGCATGCAAAAGGCTTCCGAAGCTTAGCATGGAACTTCTGAAGGTTGTAAAGTTCTTCCGAAGACAAAATGAAAGATCAACTTCCGAAGACAAAACTCTACTTCCGAAGACAAGTGCATACTTCCGAAGTTCAAGACTTAATAGAATAAAGTAAAGACCACTTTCGAAGTATGATGAAAAGAAGTCTCCAAGCCTTGGAAGAAGCAGCCTCTTCCGAAGTATAAGTGGCTTCGAAAGTACTAACTCTTCCGAAGCCATTTAACCTTCGAAAGCTACTGCTATGAACCAGTGGACACAAGTATGGTCTCTGACACTCCGCTGCAGACTTCTGATACAGCATGACTTCTTCCTAAAGAACCATATTGTTGACCATACTTTATTCCACTGTTCACCTTTTCATGATAGTACATGTTACCAACTTTAGTTGGTGACAAAAGATAAGTCAAGGACATGTCCTGGTTATCAAATCTCAGATAAGACTTTATCCGAGATACCTTAATCTTTAGTCTTGTAGTATAGACTTTAGTTATAGGATCCCAGCTGCTATCAAAGTATATCCGGCTGTAGAAGTATTATATATATAAGTTCTTGTAATTCATAGAAACACAGATCATCTGCTTGTAAGAGTCTTGTATTTTGAGTTGAGAATCAATATATAAAAGTATCTTGAAAATTATATTTCTGTGTTCTTAGTTACTTTATATATTATGATCAACTCTTATTGATTTTTCATATATCCGAGTGCTGTTGTAGGTGAGTTTGAGTGAAAACTCTGTGTTTAAGTGACAAATACCGATCCTGCAATATAGGGTCAGGTTAGGTTCATTGGAAACCTTTCCTCCTGATCTTTTTACATAAATATTAAATAGCTACTAGCTAGAGATCAGATACAATTACAGAAAAATCTATAGCATATAACAATTATAGGTCTTTCAAAATGATTTAGTATATTCAAAATTTTGACTCATTTGACGTGTGTTAATCTAAATTATATTATTTTAGAAGTTATCCATTAGAGATGTAGTTAACAAAAAAGATACAAAGATTTATATCAAATTTGAGAAACCTGAAAGCCCTCTAGTGTCACGAACATTGCTACTAGATGAATCTTGGGGCATCTTAACCTGAAAGTTAAAAAAAAAGAAAAAAGAAAAAAATGACTTGGATCATCATAATCATTTGAACATTTAGCAAAATAATTTTGAAAAACTTTAGTTACTCACCTCTATTGAAAGCTTCTGCTCCTCATAGCTAACTTTAATGTGACCACTGATGCCTTTTTTCCTTAAGTGACCATTGAATCTACCACAAATATTTATATGCAAGTGTTTATTGAAAAAGATGGATCAAAGATTCTACACAATTTGACAGATATGGTGAAGGATTATACTGCCACGTAAGCTGTCTCTTTAAAAGAGTTGCATTCCTCTGAAACTTGCTCCACCGTTTGTCAAGAGCTGTATGGATTGCCTGAATTTGGTATGAAAATAATATAGAAGTTATAGACCATAACAAAAACCATAATTACTCAATAAGAAGAAATGGCAACATAATGCATTGCTAATTTCAACACATTTACTGATGAATAAACCGATTCATGAAAAATTTCATCTCTGCATGTGAAACCATAACTTACGTGACCATAAGACGAACCACAAGTCCGTCATAAGCTAGTTTATAATGCATAGAACCTCCTAAATCACTTTGTTCACAAAAAAGCCATTATTAAAGAGAAAAAGCACAACACAGCCCATTTAAGCTCAAAAGATAATGGCCCGTTTTGACCCCTTATTGGCCCTCTCATTTGCCACCTATGTGAAGGGTATTAATATTACTTTTTACAAAACCAAACCTGATAAAAATCAATACAGTATAAAAAACTATATGATGACACAAAAAAGAATATAGTAACTTACAGAAAGTTTATCTCTAAAAGCTTGGTAAGTTTGGCGTTGTTTTTTAATCTTTCGCTCTTTCTTATCATACATCATCCGAAGTTCATCAATAGATTCCTGATGCCTGCATTTTAAGCATTCTCATAAATCTAAAGAACAAAATGAATAAGAAATATACCACCACATTGAGGTGGAGGAATGCACGGATTGGGTAATGGGTCAAAAGTCAACACAGATTTGGCTACGCATTTACAGGCCAGGTCAGGTTGGTTGACCTGCAAACAATTCTTTGTACATTTCTTTTATAAATAAGTAATCTGCTAATTTTGATTACAAATATTATAAAATAACTATCTAGATCTCACGTAAAACGATTTAGAAAGTTGTAAGCATTAAACATAGATTTTGGGCAACTTTCAACCCGTCTAACTAGTCTCTTTTAGCTAAACTTTGAACCACCTTCAACCAAGTCTACTAATGTGTCATATTACCAACTACCCCTATGTTACCTCTGGCTCTCTTGCTGAAGTCTCAGTTTTAGCCTTTTAAGGTGGGCATGTAGTTGATCAGAAGTAGTATCACCACATCCTCCTAAGGCTTCAATCTCACTTTCAGGACATATAATAGAAGCCTTTTCAGAACTTATCTGCATTCATAATTCAAAGCATGAGATGCAAGTATACCAATATGATAATGTGACTTATCATGTACATAATAGATCTAGATTGTCTACTAAACAAGCCTAATATAGTACAATTTTTATTTAGTATATCCCTGTGTTTGTGAATGTAGAAGGTTAAAATGGTAATTTACTGTTCTTCTGCAAAGAAAACAAAAAAACAATCTCCAAACATCACTTCAGTATTCCAGACTAACACTTAAAACCAGACAGTCCCTAAGAATGATATACATGCACACATAAGTCTCAACCTCTATGAAATTGAAGATAAAAAACTTTAGAGAAAAATACAATTTTAAAGTTTAAACATATATAAAATTTCTTTATATGACACATCATGAGTAACAAATATGGCTATTCAACTTTCAACAGTTTGGTGTTGGAATCTTGACTCATTAAAAAGTAACTCGAAACCTATTTCTAACATAAAAAGATTGATGAGTAGTATAAAAGTTAACATAAAACAAGCCATACCTAGTTATCGCATTATACGTAGAAATATATAATATCATCTATGATTCTATGCAGAACCATAAAAGAGGAGAGTTCCAAAATATAAAAGATTAAAAAGTTCAATACACACATAATATAAGATTAAGTGTTGATATTCGAAAAATCCATGCACACACCTTTCGTTCATTTTCAAACTCCGTAAGTTGTTGTTTCGTTATTTCAATTCCCTTATAAAGCTTTTGCTGCATAAGTCCTTCATAATGACGCTTGTCCTATATAAAAATATGGTTACTAACACCAAATTGTGATAAACAAGTGAAAACATCATAGACTAATATAGGGATAACCACAAGAGAAGTACCGCATCAGCAGAACTTAGGTCCTCTTCAATCTGAGTCAACTCACGTGTTGCTTTGTCTAGAGCATCGATGTCTGCTTTTGCCAATTCTGTATGGGGAAATTAATAAGACGCCAATCACTATTGTAATTTTATTATGGAAGTTAATAATAGCTATTCGATAGATTGTTTTTATAAAAAGGGTAAAAAGGGAAAGATGAGAATACACAAACACGTATTTATAATAAGTGTATGCATATGTGTGTTATATATACATGCCTGTCCAAATCCAAGATCAAACATATTTGAAAAAACACTTACCACCTAGCTCTTCAAACAAAACTTTGAATTCATTTACTTTAGCATCTGCTTCATTCAATCTCTCCTGAATCTTCTCGAGCAAAACCTCGCTTTCACTTTTATCACTTTGTATTTTCTGGATGTAGTACAAATTAATTCATTTCAAAGAATCACATTTAATGGTTGTTTGAAGAGGCAAAGTCAAAAGGTCAAGGTTTCCAAATAGACAGGTTGGGTAACTGGTAAAAATCATCCATGTTAAACGTGTCATTTTTTGTATGGTTAAAAATGGGCACGTTTTGTAACTAAGTAATGTGTTAATTGTGATTACAAAAAAAATCACAGATAGAAATATGTGAATAAAACAGTTTAGGAGATTTAAGCAGTACAAAAAACTTTTTCCAGTTTTGACACGTCATTTTAGCTAATAGTCTAATACTCCTGATTAGGTCCATTTGTACAGTTTTAGATAAAGCACAACAAAAATCAACCCAATTAAAAGCATATGAAGTAAATTGTCACAACCATCATAAAGAGAGAGAGAAAGAAAAGTGGAGAAAACAAAAATCTAAGTAGGGGTATAGAGAACAACTGAAATTTCATGATATAGCTCATCAACATTAGAAACAGATGAATTCATGGCTTCTGCAGCATAAGAAGTCTTCAAATCTTGTAGACTGAGTTTCTTTGACTGAAAACGCTTCTCTGCGCCAGTACGTTGTCTCTGAATAAAAAAATAAGTGGACTAGTAAATAATACAGATACTAGTATAAATGCATAGATAGATAGAGATCTCTCAATACACAAACACACATGTATACAATGCTATTATATGCTTCTTGGAACATTAACTTTCTACGAGCTTTATTAGCCTCATCAAGAACTCTTACAGGATATCCAACTTAGAGGAGCATCATTTCAGGCTTATCAATTTAAATGCTCTCATTAAAATAACTTAAAAGTAGAGAATTCAACCCATTACCTAAAAAATGGGTCAATTTAGGTTGCACTTCACCTCGACCAGGTAAAACATTAGAACTTAACTAAAATAAAAAAGAATGGATTGGTAGACCGAGTAAAACAAGCCAAAAGTCACCAAAGTGTTTTTAAATGCTAATAACTAAGAAAACTAGAATTCTACTTTTACAATATATGAATATAGAATTATTAATCTTCTTTACAATTAATAAAATCCAAATAAAGGACAAAGAGTGGTGGCGGTTTGACACAACCAATCCATTTGGACTTGTAGTAAAATAAAAGAATACACAATTTGATTCAATACCCGACCAACCTATTTTCCACCTCAATGAGTAACTATGGAATTAAGCATCTGTTAAAAGATTTTCGAAGTGATTAATTTAGTGGTACAAATAGATATTTGTATTTCTGATATATGCATCTTACTTTTGCATTATGTAATTCATCCTGAAGATTCTGAACCCGTTCCTCAAAACTTCTTTTCTTCCCTCGACTTTGTTGTGCTTGTTCTTGCATGTATAATGCCTCTCTCTCAAACTCTTTAATTTGATCATCATAAGTACTACAGAGACGCCCAGTCCTTGCATTCTTATTGGGAGGTAGAATTGTTTGTGCTGAACCACGTGAAAACCTACAAAGAAATCAATACTATGTTAAATTTCCTACTGTATTGATTATGCAAAAAAGTATTAAAAAAAGATTTAATTTGCACTTTTTATCAAGATCTTCTGATATCAGCAACTAAACTATCAATAAAATTTGACTTGACTATACCTACATCCTCACGATTTTATATATTATCCGCAGTTATAAAGTTAAACAGCATATGTTAAAGATAAACAAAAAAATAAAAACACAATAAAAAGATAAATTTAAAGAAATATTAATTATCTTAATCTTACATTCTATGACCCTCTAACGTGTAAACCTCCTTAAGATTTGGAATCCTTTGGTCAAAAGCAACCTTAGTTCCCATATTATAATCCGTAACAAGCACTTGCCTCTCAGCGCCACCCTACATAAACACAACAAAATTTTATACAAAAACTTATCACTGCTTGAATGGAAATGTAAGGTCACTAGAAAAACCTCACGAGAAAACAAAATGATACATGACATTACTTTTCATGACACTTTGACCAATGCATAGACTGATTTGGGACAATTATAAATATCTCTTCCTCAATATGGAGCAATTTCCACACATTGACATGCAGATGAAACAATGCAGGTTATGTTTTAATTCTAACAGGTTAAACAGGTACTATTAAAAAAAGCCTTAACAAGAAAAAATGAAACGGGTCAAAAGTCTAGCAAATTGCATCTTTAGTGTATAGAACCCTCTAGATCATTTATTCAAAATAGTATACCAATATTGAAGTAACATATCTGTGTAATGATATTTGAAACATTTATTAACAAAGTTTTCAGATTTCAGATTCAACCCGATCCATACCAAAGGCAGCACGTTTTGATCATAGCTTTCAGCGAATAGCGTTAAATAGTGACAAGTCACCTATATGCTACGTAGCGAATAGCGGTAAATAGGGACCGTTATTTCGTGTTTAGTGATTAAGTAGGATAATATGTAATAATGTTTCACATTCAATAAATAAGCATGTTTAGAAATAAAGTAGTAGAAAAACTAAGCAAACACCCCCAAAAATAACTCAAACACTCTATTACTAATCATCCAAATCTCATATTTACCAAATAAAAAATAAATAAAAAAAGTTATAAAAACCAAATTTCTGCTATGCAGTCGCTATATGCAAACAGCGAGGGAAGATCGCATCGCGACATAGCGCGCTATAGCGATCGCTATAGCCGCTATTGACAACAGGGGTTTTGATCAAGCCCTTATGGCATGTTACCCAACCCACCAGACCCACTTGTTTGCAACATTTAGCATGCAACTGAAGCCAAGAACATTTTACATGAAAGATTGTAAAACAATAATGTGATGATGCTGGAAGAGGACTCGCTAATTATCATACATAAAAAGCAGAAAAAACCAAAACATCAAATGAAAAACTTTATTGTTTACCATATCAACTAAGACATTCACTACTGTTGGACTGTCAGATTGTATTACTGAAATAGTAGTTGGGTGATTTGTCTGAGGAAGCATATGGTTTGGAATTTGCAACCTACAATAGAAGTTTAAATGTCAGACACTAAAACTATTAAACAATTATAATTACACGTACACATACACATACCTTGGTATAGAAAAATCATATATAATGATCTGAAGATAGGCGTAGTTGACTTCTCTAGCACATGACCTCAATATGAGAGAATCTTTATGATCTGTCACTATGAAAGCATTAAGCAATTTGCCAATTGCGTTTTCTACGGCGATAGCCCATCTATCACCATTAATTAATGCCTGTAAATATAAAAAACAATATTCCTAAGCATCTTATAAATAAACATCTAACAGATGCTAAACTACAATCCACGACTGTTTCCCATACAAATTCTTCTATTGCTTTATCAACTTTAATGAAGCAACCTAGTGGCATTCTGATAAGAAACGATAAAGACTTGATGAAATCAAATACTCAACTCTAGAATTGAAGAAGATGATCCAAAGGATCTACACAATATAACTAACCAGAAGGTTCCCAAGGCTATGCCCTACCCATGCTAATGCAATGAGCCTTACACTAACTATTATCTTTCCTACCTTACCACATGAACAATGACCCTTATTTATAGAACTAGGAATTACACTAATCCCCCTCCCACAATTACAAAAGACAAACTAAGACTAGCACATGGTTCCTATCATTACTCCCCCCTTCAAAACAGTCTTGCCCTCAAGACTGAGAAAGAACAACTGACATGACACCCAAACGAAGGCTTCCCGAGAGCGTTTTCAGGAGTCGACCTTGCCCATGTACTACCCATAAAAATATTGATCCAACAATACCCACAACAACTTGATTTGCAGTCTTGTATCCACTACAAAATAACTTCCAGAAGAATTCGGATTTAAGGTTTATAAATGGGTCGGGTGGTTTAGGATCAACAACCAAATCAAACAACTTAAGAGGTTTGTAAGAGCCAAAATCAACAAAGGCCAGCTGTACTTCTGTATTCAGCTCTATTCCATGGACCTCAACAGTCCCGAAGCCTACTAGTTCCTGAAATTGGTCTGATAGTATTCCAATTTTGTAAAATTGTGATTGAACGTCAACAACCTGTGTACCAGAAGACGTAAATGGCGCCATTGATTTGGCATCAAAGCTTGAACGGACAGTCTGCAAATGAACTTGACCATGAGCACTCCAACGTTCTTCCGATCGAGAAACAATTTCCTCTAATTGAGCTAAAAATTGGATACCAGAACCGCCTAGGGTTTCATGCTCGATCCCAGATTCAACCGAATCTGTTTTTGGCTTTGTCTCGAATTTCTTCATCCATCCCAACATCATATTACGGAACTCCACTGATTCAACCCTATCGGCTTCTAATACTGATAGAGAAGCTTTGATGGCAGCAACATCCGTTTGAAGCTGTTGAATTTGTTGCTCGTGATTGTCCAAACGAGACTATTGATTCACCATGATTGGAATCGAAATTGAAAGAGGAAAATCACAGAATAATTTTAGTAGGAAAAACAAAAGTAGTGAATAGCGATCAGATGATAAATCCGATAATCAAAACTGAAATCAATTTGAAGTTGAAATTGAAAGGGAAATCAAATTGTAGATCTGATTCTAGATATGATGAACAGAACAGAAATCGCAATTGGAGATCAGATTGGAGAGCCGAT
This sequence comes from Flaveria trinervia, assembly GCA_025506515.1. Taxonomy (NCBI): domain Eukaryota; kingdom Viridiplantae; phylum Streptophyta; class Magnoliopsida; order Asterales; family Asteraceae; genus Flaveria; species Flaveria trinervia. The sequence goes on from CM046452.1 coordinate 3,834,299, forward strand.
GAGTCAGAACCGAAAACCAAATAGATTGTAGAGTGAATTGAATGGAAACTGAAAATCGAATTGCAGAGTTGATGAACAGACTGAAATCGAATTAGAAATCGGAATTGGATCTAAGAGCAGATTGGGAATACAAATCAGTAAATTAAAAGGAGAGCAGAGGTGCGGCAGGTCGAACCAATGATAAGAACCAATAAAGACTTGATGAAATCAAATACTCAACTATAGAATTGCAGAAGATGATCCTAAGGATCTACACAATATAACTAACCAAAAGGTTTCCAGGGCTATGCCCTACTCATGCTAATGCAATGAGACTTACACTAACTATTATCTTTCCTACCTTACCTCTGAACAATGACCCTTATTTATAGAACTAGGAATTACACTAATCCCCCTCCCACAATTACAAAAGACAAACTAAGACTAGCACATGATTCATATCACATTCAAAATGGGTGTTATTTTACCAACTTTACACAATAACTCATTGGTTTCAAAAAGTATATATAACATGAGCAGATAAGTTTGAGATGTTTGGTTATTAGAATTAACATAAATCCACATTGTAAAACATAAAAGTTTCAAGACTTACATATCAAAACACTAAATTTATTCAGAACTAATCATGAATTAATTGGACCCTGAGACAAAAGAAGCACTTTTGGAAAAAAAAAGGACAGCCAACAGAACCCAAATAAAAAACTTCAAAAGAATCAAAATAGACAAAAATTTGTGACTAGAGTCGGTACATCTTTTTTAAAAATGACTAATAACAAATGTCTAGTAAACCATTATGAGTAGCACTAACACCTTTTCTTACTACAGTCACTAGATAACAACTCTATTTGCAACCTTATGTATAACACAAGTTCGCAAAATACACACTAGTAATTAATGCAATTTCACATGACCTCATTCATAGATATGTGAAAATATGATAAGCATAATAATTAGTAACTACTGACCACATGGGAGCCTATAGGACCAATAGGGGGCTTTTTGAATCTGCGGTAATTCCTTTCTATAGCCTGTAAGAGATTGGAAACTTTATGTCCTCCAAATGCTGTCACCTGTGGGAAAAGGAATCCAAAGTCTATGTTACACACACACAACCTTCTAAATCATATTATTCAAAAAATAAATTATCACTGTAATAATATGGTTAATTTAACCATAGTAAACACATTACAAGATGTAGAAAAGAATCAACACACCAATATAAATCAACCTATTTCAACCCAAACCCATTTTAACCGTAACCCAACCTACCCAAACCGCCCAACTTTGCACATATACATATATTTTCCTATTTGATAAGTGGTAAACTTGAGCATAGGTGATAATCGTATCAACATAAATTTAAAATTAAGTCGAACCTTGTGTGTTTGATTAAGTCGCAATTCACGAATGCGACCTTGATTCTCGTTGATCTTCTTATCATAATCATAGATCTGGAATAGTAAAAAGTTTGGTAAAAACTATAAAATATAAAGAGGTACGCAATTAAAGAAAACATTGAAATAAACAGTTGTAAACAAATTATCATAACAATTAAAACAAGTAGAACTATAAAGATTTACATACCAAAGTTTACCAGAAATAAAGATAAGATAGGAAAACATTTATGAAGCTCAAAAATAACAAATCCAAGAAAAAACTTGCAGATTTATCAGATCAGTTTAAATAGAATATCATAAAAAAAGCCAAGATCAAATTTGGGACTCTTCAACAGTCATTAACAGTCAAACAACTTATCAATTGCATGCATAAGCATCCTCCAACTATTTTGTGTCATTAATACTTCAAAAGAAATCTTTCACCAAACTAACTTTGGCTGGATTACTTCCATAAGGTTCAATTAGAAATAATATTACACTCTAACCATCATTATCAGAAACCGGACAGGACCCGTCTACCAGTCAGACCACTCAGAAAAGTTGAACTGGATTTAAGAACCAGATGATATTATAGTTATTTGATGATTAAATATGAGAAAATAAGTGGTGAAAGTTATTATTTAGGACATAGTTATCAAAATATTATATGGTTTATTTCTATATACATAATTCCCAGACCCTACTCATTAATGAGTTTTACTGGGCATTAGTTTAGTTTGTTGTATATACATAATTAATATATGTATATGAAATACTATACATTTACTAGTTTTATTTAAACAAAAAATAGTCTATTACACTGGAAGTATTAGGAAAATGAGGAAGGATTTGAGGCTTGTTAAAGGGGGCCTCCAACAGAGGAAATCCAACCTGCTTGTTCCACTATTATCCAGTTTTGTTAAATTTAAAGTTTTTTCTTGAACGTTCCGATTTTCTACCAGTTTTTTAATTAACCAGCCGATTAATTCACCTCCGGTGTGTTTGTTAGTGATCAGACCGGTGGTATCCAAGAGTCCCGCTTTAACCAATTGGGTTGGCCGGGCAGGTCCAGTTTGGTTTTAATTACACTGGCTGTAAGTATGCTTATTTCTCATACATGGTTTCAACTGCTTGGTACTCAGTGTCAGTTCCAATTAAAATAAATATAAGATAAAAAGGATATGCAAGAAAACTCCAACCAACCGAATAGAAAATTGTCGTAAAAGATACGCATCCACCAAAGTTTGGGTATAGTAGGAAATGGATTTCATACCTCAGAAGTGATTGTTCTAAGTTCATCTCTTGCAATACCTAACCGTTCAGATAAATCATCCTCAATACTCTTTAGTCTGAAGATTGACAATCAACAAAGTTCAAAAAAGAATAAGCTTTATATCTGATTAAGCAAAAACATATATTATTATGAATGAATCACTCAACATACAAGATACCTTTGAAGCTCTAATTCAGCAACATTTATCTCATCTTGAAGCTCCTTTAGTTTTTTCTCCATCTCAAATTCTTCGGCCTACAGAAACCCAAAGTGAGACTATATATTCATGTAGCCAATCTTAGATTGAGCCACGTAATCATCACGTTCTTGGTTTTGTGCAAGTTTTTATGATTTTTGCAAATCCCCAATACCCACAATATAGTAACTCCAAAGATAGATGTCACAAAGTTAATCACAAAAGCTACACATAAACAAATATGATGCTAGGCTTACCTTTTTTTGGTTTTTGCAGACTAAGATCATAAAGGACAGACAGGAAAGTTGAAAACAAAGAAAATATCATTATTCTAATATAAAAACAATAGGATCACTTGTATGTAACAAAGCACAAATCTCCCAAATTCACCCATCAATCATGCAACCAAATCTTCTTGTACGCAAACAATATTAACTACATATTGATGGTTTGTTCTTTTTGCTGGAGATTACATCATTAGGGTGTGTTTACTGCAATCGAAGGCCCAATTATACGCTTTAACTTAAGCAAACGAGCATTAAAGAGAGATTGCAAGTAAATAAGCGAACATATTTAATATTTCACTCATTGTACAAAGGCCTGCCGGTCTGCAGGCCAGTGGCTTATTCTGTTATCAATAACTATGGTGGCATACATGAGAGAGAACTATGTCATGCTTTAAAGGATAAGCCAATTTAAAAAAATAATAATAATATCTGGCAATGTACATTTATAAGTAAACAGAAAGCAAGTTAGCAATCATACAGAATGATTAGATAGAAGTATAACCTGTGTATCCTTAATTTGTTGCTCATTGACATCGCTTATTTGTTGTTCAAGTAACTTGATCCTCTTGACCATCTTACCAATGTTGTTACTTCTACGACCATATTCTTGCTCTAACTCAAGCTTCTCCTTTGTAGCCTAAAATCAATATTTCTATTGGTAAGACGACAATAAAATAATTTCACTTGAACGCATTAGATTTCACAAAAGGTGAATAAAAATAAATAAGCATTCATATTGAATAGAAAACTACATCAACCAAAAATCAACTTCAGCAATCATCTTCCTCTGTTTATTTAGACAAGACTAATCCATATTAAAATGATAATCTATACATATTGTCATTCTTTAAAACATACCTTAGAAAGTTTCTGCTCCAATTCATTCTTCCTTTTCTTTGCTTTTAGAGTAGTTTCCAATAAAATGGCACTCTGAGCTTTCTTTTTGTCAAGAGAATCCTGCAATTCTGCTACTTTTGCCTGCCAAATATATCAAACCAAAATTAACAACTTCAAATTACCAGACAAACAAATCATTATGATAGAAAGAACATTTCCCTCTGATAGTAATTTTCTTGCAATAAAATTATAGCCCTTCACTAACAACAAAATAAAGTACAATATATTTATGGCAAACTACATACAACCTCTATAAAGTACACTTTGATTGCAATAGTATATTAAACTGTGAAATAACAATATGCCCATGTATACATTCTAATGCCAAAAAAATGAAGTTGCAAGTCTTCTGTCAAAGTAGTTAGCATACTTAATTGTATAGCACATTGCTTGAATGTGTAAGTACCAATAAATAGAAAATCACACTGGAAGTATATAAACTCTCACTTACAATTTGCTGATCGATTCGAGCTTGACCACGAGGTATACGTTCTTCCAGTTTTTTAATCTTTTCAACTGCTTCTTGGATTTGTTTGTCTATGTCATATACCACTGACCATGCACATTTCTTGGTTAATAATTGCACCTGCTGAGAAATTTCTTCAATATGCTCCATGCTTCGAATTTTCCCTTGCAACTCGTTTAATTCTTTCTCTATAGGTGCTATTGATCTTTCCAACTCAGCAACCTCACCATTTGCCTTGTCAAGATTGTCCTTGACACTTTTTAGTAAATCATCCACTTGACTTAAAAGTGTAGCCTTGAAAAAGAACTGAGCAATATCACATCAGAATTTAAAAAAAAGAAGTATAAAAGCAAACACTATATTCAAAACTATACATGTCAATGAGAAAATGAAGTGACATAGAGAAAGCTACTACTAGGTTCAAAGTTCAAAACGGACCTTGAATTTATCTTTGTCATTTCCTGAATGCAAAAACTCTCTGCTCTTGTCCTGGCTCATTACTACACAAGGATTCTCCACATCAATCTGCACACGGAAACGCCAAACATCTAGAACATGTATGAGATGTAGCACATTTTATGCAAGTTCTATATAATATTAATGTGTGAGTTATGTATAACAGATAAAAAACATGAGATTTATGCAGATACCCACATTAAAGTGTTCCACAAGCTCACGTATGTCTTCTCTTCGTCCAGCTACCTTTTTTCCTGTTACATACTATATGTTTAGTATTGGGATGGTGGCATCTAATTGCATTGTGCCCCACCAAAAAAAATACAAAATAAAAGTAAAACATACAATCAATAAACCACCTAACTCGACTAAACTACCCCAAATCCTATTGTTCAGTATCAATACTGTTATTGAATAAATTTCTACCAAGTTGGTCATTAACAAAGTGCACATAATAAAAAAAGGAAATGATATATTGTTTGTCCATGATTTGGGACCCCAATCAGAAAGCATGGTCTTCAGTTTAAATAAAACTTATGTTCCTTATTGATATGTTACTTATCTATATAGTAAAAGCATTTGCATGAAAAAGATTGAGCCAAAAGTTTCTAACCAGTTGCTCAATTCGAAGACATAAAACTTAAGAATGCAATGAAAGAAAGAAGAAGGTAAATCAAAAACCTTGATGATCTTTAAGAACGCTGGTACTTGTCGATTCAGTGATTCTGCGCTCTAAAATTATAAGATCTCCGTATATGTCATGCTTAAAAGCATCCTCTCCTCTATTTCTTATTTCCAAATGAACAAGGGCGTAGCTGCAAACAAGTACAAGGTATCAAAAACATAGATCATATGAAGAAAAACTACCACCATGTTTACAGGTAAAAACAGACACTATAGATAACAACAGAAAACAAAACGAATCCCCTGGTTTCATAGCATATAACCAACTAAACATATGAAGGATAATACACACCTGCAACCAGTCTTTATGAACTCCTTCATTGTCGTTGCTCTATCTGTACTTTTTGCTCGACATCCAAACCCGATACACAACGCTGTAAGTATCGCGCTCTTTCCACCTACAAAACAAACACATATACCACACAAATAAGATAAAACTTTAATCTTATATAAACAAATTATCATAAAACACAATTCAACATACTTCCATTCTGTCCAGTGATGAAATTAACCCGATCTCCCAAGTCAATCTCCATATGACTATGGCACATGAAATTCTCCACTCGAATTTTGGTCACGATGCCTGCTTGCAGAGCCCTATCTGGACCAGTAAGAACCCTAGCTTCTGCCATTGTTAGCTGTCGAAGCTAGTATACAACGATAAAACTATTGCTTTAGGTCTCCACTATCAAAAAGCACCAAAATTCCAACGCTTGTGGAGGTCAATACGTCGATAGAAGCGTTTCTCGCGAAATGATTTGTACTATCGTTGGTTGTAATTGCTTCAGTCATCGAAAGTGAACGCTTTGCAGAGATTTCTGAAGTCGATTAGGGTTTTCAGAGTAAATCACGAACAAATATATGCTATCTGCTGATAATATCACTGATTTAGAATCATAAAGTGACTTCAATTCCCAATTTTTGATCATCAACAACAACAATTGTCGTTCTTCAGCTCTATTCTCAAACCCTAGCGAATTATCTCTGTAATTGGGGGAAAATATGGCGGGAAAGAGTGTTATGTGTTAAGAAATTGGGCTGAATGGGCCCATTAAGAAGACAAATTATAACCTCATAAAAAACAAAAGCCCAAATCGGGCCCAGAGTTATAGAGAATTTGGTAAGACATGCTCTCAAGTCTTAACATTGCAAGTCAACGTTGACTTCAACCAACACATGCAATTTATTATTTATAAATTATAAACGTGGCCTCAACATATAACATAGCTACATTATGCAACTATAAATATGGTATATGACATTTTAAAATCCACAACAATTTGAAAATGGATCGTCTTCGTCGGTCAAGTAGCCGTCAGTTTGTATCGTCTACTGGAAAACACCCTTCGTCTCGTCTGACACGGTGCACTTCTCCTTCGGTCACCAACATATCATCTAACAAAGCAAACGTCGTTACTAAACCTCGGTCAGCATCCACCACTAAAGCCGGGAGTTGTAGAGATTCAGAGGCGGGTGATGTGACAATTCAATTTCAAAAGCCCATGACTATCAACACGAGACTTACTAGTCCGGTAGCCAAGAAGAAGCCAAGAGAAGACAACGCAATAAACATTTTGCCCCGAAGAAAGCCTACTTCTCCGTCCGCATGGGCGTTGTCTCCGGCCGAGTTGCGCCTTTTCCAACGCCTGTGTTGCCCGCCAAGTTGCCAAGTTCTGGTGACAGGAACAGTGGCGAACGTGGTGGTGGGGGGATTAGTGGAGTTTTAAAATACTTTAGGCAGAAAAAAGTGTCGTCATCAGAAGATACAAATCGGCATTATTTTGGATTGATGAATAATCGGTTATTGCAATGGCGGTTGCTAATGCTCGAGCTGAAACCACCATGTCAAATGTTAGAACCGTGGCACAGGTAACAAGTAACGAACTAACTATATCGTGTTTGCATCATATTTTTTCAAACAAAATACATTTTAAATGATGGTGTGTTAGATGATATGTTAGAATTTTCATAACATTCGAAAATAAGTTAAAATATAACAATATCTTACGTGAAGTTGACGCGAAAATTATATATTTTTCATAAGATATAATCTGTTTTCTCTATATAGAAAAAATGAATATAAAAAATATTTTAGCACAAATTTCCTTATTATATTAAAGTTTCAGCAAGTGGCTATTCGTTTTTATATTAAAGGAAAAAGCTTTGTAATGGAAACGTAGAATTACATGAATGTTGGATGTCATTATTCGTTATTACGTAATAAAATTAGTGGTTACATATTTATCAGTGGTTGTGTTTTGTACAGAAGAAATTGTTCAACACATGGCTTGATATACTTGCGATAAGAAATTCAAACATGGTAAATCGAATTGAGGTCCAAAAGGTCAAAAACGACATCAAGTTGTATCATATTATGAACTCGCAACTGTTCTTACTAGAGAAATGGTCGAGAATGGAGGCTAAAAACTTTGAAGCCGTCGGCCGGGTGGTCAGAAAGTTGTCGGTGGCATCAATCAACATTCCGTTGCTTCATGATTCTAAGGTACTGCTATTAAGTTATCGCGATTCCTCTCATTTTTTTATATAAATACACACATTTGAGTATCGAATGACATTTGTTAAATGTTACTTATCATATACAGGGAGATATTTCAGATGTTTGTGTCGTGATGGACACTGCCACAACACTTTTGCAGGATATAGAATCCACAATCTCAAAATTATCATACGAGGTAATCTTTTACTTTTAATAATACAATTTGAACGATATAAAAGAGTCACACGAGTTACACGGTGTTTTGAAACAGGCTGAAAAGTCATGTTACCTGTTGACTGAGCTTTCGATTATCGCTAAAGAAGAAACTGAGTTACTGGTTGAGCTACAAACATGGATGACTGATGTTTTGTTATTAAAGGTATTTAATTAACACAAAACTTTTAAATAGGCGCATATGTAACTATTTTAATGACAAATTGTATCATGTAGGAAAAAGAAAGAAGTTTGCAAGGTTATTTGATTCAAATAAAGTGAAGATTCACCAAGTATCGTGTTGATCGATCCATCTATCTCTCGTGTTGTAGACCAGAGTTTAGCGCCACCGTAGAACCATCACCATTTACGGTGAACGAGTTTTAGTGTCCGCCTTCTTCACCACATGTATAACATTGAATCGCACCTAAACATACAAAAGTATATTACTGTGATGTGAAATCGATCCAAGACTTAGTAATGCAAAACCAAAGGCACAAAAACATATTTTAGAAAAAGAATTTTATTTTAATACGAGTATACTTTTGGTTATTATGAAATGTTGTTGTAACATGTCCGCTCTAACCTGGGTTTTTGGGGTTTAATATACATTTATATTACAATAAATAAAAGGAAAATTACGTAATGAAGAGCCATGGCAAGTTAACAAGCTGAAAATCACAACACTTTTTTTGTCGGTGAATAACATTTTACACCTGCTCCGCTTCTAAAATTACAACACATACATTTTATATGATTTAAATATACAAACTTTAACTAAGAAGTACACCACCTAACCACCCGGATGTCCTTGGGACTACCACTCGACACAAACTGTTTGAATCACAAAAAAGATTATAACTGGTAGCCAACCCACACTTTCATGAACGCGCAACTATAAATCTTAGACCAAGGTCAAAACAGGTCTTGATCAAAAAAGCATTTCAAGCATATATGATATATCAATAATGTAACACCCGGTTATTTTAAAAGCCAAGATAAAAAGAATAAAAGCAAAAAGGCAATAAGGTCCAAGTGGAGGGACTAAATGTGTCCAAAATGACAAAACTTTGAAAAGTTGGTGTAAAGGTGAGCATGGCCGCCCACCCTCACTTCACATCACCATCTTCTTCGGTTTTAGAGAGAGAGAGCAGAGAAAAACTCTCGGTTGAAGATAAGAAGAAGAAGTGAACGAATTCAAGGTAAGAATTCGTGGTTTTTACATGTTTATGATGGATTTTATCCCGGTTACATGCTTATGTGCTTATGTGTTTGTGTTCATGCTCGGGTGTGCGTGTGTGGTGTTGGTTTTAGGTGCTTGAACTCATTTGCAAGCGGGTTAGAAAGGAAGAAACACCCAAGTTGCATCAGGTGAGTTCTAGACCCCGGTTTTTACTTGTTTTTAAACATCTTTGGGGCTGAAAATGTATGTAAAAGATTTTCAAATGTTTGAGTATGTATGCACGTATGTTCTGTGCATGAATGAATGTGATTCTTGAATGCTTATAGGTTATTCATGTTTAGAATAGCCACACTAAGCTTAGAACAGATGGATTTGATAATTTGGGTTGAAACATACTTGAAACATGTTGAACAGAAAGTCCATGCGCCTAGATAAGGCTCATGCGCCTGAAAATGCCATAGTAAGAACTAAGTGTGATCCATGCGCCCAAACAGTAGCCCATGCGCCTAAGATTACTTAGAAATGATAAAGTACAGCCCATGCGCCTGAACAGTGGCCCATGCGTCTAGAATGTTAGCTGGACGACTAAGTGCAGGGTCATGCGCCCCAAATAGTGCCTATGCGCCCAAGAGGCCCATGCACCTAAGTGTCCATACGCCTGAATTACTCATGCATCTAAGTGTTCATACGCACAAATAGTGCCCATGCGCCTGAATAGCTCATGCGCCTAAAGTGAAAATGCTTAAGCTTGTTTAATTGAAATGTTTAATGTTTTAACTGCTATGAATGACCAATTGTGAGGTTTCCGGGAACGGGGCATTACAAATAGTCCATTATTAGAAGATTGAAATCCTCGTATCACACGGGTTAAATAATAAACATTAAATTAAATACACAGTAACTAAGATTTATAAACGCATCTTCTACTTTATATTCATTTTTATCGGATTTTCTTTTCTTACGGTTATTAATTTTCTAAAATTAATCAAAAAGTTAAAATTATAAAAACTTGATTTTAAAATATATACCCTAAAAATGATTTAAACTTAATAAAAAGATAACTGTTTGTTTTAGTAAAAAGAGAAGTTAAATTGGTTATTTATCTGACTTTCTCTATTTAATAAGAGAGAGACGCGAGAAAATACACTTTTTGGGTCTTATAAACGTGTCACGTGTCACAAAAAAATGTTCATTTTTTATATAGTATAGTTGGAAATGCCAGCGCGTTGCGGCGGTATGGTTGTTGCATGATTTTTTGGGAATTCGATTTTAGTCGGTATCGGCTCGGTGCGTTATGACGTTAATTAAAAAATCAAAACATAATTATTGAAAAAATTGAATAAAAGAAAACAATTACGTATATTACAAAAGTCTTTAAGACAATTATATTTTCGCAATAAGAATAGTGAAAATATGGGTGGTATTTATGGTAAGAAATAACTTATTACCTAGATTTTAGAAAGGTTTATTTTATGAATGTAGGTTAGAGTTTTATGATTATCGGAGTTAGTTTTTTGTGGTGATTTGCATATACCGAATAAAGTTAATGGAGAAATTATTACCACAAATTATCATCTTGATTCTTATTGAGCTGTTAACAACTAATAAAGGAAATGAAGAGAGGGATTAGTGCTCAATCACAATATATAAATGACATTGAAATTAAATGGCGATTTTGTTTGACCACATGTATATGTTTTAGCATTTGTATTATAAACAATCATATGTTATACTTTATTGTAAGGGCATAAATGAAATAAGATGATTGATTTTTTGAAATTTAAACATTACTTTTCATATGAGTGTCTTAATCCATATGTAAAATTATCATTCTATCATCATCTCACTTTTATTGTAAAAAATATAGATAATATTAAAATTATTAAACTTATAATATGCCCCTAGAAAAATATTAGTATTATAGTTATTATAAATATGAAGATTTATATAAGTTATATACTTAAATATTTAAATAATATAATATATTTAATTAAAATATTATTTAGTTATAAAAATATAATTAGTAAATATAATTTTAAATGTAAATTTATAGTATCATAAATAAAATAAAATTAATGAAATGAATTAAAATATCATATTATTAAATAATATATTAATAATGTATATTAATACATGAAAGAGACAATGGCAAAAATATTAAGTTTTATAAAATTTAATGGATAAATTTACCATATTACCAAAGAGATGTTGCTTTAAAACTTGTATTTTTTTACAAAATTATATCTCTATCCAAGAGATGTATTATATAGTAGTATAGATAGTAGTATAGATAAAGATAAATATGAGGGACATTTACATATTTCCCCTCCCTAAAATCTTTAGTTACATATTTACACAAGTCTAAATCAAGTACATATTTCTCATTTCTAAAAACATATATCTATTATAATAAAAAAAAGGTTTTAAGATGACACCTGGCATAATTCTAGATCATCTAATTTTAATTTTTCTGCTTCTTTTTTCTATTAACAATTATCTTAAATACTTATAATATTATTTAATTTTTTTTTTGAGATTAAAAATTGTTTTCCAATAAATTAAGAAAGAGATGCTTTTACAAATGATTTTTTATGAAACAAAAAAACTAAAATTAGGAGTAATAATAAGAAAATCTGTCTATTATAATAAAAGAAGATTTTAAGATACCACTTGATACAATTCTAGACCATCTAATTTTAATTTCCCCCCTTCTCTACCCTATTAAACAATTACCTTAAATACTTATAATATTATTTAATTTCTTTTGATATTAATTTTTTTTTTCAATACATTAAGAAAGAGATGCTTTTACAAATGATTTTTTAAATGATTTTTTATAAAACAAAAAACCTAAAATTAGGAGTTATAATAAGAAAATTTTTAATATTAATATTTTTTTAAACGGTTTGTTTTGCAATAACCAATGGTGCCGAGTGGAAAGATTGTCGCTCAACGAATAAAAGTTACTACAGGGATAACATGAATGTTTATTAAAAATGCAATTAGCGTTTAAAAACAAAAGATTAAAATAATGATATCATTCTTTTGTTACTTATATTATTACTCATATGCAATTTCAATCATATTGTTTTATAATTATTACATTTTCATTACTAATTACTTAATATTTTATTTATTCAACCCGTGTAATACACGAGATTCTAACCTAGTTATATAACATATTGACCCGTTATATTAAATTTACTTATCTATTAATTATATTACTCATATTTTTATTAAATTATATTTATACATCTCATTTTCAAAGACTATCCAATTACATAGTTACCTAAATTCAAGTCTTCTATATAAAAATAAATAATTTTCACCCTATTTTAAACTTTATTTCAAAACAACAATAACCGATAATCAAACTTATATCTTCAAATACAAAATATAATTGTCAAAGATTTCAAACTCTTATAATAATAAAACATCAATATGTAAAAATCACTTAATAAAAACAAGGTAAAATAATTATTTAATATGTTAAGTTAATGAAATGGATAAATATGTAATATATATGTTTTAGGAAGGGGATATATGTAATTATTTTTTTAGCTTGGGACAATATGTAATTTATGGTATTAGAAAAGGGAAATATGTAAAAAAATCCCTAATATAAATATGGATAGAATATTGATAAGCAATTAAACAAAAAACAAAACTTAGCGATGCATCAAATATCTCAAATGACAAAATCATAGCTTTGTTTTGACCAAAATTAAGCAAAAACATAACGTATGAAACAAACACTACCCACACACTACAATCCTCAAAGTTATCAACGATATCGACGCAGAGATAGTGTGTTGTTCCTCTTCCATGTTGCCCTTCTCGATCAACAAAGACATTTTTATACATTTCAAGAAAAATTTTATACAAAAACAATAAAAACTTTAAGTGCATTACAGAAAAGGTTTTGAGTATACAAAATGAAATATACAAAACTTTTTCGTTAACTAGTCTGCAATAATAAGTGACCCGAAAAAAGCTTGACAAAATGCCACATTTGCAAGTTCTAAGAAAATTGTGTCAAAATACATTGATGAAACAGAAAGCATTAGTTTATGGACATTAGTTTATGCAGGTTTCAGATTTTGTCTCATGTCAACTATATGATATCAAACTTAAACAAACAATGTGTAGTTTGAAACTAATAAGCGGTTGAGTTAAGTTATCAAAACTTCAAAAAAAACTTGAAATATATCGACTTTGCAACATATATGAAGTTATTAGAGAGTTAAGTTATCAAAACTTCAAGACATAAACAAACAGTTAATCATCAACTTCAACATCTTTCTAAGGTAACAATTCTTTCCTACACTAAACAAAATAAATTAACTCTAACCTTGATAATTGTTTAGGGAAAATCACAATCATAGCACAGTAAACATGTATAAATCTTGCAGATGCTACAAATTAACCAAACATAACAAATTTCAATATGCATTTTGATAATTCTCACTGATTCATATAATGTAGCATACGATATACCACAACTAAAACACACCTGCTTTGCTTTATATCCCAAACGACGAGCCTTATCGGGTCGGGTCGGATGAGTGACCCGAACAATCAAGGAAACATCATGTTACTCGGGAGTCTGTTTATATTTTTCACACGTAACATTATGTTACTCGGTTGTTATTAGACGGATAAAAGTAAAGTCTGTCGTGGATACCTAAAATGATAACTTTAGTGGTGAAACTTGAAAAATACGTGACGAAATATTGTTTTTGGAACTGAAAAACGTTGCCTCCTCGGTTTGTCATGTTTCATATTTGCAAAAACAAGATAGGGAATGAAGAATGAAGAGTTGGAATCGATGATTAGATTTTAGTATTCATAGTTGTTTTACATATAGACGTTTTCTATTTAAAAAAATAGTTAAAAAATAAAAAAATTAAAAATTAAAAAAAAAGTTAGTTAAAGATGAAGTGTCGTGATAAAATCACCAAAGTGTGGAAAAGAGAATTGTGGTGTATTGATGTGACACTAAATTTTATTTTTAACAATGATCTACTGAAAAGTAAATTAGATTTTAATAAAATTAACTCTCATTAAAAAAAACTTTTAATAAAACATTTTATTTATTTAAATTCTTTTTCTTGGTTATTAGGCTGTATGAGCATAACAAGGTTTGTGTACGCTCTGTAATGGATAATTAGCCATGTTAACATCATTGTATGAATCCGTTGTAAGGCGTAGGTCTTTCTTCAAAATTCATTTTCTAAAATCATTATGACGTAATGTATGATGCATGCTATTGCTATGATGTGTTTACATTATGTCTTAAGCATGTTAATGTTCACACTGCAACACGAGTAACAAATTTCGCAAATGCAATGCTACGCACATGCCGCAACTTGCAGGTTGCACTACTTGTTCCTAATCATGAAGCATCATCAACTTTAAAATACAATTTATCATATTACAATACAATGAAATAAAATAATTAAACTTCATGAACTATTATATGTCACTTTAAATGGGTACTAAATCTTCTAATTTTTTTAATGTTATTTTTAAAACAACTCTCTACCATCTAACATATTTTTAATTCTATACAACTCGAACCCTTAACTTCAAATAAAACTTCAACACTTTTACTTCAAACAACTTTAATTTATTTATAATTATTATTGGTCATTGTTTGATACAAAACATTCGAAGTTGACAACTACAAGTCGTTTTTTAGCCCTGCTAGTTCGTTCATCGGCAACAGACTTCTTGCCACGACAAAATTAGAGTTGAGTGACACCCTTGTTAGTCGACTTTCCATACACAATATCTTGAGGAACTGGCCTCTTTCTTCCACCACATCTCACACGTACTCGATTGATTACATAACCCTACAAAAATATAAAGTAAACATTACTTTTAGCCGGTAAATGACAAGGTGAAACGTGTTATACTTCTATAATATTACTTTTGCAGAATTAGATTGTGACTCGAGCTAACTATAAAGATTCTTACATAGCAGCAAAACAAAAAACTAGACTTAATTACCTTTAATGTTTAATATGATTATCACGAGCCCACGGGGTGATGATGTGGATTGCGTGGCATCGTGACAATATCACTACTCTTGTGCTTGGTGTCTGAGCAAAGGGCCGGGGTGTCATGGTGTCGTGGCAAAAAGGGTGTCATAGTGAAATCTCGTTGTGCTTTAACTCTCCATTTATGATGCATGGCTCCACACATGCGAGCACACACATTTATTATTTAATATGAAAAATGGTGTGTTGTGACATGATGAAATCACTAAAGTGAGTGAAAAGAGAAGTCTATGTGTTGATGTGATGTTAAGATGAAATGAAAAAAATAAGTGTAAAATAATGTGTTTTGACCGTTATAGACCAAACATGAAAAACTTATATTCAAAATACTAGTTTGATGGATATAGAACTCATTTGGTTTTAATTCTAAAAAAAGAATTAAAGAAATAAATCTTGATTACGCAACAATGCTACGTACAGATTAACTTGTTTTAATTCATAACACAACAGTAGTCTAAGTGATTAATCATCAACTTCAGCATCTTCTTATAGTTAACAAAAAAGAAAAATTTTAAGATGACAATCATTCAGGTGAAATCACATTTATAGCATAGTAAACATGTATAAATCTTGCAGATGCTGCAGATTAACCAAACATAATGTATCTTAATGTGCAATTTGATCATCTACCTGTATAAATCTCTCAGTTGCATTTAACATGTAACAAGCAAAATAACACAACGAAAATAATAATAATAATAATAATAATAATAATAATAATAATAATAATAATAATAATAATAATAATAATAATAATAATAATAATAATAATAATAATAATAATAATAATAATAATAATAATAATAATAAAATAATAATAATAATAATAATAATAATATAATAATATAATAATAATAATAATAATATAATAATAATAATAATATAATAATAATAATAATAATAATAATATAATAATAAATAATAATAATAATAATATAATAATAATATAATAATAATAATATAATAATAATATAATAATAATAATATAATAATAATAATAATAATAATATATATATATATATATATATACCTGTTTGGCTTCGTATCTCATCACCTGCAACTGCTTCTTCCTCCATAGCTCCGAAACATACGCATAAGCACCTGTTATCATATCACCACCCATAATACGCAACAAATCATCCAATTAACAGATATAATCAACACCATGATCCTTCATATCAAACTAATCAAAAAGATATAATCAACAATCGCCGATCGATTCACGTGTCGCGATTCCGCATCGATAACATAAACTAAGGATATAAACGTGATTGTGCGTCAATTTATGTGAGATTACAGAAAAGATTGATAGATTTACGAGAATAGAATGAGAATAAAGGATCAATACCCATTATTGCGCTCTCTATCGCACAGCTATTGTGCATGAAAGATTAGGGTTTTAGCATATAAAGAAAATCCGATTGTTTGAGGGTGGACTCGTGTAGGTATTATGACAAGTGTGTCTATTGGGCCGATAATTAATCGATGAATAATCTTTGGTTGGTTAAGGTAAGATACCGAAAACAATTAAAGGTAAGAAATTTTAAGTTCAAGTTTACGTTGAATTTTTTTTTCCTCCCAGGAATTGGGGGTGGCGGTCCCGTTTGAGAAATGGATGGTAGAACTGATTAAAATAACATCTAGTATTTGAAACATGATCAAACGTTACCGTTCAAATAAAAAATAATTAGTGGTATTTTACTATTTTATAGTTTTAAATTATTAATCGACGTAAAATGATGAATGCCTTGGAGACCTTTTTTTTAGAGATTTAGGTTTGAACCTTTTTTTCAATATCTAAAACTAGCTTAGCTTAAAACTGAGGTATTGTTGTAAAATAATAAAAATTCTTATTTAAATTTTATACTCAGAATTTTGAAAAAGATCACGGTGTTCTAAGAATATATATATATATATATATATATATATTATATTTGACCCCGGTTAGCATCTGTGTATACAAGAGAGTTTGACTGTGATTACTTGATTATACAGCGGTGGCAATTGATTTTAATGGAAATTGGCCCAGGTTTGTGGTGTGGGCCCAAGTCAAAACGATTGTTGGGCCAATGAGCACGTTTTCACGAACCGTCAAGTCATTGTTTCGGCTCAAAGACGGTTTATTTTATGAGTTATTTTACCTTTTTGTTTTATTTTTAGATTTTGTTGGATTTTATTTTTTGCCTAGATTTTGACTCGTTTATGTTTTGTGGTCCATTTGACTTTTGGTTTGTTTTTTATATGCAATGTAAACAATGGTAGAAATTAGTTTTTAAAGCTTATAAAAATACTTTTTCTCTCTATCAGTGTGTTGTGTTAGTGTGAAAACCTGATCATCGGCATTCTTTACGAATCAACAATAATTTAAAAAAATGTTTCTGGTATTCTTTTTGAATCAACAGATTCAATTGGTTATCTTTGGCTTGATTTATCTTCCTTTTACTTCAAATTGCGTATGTCATTTGCATTGGTGTGCTGATTGAATTTGAGTCTGCTAATGATATGCAATTTTCTCTTTTAATATTGGAAGCAGTTTAGCTTTTTTGGATACTCCATTAGAGAGAAGTTTTGGCTTTAATCAGTGGGCAAGAGTTATAAGCAATATAGTTCTCTGTGTTATGGTTTTAGTGTGTTTTGTTGTGCGTGATCTTGTGTGTACATTAGTTTTGTAAAACTTATAGTAGATTATGAGTGAGTGAGATAATGTTCTAAACATTAATAAGATCACATGCTTATTTTTATATACATTTTAAGTTTGTCTACATTTTAACATAAATTTTGTTTAAAAATACATTAAATATAATACATTTTTATCCGACGGATAAATTTGAATTCGAACAAAAGGTCAAGTCAGTTGTTCATTTGATAACCAAGATCATACACAACCTACAAAGCTAGAGTCTAACAAGCCTACTTGTTACAAGTATCATAAATATTAGTTTGTATAAAAGTTATATAATTACATTATATATACTATAATGAATAAAGCTATATCAAAATTAACTAAATAATACTTCTTTTTATTCAATATATAAAGTTATCATTATAATATATAAGATAAATATTTGAAAAGTTATTAACAAGCCAAATTCAAGCTTCACAAAGAGCTTAAAACAAGACACACTAAGATTTAACAGTAACAAGTTAGAGCTTCAATTTGAACCAACTCAAGCTTGGCTCATTCACTTCTTTATGAGGTTATTCACAAGTTTAAACATTCATCTGTTATTAATAGCTTATGCTGTATGTTCAACTCGGCCTTCATGGCTCAAGCCATGCGAAACCCTGGCAAGAACCATACTTAAACCTGGTTCAAGATAACTTTTTATTACATGACATTGTTTCACAAGTTACCATCTTATTGTACACAACACAACAACTTCAAGAGTACCAAATAAATAGGTGAATCATATATAACTTTCCCAGCAATTTACACTCCAAGACTTCAGTTTACATAATTTTTATATTATTTCTTTATGTCCAAACGACAACATATATACAATTAAACAAGAACTGAGCAAGAGATATTATACCGTTCTACCTTTGCACCATTCTTCGAGTCCATTCCCACTTATAACCTGAAGCACGACAAAACATGACAAAAGTTAGCGGCATAAACAAGCTCGGTTGTTCGTAAACTACTCGAGATTAGCTTTTAAAAGCTCAAATCAAGCGGAACTTAAACGAACTCAAGCTCATATTGATATAATAGCTTCTATTTAATATAATAAATATATGATTATATATATAATTATGATAAAGATAACTATATATATTATGTTATATATAAAATAAAAATATATAGAAAAAAATATAGATAATTAAAACAATTAAATAATAAACAAGCACATCCTGAAGAAATTATAAAGTTAATCATGAAGCAAGCTCTAGCTTTAGACACAGAGGGCTAAACCAGTCATGCTTCTTAAGTTAAAAAGCTGAGCGCGAGCTCTCTTAACTTAAGAGAACTATACACACGCCTAGGCAAGCTCATGATCAACACCCCTACTAACAGTTTTAATGGTTCAAGCTTGCCTGGCCTGTTTCAACCAGTATTATATAACCTGTTTCAATCCGTACCCAATTGACAAGTTACCCAACCCGCATATCTTGGAATCTCTAGTGACATGTTTTTTGGATTAAGTAAACATGCAAGTAGACGATATTATCAGGCCATGAACGAACCTTTGAAGGACGGCATCAGGCACTGGAGCTCAGGGAGTGGAGGATTGTGTGTAAATTAGGTACTGGAGCTCCCAAGGTCAAAGTCCATTGTGTAATCATATTCAATGGTTGGAATTACAGTAGCAACAAATTTCAAGAATAAGAAGAGGTACCTGTTTCAACATATTTCAATGCCAGTATGTTAGATAATATTCCAGACATTAACAGGAAAATTATCCCTGCAGTGCACTCACAATCACAAGTTTCTTTTTAAAAGAACAAAAAAAAAATCTTTCACCCTGTGAGCAGCATGGATCACATTCTTCATTATATCATAATATTAAACTAGGTTATTATTAGTGAATAGTTTAGAGTTAATTATGTAATATTGTCCTCTGTATAAAGGACCCTCTCTTGTAACCCTATGCACACAATTACTCAATACAATTACAATTACAAGGTTTAAATTGGCATCAGAGCCAGGATGGCTCGATCACCGCCGAAACCCTAATCAGGGCGGCCGGCCACCGCCGCCCTGTGCAACCATCCATTGCCAATGCTTCTATTACAATAATCACCACTACCATCTTCACCTTAATAGGCGAATACAAACCGCCATCGTCTCTTTCCTTTCACATAAACCTAGCAGTCGCAAACCCTAACCCTAGCCGTCACTAAGCTTAACCCTAGCTACCACTAAACCCTAATCTTAGTCACCGCACACCACATACAATCACCACTGCCCCTTTTCAATTGCATTAACATGATGCTTCACCTTCATTGCCGCTGCTATACAACAGTGGCTCCGCCATACAACGGCGGCGCACCTTCGTGCAAAAGTTTTAGGTGTGGAGATACGCGAGAAGACTCATAGGACAAGAACAATGATAGTTTCAAACTCACATCACATACAACGCAGTAACCGGAGAAGAACAACCGATGCTTCACACATTCGGCGATTGCAACGACAAAGAACAAGACCAATAATTTACTTTACTTATTTTTATTTTTCTGTTTTGTAGATTTCAAGCTAAATCTCTCCTGAGCTTAGCTTGCGGGGGAATATTAGACTAGGTTATTATTAGTGAATAGTTTAGAGTTAATTATGTAATATTGTCCTATATATAAAGGACCCTCTCTTGTAACCCTAACACACAATTACTCAATACAATTACAATTACAAGGTTTAATTCATAACAACTTTTATCTATTTTTTGAAATAAGGCGATTTAGGATGTTCATACACACTAAAAAAACCTTTGACCAACTTTTTAGCTAAAAATCTTTATTTATGATTTTCACTTACTTGACACATTAAGAGATTTAACATCCGAATCAAATGGCTCTAAGAAACGGGCTGAAGTTGCTACCTCTAAAAGTCGTTTAATGAAAAATCACAAACACTGTCTCAATTTCAACTAATATGGTGTTTGTGATAGTCCATTTACTCTGAAATTTAGAATACTAGATTATTGTTGAATTTGTAAATTATTAATGTAGCATGGAAGAATATTACTTGTCAACTTGTGGTTCAAGTCCTGCAGCTATTAAGGGTTCAATTAGTTTCTTCATCACGGCTGCATGTTTGCATGGGTGTACAGATGCATGTTTCCCGGACAAGTGTGGATGGTCTTCAATAGTTACCTGATTATGATAAAATTCACAAACATCAATACATCTTTCATTGAAAACAAAGTAGATTAAAGAATAAGCAGATTTACTTGTCATTCACTTGAACGACAAAGTGGCCGTCAAATAACATTTAATTTGTCTAACTAAAAAATAAAATTCTGATAATTCCAAAACAGAAGAAAGTAGCTAGCAGTTATGGGAAACAAAAAGATTTTCCATTATAAGTGGAATGAAGAGAGTTAGAAACTGCAACTTGACAGACTAACATACAGAGTAGTCGATTCAAACTAAGCTTATCTCTATCAGGGAAACAGGCAAAAAAGAGTTTGCTAAACAGGAATTAAGGTAAATAGATCCAAACTCATCTAATATGTAAATTAAAGCATAAAACCTCCTAAATCATTTTTATTATAAAAAAAATATATTAGTAATGAAACAACCAAAACTTCATAATCATAATTCGCATCAATTCAGTGAAAAAATACAAATTTCAAGACTTAAGAGTTTCGGGACAACCCAACTGCAATGCCTGTAAAAAAAAATTACACATTTCTATCCATTACACACCCCCCACTCATTTTGCCACCTTTAATATAAACAGAAAAAGTTGAGAATTTGAAGAGCATGTCACTAACAAGTATACACTGCTTACCGTTTTGCGAGCATGATCTTGACTGACATCTTCTAGAACTAATTCTGGATCAAGAAGCATCCTTGACTGTAATAGATAATTAGCAAACAGAAAGATTTTAAGAGACATATTCAGCTCGTATATTTCAATATACAATTCATATTCATGTACTCTTCAAGCCTACAGCATTCAGATATCCTATCAATTCCTAACATGTAACCCAAACAGAAAAATTACATTAACTAAATTCAAGTTTGCTAATGATTGATGTTTCTAACCTCATCATAACCTGTAAGCCAAACACGAGGTGTTTGATAATATTTATCATACCTGAAAGAACAAAAAGCAAAAAGAAACAGGAGTGTCACTTCATAAACAGCAAGCCAAGAAGAATCTAAATAAATTAATGTATCATCGTAAACAGCAAACCCAGAAAAATAAACAATAAAATTTAAACATACATTGATTTTCAATATAACATAGAATTAGTGAGGTTGAACTTACGTAATACTAACATCATAAGTTCGAGTTCTTAAAATATTGTCATCATCAGGCTCATGAGCAACAAGATATGTAGGCTGAAGGGTTGCCTGAGAATTTAAAATAGAAAATTTCAGCAAATGTATTCTTGTTTGTTTCTAATATTTCAATAGAGCACTCTAGAATTCTTAACAATTTAGTCTATTACTGATATTTAGTCAAAATTTATAGTATATATTCCACAATAAAGTCAATTCCTTCGATTCTAAGAAGACAGCTTCCAGATATCCAATTACACGAAATTAAGTCATTACCCATTACATAGCTTAAACATGAGAAAAGGGACTGACACATTGTTTATATGTTTGGTTCCTTCAACCAGTTTATACTAAGGCCAATATAATGTAAGTATCTTACAGGATCTGTCTCAATAAGGTTGTCAGATTCTTCAAGTTCTTCCATGTCTGGGATGTCATCTTCTTCCTCGGTGCCAAAATATGAAGGAATTGACTGGATTGTATTTTTCTTGCTTATTTCTAGGCTTTCCATAGAAGGAACATTCTCCTCCTCATCATCCTTGGTATCTATAAAGATAGTTAAACTAAGTACAAAACTTATTCACTTAATATTTATAGTCTCTATAAGAATACATACCTTTTGGCTGTCCATGAGTAGCCAACCAGCCATCATTTTCTTCATCATCAAGCAATATCTCCCCACCAGCAGCTTCATATTCTTCTTGTATTGATGCAACTCTTCGCAAGCAAGGAACTGAATGAAGTCCATATTAAACTTAAGATAGATATTACATGCAAAAAAGCATTATATAAGAAAACATTTATGCTTTCTTTTGTATAGATGAAACCATGAACGAATTATAAGACCATAGAACTCATGTACAAATAAAAAACTGCAAGCTCAGTGAGAATTAAGATTGGTATTTCCAATACAATAATAATGTATCAAAAAATTTGGATGCTAATGGCAACACTATTTTACCATTTCTAGTTATCAAAAACTGTTTATCTGATGGCAAATATGGCTTTCTCTTGTTTGGATCACCTGATTCCCTACAAAGAAAATGAAAGTGAGTTATTTATAGGGCGTAAATTAGAATGTGTATTTTCACTGACCACAAGCTAAATTAACAATATACCTTATTCGTGTTTTGAAACTCAAGAGTAATGCTCATTATAAAAAAAATTCTATGCAGAACCCAATTCCAATCTTTCAGACTCAGCAGAACCTAAATTAATGAAGTCCTAGGGAGTACATCATACTGTGCATATATCTTCGGCAACAAATAAATTTCAGAAAAAAAAATCAGACTTCCAAATGAAATGGAAATCTAATGAAGTACACATGGTTCAAGAATAATCGAATATAACACTGGCATAAATAAAGGGCACATTTCTATGTTCCATACTTCAATCAGTATGATTACTTCAATGCACTAAAAATATAACACAAGAACTTAAAAGCTGCAAGTATAGCAGCTCAATCCCAATGGCGCACCCTCCTATCAGTTGAGGAAATGAGAAGCACTTTTGACGCAACATTACACATTCTCTTTCACGCTTACATTATTAACCACTTAACCAGTGTACAAACTTTTGGTCAAAGAGAGTAATAAACTAAAGTTATCTGTATAGGCCAAACATCACAGGCTAAAAAAGAAAGAGCAGCTAATATTTTTATGGAGGCAAGAAGAGTACTTAGCAGGAAAGTATGTTCCACTATGGGACTGTGGGATAGAAGGCAATTAATTGTATATTTGTATAAATAAACCTAGACCTATATATGCTCCCAAGCATAAACTTTCTGTATATTTTGCTCACTTCTTACTGTACTTGGTAATAAGGAAGGTACAAATCATAGAACCACACCATGTTTGTTAATGTCATCGAGATTTCTGACAATATAGCATGCTAACTTGTGTTAAACATAGCTCTGAGTTATTAAAAACGTTGGGAGCCCTATGACAAAAGTAATAGCTTATTCCTCTATTCCATAAGCAGTTTGTAGAAGCAAGAAACCCTCCAATTCCTCAAATACCCAGATGCAAGAATGCATTCTAAATCTGCGTAAGATAAGTCATCTAGCGTACGATTGCAGTTCCATGACCAGATTCTACCATGGTAGCAGGCTACTTTCATGCAAAACTATATATTTGCTTCAGCAATGGGACATAGTCATTCATACTGACCTAATTAATTTTCTTACAAATAAAAGGTCCGAATTTCTCAATCCTCCGCCTCTAAAACTGTTTAAAAAACATCTCTGATTCACTCTAATTGCTCCTGCTTTCATGTGCCTCTCTAATCTCTCCATCATACAATACTTTCTCATACGAATTCAATGAAAACATGGATAGCATAACAGAACCCCCAATTCCTAGGCAGATTACCTTTCCCCCCCACAAAATCAATCACGTCTTCTAAAACCATCACTCATGATTCAATTCCAATGAATTTTAACTACAAGATGACATCTACGTACAACAACAACACTCGATGAACAGTTAAATATCATAAATCAACGATTCACAAAACGAAAGGCGAATCTACCATGACCAAGTAGGGCATTTGGATACGAGATTGTCTCCGGCGACGACGAATTCGTTAACGCTGAGTACGCCTTTCTCCTTGAACGCAGATACAGTCCTAGGGCTGGTGATCCTCTCAACCGTGCCTTTGAACGCCTCGTGAAGCTTTTGCGATAAAACCATCTCCAATTAACCACGGATACAGGATCGGAAATTGGGAATCGAATCGAATCGAATCGAATGATGATGAATTATAGTGGAGGATTAGAAAATCGATCGATCAGAAACCCTAGAAAGAAGAATCTGGAAGGGATTTTGGGGATTTGGAATAACGTAGTGATAATAATTTGAGTATACGTTAACCACTACGAACACGAATGACGGAATCAACGTGGAGCGATCATAGGGTAAAGTTATGTCATGTGCATCGACTCTTCAAGCGACACCAATTTTTTTTTTTAACGATAAATAAATAATCCAGCTTCGAAAAATATATATTAATTTAATCGGGTTTATTTATTCGTGTCCCGGTCAGAATCGCACAACGATCCCGTTTATTTTAATTAGGCTCACTATTCGTGTTCCAACCAGAATCGCATCCCCAACCCCCTCAAGAGAATTTCTCATTACTGGAAAAACCTACTAACTTAACTCTGAGCGTAAATTACAGATTTTGTCCTTTAAGTATACTTAAAATTATAGATCTTGTCCATAAACTTTTATAATTACACTGAACGTCCTTTTTTTAAAAACTTATCACGTTTTATGTTCTTTCTACTAACTGAAGTTAACTTTTTCAGTTAGTTTTTTGTAAAAGACCATTTTACCCTTATCCCTTAAAGGACGAAATCTGTAATTTTCACTAATCTTTTATATTTTTTTCTTTTTGTTTTTATTTTATTTATTTTATTTATCTCTAATTTTTTTCTCTTTTCTAACCACTTTTATTTTAATAAACTTATTTTCTTAATGGTTATTTTACCCTTAACCCTTAAAATGACAAAATATGTTATTATTAATCTTTTATTATTATTATTATTTTAATTTTATTTTATTTTCTTTACTATTATTATTTTTAGACCCTTTTGTTTAAAGAAATAATCATATATATTAGTAGTAATTTAATTTTATTTTTTTATAAAATGTAATTTTATTTATAGATTTTTATTTTTTTATAATTTTTTTATTTGTTCAATTTGTTCATTACCTTTGTAATAAAACTAATAGAAATCAGACAACTAAATTTTTACATTTTTTGATACAAGATTCTTTAACCGTTTCAAGTTATTTGTTTAGGGTTTATATTCGAAACCGTTGGCATAAAGTACGATTTTAGTTTATGATATGAATTTTTATTTTTTTGTATTCAATCAAATGGTTTATTTTTAAATATAAATATAATATGATAGCACGTTACTTTAATTTAAATTAAAAAAACTAAAAGGTAACTAAAGAACTACTAGGAGTTTTTAAAATAAAAAATCATTCAATTTTTTTTATTAAATGTACTTTTATTCATGATTTTATTAAACTGTTAATAATAATTTTTTATCAACAGAAATCAAAGCCAAACCATTTAAAATTAAAACGAAACCGAACCAAACAATTACCAAAGGTTTGCTTTGGTTTGGTTTTACGATTAAGTTTATTGAACCTTTTTTCAGTAAAAACGCTTAAATACTCCATATATCTATTTTAATTATATGTATAGCTCAATTAGAATAATTATAACTAAGTAAAATATAAAAAAACCATATACTAAAATCATACGGTCTCTAATAGGTTTCTAATATAACCCGTAAGTCAAACTATTTAAAATAGTTGAAAATTCTTATACCAAAAAGGTAATAGAAAAACGATGATGAAACAAAATCGATTACTAGTTTAAATTTATAACATAAAAAATACTGTAAGCTCTCCATCTTGTTCTCGTATGACAAGAAAGTTAGATAACTAATTTTTAAAATAAAAAAATATAATAAATAAAAAAACTATAGATAAAATTATATTTTATAAAAATTATTTAAGTAATAATATTAAGTTTATAAAATAAAAATTGATTAAAAAAGATAAAGTAAATAAAATAAAAACAAATGAAAATAGTAAAAGATTAAGGAAAATTATAGATTTTGTCCTTTAAGGGATAAGGACAAAATAGTACATTCACACAAAACTAACTTAAAAAGTTAACTTCAGTTAGTAGAAAAGATATAAAATGTGATAATTTTTAAATAAATGACGCTCGGTGTAATTATCAAAGTTTAAGGACAAGATCTATAATTTTAAACATACGTAAAGGACAAAAATTGTAATTTACTCTGACATGTTTTATTATACATATCATAGGTATCTCATTTTAATCAATTGGCTAATGATCATTTGTCTTCACGTTACACCAAATATTATTATTATCTTTCTATTATATATATATATATATATATATATATATATATAATATATATATATATATATATATATATATATATATATATTATATATATATATAATTACCAATTTTCTTATACTTTATGAGTTGTCAACATGTTTTAGGGGTTGTACTCAATTTTTATCTTATTCGTTTTAATCTTTAATTTTTTTTTTCATTTTAACACAATACTTTTACATTTTCAACAATTTAACCCAATTTTTCTTACTTTTAACTTCGACCTCTGTACTTTTTATATATTAAATTTTTTTGTTTTACGTTTCGGTTTACATTTTGTGAGTTAACATCCTGTAATGTGCGTGTGTAGTTTAACGTTTTACGCCTTATTTTTCTTCATGTTTAACGGTACCGTCGCAACACACTTGTCCAAGATCAATTTAGGGGTTGTTTGGAAAATTCTGAATAATTAAGTGCTGAACCAATAAGAGGTTTAAACCATTAAGTGATGAACCATTAAGAGGTCTAAACCATTAAGAGCTAGTATATCGTTTAACTATTCAAAAGCAAATGTCTGATCAATTCAGATAAAAGGTCTTAACCATTCAGCATTAAAACTCTTAACTATTCAGCATTAGTATAATGCTTAACCATTCAAAGGCAAATGTTAGAACCATTCAGACATTTGTTCGCGAAACAAACAGCCTGAACCATTAAAAGGCTGATTAAAAGGCTGCCAAACAGCCCCTTAGTTATGTTTTATATGTTTTATGTTTCGCATAACCGTGGTGTGTCATTGGTTTTACATTTTGTTCGGCGGTCACTGACGGTAGTGTGCCTTTGGTGATACTTAGCATGGTTTTACGTCTCCCGCAACGCTGAGACTTAATACTAGTTATATTATAAGTTTAGAAATTATATTATGATTGAATAAATTTATTAAATTTACAACTAATAATCAATGTTTATAAGTTAAAAAGTAATTTTGTTAGATAAGATATGATTATATTTTCATAAAGTTTTGATTACATTTTTAATAAGTATAATCATGTTTTAATTTATTAACAAAAATGTTTAATGATTTAAAAATATATAATATCATTAACATATAATATTTAATATTATTAATGAAGAGAAATGATGACATGTGATAACTGTTAGATTAATTAGAAAGTCAAAGTTAGTGAATAAAAGTCAAATTGTATTTGTTAGTTGGTTGTTATTTGTTTTCGTTTGTATAGTATAAAATGGGTTCTAATATTTTTGTCTTAGCCCTATATTCATATTGAGTAATAATACAACTTTATTTTTCTTTGTTCTTGATCTTGAAATCATCTTTGATTCCTGGTATCGAATTTAACTTTTGGTATCAGAGCTTCGGTGAAGAAGATGATACCACCGCCTTGATTTGAACATGTGGGGGCTGACTTTTGAAATCAAGATTCGAAGGACTGGATTCTAACCTCAAGTCATCATGATTAGAGACAACGTCATGATTGGAATTCTCTTAAGACAAGATTCGCCAGAGTTGATCAAGTGAAGAAAGCAAGGTTACAAACCCTGAGACTAGAATTCGCATCGATCAATATGAAAGATGGGGAAACCATTAATGAATTTGCTGGGAAAATTACTGCAATCTCATTAGAGGCGAGGGATCTGGCTACTCCATTCGAAGGCAATGTTCTTGTTCGAAAATTGTTGGATTCGGTATCGGAGCGGTTCATTCAGATGGTGGCCTCCATTGAGCAGTATATTGACATCGATACAATGCCTTTACAAGAAGCAATTGGTAGATTGAAGGCATTCAAAGAAAGAACTGCCACAAAATTGAAGCAGTTAATGCTAAAGGACGATCAACTGCTACTCACTTACTCTGAATGGCAGTCGAAACAAAAGGAATTGGAATTAAAGAAGAAGAGCTCCGGTGCACGATCAAACAGAAGAAGAGGTCGATTTAACAACAAAGGAAAAAACACGGATCGAGACTTATCATGATCTCAGTTGTGTGTCGATCTACAAGGAAAAAGAAAGTCATGAATCAAGTGATTCAAATGCGAGACCTAAGGTCATTACGCATCCGAGTGCCCATCAAAGAAGAAAGAATCTAAAGCCAATTTGACTCAGATGGTGGAGGATGATGAGCCAACATTGTTAATGATTGTTAAAGAACGACACCAAAAGGAAATGGTGTTCTTGAATGATACAAAGCTAAATCCTTCTAAATATGAAGTCGAGAATATAGCAGAAGATGTGTGGTATCTCGACAACGAAGCTTCAAACCACATGTCTGGAACCAATTTGTAGTCTCAGTGCTTGACCGTAATATTGGAGGACGTATAAGGTTCAGAGACGGATCCATCGTGTTAATCGAAGGAAGAGGGTCAACTGTAGTACAATGCAAAAGTGGGTAACAAAGAGTACTCATCAAAGTCCACAACATCCCCCAACTCAAGAGTAACATCCTAAGTCACTGAGATGGGTTGCGAAAAATGAATGAAAAGAGACTTCCTTTGGCTATATGAATGCGATAGGAGACTCCTTATGAAAGTGCAAAGATCTCAAAACAGGTTGTACAAAATCTAGTTACTAACTGGTCCTCCCAACAGCCTATTGACATGCCTGGACGAAAAGTCATAGAGATAGCATAATCAACTGGTGCACACAAACTTTGTGCAATAAAGGAAATGACCAATAAAGAATTGGTACAAGGGTTGCCACAAATAAACCAACTGTTGGACCAAAAGAACCAATGAGCCTGATCAGAAAAACCTCCAAGTCCCACAGACATTACAACTGCTGAAGAAGATCACAACAGCTGAAGACGTCAGTTGATTACAAGGTCTGAAGACAAAGTCTGAAGACAAGATCTAAAGATTTCTACTGAAGACAAAGTCTGAAAGTAAAGTACTGAAGATAAAGTCTAAAAGTAAAATACTGAAGACAAAGTCTGAAAGTAAAGTACTGAAGACAAAGTCTGAAAGTAAAGTACTGAAGACAAAGTCTGAAAGTGAAGTACTGAAGACAAAGTCTGAAAGTAAAGTACTGAAGACAAAGTCTGAAAGTAAAGTACTGAAGACAAAGTCTGAAAGTGAAGTACTCAAGACAAAGTCTAAAGCTATCAGTTGAAGACAACGTCTGAAATAAAAGTCTGAAGAACAAAGACTGAAGACAAAGACTGAAGACCAGAGTGATCAGTAGTTGTCACAACAGCTGAAGTTATTAACTTCAGTAGTTGTCACAACAGCTGAAGTTATTAACTTCAGTAGTTGTGATGGTTTTCCTTTTCAGTACTTGTAATTTACCTTTTAGTAGTTTATAGTTTCAGTAGTTTTAGTTCAGTAGTTTTATGTTCTTGTACTTAGCATTCTATGAGATGTGATCAGTTGTTGAGAACATTCTCAGTAGTTTGCATAGTTTCAGTTGTTTGTATAATTCTGTTAGATGTCACTATCAAGTGACATCAGCAGACGTCACATTCCTTATATAAGGAATGTTGACCTAATTGTAACGTGTGACTTTCAGCCACCACGAAAGCATTTGAATGAAATATTCCTTTTGCAGAATTCTCTCTCTCTCTCTCTCTATAACCGTGTACCATTCCATTGAATATCAATTGAGTTCTTGCTAAATTGTTTAATTCATTGTTCGAATTCCGCTGCAATCTACTCTAGTTAATCAAACTTAAATCACTGATCCTTACAAATGGTATTAAGAGCAGGTTAATCATTGATCGATCTAACAATTGATCATTGAAACTGCAATTTCAATATCTAAGTTTGATCGAATTAGCATATTTGCAAGAATTGGTTATAGAGATTGAATTTCTGCTGCTTTCGGTTATTTGCTTTGAGATTCCTCTTGGTTCGTATTGAGTTTGTTGTGTTTTGCGCTAAATCGGTTAAAACTTAATTGAATTTGATTGAATCTAAGAATGACTACTCCTTCTAATGACCCTCACAATACTAGCTCCTCAACCAAGCCTCTGATGCTGGTTAGGACTGAGTATAACATATGGTAACGAAGAATGCTCCATCACCTGTCTGTTAACAGTTCAGGTTGTTGGACATCTGGGGTACATTGGTCCACACAAGCCTATGGTGAACAATCCGAAAACCAACCAAATGGTTCCGAAGAATAAGGAACAATACTCAGATGAGGATCGAAAATTGTTTGAGATTGATGCTAAAGCCCATGGAATTTTGGCCATGGCACTGCCGAATAAAATCTATTCTGGGCTTATGCATCATGAAACTGCTTATGACCTCTAGAATGCATTGAAAGAACAATTTGGTGGAACAGATGAGGTCTTAGCAAACAACAGAGAAATCCTTGCCCAACAATATGAGACATTCTCTCATAGGAAGGGTGAGACACTGACTCAACAGTTTGAGCGTTTTTCCTGTTTGATCTCTGAGCTGAAAATGGTCAAACATGAATACACTAATAGCCAGATGAACAACAGATTCCTCAAATCACTGCCTGAGAGATGGGACACATATACCATTGTCCTACGCTCCAATGCAAATCTGGATAGCCTATCTCTCACCCAACTCCATGGGAAACTGCTTACATTTGAAAGAGAGATAGAGCAGAAAAGGAAACTGGCATCATCAGGAAAGCTCACTGATGACTTTGTACCAGGGAACACTGCCTTGGTTGGTCATGAGTCAGAATATGCTGCATCAGAAAGCCATTATGATAAGCATATAGATTTCTCTTCAAACAGTTCTGATCATGCATTTGTTAGTGTTGATAGCCAGTCAGGCTGTAATAGTGACAATTTGTGCTTCATTATGGATGATTTGAAAGGTATTGCTGATGATGACTTAGAAGAGATGGATATTCTGAGCCAAATGGCCTTGATTAATATCAAATCTCAAAAGTTCTACAAGAGAACTGGTAGGAAATTTCCAGGACTCTCTGGCAAAACCAAAGTTGGTTTTGACAAGAGTAAGTTGAGGTGTCACAAATGCCACAGGCTTGGGCACTTTGCAAGAGAGTGTAGATCAACTGGATCTAACTCCTCTGCACCCTTTGTGACTTTTCCAAGCAGTAGTTCACAAAACAAAGGGCAACATCCAGCTAGTTCTGGTCATCACTCACAACCTTTATCTCCTGCATATTTTGTCCCTCAGGGTCCAATGCCATATCTATATCCCTGCTATTACATGCCACAACCAAATCAAGTTCAAGCTTCTATTGCACAACAACCTCAAGCCTTACCTGAGCCTCAACCATCTCAATCACAGCTTCTTCACCCCTGGTGCTGTTGACTGGAGTAGTTTACCAGATGATCTTTCTGGTAATGAGCAATTATTTGCTAGTGATGGTCAATATGGTAGTGAACATCCTTTTGGGAATCTTGCTCTCATGGCCCTGGAGTCTACTGAGGGTTCATGCTCCAATACATCTTCATCACAGGTAACCCAGGTATCCTTTGAGGCTAAGGCCAAGCTATGTTCTGAATCTTGCATAGCTGAATTTATCTCTATTAGAGAGGCAAATGTAGCATTAATAAATCAAAATCTTGAGCTTGAGCAAACCCTTTCCAAAAGAAAAGCTGAGTATGAGTCTGTCCTTAAAGATAAAGATGATGAGATTTATAAGCTTAAATGCCAATTAAATGATGAAAAGGCTAAGGTTGAGGTCATTCTTGAGAACCACAGAGATCTCAAAGAAACACTTGCAGCTACCCAAGTTGAGTGTGACCGCTGGGTATCATCCTGCAAGGGATTTAAAATGCTTCTCAGCAAGCAAACAGCTTCGAATGTGAAGTTTGGAATAGGTTACAATCACATTGCACCACCTACAGATTTTACTCCAAAATCAATAGTAAAACCTGAAGGTGAAAGTAATTTCCAAACCACATCATCATGTGTATCATCCTCAAGAGATCACCTAAAATCAGAAGATGAAATCAGTGTTGATACCTCAACAAATCAATTGCCTGATGGGTTAACTACTGATAAGCACATGAAGCTGAGTACTTCAGATGTTGTCCCTTAAAGTACCTCAAGTACTGAAGGGCAAGTCAACATCTGAAAAGCATTTCAAATCAACTGAAATAAAAGGATTAACAACTGCTGAGGAATCTATCATACGGTCTTTCAGGACGGATAGAGAACAGCTGAAGAACAAGTCTTCAGTTGTTACAGATCCTTCTGTACTTAACACAAGTACTGAAAGGAGGAAAGTACTAAAGATCACACCTTCAGTAGTTTCCACTTCAGCAGTTGATCAATCCAAGATGAAGAATAAGCCATGTGACATATGTGGTAAATTCAATCATCTTTCTGATGAATGTTGGTACAAAAAGGGTTCCAAACTCAACAGAGATAAGCTCATTAAAATGCAGATGGATGAAATGAAAAATGAGTTTGAGACCAAGTTTGTACCACAGTCATCCCAAATTGATAAACCCAAGGCTTCACCCAAATCCAAAAAAAGGATAGGGTTTATCATAAAACAACTGATAGTGTTCCTCATGATAAAAATCAGACTAAGTCTGTGAATTTCAAGGAGGAAATGATGGGCCACAAGAACTCATCAAAACAAGTACTGATGTGTCACAAGAGTTGAAAGCTTTAGCTACAAATCAGACACAACTTGTTATGATGGTTCAGCATTTGTTGGGGAGAGTTAACCAACTAGATGCACCTGTGATCAAACCACTAAAAAGGTATTCCAAGCCCAAATCCAAGGAATCCATTTCAGCACCATCTCCACCTTCATCAGCTGTTAATCATGAGAAACAAGTTATGGTTAAATCTGTTGATGAAAACAGACCCAAAACCAAAAAGGTTCCTTCTGATGAATGCAGGGTTCTTCAGCATGCCAAAGAAGCATCTGGTATGTAGACAGTGGAGGATCTATGCATATGACAGGGAGCAGTTCTCTTCTTAATGACTACTCTCAAGGAAATAAGAGATTTGTTTCATTTGGAAATGATGCTTAGGGTTACATCATCGGGAAATGATATGTGTCTAATGGAGAAATCAGATTTGATGATGTTAACCATGTGGAGAATCTCAAGTATAATCTACTGAGTGTCAGTCAGATGTGTGATAAAAGGCACGTTGCACTTTTCACAAGCCAGAACTGCTGGATTGTAAGGCCCCATTCCCGGGACGCTTACAGCTGGGTTCTCATCGCAAATAAAACATATAATTACATTTGTGTTTCATAAATCGCAGCGGAAAACTAAAACAATCTTTCATTTCCATGTAAATGATTTTGCAAATTAATACAACATTCATTACAAAATAGCTTGTTTGCATTACAATGCAAAAACATTAATCAAAAGAATGCCATCCCCAAAAGAGCTGAGTAGTCGCCCGTGCCATCCTCAGCAAACATTACCTGCCAACTGGAAACACATCAAAGTCAGCGTTGCTGAGTGAGTTCTAGTTTTATAAATAAAACATACTTT
This sequence comes from Flaveria trinervia, assembly GCA_025506515.1. NCBI lineage: Eukaryota > Viridiplantae > Streptophyta > Magnoliopsida > Asterales > Asteraceae > Flaveria > Flaveria trinervia. Next base: position 3,869,153 of record CM046452.1, read on the forward strand.
ACTTTCACATAAAACCGTTCGTTACTTTTACATGATCACACATCGTACGTACACATAGATAATATCATTGTTATCTTCTTCATTCGTTCATTCGTTCTTTCATTACTTTACTTGCGCATCGGACATCATCCATACCAATACCATGTGCTACACCCCGGTTAGTCGTAGCTACCGGGCCGAAGTCAACAAATGAACAGCTAAACGTATGCCACGGTACTAGGAGTAACCATCAGTCTTAGCTACTGGGCCGAAGTCAACAATGAACAGCTAAACGTATGCCACAGTACTAGGGGTGAGCGGTAGAGGTTCTACATTCAGGGTCAATCACCAAGAAGGACCCGTTATCCGATGTGTACAAGACGTTTCATTCGTTCATTAATACATGCATTCATTCATCATGTTCCTCTTTCTTCATCTTTCACTTTACGTTACATAATACTTCGTTCATTCATCATAACAGGTAAATCCATAGGAAAGATATTATACATCACACTATGGAACATTAACATGCATCAACATCACATCATACAGGGCAACATCATACATACACAACATGCAACATCATCACCCTCATCATGCCCGACATGCTTTCTAAGACCTTGATCGTCGTCTTAAAACTATTATGGGAACCTTTACATCAAAACTTACATCTGCACTTTCCCCCGAAAGTCAGAAGTCAATCTACACCTTCCTCGGGTTCAACAGCCCTATTCGGGCGTATGGACACCCTTCAGTCGCATGGCCTCCATGCGACTGAACATCATGCGATTGAACTAATACGGATGAACACCTATGCGAATGAACATCCAGTCGTGCGAATGGACAATGCGGATGAACACCTATGCGACTGGACCTTCAGTCGTGCGAATGGACCTTCAGTCGTGCGAATGGACCTTCAGTCGTGCGAATGGACCTTCAGTCATGCAAATGGACCTTCAGTCGTGCGAATGGACCTTCAGTCGTGCGAATGGACCTTCAGTCGCACCCTAATCGGCCGTATGGCCTCCATTCGGCCTCCAGTCGGTCGCCTAGCCCTAACTGATGCGGAATGCAGTTCATCCCGACTGCAGCCGAGGGTTTTCGGCCTCCAAACTCATCTAAACCCATTTTAAGCCTAAATCGACCATCTTAAACCTTAGGGATGCATACCATAACATTATTCAAGCACAACCAAGCAAGAAATCAAGCCCCAAACGGGTCCTACGCATACATACACGCATACATACGGGTTTTCACCCAAAAACGCGAAAAAGGGTCTTCAGATGTGTTCCAGCCCCAAAATCATTAAAAACATGTAAAAGAGGGGTCCTAGAACTCACCTAAACGAGCACAACGATAAGAGCTTCAATTTGGCTTGCTTCACGACGATTTTGGCGACCCGAACCGACCCGAACCGGCACTTTTCCTCTTTTTCTCTTCTTTCTCTCTTCTCCCCTTTCTTTGGCTGATTTGTGAGTGTGGGGGAGAGGGTAAGGGCTGCCCTCTCCCTTATATACTCCCCCTCACCCGACTTTCTTTCGTGGGCGAGTTTGGTCCCTCGACTTTGGACTTTATTTTCTTTTCTTTCTTCACCGGCTTCAAAATAATGAATATCCGGGTGTTACATGGATTCTGTCTTCCATAGCTCTGAGGCTGATTGACAAGGTATTGGATGAACATACTCTCCTGAAGGCCAACAGGATTGAAAGAGTATATGCCCTGGATTTGTCAAAGAAGATTGATTTGAAGGGTCATCCTTGCCTGTTCTCCAAAGCCTCTCCTCAGGAATCTAAACTGTGGCACAGAAGGCTCGGTCATGTAAATCTCAAAAACATGAATCAGCTGATCCACAATAGTTTAGTGAGAGGTCTACCAATAAAAGAGTTCCACTGTGATGAAACCTGCACTGCTTTTTTGAAAGGAAAACAACACAAAGTCTCATTCCCTCCTATTGAAGAACCTAAGTCCACTGCCTGCTTGTAGTTACTGCACATGGATCTATTTGGTCCTGTGAGAGTGATGAGCATGGCAAAGAAGAAATACTGTCTGGTAATTGTGGATGATTACTCCAGATTTGTATGGACTTTCTTCTTGCATTCAAAGGATGAGGTTGCTCAGATGATTATAAACTTTGTGTTGTATGTTGAGAAGCAGTATTCCCTATCAGTCAAGTGTATAAGGAGTGATAATGAAACAGAATTCAGAAACCATACACTTGATGATTTTTATCTCTCAAACACCAATCCAATAACAATTCGGGTAATTAAAACTACCTTTATACTCGATTTCATATGGAGATCAAAAGCCCTAACCCTTCGATCGATTACAATGTTCATATGGGGTTCAATTTGATCGAACATGGTTCTAGGTTTTATATGAGAATTGGGGTTTTCTTTCGAAATGGTTCTTAAGAATTAAAACCAGGTTATAATCGCGGCTGGAAGCCTGGTTCACTGGTTAAGACATTGTTCCCCATACATGAGGTCACGGGTTCGAACCCGGGCACCTCATGTAATTTTTTTTAAAGCCTTTTTGGCTTAAAATTAATTATAGAAAATTTGTAATAATTATAAAAATGAATTTTATAAACCCTAAATATTTTTAAAGGCATCTAATTATTTCTTAGAAATTTATTCTTGTAAAACTTTGTAATATAAATTTTTTTTACAAATGTAATAATTAAATATTTTTATAAAAAGTAGATTATTATACTTAAAGACATTAAATTAATATTAGACCTTATGTTATGGATTTATCATGATATTTACAGAATTTAAATATCATTTTATAAAAATCACAAGTTATTTACAAAGGATCTATTTCCTTAAAAATAAATAAATCTCATAAATGGTATTTTTATAATAATTTATTAACTTTATAAAAATCCCCAAAATTCTAATACTCTAGTTCATGTTAACTCGTTAATCTTATTATTAACCTAAATCTTATAATATTTATATATTTAGGTGCCTTGTGACGTTTTATCTTGGAACGGCATATTTTATTCTTATTAATCTTCATTATATACTTATTTGACAAGTGAGTTTTCCTTGCCCCTTTTTCATATTTTCACACTAATTTGGGGTGAAACATGATAGCTTATACATGATACACTTATACACATTTGAGACTTGTAAATCACATGCAATTCAACTTATTATTTTGTCATGGTTATTTGTGTATTGTAAGTGATTATATGAGATACATAGTTTGTTTACAATCATTAACTATTGCTAGCCTGGCGACGTCTTAGATCTTTGGGCCTGACAAGCCTATTTGGTGCTAAAGCCGAGGTATTGCCGGCTCCTGATGACGTATGCTTGTTCATCATGGGAACCAAATACACTTAGCCAATCTTTTATACTTGTAATCAAGTCGAGGTTTGGTTGTAACGATATGTGTTCTATAACCTTACTTGCTTATGACCTATGACATGAATTGCTACTTGTAACCTTTTTCATATTATGTATGAAAACCTTGGAAACTCACCAACTATTTTTAGTTGACTCTTATTTTTATCATGTTTCAGGTCAACCTCAAGCTTAAAGTGATCTTTTTGAAGCATGCTATAATCTAGGACTTGGACCTAGTAAATGAAATAAAAGTTTACTTTATGTTTTGTTGCGTTTGAACTTTTACTTGTTTGGGACTTATGATTGTATTTCATTTCAAGACTTATGATAATAATATTTACATTTTAATATAGCGTTATGTGGCTGTGAACAATCTTAACCCTCACATCTCGACGTTTCCGCCATCAAGGTTGGGGTGTGACAATCCATTCAAGCAATGAAGAAACAAGCTCTGAGGCTGTAGACTCTTAGGCATACATTCCAACATCAAATAGAAAGAGTGAGGATTTGGCCAGACCCCAGGGTAATTTCCAGAATACACAAGAAGAACATACCAAGTAGATATCATGGCCAAGTGAAAAAAACTTTGAATGCTGCAATTATGTTGGCTATGGTAGTCTCACCCTGGGAGATTATAGAAGAATTCAAGAGAGCACATAACTCAAAGACAACCCCTCAATCTCTACTTGAGAACAAAATGATCAAGAAGGGGCTGTTATACAAGAGAATTGAAGATCTTCAAAAGAGTGAACTCCAGTTATTGCTAGAAGGCTCTCATCTAGATGAACTCGCATACAAAGAGATCACAACTGTTGAGTTGAAGAATGGGAAGACAGTAAGGTATCTGTCTGAATATTATGGCCCTAAGTTCTTCTTTGAGGGAGAAGCAGAAGAACTCACCAAGGAGGAACAAGTTGTTCTCCTTGAGGCCTATGCAAGAGAGTCTTACAGACTCATCAATGGGAATTAGGTTTCATGGTTGGGACAAGACTCTGTGTCCAGTTTCCCCAAGACAAAGTTCCCTTCCACAATTAGATTAGAACCTTTTCCCGGCCTGTGCTTACATGATTACCTCTAAAGCTGATCAAGAGGGTGTTTCTGCCAAAGAATAAGTGGGATCATCAATAAACTTAGAGGTTTTGGCTGCATTGGTTTAGGGGGAGTTTGTTGGACCAAAAGAACCAATAAGCCTGATCAGAAAAACCTCCAAGTCCCACAGACATTACAACTGCTGAAGAAGATCACAACAGCTGAAGACATCAGCTGATTACAAGGTCTGAAGACAAAGTCTGAAGACAAGATCTGAAGATTTCTACTAAAGACAAAGTCTGAAAGTAAAGTACTGAAGACAAAGTCTGAAAGTAAAGTACTGAAGACAAAGTCTGAAAGTAAAGTACTGAAGACAAAGTCTGAAAGTAAAGTACTGAAGACAAAGTCTGAAAGTGAAGTACTGAAGACAAAGTCTGAAAGTAAAATACTGAAGACAAAGTCTAAAAGTGAAGTACTGAAGCTATGAGCTGAAGATAACGTCTGAAACAAAAGTCTGAAGAACAAAGACTGAAGACAAAGACTAAAGACCATAGTGATCAGTAGTTGTCACAACAGCTGAAGTTATTAACTTTCAGTAGTTGTGATGGTTTTCCTTTTCAGTACTTGTAATTTACCTTTCAGTAGTTTTAGTTCAGTAGTTTTATGTTCTTGTACTTAGCATTCTATGAGATGTGATCAGTTGTTGAGAACATTCTCAGTAGTTTGCATAGTTTCAGTTGTTTGTATAATTCTGTTAGATGTCACTATCAAGTGACATAAGCAGGCGTCACATTCCTTATATAATGAATGTTGACCTAATTGTAACGTGTGACTTTCAGCCACCACGAAAGCATTTGAATGAAATATTCCTTTTGTAGAATTCTCTCTCTCTCTCTCTCTCTATAACCGTGTACTATTCCATTGAATATCAATTGAGTTCTTGCTAAATTGTCTAATTCATTGTTCGAATTCCGCTGCAATCTACTCTAATTAATCAAACTTAAATCAATGATCCTTACACCAACCAAGTCACGTATGTGAGGTATGTCTTGAAGCCAAACAAACTAGAGTAGTGTTTCCATCCCAATCAACTTACAAAGCAACAAATCCACTCAAACTATTATATGTAGACATTTGTGGACCTATCGTCCCAAAAACTCCAGCTAGGAGCAGGTACCTTATGTTGATTGTGGATGACTACACTAGATACATGTGGGTGTATATTTTGAAGTCCAAAGACCAGGCACTTGAATTCTTCAAAATATTTACGACCAGATTCGAAAACGAACTAGGACTTCAGGTGAAAACTCTCCGCTTCTATCGCGGAGGGGAATTCTCCTCACACGAATTCAGGCAGTACTATGATAGAGAAGGGGTAACTAACTTACTACACCTTACACGCCATAACATAATGCCACTGTATAAAGAAAGAGTCAAACAGTGCTAAACATGACGAGATGTCTACTTAAGACCATGGAACTGCCATAAATGTTATGGGTAGAAGGAGCGAGACACTCCATGTACATTCAAAATAGAATAACAACAAAGGCACTAAATTCGAGTACACCTTATGAAAAGCTAAAAGGGAGAAAGCCAAGAATAAACAACCTAAAGGTATTTAGTGCGTAGGACATATGAAGACAGTTACGCCAAGACTAAAGAAACTCGAGGACAGAAGTGCTCCCATGGTCTGTTTGGGAGCTTAAAAAGGAACAAAATGATTTCGAATGTATGGTGTGACCAAGAAGAGAATAGCGGTGAGCCGAGACGTAAGCTTCGCGGAAGAAAAGAAATAGGACTAGTCGGTCACGGATAAAGACAATTAGAACCTTAGTCTATCTTCGGTCAATTTCTACATGCATGAGGAAATGTCACGGAATTATGAGATGGCTCAAGAAATCATTAATGAAGATAACTAAGGAGGTATAAGTAGCCAAGGTGATCCAAGTACGTCCATAGGCATGGAAGCTAAAGCCACACATGGTTCAAACTTATCAGGCATGATAGGGGAAGGACCTGATCAGCCAACAATAAGGAGATCAACCAAAACTTCACAACTGCCCTCAAGGTTAAACGACTATATGCTACTAGGAGGTATGGAGACTGACTGTGGTGAGTATGATGAATTCTTGTTGCTTCAAGAAGACGAGCCTATACCATATCAAGAGGTAGCCCAAGAGAAAGTTTGGAAAGAAGCTATGGACAATGAAATAAATGCAACAGAAAGAAATAAGACATGGGTGTTGGAAGATGCACCACCACAGTCAAAGCCGATAGGTTTAAAGTGGGTTTTCAAATTGAAAAAGGATGCAACAGGGAAAGTTACAAAGAATAAAGTGTGTCTAGTCGCAAAAAGGTACGTACAACAATAAGGAGTTGATTACGAAGAAGCATTTGCGGCAGTTGCAAGAATAGAGACAATTAGATTGATACTGGCACTAGAAGCGAAGATGAGTTGGAAGTTGTATCATATAGACATAAAGGCTGCATTTATGCATGGAATGTTAAAGGAGGAAGTATATGTAAAACAACCGTTAGGGTATGAAGTGAAAGGTGCTGAACAAAAGGTCTATAAGCCGATCAAGGCTTTGTATGGGCTTAGACAAGCTCCAAGGGCCTAAAACAAGTGACTTGAGGTCTTAACTAATACAAGCTTTGTAAGATTCCTGAGGGAAGCAACGGTGTATATCAAAGTTAAGCCGTTATCAACAATTGTACTTGGTGTGTATGTTGATGATCTGGTAGAAGCCAATAGTGTATCAAGGGAAGTAGAAGAATTTTAGTGAGGAATGAAATTAAGGTTCAAGATAATAGATTTGGGTTTGTTATTTTATTATCTCGGGCTGGAAGTGACACAAAAGTCAGGAGACATTTTGATCAAGTAGGCAACTTACGCGAGTAAGCTGATTCGAGCATCGGGGATGGAAGATTGTAATGAAGCAAAGTTCCTGATGGAGCCTGGAGTGAAAGTTGACAAGGTGGAATTTGGGAATAGTACTGACTCGATTGAGTATAGAAGATTGATTGGATCACTAAGGTATCTTACTTAGGCTAGACCAGATTTGATGTATTCGGTGGGTCTTATGAGTAGGTATATGCAAAAACCAAAGGAAATTCATATGAAAGTGGTTAAGCATATTATCTGATATGTAAAAGGAACATTGTGTTATGGAATAAGGTACAAAGTCTTGAAGGTTGAAGGCTTAATGGGGTACAATAACAGTAACTATTCAAGTTGTGAAGGTGATGGAAGAACACATCAGGTCATGTGTTTTACTTTAATGGTTTACTGGTTTCTTGGTGTTCACAAAACCGTGGTGTTATCTAGTTGTGAAGCTGAGTTCATGGTGGCAACATCTTCTCCGTGTCAAACGTTATGGATGTGAGGGCTGCTTGAAGAGATTACTGGGAAACCACAAGAATCGGTGGCGATAAAAGTTGATAATAGGTCTGCTTTGGCTCTAATAGAAAATCCTTTTTTTCATAGGAGATCAAAACATATAAATACTAAGTATCATTTTATACGTGAATGTATCGAAAGGAATCATATTCAAGTTGAGTTCGTGAGTAGCAATATGCAGCGGGAAGATATACTCACTAAGGCGTTGCCTAGGTTAAAGTTTGTTGAAACGAGAATGTTGATTGGAGTTGAGAATTTAAATGAAGAAGTTTGGAATTAAGGGGGAGAATGTTAGATTAATTCCAAAGTCAAAGTTAGTAAATAAAAGTCAAACTGTATTTGTTAGTTGGTTGTTATTTGTTTTCGTTTGTATAGTATGAAAAGGGTTCTAATATATATGTATTAGACCTAATCTTCATATTGAGTAATAATAAAACTTTATTTTTCTTTGTTTTTGATCTTGAAATCGTCTTTGATTCATGGTATCCAATTCAACATGATTGAGAAGATAACACATGACATCAATTATTTTGCTTTATTAGTAGGTATAGTAATTAAAAGTTCATGTATTAACATTTTATTATTTCTCATTAAAACTTTCTTGTTTCTTTTTTTTATTAAATAATCATATTTAATTGTTAATAATATTAATTATTATTTTGATTAAAATTAGGATCTTAATAAATTAAAAATAAGATATTTTTGTTATGTTATTTCTATAAAAACAAATTTTTATAAAATAAAAAGATTTTTCCAAAAAACAAGCTAATTTAAAAATATGAAATATTCTAAAATTAGTTCTTTAAAAGTAAATTTTTTACAAACCAAAAATAATTATATTTAAGGGTTACACAATTTTTTAAAGCAATTTATTTTGAAACTAAACGTTTAGTTTTTTTTTTTTGAAAAAAACAAAAGGGGTTTAAAAATTAAAGTTCTAGCAGTCACTCTATATAAAAAGAGAGGCTTAGCTAAAGGAATTTACAGATCTTTTAGCACATGGTACAACTTACTTATGCACAAATGAAAGTATGCTACATGCTTTACACGTGTTCTCTCTAGTTGACACATCCTCAGAGCTCTCTCTTTATTTGTGAATCACCGGAGTTGGTCATTCCTTTTCTCACGTAGGAGTGGTCTTCTAGTAGTTGCCATCATGTAGGAATGTTTTCTTTAAGTTTTAATACAGTTTTGATTGAACTTTTGTACATTTTTGTTATTATTTTGTTCTTAGCTGTTTGTTGTATTTGTTATTAAGATGACTTTGAATGACAACAATTATGAATATACATGTTTATTTCCATGGTTGTTCCTGTTGAAGAAGCTATGATTGCGCTTTGTAGCTAAAAGTGTCCACGTAACAAACATATTTGACAATTTAATTGTAGTTACCCTAAATCAAGTCAACTTACCAATGATTTGAATGATTCAACTTGGTTATAATGAAAAATTCAAATGAAAGGATGAATAAAGGTGTGTGAGGTGGTAAAATATGATTTTATTTCCATTTGGCCTGATCTAGCTTGCCTAGCATCATATCAAAGAAAGCTTCTTAAACTTATATATTAATATTAACTTATGGTATTTTACAAGCAAAACATTTGAATTTAATTAGAAACTTAGAATGTAATTGTTATTTTCAATTTCAACTGTCATATTTTTGGTCTATGTATCATCAGATAAAGTTTTGGTGTAAATAGATATATAAAAAATATTTTTTTGTTAGAAATTCATATATTATTATTGTATTTATATATTCAACATGTAATGCAGTTCCTTGATTAGAAGATATGGATCACAAACAAAATTATTCACAACCCAACTGTTAGTATAAGGTATTATTATGCTAATATAAGGAATTCATATATTATTGTGTAATAATAAGATATTATTTATTTTATCTAAATGTATACACTTGATTTTTCACTGCATAATATGCTAAGGAGCGATTCTAATAGCACTGAAAGTAGAGTACCAAGGTAAATAAAAAGAAGCTCCACAAATAATTAACATAGATCAAAAGCCTCAATTTAAGATAACTTTTAACCGCAGGTAACCTTAACTGAAGTTCTACAACCGCAACATATGCTTAATCCTGATATTGAGAAGGCAAAGTATGTACTTACGAGGTGACACATTATAATTTAATGTTTTAAGCTCTATGTTGTTTTAATAAAATAAACATTTCTATTTCTATAATTTTCGTTATAAACTACTAAATGAGAATTAGTTTGTATATTAGGTGTCGGGGGATTAAAGTTTTTTTAATTAAACTATAGTTTTGATATTAAATAAGGATTATATCATCACAGGTTAGAATAGATTATGTAAGGAGTCAAAACACGTCATTTGTACATGTCAAAAGCTGTGTTGGGTTTGCCACAAACACTTTTCTCCATTCAAAACATTTTTATAAATAGCTTATGTATTAATTTTGACTACAAGACAATAACCATTTCAATAATGGTATAGGGTATTTTATTAAAACGTTTTGAAGAGTTATATACATTACCACTCTTTGTTCCCATTTACATTTTAGCTAAATATCTAATTTTACCCCACAAAAGTACATCCAAAGTTGATAATTCATAAGTAAATTAGTCGAAATTACCACCAAGACGGGTGCTTAGATGGTTTTTGCAATTGGCATAACACAAAGCTCTAAGACTAACATCTTAGAGTTGTTTAGATATCAGTCTGATGTAAATTTTTTTGCTTGATAGGTTTCAAGCACATATGCATTTTACTTCTCTTTGCACACATATAACAATGCCATAGCTGGATTAAAACAACTTCCTACTTTTTTACAAGTTCTGTTTGCATTGGCCAATTAAGGGTTTTGGTTAATGATTTTGTCAATTGGTTCTTTGATTTTAGTTGTTCATTGGCAGGTTATGCTCTCGAATTCAGGTTTGCATACCATGGTCATGGTTGTGTTTTTCACCACATGGTATATATTTCATCTTTTAGGAGTCTGATTTTTCTATTCTACCACATAGTGATAATGTTATACCGACTTTACTTTGCCGATTCCTAAACTGTTCTATTGATTTGAAAAGGGTTCTTATCAATGAGATGAAAACATATTTGGTTTTCATGATTCTCAAATAGGATATGAAATTTGTGAAATCGTTATATTATTTGTGTCTGATTCATATGAATTCTGTGTAAATTGATTGGTTTTGTTATTCTTGAATATGATATTGTATTGATGGAAGTGATATAGTGTTATTTTTACGTGGATTAACTTATTTTTCCATTTTGAGTTACATAACATTTTTTGATCAACCATATTAGTTTGTCCATGCTCTATGACTTAAATTCTTTGTAGGTTGAACTAAGCTTCTTTTATTCTTTTTTGTACTCATTGGTGTCTGTCTTTGTTGAATAAGTATGTGTATATGTTGCATCTCTTTAAAATCAGTTTGGATATGGTTTTGCTAAATATTTTGATTGTTTAATGTTTAATCTATGTACATAATATTTTTTGTTTACCAACTTTGGTAGCTAATGAATACCGAATATTATGCAGTGTCAATGGTAGCTAATTGTGTATTGTTGATGGTTATATTGCATCTATGGCGCAACGCACCAGAGTATTCTATTAGTTTGTTTAACATGCTAACTAGCTCTTTTTAACTCTCTCTACTTCACATACCACAACGTAAACACATGAAACCTACATAACAAACATAAAAACATAATCGAATTTGATTATGTTTCAATTCAACAATGAGAATTCGAGCAACATGTTTGGTTATCTACTACTATCTACATACACAATCAAATGTACACTCGATCTTTATTATCCTATGAGATTTAACTTGATACATATTAAAGAGCTAGATGAATGAAGATTATTGTTACATATGTAACGTACGTATATGTAACTTACATACATGTAACCTAAGTTACGTGTATGTAAGTGTTCCTATGGATTTTTGTCGTCTTTCTTTCTTCATTTCATTGTGATATATTTGTATACTTATCGAAAAACTCCAGCTTCATGACTTGTAACAATCAAAGAAAAATGAAAGCATCCACAAAGGGAACGTGTACCAATCGAACCCCTTTCAATCAAACCCATGTTTAATGTTTTTTTAACTATTGCTGTTCATTATCACCACACTATTGTTGTTTGTTCCTTCAATATATCAAACCCATCTTTGATTTTCTTCAATTGTTGCTTGTTCATTATCACCGTCACATCTATTGCTTCATGAAAAGAAAACCATTTTTATGTTCTTTACTATTGTTTTGTTCTTCTAACATCAACACCATTGTTAATATATGTGACAACCCTCAGATTAAACCAATTTAATACCATTAATCTATAAAATACCTCATTGAGAAATCATAAGGATAAGTTTTACTTGATTAATTCATTGTTACTATTATGTGTTTAAGATAATTTGTGCATACATGTATCCATGCATAACTATTCATGTATGCATGTATATGAACTTGTAAAACTTTGTGATTTAGAATGTGTGACTAGTTGCATGATAAATTAGTATCTTCATACAAAGAACTAAGAATTACAACTTCATCAAACCTCATCTTTGAAAGATTGATAACAAAAACCAAAGCCTAACACATCATGTCACACTTGAACATCAAAAGTAAATCAAAGAACTCGAATCATCCATGGACTTAAACCACCCGATTATACTCGGCTACCTAAGCATTAACAAGATAAGATTAACAAATTCTAATGATGATTAACACTAGATTAATGACCAAGCATGATGGATGGACACCTAGCACTTGTAGACACTAACCCATACCCCTTTAACGCCACCTATTCCCTACCATCGACTAAGCAAGCCTAGGAACACACCTCACCACCCTAAGCTCTAAGTGTAATGATGCCTAGCCCACTACAAGAACACAGTCGAAGGGGTGCACAACTCCACCCATTTTCATACTTTGTTTCTCTCAGTTCTTGACCACAAGCATCACCACCTTGTACCACCAAAACCGCAAGACACTACAACCACACAATCACCATTACCACTCTTGGGTGCAACCCTTGGCTCCTCATCTCTCGGCTCCCAAACCACAACCATTATCCACCACCTTCTCCTCCCTCTCTCGGCCACTAGCATACCCAACATCATATACTTCAAACTAACATACTAGTAATCAAGTTTAAAGAGGATCATCTCAACCGGATCATCAAGGAAGCAAAAGTCATCATCCACCTCTTTTCATCCTCTCCCTCTATCAAAATCAAGGTTTCATCCTTTAATCCATAACTAACTATGTTTATGTAACATCCGGTTATTTATTATTTTGAAGCCGACGAAGGAAGAAAAAGAAATAAAATCCAAAGTCGAGGGACCAAACTCGCTCACGAAAGAAAGTCGGGTGAGTGGGAGTATATAAGGGAGAGGGCAGCCCTTACCCTCTCCCCCACACTCACAAAATCAGCCAAGAGCAGAGAGTGAAGAAAGAAAGAAGAAGAAAAGAAAAAAAGTGTTGGTTCGGGTTAGTTCGGGTCGCCAAAATCATCGTGTAGCAAGCCAAGTTGAAGCCCTTGTTGTTGTGCTCGTTTGTGTGAGTTCTAGGACCCCTCTTTTACTTGTTTTCAAACGATTTTAGGGCCGGAAAACATCTAAAATCGGATTTTTGTGTGTGTGTATGCTTGACCAGTTTGTGTATGAGTATGTGTGTGTATGATGCGTTTGAGTCTTGATTGTGAGCTTGTGTGTGCTTGAAAGGTGTTATGGTATGCATCCCTAAGGTTTAGGATGGTCGATATGGGCTTAAAATGGGTTTAGATGAGTTTGGAGGCCGAAAACCCTCGGCTGCAGTCAGGATGAACTGTATTCTGCATCAGCTAGGGCTAGGCGACCGACTGGAGGCCGAATGGAGGCCATATGGCCGAATAGGGTGCGATTGGGGTCCATTCGCACGATTTAAGGTCCATTCGCACGATTGAAAGGCCAGTCGCATGGGGTCATGCGATTGGAGGCCCATTCGCATAAGTGCTCATCCGCATTAGTCCCATTCGCATGAGGTCCATCCGCATTGTCCATTCGCACGACTGGGTGTTCATTTGCATGAATGTTCATCCGCATTGGTTCATCGCATAGTGTTTAGTCGCATGGAAGCCATGCGACTTAAGGGTGTCCATATGCCTGAATAGGGCTGTTGCACCAGAGGAAAGTATAGTTTGACTTCTGACTTTCAGGGGAAAGTGCAGATGTAAGTGTGGACATAAAGGTTCCCGTAAGAGCATGTAAGATGACTTTTGAGACCCTATAGAGCATGTAGGGCATGATGATGACGATGTTGCATGTTTATGCATATTATGCATGTATGATGTTGACCTGTATGACGTGATGTCGGTGCATGTTAATGTTCCTTATTATGATGTACGTTTATCTTTCTGTGGCTTTACGTGTTATGATAATGAATGAAATGAAGTATTATGTAATGTAAAGTGGAATATAATGAAAAATGGAGCATGATGGATGCATGCATTATGGAACGAGAAAAGAAATGAAAGTCTTGCAAACATTGGATATCAGGGTCCTTCTTTGTGATCGACCAAATATGTAGTACCTCTACCGCTTACCTCTAGTACTGTGGCATACGCTCAGCTGTTCATTTATTGACTTCGGCCCAGTAGCTAAATAGTTCGGGGTGTAGCATATGGTATTGGTACAGGAGATATCCGATGCGCAAGTAAAGTTATAACAAACGAATGAATGAATGAACGAAAAAGATAATAAAGATATTATCTATGTGTACGTATGATGTATGATCGCGTGAAAGAAAAGAATGGTTTTAATGAAAACGAAGTATGTTTTATTATAAAACTAGAACTCACTCAGCAACGCTGACTTTTTATATGTTTTCCAGTTGGCAGGTAGTGATTGCTGCGGATGGCACTGCGAGGCTACTCAGTCCTTTTGGGATGTCATCCAAATATAATGCTTTTGTGATGTAATGCAAACATGTATTTTGTAACCGGATAATGATGTATTATTTGGCAAAAGTGTTTATAATGAAATGAGATGTCATTTTTGAATGTTTCTGCTGCAATATTTTCTTAATACAAATGTAATTATATGGTTTATGTGCGATGAATGACCAACTGTAAGCGTCCCAGAAACGGGGCCTTACAAGTTGGTATTAGAGCCAAAGTTTAAATGAAATGGGTAAATTTTCAAAATAAACCTTTACTTAAACTGAGAATGGGACGAAATGGGAATGGGATGCCAATCTGAGTAGTTGCGTGCCATCAGGTATTTTTGTAATGTTAACTGGTTTATGTGCGCATGGTATGTGGTTATGTGTTGTTTGTAGATTTAAATACTGATGTAGTCAGGACAGGTAATGCTCGAGGTGTGAAGAGTAAAGTAAGTGGCTAATCACAACTGGCCACTATAATTAGGGACTTACTATACTTGACATAAACTGAGTTGTTCCCTTGAATGACCGTGTTGGTGTTTGAATCTTTCAGTGTGCGTGTGTATGGCTGGCGGTAGATCTTCAAAAGCTTCAAGGGGTGGAGGTCACGGTGCTGAACCACGACCCAAGAGGGGGAGACCCAGAGTTGAGAAGGTAGTTCATGAAGAACCCGAAACCCCTCACCCGGAGGGTGGTGATGAGAGTGCGAACCTTAGGGCCTCGGTGAAAGAGGCAGTGGTTGAGGAAGTTCATCAGGTCATGCAGATGATCCTACCATTTGTGGTGACCGAAGTGATTAAGGTAGTAAGAGAAGGGGAAAGAAAGGAGAGAAATAGGTCCTCGGGAGGACGGGAACAACCAGAGCCTGAAACGGTTCCATCCGATGACGAAGAGGAAGAAGAAGAGCCTGTGCTAGAGACAGCACAAGGCTGTAACTATGGGGTGTTTATGAGATGTAAGCCCCCTACTTTCGACGGTAATGGCAATGCTGCCACTACTCACCGATGGGTGAGAGAGATGGAGGCCGTTCTTGACATCTGCGAGTGCCGGGAAGATCAGAAGGTGAAGTTTGCCACTCATTCATTTATGGACTCGACACTATGCTGGTGGGACAACATTGTCCAAGCAGAGGGTAATCGGGCAATCGGGAGAATGAGATGGCCCGGACTGAAGAAGATGGTGATTAAGGAGTTCTGTCCTCACGAAGAAATAGATAAGATAGAGAGGGAGTTCCTGCAGCTAGTGGCGGGAACCATGACACACCAGTAGTACACAACAAAGTCCAATGAGATTGCACGATTAGTGCCGGATCAGGTGACACCTCTATCTCGGAAGATCAAGATGTACATTCAGGGCTTACCGGTGGATGTTCTTAGGCATATAATCGCCGCCCGACCAAGCATGTTTAGGTCTGCGGTTGATTTGGCCGGGAGACTGTATGATGAGCGGGAGGTGGTGGTGACTGAAGCGAATAAGAAGGGTGGTGGTGATCGGAACTGGAATGGGAGGAGGTTTGGTCGGGGTGATGCCTCGACGGGTAACAAAAAGGCACGGGTGGATGACCCCCGCGTGGCCACACCGGGAGCGGGATCGAGGAGGTGTGGCAAGTGTGGGAAGGAGCATGCAGAAGAATGTAGGCTGGGTTTGAATGTGTGCTTCAAGTGTGGGAAGACAGGACATATGGAAAAGGATTGCCTGGTAGGCAAATGCTTTAACTGTGGGGAAAGTGGTCATATGAGTAGAGACTGTAAGAAGCCGAGGGCTGAGGGTTCTGGGGTGAAGAAGACGGGAAGTGAAGGACCGAGGGTGAGTGCCAGGGCATTCACTATGACACAGGAGGAAGCTAGGCCGGACCCTGATGTTGTGTCCGGTACGTTTCTAGGGAACCAAACTTTAGCTTCTATGTTATTTGATTCGAGTGCCAGTAAAAGTTTTATTTCTGCTGCTTTCTGTGCTAAGTTGCATGTTAGTAGCAGACGTGTTGATGCGCCCTTTGATGTAGAAACTTCCACAGGTAAGTCTACCAGGATTTCTGAGACGATTGAGAACTATGAGGTGGAATTAGAAGGTCATAAGTTTCCTGTTAGACCATTCGTGATGACCTTGGGTGGTTTTGATTTGGTTCTTGGGATGGATTGGTTGGCGGACTTCTAGGCGAACATTGTGTGTCGCAAGAAGAAGATTCGGTTGACAGCGCCGGACGGGAGTTGGGTGACGGTTTATGGTGATCGGGTTACCACAATTCCGAAAGTGATTTCGATGGCGGTGGCGGGAAAATGTATGAGGCGCGGATGTAGTGCCTACTTGGCCTATGTAAAGGATGTAGATACGCCAACACCACAACTGTCTGATGTACCAGTTGTGTGTGACTTTCCAGACGTGTTCCCAGAAGACCTACCAGGAGTTCCACCTGATAGAGAGATTGAACTTCATATTGATCTGATACCGGGTGCCCAACCTGTTGCCAAGGCACCGTATCGGTTGGCTCCGACAGAAATGAAAGAGTTGATGGAGCAGTTGCAAGAGTTGCTTGATAAGGGGTTCATTAGACCGAGTATCTCTCCTTGGGGTGCTCCGTTATTGTTTGTGAAGAAGAAAGACGGTAGTATGAGGATGTGCATTGACTACCGAGAGCTGAACAAGTTGACGTTGAAGAACCGATACCCCTTACCAAGGATAGACGATTTGTTCGATCAGCTTCAGGGTGCCAGTTGGTTTTCAAGGATAGACCTTCGATCTGGCTATCATCAATTGAAGGTGAAGGAACAAGATATCCCTAAAACAGCTTTCCGCACGTGCTATGGTCATTACGAGTTTCTTGTCATGTCTTTTGGTTTGACCAACGCGCCAGCTGCTTTTATGGATTTGATGAACCGTGTGTGTCGGCTGATGCTGGATAAATCAGTGATTGTATTTATTGATGATATCCTGATTTATTCGAGGAGCGAGATTGAGCATGCCGGTCACATTCGGGAGGTTCTGGAGACGCTGAGGAGGGAGAAGTTGTATGCTAAATTCTCCAAGTGCGCGTTCTGGTTGCACGAAGTTCAGTTCTTGGGTCATGTGGTGAATCCTGACGGGATTAAGGTGGACCCAGTGAAAGTGGAGGCGGTTATGCAATGGAAGTCACCAAAGACGCCATCCTAGATTCGTAGTTTTTTGGGTTTGGCAGGCTACTATAGAAGATTTATCCAAGACTTCTCTAAGATTGCTTCTCCACTTACTAAGTTGACCCGGAAGGATGTAAAGTTTGTATGGGGTCAGGCTCAGGAGAAGGCGTTCGAAAAATTGAAGACAAGATTGACTCAAGCTCGTGTTCTGTCATTACTCGACGGAAGCGAGGATTTGGTGGTCTATTCTGATGCTTTCTACTCAGGGTTGGGGTGTGTGTTAATGCAGACAGGGAAGGTTATAACATATGCATCCCGACAGTTGAAGGTTCATGAGGTCAATTATCCTACTCCTGACCTGGAGCTAGCAGCCGTGGTCTTTGCACTAAATATTTGGAGGCACTATCTTTATAGGACGAAGTGCACCATTTTCACTGACCACAAGAGTCTGAAGTACTTCTTCGAATAGAAGGATTTGAACATGAGGCAGAGACGGTGGTTGGAACTTATAAAGGATTATGATTGTGAGATCCACTATCATACGGGCAAGGCCAATGTGGTGGCTGATGCCCTTAGCTGAAAAGAGAGGCCTGAGCCGATTCGGGTGAAAGCATATCAGCTGATCATGACCTTGATGTGATGAAGCAAGTCAAAGAGTTTCAAGATGAGGCACTAAAAGAATATCACCTTAACTATAAGAGGATGAGAGGTCTGGCTGAGGAATTGGGTGAAAACACACTTGGTGTTAGAACCCGATTCGGTCGTGTGTGGATTCCTCGCTTTGGGGATCTACGGGTGAAGATAATGGATGAGGCTCACAAGACTCGATACTCCATTCATCCTGGTGCCACAAAGATGTACCAAGACATGAAGAAGAATTATTGGTGGTCGGGTATGAAGCGCGATGTGGTGGAGTATGTGAGTAAGTGCCTTACTTGTTTACAGGTGAAGGTTGAGCATCAAAAGCCGTATGGGAAGATCCAACCTTTGGATATACCGGAATGGAAGTGGGAGCATATCACCATGGACTTCATTACGAAGTTGTCGCGTACCCCGAAAGGGTACGATGCCATATGGGTGGTAGTTGACCGTTTGACGAAGAGTGCTCACTTCCTACCGATCCGCGAGACATATTCATCTGAGAGGTTAGCTGATCTGTTCATCAAGGAAATTGTAACTCGTCATGGTGTGTCGGTGTCTATTGTGTCGGATCGCGACACTCGGTTTACATATAAATTTTGGAAGAAATTCCACGACGCTATGGGGACGAGGTTACATATTAGCACGGCTTATCATCCCCAAACTGATGGCCAGTCAGAAAGGACCATTCAGACACTGTAAGACATGCTTCGGGCATGTGTGATTGATTTTGGTGGAAGTTGGGATGAATTCTCATACAACAACAGCTATCATGCCAACATTGGTATGCCACCATATGAGATGCTATACGATAGGAGATGCAGAACACCCGTTTGTTGGGCTGATATTGGTCAGAAGAAATTGGGGAGCGTCGAGGTAGTCGAGGCTACGACTGAGAAGCTTGAGAAGATTAAAGCCTTCATGAAGGCAGCCAAAGACAGACAGAAGTCATATACTGATAAACGACACAGGCCGATTGAGTTCTAGGTGGGTGACCGAGTTATGTTGAAGGTCTCACCTCGGAAGGGTATCATCCGCTTTCGAAAGCGGGGTAAGTTGAGCCCAAGGTATATAGGCCCTTTCCAAATCATCGCTCGAGTAGGAGAGGTGGCCTATAGACTAGAGTTACCGGATGAGTTAAGTGGAATTCACCCGACATTCCATGTATCTCATCTAAGGAAGTGCTTAGCTGATGAAGACATGATTGTTCCACTGGAGGATATCGAAGTAGACGAAAGGCTCAATTACGTGGAGCAACCAGTGGCGATCATCGATAGAAAAGAGAAAAGACTGAGAAATAAAGTGGTTCCTCTTGTGCGTGTACAGTGGAAGCACAGGAAGGGATCCGAGTCAACGTGGGAGACTGAGGAAGAAATGAGACAACATTATCCGCGTTTGTTCGAAGAATAACAAGTTTCGGAGATGAAACCTATTTAAGGGGGGTGGACTTGTAACATCCGGTTATTTATTATTTTGAAGCCGACAAAGGAAGAAAAAGAAATAAAGTCCAAAGTCGAGGGACCATAGTCGCCCACGAAAGAAAGTCGGGTGAGTGGGAGTATATAAGAGAGAGGGCAACCCTTATCCTCTCCCCCACACTCACAAAATCAGCCAAGAGGAGAGAGTGAAGAGAGAAAGAAGAAGAAAAGAGAAAAAGTGTCAGTTCGGGTCTCCAAAATCGTCGTGTAGCAAGCCAAATCAAAGCCCTTGTCATTGTGCTCGTTTGTGTGAGTTCTAGGACCCCTCTTTTACTTGTTTTCAAACGATTTTGGGGCTGGAAAACATCTGAAATCGGATTTTCGTGTGTGTATGCTTGACCCGTTGTGTATGAGTATGTGTGTGTATGATGCATTTGAGTCTTGATTGTGAGCTTGTGTGTGCTTGAAAGGTGTTATGTTATGCATCCCTAAGGTTTAGGATGGTCGATATGGGCTTAAAATGGGTTTAGATGAGTTTGGAGGCCGAAAACCCTCGGCTGCAGTCGAGATGATCTGTATTCTGCATCAGCTAGGGCTAGGCAACCGACTGGATGCCGAATGGAGGCCATATGGCCGAATAGGGCACGATTGGGGTCCATTCGCACGATTGGGGTCCATTCGCACGATTTAAGGCCCATTCGCACGATTGAAAGGCCAGTCGCACGAGGATCATGCGATTGGAGGCCCATTCGCATAAGTGCTCATCCGCATTAGTCCCACTCGCATGAGGTCCATCCGCATTGTCCATTCGCACGACTGGGTGTTCATTCGCATGAATGTTCATCCGCATAGTGTTCAGTCGCATGGAGTCCATGCGACTGAAGGGTGTCCATATGCCTGAATAGGGCTGTTGCACCCGAGGAAAGTATAGTTTGACTTCTGACTTTCGGGGGAAAGTGCAGATGTAAGTGTGGACATAAAGGTTCTCGTAAGAGCATGTAAGATGATTGTTGAGACCCTAGAGAGCATGTAGGGCATGATGATGACGATGTTGCATGTTTATGCATATTATGCATGTATGATGTTGACCTGTATGACGTGATGTCGGTGCATGTTAATGTTCCTTATTATGATGTACGTTTATCTTTCCTGTGGCTTTACGTGTTATGATAATGAATGAAATGAAGTATTATGTAACGTAAAGTGGAATATAATGAAAAATGGAGCATGATGGATGCATGCATTATGGAACGAGAAAAGAAATGAAAGTCTTGCAAACATTGGATATCAGGGTCCTTCTTTGTGATCGACCAAATATGTAGTACCTCTACCGCTTACCTCTAGTACTGTGGCATACGCTCAGCTGTTCATTTATTGACTTCGGCCCAGTAGCTAAATAGTTCGGGGTGTAGCATATGGTATTGGTACAGGAGATATCCGATGCGCAAGTAAAGTTATAACAAACGAATGAATGAATGAACGAAAAAGATAATAAAGATATTATCTATGTGTACGTATGATGTATGATCGCGTGAAAGAAAAGAATGGTTTTAATGAAAACGAAGTATGTTTTATTATAAAACTAGAACTCACTCAGCAGAGGATCCGAACCTGGTAAAGAGATAAAAAAATTATATGATGATCCTTATGTTTTAAGGACCTGTAGAATAAATTTCATGATCTAAATTGTAGTTATGCTTGAGTAATATATTTTAGAAGAATCTATAATTCAAAAAACGGGAAAAATATCTAAACTATAAGATAAATTATAAGAAGTTTATAAAAATGTTATATCTTGATTAGAACAATTTGTATAAAGTTGGGAATTTTTAGAGATATTATGCTATTTTTCCTGATTATTGTCAAAATGGTAAAAATCATAAAAAAGTTTCTGTTATGAATTAATACCCAAGAAATTTATGAGATAATATGTATTTTAGAATACAGGGTTTTGATAAATTGGTGAATTTTATGAATGCGTAGATATTTTTTCTAATTTACCCAAATATGTACACATTTTAGAAAATAAACTGTAACGGGTTGATATATAAAACTTTTACATATTAAAATAGATTTTTGTATGTTTCTGCTATATTTTTTATGGCAAATAGGTAACTATAACTTCTATTTTGATTTTTGTAATATGAGATGCTAAAAATTTTAAAGAAATAATATTTATTTCTAATTTATAAATATTTTGTAGGGTACCTGCTGGAATAAGATGTGAGACTCATAGCTAATTTTTCATAATTTTGGGGGGGGGGGGGGGAAAAAGCATATTATTTTGATTGATGCATATATATAATATTTTTGTATTTTATTGTTATTATGTTACAACCATTAATTCAGATGTGGATCGTCTAATAATATAGGTAGCGTTACTTAGGAAACTAGGATGAGTGTTGTGATGCTATTTTATCTGATTTTGTGATTTATATTTGTGATAGTTATAAATCATCTGACTTATAAGTAAGTTTGGTTGTAGTCTTATTTATGTTGCATCAATATATGTATCTTGTTAGAAATCAAACCTATGATCTCACCGACTTTGTGTTGATTGTTTCAAGTATGCCTTTTCAGGTATTTATCATGTATAATAGTATTATGTTCTCGTTTGATGTGTACAATGGCTGGGGCGAAGTTATGGGGAAAATTTATGTGAATTTACTGTTAATCTGTACGTTCTTAATTTTAGCGATGGATGCTCACTTTCATCGTTTCTGAAGATTTAGCAGTTAAATTAGCATGTTTTGTAATAAGGTTATGTTAAAATTTCATGTACTGACATTAATGTAACCCGAACTGGTGCTATATATGATATATATTAATGTATTATGTTTATATGTGTAGTATGTCTATTTTATGATCAATACATTCTAAACAAACTAATTACATCTAAAACATTTCATGCTTCTGTCGGGATGTGACAATATAGCTTTAATAGACAAGACATGAAGCAAGTTTACATAATAAACCCTTAATTACATAATATGAAAAAAAAACTTGATGAATATTGATTATGTACAAGTTCAGAAACTTAGTGTACAAAAGAACAGTAGATGTACAAGTTGTGAAGCTTAAGGCACAATCATTGATGCATTAACAATGTTTAAAAGGGTTGGTTGCTTTCATTTGTATGTCTCAATTGTAGATCAATTCTCCGGACTTTGGCAGTGGCCGGTTGGTCGTTCACGACCCTTTTGTGCCACCGCCGCCGCGTCAAGTTTTAGTTCTACCACCAACTACATCTCTCATCTCTCTGTCATTGCCTTGGTGGTGAAGGCGGACGTTGAGACGGTCATTTTGAGGGTTTTCATTGTTGGTTGTTGCCGGCCTGGGAAGGGAGAGACGTTGGGTTCTGTTGTCTCAGCATCCCTACGATTAGTGACTCCGCTTGCTAATATTATCCTGTATGTTGAATTTAGAATGTAAATAACAGTGACTATTGACTTTTAATCCATGAACGAGTGACGATGATGAATCAAGTTCTATCTCATTGCTTGGTGTGGCGTTCGTGATGTCAATGTGACTTCATGCTATGGTTTTACATTACATCTACGATATTCGCAACCGCAATAATCCATGAAATCTAAACCAACATACCCATAGTTGAATTAGTTCTCTAGAAAATAATTAATCGTACATCGCACCATATGAAAAAACAACCGGTTAAATTAAATTAAATATGGTAGCTCAGGAATCATCACAACCCAAATCTCTAAATTCTTAGGCATTTAAATAAATATTCAACATTATTTTAAACATATTAAATAAAAGGATGCCCTAGATGCTAGCATAACCTTATTTAATGACTGTCAACGTACTTGGATATAGTAGTAATATAACTTTGGATAATTTATTAAATACTTAGTTTACTTTTTCTAAATGGGTACAAAAATAAAATGTATATGAAACATTGATTCCCAAGGGAGGATCTAAGTAGATGACAATATAATAATCGGAATACAATGAACTTTTACAAGTATAAATAAATGTATTTTATGGGCTTAAAAATTCAAGTGACAATGGAATTTTTTAAATAGTGACTCTATATGAATTTTATTTTGATGAAAATGACAAATTCAAGTTAAAGTTAAAGGAAAAAAGAATTAAAATGTTCACTTTTTATTTTTTTAACGAAATTATAAAAACTTGCAACATAGATTGAAGTAAGTATACCAAAAACTTATTGAAAGAAGATAAGGGTATATTGGACCCTTTTACCTCTATTCAAACAACATCATTAAAATTTGATTAAATATAAAGTTACATGATTTGCAACTTGTTAACATCTCACACAAGAAATAAAATAGAAGGCTATCAAAAACAAAATACTCAAGAATAATCTTGACATGCCATTGGTTAAACAGTACTCTAACACATGGTTCGACTAACCATACAACAAGTATATAGATAATAAGGTATACAAACTACAACCGAAAGACCATATAAGAGTGTTCAAGACAGATAACTACACACATCGGCACAACTTTTAACGACCCGGGCCCTTCGAATTCCCATTTCTCGGTCAGTAATAAACTTTATGTGTATTCCAAGTGAAAATTAAATACGTATGAAGTCCCTCCATCTAATTTCTTTCCCTAAAAATACTTGCCCCTCATGTTTTTTCCAGAGCAATTTTTTGTTCCAAATAAATATAGTTATATATATAAATTTAGGTTAGTGGTAATCGACTAATAATAAATAGGTGACTTCTAGCTTTAATTATTTTTAATTGTACATTTTTAGCGATGGGTTATGTTTAATGGATTCATATTTAAAGTTTACAGATATTAAAAGATTACGAGCTAAAATGAAATATATTAACTAAACTTGAGACCGATGAGTGATTAGAAAAAATTAGCTAAATTGATAAAAAAATTGAAACAAAAAATACAACTACAAATAGATTTGGGTTTTTATTGTTTGACCAGCCGAACTGAATTGCTAACCGACCATATAGCCCGAATCAAAGCATTGGAAAAAAAGTAATGGTTTCATGACCTTCTTTTAACCGGATATTGTCTTTCGGATGTCTCTGATTGCATCATCCCATTCATCCCTTGAGTATGACTATTATTGAGAGTTATGTTCTCAAGCAATCCACTTTATCAAATCAACGCTATGCCAGATCTATGGTGGATATCTTCGTTTTGTAATTCACGATTGCTTTGTACAGGGATGTGATGCCTCTATTCTTTTGCATGCTACAAGAACGACAATCTAGCAACACTCCACGCACATATGCATCACATCCTTGCACAAAACAATCGTGGAGAACAAAATTACTTAGGGTTGGATCATAAAAATATCATAAAATTAAACTCACATTGAACTTGTGACATATATAGTTTTCATCTCTCCTGCTAAATAAATAATTTTTATCTTGAATTTATTTATTTCCTTTAAATTAGATTTCTCTACTTTATAATATGCTCTTTGCTCAATTTTAATTGGGGGTGTTAATCAAATCGAATATTCGAATTCGAACAAGATAAGTCAAATTCGAACAAGATAATTCGAATTGAATCAAATCTAAAACTTTCAAATGAAATTCGAATTCAATTGGTATTTGAAAAACATCCGAACAAACTGATTCGATTTGTATTTTGTAAAAAACATTTAAATGAAAACTATAATAAAATTCATTAAAAATTGAATTTCAAATTATCAAAAACAAAAAAACAAACATAAGATAACATACATGATAATCCAAGTTCCAAATAAGTCACAACTTACGAATCAGTATTTAAAATATTAGATTATATATTTCTAAACTTTTAATTCATAATATATCAAATACATAATTCTAAATTATATTGGGTATTTTTACCTCTACCCAATTAACATCTCACACAAGAGAAAGCATAAAAGTTGTCCAACTAACATCTAATTAAACTCTATCCGATTAAACTTTGATTAAATCTAACCGCTCAACATCTCACACAAGAGAAAAAAATAGTAGGCAATAATATTAGCAAAAATTATAAAAAAAATTGAAACATAAAATACAACTATAAATAAATTTTGGCTTTCTACTGTTTGACCCGACCCGAACTAAATTGCTAACTCGAACATCTAACCTGAATCAAAGCGTTGGGAAAACAAATAATGGGTTTCATGACCTTCTTTTAATCGGATCTTGTCTTCATATGTTTTTTATTGCATCATCTCATTCATCGCTTGAGTATAACTATCATCTAGAGTAAACCTTCAAGCAATCCACACTATCAAATCAACGCTACGCCGGATCTACAATCGATGTCTTTGTTTTGTAATTCATGATTGCTTTGTATAGGGATATGATGCCTCTATTCTTTTGCATGCTACAAGATCGACAATCCAGCGACACTCCAACACACATATGCATCACATCCAAGAACAAAATTAATGAGGGTTGAGTCATAAAATTAAACTCAAATTGAACTTGTGACATATATAGTTTTTACCTCTCCTGTTAAAGAAGTCATTTTAATTTTGAAAATTTATTTCCTTTAAATTGGTTTGAGGTTTTCGTTGTTGGTTGTTGCCGGCCTGGGAAAGGAGAGACATTGGGTTCTGTTTTCTTAGCATCCCTAAGATTAGTGACTCCACTTGCTACTATTATCCTGTATGTTGAATTTAGAATGTAAATAACAGTGACTATTCACTTTTAATCCATGAACGAGTGGCAATGATGAATCAAATTCTATTTCATTGCTTGGTGTGGCATTCGTGATGTCAATGTGACTTCATGCTACGGTTTTACATTACATCTATGATATTCGCAACCACAAATAAGTCATAAAATCTAAGCCAACATACCCACAGTTGAATTAGTTATCTAGAAAAAAAATTAATCGTGCATCACGCAATATGAAAAAACAATTGGTTAAACTAAATTAAATTTGGTAGCTCTGGAAACATGAAAACCCAAATCTCTAAATTTTTAGGCATTTAAATAAATTATTCAACATTATTTTAAACATAATAAATAGAAGAATGCCCAATTTATTAAATATTTACTTTTCTTTTTCCAAATGGGTTTAAAAATAAAATGTATATGAAACATTGATTCCCAAGCGTGGGAGGATCTAAGTAGATGACACTATAATAATCGGAATACAATGAACTCTTACAAATATAAATAAATGTAATTTATGGGCTTAAAATTTCAAGTGACAATGATTTTTTTTTTAAATAATAACTCTATATGAATTTTATTTTGATGAAAATGATAAATTCAATTTAAAGTTAAAGGAAAAAGTGAAATAAAGTGTTCACTTTTTATTTTTTTAACGAAATTATAAAAACTTACAACATAAATTGAAGTAAGTATACCAAAAACTTATTGAAAGAAGATACGGGTATATTGGGCCCTTATACCTCTATTCAAATAACATCACACACAAAGAAAAACATAGAAGGTTGTCTAATTAAATTATATCCAATTAAAATTTGATTAAATATTTTACATGATTTTCAATCTATTAACATCTCATTCAACAAATAAAATAGAAGGCCATTAAAAAAACTCAAGAATAATCTTGACATTGCATGGTTAAACAATACTCTAACACGTGGTTCGACTAAGCATACAACAAGTATATAGATAATAAGGTATACGAACTACAATCGAAAGGCTATATAAGAGTGTTCAAGACAAATAACTACACACATCGGCACAACTTTTAAGGAGCCGGATCTTCGAATTCCCATTTTTCGGCCGGTAATAAACTTTATGTGTATTCAAAGTGAAAATTAAATACGTATGAAGTCCCTCCATCTAATTTCTTTCCATAAAAATACTTGCCCGTGATTCCTTTCCTGGACCAATTTTTTGTTTCAAATACATATAGTTATATATATAAACTTAGGTAAGTGGTAATTGACTAATAATAAATGGGTGACTTCTAGCTTTAATTATTTTTAATTATACATTTTTAGCGATGGGTTATGTTTAATGGATTCATATTTAAAGTTTATAGATTTTAAAAGATTACAAGCTAAAATGAAATATATTAACTAAACATGAGACTAATGAGTGATTAAAATTATTTAGTTAAATTGATAAAAAAAATTGAAACAAAAAATACAACTACAAATAAATTTGGGTTTTTATTGTTTGACCCACCGAACTGAATTGCTAACCGACCATATAGCCCGAATCAAAGCACTGGGGAAAAAAGTAATGGGTTTCATGACCTTTTTTTAACGGATATTGTTTTCGTATGTCTCTGATTGCATCATCCCATTCATCGCTTGAGTATGACTATTATTGAGAGTTATGCCCTTAAGCAATCCACATTATCAAATCAACGTTACGCCATATCTATGATCGATGTCTTCGTTTTGTAATTCACGATTGCTTTGTACAGGGATGTGATACCTCTATTCTTTTGCATGCTACAAGATCGACAATCTAGCAACACTCATGCACATATGCATCACATCCTTGCACAAAACAATCGTGGAGAACAAAATTACTTAGGTTAGGTAATAAAATATCATAAAATTAAACCCACATTGAATTTGTGACATATATAATTTTCATCTCTCCTGTTAAATAAATCACTTTTATCTTGAATTTTTTATATTTCTTTTAAATTAAATTTCTCTACTTTATAATATGCTCTTTGCTTAATTTTAATTAGGGGTGTTAATCAAATCGAATATTCGAATTCAAACAAGATAAATCGAATTCAATCAAGATAATTTGAATTGAATTAAATTTAAAACTTTCAAACGAAATTCGAATCAAATTGTTATTTGAAAAACATTCCGAACAAATTGATTGATTTGTATTTAGTAAAAAACATTTAAATGAAAACTATAATCAAATCTCATTCAAAATCGAATTTCAAATTATCAATAAAAAACGAACATAACATAACATACATGATAATTCAAGTTCCAAATAAGTCAACTTAGGAATTAGGATTTAAAAATATTAGATTATATATTTCTAAACTTTTAATTCATAATTTACCATATACATAATTCTAAATTATAGTGGGTATTTTTACCTTTACCCAATTAACATCTCACACAAGAGAAAACATAAAAGTAGTCCAACTAACATCTAACTAAACTCTATCCGATTAAACTTTGATTGAACCTAAAAATTACATGATTTGCAACCGCTCAACATCTCACACAAGAGAAAAAAATAGTAGGCTATAAAATTAGAAAAATTGATTTAAAAAAATTGAAACATAAAATACAAATAAATTTTGGGTTTCTACTGTTGACCCGATCCGAACTAAATTGCTAACTCGAACATCTAACCCGAATCAAAACGTTGGGAAAACAAGTAATAGGTTTCATGACCTTCTTTTAACCGGATCTTGTATTCATATGTCTTTGATTGCATCATCTCATTCATCGCTTGATTATAACTATTATGGAGCGTAAACCATCAAGCAATCCACACTATCAAATCAACGCTACACCGGATCTATAATCGATGTCTTTGTTTTGTAATTCACTATTGCTTTGTACAGGGATGTGATGCTTTTATTCTTTGTATGCTACAAGATCAACAATCCAACAAAACTAGAACACACATATGCATCATATCCTTGCACAAAACAATTGTGAAGAACAAAATTAATGAGGGTTGAGTCATGATATATCATAAAATTAAACTTAAATTGAACTTGTGACATATATGAGTGAAAGAAGTCACTTTAATCTTGAAATTTTTATTTCCTTTAAATTATCTTTCTCTACTTTATAATATGCTCTTTTTCAATTTTAATTTATGTTGTTCATCCAACCGAATCAAATTTGAAACTTTCAAACATAATTCAAATTCGATTGGTATTTAAAAAACAATCCAAATTCAAATTATATGATTCATATTTAGTTAAAAAACATTTAAATGAAAAATATTTTCAAAATTCATTTAAAATTGAATTTCAAATTATCAAAATAAAAAGAAACAAACATAACATACATGATGTTCCAAGTTCCAAATAAGTCATAAGGTAGTATTAGGATTTAAAAATATTAGATTATATATTTTCAAAACTTTTAGTTCAAAATTTATCGTATACTAAATTAATATATAAAACAAATAAATGTAAGTGTTTATTTGCAATTTAAATTATAAATCAAATCAAAAATCACAAATTTGCACTTTAATAATTAAACATCGAATCCAATCGAATTACAATTTGAAAATTTAACTCGAATTTTAAATTTATGATATTCAACTTGAATGGAATTTCTAGTTTGATTAATTTAGAGAGAGAATGAGAAAATATATTTAAATGATAGAGAGATATAAGGGGGTTTAAGAAAACAGATAACTATCAAATGTTAAGGGTATTAAAGTTACTTAATTAACCTTTTATATAAATAAAAATATAATAACTCTAAAATTCAATGATTGGTTGAACTTTTTTTTATTCTCTTAAAATGATTTTTATTTGAACCAAACTAAGCTTACACATATAAACCAAACAAATTCTTCTCGAGATTTAGAGAGGATATGAATGTTTGATCGCTGTGGTAGCTTGCACACCTTGGGTTTTATTATACAATAGCCTTCATTATAAAAACATATTAGCCTAGAATGCCCATTTAACTAAGATCATGCTACTTAGAGAAAGCGTTGTACAATAAAAGCGTGTCGTGCCGATGTCTCAGACCATCGCAGATGCCAAGATGCATTATGCAACAGAGGAACTTGAGGCCATCATTGAACCAAATGCAAATAAGTTTGAAAACAATAAAATTATGTGTAAAAGTTCATAGAAGTATCACAACATGCATAATATAGAGGAGACAAAGTAGCTAGTGAAGGTCAAACTATGGACCTATATAAGCAGCATGGTGAGTACAAATTCTCAAGAAAATTAAATGAATATTTGTCAGAATGTACAAGCAAAACCTATTGAACTATAAATGAGTGGATATAATAACAAAGCCCATGCCAGACAAATAATAGACAACTAGGATACAAATATATCAATAACCTCATGTGTTAAATGTTTTGCGGGAAAATCATCTCCATCTTTGTATTGACCTGACAGCTTGTGCGCCCATGAATACCCCGCTGGAAGCATCCATTGATCCTCTAAACGAAGCGTACGCAACTTTGACTGATTCTGGAGCAAATTCTAATGGAAATGACTCCATAAAACATGCAGTGTTGATCCTAGTCCTCTCAAGCTCAGATTGTAGCAGCTCAGTGCTGCATTGTTGAGCGAGAGCCTATCCAAAAATACCAACAAATACATATTCTGGCCATGATTTTTGATGTTTAATATTACGGGGCTGAAAATAATTCAAACTATAAAAGGAGGTACAAAAGTTCTAAGGAATCCAAGTTAATTTATGCCATTTTGGAGACAAGATTGTGGTAAAATAAGCTCATAAGCACAGGCACTAAATGAGGGTCTTCACAATGCACAACCAAGTAGATAAGGTCCATATGGTTTAGTACAACATA
This sequence comes from Flaveria trinervia, assembly GCA_025506515.1. Lineage (NCBI taxonomy): Eukaryota > Viridiplantae > Streptophyta > Magnoliopsida > Asterales > Asteraceae > Flaveria > Flaveria trinervia. The sequence goes on from CM046452.1 coordinate 3,900,439, forward strand.
TCCCGTGATACCCTTTTCCTAAAGATCATATTTTTCCGCAGGTAAAAAAAACAAATCGAAATTACAAAATTTATTCAGAATTGCAACATGAGACTATGAAGATATAATAAAACAAAAGGGGGGTGCCTTACTATGAGATCATCTGGTGATATAGCCCCTCCTTGCTGTTTGTCATCATCATCACTTGCATGTGAGCAGCTTTCGGTGGCTTTCTCCAAAAGAATTCCTTGTAATGACTTCAGAGATTCAGTTGCACCAGATGTGAAATACTGATTTAATATTGTCTCAAAGTATTCAAGCTGCACAAACACACACACAAAACCATATTAATGATCATTTCTTCCACTATGATACAATATCTAATTCCATTTATTGATATAAGTATTATAAATGACAGAAAATAATGTTGCCAAATTTTAAATCAAATTATGTTGTGTGCAAAAGAATAAAATATAAAATGAGGCAATGTTTACAAGCATAAGGTGGATTCACCTCAAGCATGAGCTGACAGTAACCGTTTGCATCCAATGACATAAGATTAGTGTCTTTATGTTCGTGGAAAAGGCTGAGTAACGTGTCAATTAGTCCTTCCACAAGAATCCCGAGGGTTTTATCAAGAAGGGGTTCACAACCAGCAAACACCTTCAAACATTCACATGCAAACAGTAACAAAATATGTTATCACCTACATTTAAACGTAAAAAAGGTATTAGCAATAAACATGTTAGTATGGGTTTATAATATACCTCTGCATGAACAGTCACAAGAGTATGCATTAATTCCACAGCTGGGTCACGAACACCCTGTTCAACATGGAAATGTTTAAAAACAAATGCACCATGCTATTATTGTTGGCTGTAAAATCAATAACTGATTAAGATTAAAGCACGTAAATATGTGTTTCTCACTTTTACAGCTGGTGCTCCTCCCCAATGTAATCCAGCATCTAACAAGTAGTTAGTAGCACCGGCTCTGATATAATGTGCCTGATACAAGACAATAACCACAATTGGTTAACCTACACTATGTCATGATGCCTTCACAATTTCATTGCTGCCTTAAATTTAATAACACAGTATCCCAAGTCCCCAAGCCAATTAGACAACATGTCTACTTGAAAGATCTAATATTAATAAGAGAAATTGAGTAACTAGAGTCGGCAATATGGCCACGGGTTGTGTAACAGAACAAAATGGTTTGGCTAAACAAGCATATTTTCGTAAGAAGTGAAAATGGGTCGGGTTGTTAGAAACAGTTTTTGTCAAGTATTAAACTTCTTATAGATAGTTTGCATCAAATAAGATCACAAAAACTATATTGTAAAAAATATAATCTAATATTTTCAATAAAATGATTTAGGAAGTTTCATGCACAAAAAACTCTCAGGATGATCTTTTGGTTGATTCAACCCACTTACCACGCATCCTAATTTTGTTTTATTTTATCCCTTATAGATATCATATAATGAATTAATGTGTTGAACACGTCAACTTGAATTATGTTTAATCACTAGGGAAAAAAGATGCATAAAACCTCCTAAGTCATGCCTAGTAAATCCCACCCATAGCAAGGCTATTTATTGGTGGGGGTCTGGGGAGGATGAGATGTGAAACCACCTAGATCATTTTATTTAAAAATTTAGATTACATTGTAATAGCATAACTTTTGTAAGAATCCAACCACACATTTGACTGCTTACCTGACCTATGCATTTGAACACCTCTACCAAATTATATAGAATTCAATGCACTTAAAAGTTGCTACTTTGATTTGAGCAGACACATGTGAAACATAGTCATATCATGTTATATACCTTGGCATATGTGTACTCTGATAGGACTTTCTCTTCAACAGCAGAAAAAGACTCGATCAATTCTTCTTTGTCCTTATCGTCATCTTCTCCTCCACTGTAACAATTACTATATCTTAACCATATAGCACACACACATATTATTAGATTATGTACACTCTTCACAACGTTAGGCTTTTGTTATAATTGTACAAACCAATGTCATCGGTATCTTATAAATTACTAACCGTTGTTCATTTCTCCACAACTTATCGTATTGAATATTGAAAACTAGCTGGGCTTGTTATCTTTAAGGACTTTTCTTTCAATGAAAATTGAGATGAAAGATCTCACCCACTCCTATTCTTCTTATAATATTGTGCTTTTAGACATATTATATAGTATGTTATCAACACGATTTGCTTTTTGGAGTTGGATTGTGTTGCCCTAAGGTGATTTTTAACGTCTTTAGATTTATTATTGTTTTAATTCTCTTTTGTCAAATCTATATGCCCAAGACATAACAAATGACAACATTGCTATTGACATGTCATCCCAAACAAACACACGCTAGCAATTTGAACGGAATCCACCATGTAAAAAAATGTAAGTATTATTGTTTAGCAAAGCAATGAACACAAATCATTAAACCATGGTCGGATACAAACACATACTTGTAAAATATGTTTGAGTACATATCTCATAAGATTATTTTGCTGGTAAAGTGTGTAATTGGGCTGAAGTTTTGCTTGATAACTCTCTCAAAACACGCATACAAAGAGGAGAGAACAACTAGTATCTTGCTACTTTGTTTGTGAGTTATTCTTTGACCTTGAGTGCCTTTTAAGGGTAAGATATTAACTTACAAACGAATATTAATGAGGAGTTTTAGGAAGTGTTCTTGTCTTCTACTCTCACTGATCTTGACAAGTGTATCTTCAAGGATCAATCTTGTTGCTTGGTGTGGTGTCACTTTGGAGTGGAGCCACTTGGTTCCTTCCATCCATCTATATACGATTTACCATTTTGCTTCAATGGTTGTATTTCTAACATCCTATAAGTGCATTATTAAGTTTCTCGTTACTTACATATGGATCTTATGTGGGTTGCTTCTAGAAGATTTAAAATTGTGTTCATACTTCCATCCCTAAAGATTTATAAAAGATGTGCGTAAAACCAACGGTTGTGAAAGTCATTTTTACCATCCACATGGAACAACATAACATAACGATGGAATTTGAAGAAATTCGAGAACCACAAAATTTTCCACCAGAGGTCGAGCCTAGCGATTAACAGGTATTTGTTGATGAGTGTAAACCAACAATTGTTCGCATGAGTATCAGATGCAACACACGACATACGAAAATCCAGTATAGTTCGTCAAGAACCTAAGAGATAAAGATTTCTCATGTCACAAGAAGTATATTAAGTGGATCAATAACAACCCACTAACTACAGATTTGTTATATTAGATGTTGAACCTTATAAATAAGTATAAGCCATGAACATCGAAATGCAATCCACGTATGATAACCATGTACGGTAATTGATTGATCTTTCTCTTAATAGCAAGGCCATTTAGAGAAACTGGGTTTTCAACAAGAAAACCAACATGAATGGTAATGCCCATACTTTCAAAGCATGGTTGACAGTGAAGAGCTTTACTTAAACTCAAGGAATTAACTATGAAAAGGCCTAGTCTGCCACAACCATGCTTAAATCTATAAGGATACGTGTTGCCATAGCTGCAAGGTTTAGGAATTTCATATTTATTGGTTTTCAAGATATCAATGACATGTATAATCCAATTATATTACTAAGATATTGTTCATCATATCTATATGAGGCATTAGAAACTATATACCTCACAAGCAACATCTACTTTCCGTTTGGAACAAATTGATAAAAAATACATCAATTAGAAAATTGCAATATCAAAAAGGCTTGTTATGAATGGGCTCACCTTTACAGGATTTCAAGTTGATAAGCTGGGTACAACTTAACCATGTTTAGAGTCACTTTTCTAACTCATTTTATGTAGAAAGATCATTAATCGTGAGTCATGAGGACATGGTATAAAAGGTTCACCACCTTTCATCACTCAAATATATTACCGCAACAATATCAAACTTTATCTGCATAATGTGGACTAGCAAAATAAAGAGTCCTATAGCAAAACATGAGACATGTGTAGTCGACGCCATTCCTATAAGTGAATGTGGCAACATAAATGACCAACATGGTGGTTGCAGACGTGGTCACATTGACACGATTGTGGAAGCGACTATGATTATAGTGAGGGAAATTGCCATGGTTTTCACTTTAGGAATACCACAATTTGTTAGTATAAAGGAAATTGGGTAGAGACGAATTTTACAAATAGCATGGAAAAGTGAATATCCTTTGTGTTAACAGTGGAGTCTAATTACATCGCCCAAAGGCGGTAGGCCTTGACCTAGATGCAGCACATCTATAACTGACCCAAAGGCAGAACTATAAAAATTCAACCTTTTCAAGTCGGCAAAACAACGACAAACTTAAAGTCAAAATGTAATTGATCACCAAGTCATTAGAAACATTCTTATCCTATCAGATTTGAATTGCCCAAATTTGTATCAAATTCAAATTTCGTGTTCTCCAAGATGGATAGCCAACTTAAATAATTACAACTATAGGTCTCCTATAATATGTAATTTCTAACACCTCATATAATATTACTAACTAGTTTGCAGTTCGTGGACATAGGTCACATTGTCCCAACCACGTTAACTATCATGTCTCTACTTTATAGTTTTGTTTCTATTTTGTGTGTGTGATTTTCTTTAGCGAAACACTCCAACTGGAAACAATAAACAACTACTCGTTCAAATAAGCATAGTATTGCTGCTGACAACATCAGACTGTTCTCACCACTAATCTGCACCCTTCAGCAGTCTCATACGCCGTTACTGCTAAAATTGGAACTGTTTAGTGGTCAAGAACAGCCCAAGAAGGTTTCTTGCAATGTTGTAAAAATAACTAGGCGCTTGTCAGGGATTGTACCAGTGGTGGGGGTACCAACTAGTGTTTAATCAATATAAATGGGATTGATCAGATTGGAATTTTTATATCTAACTTTTCAAACATATATATACACATTGATATGAATATAATACTTCAAAGTTCACATAGTATAGTGCAAACATAAACAATTACACTTAAACATAACAAATTAAGTACTTAAAAATTCAACATTAACATATTCCTTTTGGTCTTAATATAGAAGGTGCATAGGATATGCATCTAAAGCAGCTAGATATCAAGACAACATTCGCCGGGAAGGAAAACTTGGTTTGTAAATTGAAGAGGAGCTTGTATGGTTTGAAACAAGCCCCAAGACAATGGTATTTTAAGTTTCACAACTTCATAGGAAAAAAATGACTACAAAAGATGATGTATCATTGTTGCTATCTCACGAAATTTAAAGTCTTATATCATTCCACTTCTTCATGTAAACGATATGCTAATTGTTAGGTCAGACACCCCTGAGATCAAAAAGTTGAAGAAACTATTGTTTAAGGAATTTGGGATGAAAGATTTTAAAGTTAATTAGGACAGGATTAGAGATATTGAGCATTAATGATGCCAAAATCAAAAGTACAGCATTAGGGAGTCATTTTAAGCAATCCAAAGATCAACCTTAGACGAATGAAGACAAAGAAGGTATGACTAAAGTTCTTTATGCATGCGCAGTTGGTAGCCAAATTTATGATTTGTTGTGCACGAGACCAAACATAACACATGCAATGGAAGTTTCTTATCGGCTTTCGTTCATCTAGGGCAAGTAAGGAAGCAATTAAAATAAAATGGTTGGTTAGATATTTAAAGAGAACTTCAAAGGTAGCACTATGTTTCAAGGTAAAGAAGTTGTTCTGAAATGATACACATATGTTGCTTTGGGTGATCGTAAACAATCTTTCAAGGGTACAACCGGTTATGTCTAGACTTCAAAAAATTGTTGCTCTTGGAAATTGCTAAAGCTAGTAAATAGCTCATCTGGTTGAAAATTTTTCATGAAGAACTAGACAAGAAGCAAGCGAATGCGCCATTCATCTCGCCAAGAATCCAGTGTTTCATGGAAAGACAAAGCACATCCACTTGATATATCACATCATGAGGAACTGTTGATCTTTGTATTGTTGTTTGGTATTAGAATTTACAAACATCTTAGACTTTAGGTTGTCTACTTTTATCATATATATTTTATAATCAATTCCACCACTACAGATAATTTCAATTCTTTTATGGGTGCAACCCACCTTGCGGGCTCATTGGCTATTCCCACAACCGGAGAAAATTACAAAAAGTTTAAAGAAGGGAGCAAATATACATATTAATATAAAAATTGTAACTTAGAGCTTCTAAGTCTATATTATTCATTAGATTACCACTTTCATGAGTTGAGGAAGTAGAAATTTAAACCATTGTAATATAAAGTGCATGTGCATATATTACTTAGATGAGTTAGTTCAACCATTAACCTAATAACTTAGTCAACAAACATTTTCTACCCATGAGTACATGTATTAAGATTGGCTGGTTTATATGATCAAGAAGTACATCTTGAATCTAGCATAGTTTAGGGTTTTAATGTAGCATCAACTGATGGCTTAGTATTACTCTATATCCATATTGTCTTTATTAGAAATGAAACAAACTTTAATGAGAGCTTCATTTTATTGACAAAAACTATCATTCTATCTAAAAGCAGATAGTCATGGAGCTAGCCAGTCATTTTGAGTTGTCTTATAGTAAAAGAATAAACTATATCAATAACCAAGCACGATGATCATAATTTAAGGTGAAATTTTTTTATCAGTCATGGCTCAGACAAGTAAAAAACTAAGAGGGCTCATAATGTAGGTTGTAAATGGTTATGTTTTATCTCTCATGGGTCAAATGGAGGAAAGATTTCCCAAAGTGACATGTTACTATGAAAATTATAAGAATGCTGAAATAAATGAATTTGTTCAACCTGGCCATACATGTTTTGACCCGTATGTAAATGTCTTGTGATTTGATCTAAACCCTTATTGCCTTGGCCCATTCTACCACCACTAGTGATAAAAAAGTTCTCAAGCATTGTACAGGCTCATCATCATATCAATACAAAAGGGATGAAACAAGAGTGTTGATTGTACATACCTGGACTTGAGGCAAACATCTTTGTATCTATTGTACATTTCGCCAAAAAGATCATCTTTGCAAAATCCAATATTACTCAAAACCATCAAAAGTTGTTGGTGTGGATCAGTAATACTTTGAGGGCGATGATGAAAATTGTCTTCTACAATATGTGAACAATATCCATTTTCAAAGGGTGGATTTGCAATAATCTGACCAAGCTCCCCTCCAATCTGCTCCATTTGGCCTGATACATACAATAAGCATGTCAAGTACTAACTGAAACTAATACAACTGAAAATGTGATCCTTTTTCATTACATACCAGCAAAATCAAGTAGACAGTTAAAAAATGACAGCTTAACAGACTCTTGAACTTCTTGAAGCAGCATAAGTGTATCTTCTGATGCAGCTTCACTTCTTAAAGACTTGATCATTCTGGAAAAAAAGAGTTACCAAGAGACCTGATCATAGGTAAAATCTTGACACAAATTAGAAGTTACATGCATATGATAAACAAGAAAATAATTTCAAATGAAAACAATAGGAGGTGTTAGAAGCATAATTTTTTCATCCATATAATAAATCCAAGTTCCCTACAAATATTATTCCAGTTATGTACATCCCAGCCCTTGAGTTTTCACTAGTCTTGACACCACATGTATATAGCAGGAAAAGGTGACAGCATACTTTCATCCTGGCAGCTGGATTAGCATGGTTATATGCTTGACAGCTTCCCCTTGAGGGATAGGACTTCTTATACCATATGCAAAGGGGTCCCATCCCTAGAGGGTTGGGTAATTGGTTAAAATGGTCAAATTTCAGTTCTAGTGGCCTGTCACAAGCATATTTTATATAAGTTGTTGTGTGAATATAGGTGTTAATTATTATTATGAAAACTATAAATTACAAGAACTTTGAAAACAATTTTAGGAACACTCGTTCCATTTTAAATAAATCTTATATATTAACCCCTTTGTCCTGTTATAGATAAGAAACTGTAACTGATCCACTTGTATAAAAATGGAATGAAGCCATCTATACATATACATTTTGTTCTTGTGGATTAGCACTATGCTAGTAATATAACATGAACCATGTAAATATACACTTATAAGTTATTAACTACTCAAAACACTATGACCACGGCGTATCAAATAGAAATCACAACCCAATTCTTTGTTCTTTTCATATTCCTGTATGAAGAATGTCTAGAATGTATAAACTACAATAAGATTGTAAAGTTCTTAAAAAACAGCATATAATGTAATACAAGATGTAGGATCTTACACATCAATCCGGTCCATTGCTGACACCATAACCGAACGAAACTCTAACGGTAAGGAAGAAATAGCATATGGAGATTTATTCCTTTCTAAAACAGTCACCGGGACCCATGATTCATTTTTTGATTTCTCTTCAATTGAAGTCCTCATCCATGAACAGAGCTTTAGTATATAAAGTTTTGTGCTCTCAAACAGAAGTGCCCGCAATGCTTCAACTGGTGGTCATGAAATGTGGTTAAAGGTGGTTTCTTTGACCCATTTACTCATGACTAGGTCTATTCAGGTTGTGTTTTATCTCTAATTGATAAAACAAGTAAATTCTAAAGGTTTAGCTAAAGATGAATAGGTCAAGATATTCAAAAATTGCCCGAAGTATATAATTAGTGCATAAGACCTTCTAAATCCTTCTGTAAAATATATTAGAGTTTACTGAAATAATATAACTTTTGAAACGATTTACGACGCACAAGCTGTTTGAAAAAAACTTCATAATCTTTGGACAAAAAGTGTTTCGGGTTGACCAACTAGTGAAGCCTAAACAAAAGGTGGATCAGCAAAAGTTGTAAACCTGCAATTGTGGGTGCTGCGTCTTTCGCATCAAACGCTTGGCATGCTTTAGATATATCCATTATTGCATCACTCATATGTTGGCTAATAACATTCGAATCTTCAAGTTCAAAAAATGTGTTTTGGACCTGAACATTCAATATGTTTTGGTTGGTAAAGAGATAAACCCATACGTAATACATAGCAAATGCAGATCTATTATCTGTATGTGAACTATAAGTCATACACATTTATTTTGTGTGTATGATAAAAAGTACACCTGAATCAAACAAAACAAATGATTTGGTTAAAAAGTCAACTTCATAGGATATAAAGTTGAAAACCAGGAATGCATACACTTGAGGATTTATTTAACTGCAACAGTTTTTGAAAGAGAACCACATTTGATATAGAGGAAGAAACTCCTTCAAATGATTATACAGAATGGTACTGCATATGTATGCCGGTAGAACTAACAAATACAAAATGAATACAAAAATGAGAAAAATAAAAGTTGAAAGATCTAACTAGCATGATGGTTCTAACACTCCTGAAGCTGTAGTATATAGCTTTCATAAAATTTATGGCCACTTATACTATGTAGTAATTTCAAGTCGGTAAATTTTAAAAGGATTAGCAGAAGAAACTTGTACCTTGGATTCATACGCTGATATAATATCATGTATCATTCCAGACACAACTTCAAGAGAATGACTGAAATATGTTCCCTGTGCTTTTTCCTCACTTTTATTCTGTTCAGCAGAAGATTGGAACAATATTTGAAGAAAAAAGTCTAGACCAATAAATGTATCATTGTTAATATCGAAGAGGAAGAAACATCTGGTGAAAGCAGAAGACACGACATGTCTTTAGATGCTTACAACCTCTTAGTTTCTTAAAAATCAGAATATCAATTCAATAATTCAGATTTGGTGATCTAAAACTAAATTAAATGAAAAAGGAAGCTTTTACCTTTCCAAATTTTCCACTTGAAACAGAAAGTGCAACTTTCCAGAAAGGTGGTATAAGATGGATGATTACAGCTGTTAATCTTCGTATATACCTTCCTCTAAGAGCATCGAGTTCTTCAGCACCAAAATCAGTTGGTTGTGATTTTACCAAACTGACATCCACCTGATAGTGGTACATATAACAAAGTTTTAAAATATAATTTTTCTAACAAATAAAAAGAATTTGGCAGTTGTTTATAAAGAGAAAGCAAATTAACTGATTCATGTAGGTCTTGCTGAATTTTCTTCCAATTTTCATCTAACATTGCTCTCTCTTGAAGCTTATTATGCAAGCTTTCCATCCTTGATTCATGATCTAACATGCAGTTCTCAAGCAAACTTTGAATCCTACGATTCTGATAATCAAAAGTTATCTCACATATTAGTCTACTGTCATGTTATAACTACTCAATTTCACTTCAATGGTGCCCAGCAGTGAAGAAATCTTGAAAACAGCCTCTCACCTGTATGCTGAAGTATCGCCTTACAGGATCTGACTCAGGTTCCAGCTCCAACAGAAGCCTCACAGCATTCTCAAGCTACACAAAATTGTAATAACAGTTCAAACCACAGAAAATGACATAATAATACTTTGAATACCTAAAAAAGGCCTCATAACACTAACATCAGCTAACTGTAGACCCGAACCAGTTGTGTACATCATGACATGCATAAGCATGTAAGCTAGTGTCAGCTGTTGCTAAACATTTGTAGAACAAATGTGAACACAAAGCTAGCATCTCAATGGTTGGTCATACCATCAGTATCTTCAATAAGTAAAAAGAAATAATCCATTAATAGACCAGATTCTTACTTATTCAAATTACATTGCCCTCGGATTCTACTAAAATAAGTAGCTTGTGAGTACGTTATCATCAAAAAACAGTTGTTTGGTTAATGAAATTAATGCATAAAGAAGTCTGTTATCCAAACTAGTTAGAGTAGATAGAAGTAAACTCAAGAAAACTACATAGCCAAGAAACCCAAATGAATAATCCAAAAAGAAGGCTTACATTTGTAAGATCTATGTGTGGATCTTCCATTGACTCGTAAAGCATGCCTTTAAAGTCACGCATTACCTTTTCAACTTCCTCAAGGACACGTTTGAGTATTCCAGCCTGAAACTTACAAAATTATTAGGTGGTCCTAATCACTGATAAAATTGAGGTATGTTTCTTGGGTTTGAAAAATTTTGATTTCTTGCCTATGTAAAATAGTTATGTAGCTCAAGTGATGACAGTGAATATTAAATGATAGAATAAACTTTATTTTTAAAAAGAAAAAGAAGTTAACTGATATGTACATGAGAAGGGAGAACAATTGAGTTTGCTTTCCGGTATTCTCTTACTGCCAAGTCATATTCCCCCTTACGAATGTTTTCACGGATGGCACTTGGCAAATTGAATAAAGTGCGGAACCTCTGAAGTGTTCCTTGAACAGCCCTGATTTTCTCTGCTTGAGTCTAAATATAAAAGGATCATCAATTTATTTATTCATTATACATGTATGACAAAGCCATAATATTAGGTCTGAATCAGTGTCAACCTGTCTTTCAAGTAATGGTTCAAAAGCACGATTAGCCATTGAATTGATTCCTTGGATGCAAGTATCTAAATGAGAGCTTCCACCTTCAGGATCTTCTTCCATCCTTTTTAGTTTTGCCTCAATATCTGTATAGCAAATACTTATTCCTCATAACCCACTATAAGAAACTTACAAAGCTAATTTTTTTACATTTAGAGAAAAAACATAACACGAATCAACCCCCATTAAAAGTAAACAGGTAAAAAATGGTAACTCTATATATCTACCTACCATCAATAGTGGTTTTGCAAGAGACAAAGCAGTCAAAATTTTCTTTGACCAGTTGTTTTCTCTGCTGAGTCCATCCTTTGAGGTCAGTTTTCAAAGCTGAAGTGCCAGCCTCCAAGTCTGCTGCACTAGTAAATTGGTGTATGCGACTAATGAATAATACTGGATCAAACCTCTCTGAGAAAAAAGTCAACCTCTCTGCCATAATGTTTTCAAGTATTAGTAATAGGACTTCTAATTTGACTGAACCTACATGCTTTCAGATGCTTCAAGAAATGAACATTATTTATGAATGCACGAAGCTATAAAAATTACTAATGATCATTGAACACAAAAAGCTTAAAATTGGTGTATACGAATCACCCAACATAAATATCATGGCCCTAACATAGGCCAACCAATGCATGAAAAAAAAGAATTCTCATACGATTTCTGATAATGCAATGCACTGAATTAGGAAGTCCCTGTGATGAAAAACGAACCAGAATAGCTTTTAATATGATGAAATCAGTCTACTTCTATCTGCTAAGAGTAGTTAAATTTAGAAGCTTCTCAGTGACTTGGTCCATTTAGTTAGTGACTTTTTATTATTCACAATAGGTCGTTCCATATGAAAATTATGCATTTGTATCAAAATGCTTTAGAAACACTCCTAGCTTATTGAGTTGTATCTAGAGCTACATGAAAATATTACTTCTCAGAAGTATATAAAAGATGAGAACTTTGTTCTACTATAAAGTCAAAGGTTTCCACATATTATCCTGCATTTTGGCAAGAGCCTGTTTCCACGAATCAAACTCATGACCCCCATTATCACATAACAACAACCTTATTGTTGCTCCAAAGCCCACCCCCGTTGTTAGAAGTCCCAATGTCATTAAGTTACATGTTAGTTGTTTCCAAACTACAAGTGTATTCCTTAATGGTCTTCCATTATTATAGGTGAAAAAACACAACATATAATAAAAAACATATTTTTGTGCTTGAATCCTATGTGAAACTACAGGATAAACATATCTAGAATAAAGCAAACCACCATATATAAACCACAGATAAAAAGAAGATAGTTATGAAAGGAGAAACACTAATCCCTGCCACGCCAACTTGCTAAGGCTAAGGCACACAATAGGTATAGTGTAAATCTATTCTTACGGAATGATTCTCATGAAATCTGGCCACATTAGATTTTCTTTTGGGAGATCCAAAAGTGAAAAAGTCAACACCCAAATTATCTTTAGAAAGATCATGCCGATCATAAGTTCGAATTATTCTGACTTTTTCCTATAAAATTCTTTGGCCAAATTTTATCAAATTATCTGGGCAAATTTTCATATTGCATCATAATTGGCCTCCATGCTCAACAATCACTAGCGCTGTCATCTGTGACTCTCCTCTTCACATTTCCAAACCATCGCAATCTCTCGTCCCTTATCTTATTCGAGATACATGGAACCTCCAATTTCTCTCTAGAAAGCTTTAATTTTTATAGGGTCCATCATGTGCCCACACATCCACCTCAGCATCCTCATCTCAGCTGCTTCCATCTTTCATGCTTGTGTCTTCTTAGATGGCCCAACAATTGGTTCCGTTAACATAGCTAAACATAACTATGGCCCTATTAAATTCCACCTTTAAGTTTGAGGGAAACATGTTGCTGTGCAGTAGAAAAACTGCTAATTATGTTTACTAGAGCTTATGCTTCACTTATTATAATATGAAAAAACATACAACTAATGCTTCAACGTGTTGCAAGTTGTGCTCCATGGATTGCATAATTTAGCAACTATACATAATACCAAAAATTAAAAGCAAATGAAGAAACAACGAACTTTCATGTGAAAACTATTTTTCCAAAGGATGAATACCTCGAAGGTCTGCATCCACTTTTTCAGAATTTGATTCAGTTGCTGAACGTTCAGTAATTAACCTCATTGTTCTGCTGCTTATAATTCTAGCAGAAAAAATAAAGTAACATTAGTAACAAACTGTAACATGTTGTAGAACAAATAAAAAAAGGAAATCAAGAAATCAGCCGCAAACGGACAATGTCAAGAACTTTGATGCAAAAAAGATTGGAAAAAAGAACTCTAATTTTACAAGAGCAAAATGAAATAGGCAATTGCACCAAATGAGAAATAATTAAAGGTAGAGGAGTTTGATCTACCCAAGTCCTAAAGGATCTATGCACTCCATGCCACGTGGCAAGGACTGCATATTGTTGAGCCCCTTTGTTGTTTCCTCTCAATTTTTTGAACTGGAACTGGAACTGGAGCTGGAACTGCTTTTGACTCCCTCATCGCACGCACCCTTTGAGCGAGCTGCAACAACATCAATTCAACCCTTTTCCAAAAATAAACATTTATACTACAGAAAGAGAAACACACATTATAAGTTATCAATCTCTCAAAGAAGAAACAAAACTAACATAACCATCATTACAGCTTGTAATAGTAATAAGAACAATAATAAATGTTCTAGTGGATGTTTCAATGAGTATAGATGAGGAGATAGTGAATACATGCTAGCCTGTAAAGTTGTTGATTTGCCTTTATTATGGATAAACCCAGTGTTGTAAAAATCGCTAGGCGCTAGTCGGGAGGCGAGGTGGGGACTAGGGATTAATCGGTTTGGGATTTTATATATAATTTTCATTTTTATATATATACATACACATTTTATATGTAATTTTTATAAATATGTTTAGTTTTATATATATATATACAAATCTGGCCGGAATTTCAAAATTTCGCCAGAATTTTTGAATTCTGCCGGAATCTCGCTGGATTTTGCAAAAATGCAGATTAGAGGCCGATTAACAACTGCCTAGGACCGATTAGGGCCGATTTTTTTCCCAATTTGGACCCATTTTACCGACTAGCGATTATTGGCTCCGATTAGTGAAATCCAATCGGTATCTCACCGATTCCCGACTAGCTACCGATTAATTGGCCAACTAGTCCGATTTTTACAACATTGGATAAACCGATATAATTTATATGCACAAGAGGACGGGTGTGTCCATTAATGAATCACACATCCTACAAAAGCTAGCACTTGTACTGCTTTTGTGTTACTTAATCGTAACCATACTGACACATATCATACTTGTGTGTTGTATATACACTCGAAAGAGAGAAAGCTAGAAACATAACACAGATTAATTGAATATAAAGGTATTCGGTTAAATATCAAGCTGAAGTGCCAAATATCCCTTAGTATTCATATATTTAGTGTTCAATAATCATTAGTTAAGTAGAATGCAAGACCCTTGATCCTACTTGGGTAAGTAAACAAAATTTTAAGTTATCATTAACTTTTAGCCTTCTATATCACGTTTCATGTAATATCCCATTCACACCAGCTTTAGGCCTTGGTTCAGTTCGTGGTGTTGATGTCCAAAGGTAGTCATGTCATTGTCTCTAAAGCAACAATGTAAACAGGAGATATGCAAGTACTTAAAGTAACAAATCAAAAGTTATAGGAGAAAAAATATATTAGATGACCAATATATCACCTATTCACCAAAAGCATCCTCTTTCTGAGCTAAATTAGAGCAATGTATGTCACAAATACATCAATCACTACCTTGCAACCAATATGGCCTTAAACTGTAAACAATATTAAGAACCTGAAGTCCTAGAATCCATTGCTGTACAAGAGCTAGCTGTGGCTAAATTATTAATCTATGAGATGAAATTACAATTGTTAAGCATGTATATACATACTAGCTACTATACTACCAATGATCCTCCGCCCAAGTGATTGCAGTGAGTACCCAAGATTTCATTAAAATAAGGCCTTGGTTTCAAGTCCACACAACAACAAAAAAAGTTTTCACGTTGGATCATGAGGTCTTCTCACCTAAGGAGGTTCCTCCCGAGGGTAGTCTAAGTTTTAGGACTGATGTGGAAGGATTGATATATGTACGAGCTTCCCTGGGAAGAAGATTAATATGGTGTGGGGGCCACCGCCACCCCGTTCGGTAGTAGTGTTAGTTTTTGGTCCGTTAGTTTTAAATTTTTTATATATATTATATTTGCTCCCGCGCCCTACAAGAAAGTTCAAGCTCGCTTTCTTTCGGGGACATGCCAGCCTAGACTCCCAAAGTTTTGTACTCGAGCAATGTAGATCATATTCGCCGGTCATTATCCAAAATGTCGTTAAATAAGTGTATGTACATACAGTCATACAAACACAATCAAAACTACATACAGACATACAGTAAGTACAAAAATGTACCTCAGATTCATTCACTTGCTTCCACTTAGTAGGTTCTCCCCCTTCAGGCACTTTATCATCATCACCCTTCCCTCCACCCCCCTTATTACCCCCATCCTTCTGATCAACAGTCGCATCTTCATCTCCCGACGATATACTAAGCATTTCAACCTCAGAGTCCTCCGATTCCTCCGACGGAACCCTACGCTTCGTAGCCTTCCTTTTCGTCTTAGGTATACGATTCCCCAGCGTTTGCATGAAATTAACCACAGGTTTCGCCTTCGATTTGCGTGATTTACCTTTCGACGAAACCCGCTGCGGTACCTCTTCGTCATCGTTGTCGCTCATTTTTGCGTCAGATTGGGGATTCGATAGGGCAATTGGTTGAGAACAGATGATCGATTATGGTTGTGGTAACGTACAGTTCGTCATGACAACGAGTTACGACGGTTGCCGGAGAAATTGTGCGATGAAGAGGTGGAGATCGATGAAATCGACGGAGATTTGAGTGAAAATGAAGGTGATTGAGAGTCGAAAGTGGATTGTTAACGATGATCAATGATCACAATCGTCGATTGCAATGGTGCCCATGGTAAAAATGATATGGGAACATTCAAATGTAATGTTGTGAGTTATAAAATTAGGTTGTTATAAAAGTGATAGTAATGAACAGAAAATTGAATTAAAAAATTTTAAAAACATGTTATATTTGATTTGAGTACTCTTTGAAAGAAACGTGAATAGAAATAATGTATTTCAAAGCAACTAACAAGCATGTTTGGATTCTAACTGGCAATTTTCAAGTCACCTTGAAACATACACGAACACAATATGTGAAATTTTAGGTTTTAGTTTGACATATCTATAGGTACGTGGGGCACTACACGGGTTCTCCCTTGCAGGAATTTCGGGTTCAAGACAACACTACCGCCACCCATTCGGGTAGTTCATGGGGGTTGCATTCGCAGCAATGAAAGTTTTCAAAAATGTGAACGTTAGGTGACCATTGGAGTAAGTGAGTTAATTTAGGGTAATGAAAGAGGTGGCATCACAAACAAGAGTAATTCATGGTAAAAAGAAAGTGACAAAATAGGATTGATGAAAATCTTACGGTAGTAAAGGTCGAAGGTTAAGAAAGGAATGCACCTTCCACTGATTTTTTTTATTTAAAAAATGGTGTTTGTAAAGGTTTTTCTTGTTAGGATTTATGCTTCCATTCAAAAAAATAATAATAAGTTGGAGAATTACACCAGGTCCACTAAATAGCAAATTGTTATTTTTAAATGGTCAGCATAAAGCTGATTAAATAATAATCGTTAAAAATAACAATTCGTTATTCAGTGAACCTGGTATAATTCTCCAACTTATTATTATTATTTTGGATGAAAGCATAATTTTTTATAAGGTTTTGAGTTGAAAGAAAAGTCTTATGAATAAATGTATACAAAATAAAAATATTAGTCGTTTATATAAAAAAAGGGAGGTTGGAATTTTGTGGTGGTATGGGTGAGTTCTTATTTTGATTTGACACATCAAGACACCATCGAAATTAAATTTTAACTTTTGAGAACTCGTCTATGACAGGGCGAGTTCTGAGTTTGACTTGACATTTGCGCATTCACATGCATTCCATGTAACCCATGTTGACTGAAACAGAGAACCCGCTCATGACAGGGACAAGATTCCCTAATGTCAAATCCCAACTAGAAAAACTCTTATTGTCAACATCATCACTTTAAAAACTCCACCTTTGAAAAAAAATTATCTTCCATTTTTATTCATTAAAGAAAAGACAGATAATGTTCTAATTGGTCTATTTAACTTATTTTCCCACCTACTAACATGTTTAAAACCAACTCACCAACTCAATTAACACATACACCATGCCAACCGTTTTGACACGTTTAGAAAAACATGTCAAATGGGTAATGTTACGTTACATAGTTTTAAGTGTGTGAATTAGGAATGATGGTTTTTTACACCTTAAAAATATGGGTATAATCTATATCTACACTTTAATATTATATATAAGGATGAGTGAGAGACACAAATATTATTACACTTAAAATTAAGACACCTAATATAATATTTTAAACATAAAATATATGTGTTTCTATGAAATGGTTTTAGTTTTATTCTTATTTAAAAAGATCCTACTAATTAATACATTATTTTCTTCAACTTTTTTGGTAATATAATATTATTTAATTCACTACTTTAAATATTATCTTATTTATTGTACTTTAAATTAATATTTACTATCTATATTTTAACTATTTAAGATCTGTTTTATCTTATATAAATATTTAAGTATACAGTTTAACTTAATATTTAATAACTTATATAACTTAATATTTACTATCTATATTAAGTAATATTTATCTTATAACTTAATATTACTATCTATATTTTAACCATTTAAGATTTGTCTTATCTTATATAAATTTAAGTATATAGTTATTAAATAATTTATATAATAATAAAATATAATATGTCATTAACTAATAAATTTAGTTATAAATTACTACAATGATTCATTACAAAAATTATTATTATTGTTAATATATATATATGTATATATATATGTATATATATGTATATATATATATGTATATATATACATATGTGTGTATATATATGTATGTATATGAAAATATATAATAGTCATACACTATTTAAACCCTGGAACTTCAAGAGAGACAAAAGTCTCTCTTCTTCCTCTTGAACTACTTGGCCAAGAGTTTATTGGTAAAATATATACTTAATTAGGTTAATACTCTGTGTGTTACACTGGTGAATAAATAAAATATTAAATAACTAGTAATAAAATCTCCTAATTATAAAACCATACTTGAAGATAAACTATGATTATAATTACGTATAATAATTACATTAAGTAAATAAACAGTAATGTATTTTTCAAATGTAATGTTGATGACAATGGTGCCCATGGTTAAAATAATGAAGTTCGTGAACATTCAAATGGAATGTTATGAGTTATAAAATTAGGTTATTATAAAAGTGATTAGTGAATGAACATAAAATTGAATTTAAAAAATATAAAACATGTTATATTTGATTCGAGTCCTCTTTGAATGAAACGAATAAAAATAATTTATTTCGAAGCAACTAACGATCATGTTTTGATTTCAACTAGACGCGGCAATTTTCAAGACAACTTGAAACAAACACCATCAGAATATGTAAAATTTTAGGTTTTAGTTTGACATGTAACATCTTGTATTTTTTTCTGTTAATTGAAAGTTATCATCGTTTATTTTTGTAGGGACCATTGTTAACATTCATGAAACTTATGCTTATTTTCTAGTTTGTTTTTAATTTTTTAATTTGGAAGTTAATAATTTAATTATTAAATTGAACATAATAATAATAATAATAATATTACTAATAATAATAGGAATAATAATAATAATAATAATAATGATAATAATAATAATAATAATTAATTAAAATTATTTAAACTTAAAAATATTTAAAACTTAAAGTTTATTAAGTTCAGGGGGCTTTATTGTCAATTTAGGAACTTTAAATATAAGGTTCTTACATACAATGATAAAATCAAAACTACAAGGACTAAATTGTAAAATTCCAAAACCCAACCCCCTACCTCTTTTCTCTCCCTGTAAACCCGACCGCACTCTGGCCAACCTCCGGCCGACGCCGGCGACAACCCTAACACTTGAAATCCCTTTTTATAATGAAATTAAACCGCCCTAACATCTTTAGTGGTGTGTTTTGAACTCGGTACCTCAATTAATTCGTTTAAAGTTCATGTTTAAGCTGTTAATAGAAACCGAAGGTATATGGATCATCTTAACCACTTCAATACAAGAAATGTTACAAAATTAAGTTGATTGATTAATCAGAAACGTACTTGCAATCATTTCGAAGCTATTATGTAGTTCAATTCGTTTTAATCAACCATTTAATCACTACATCATAACCAAAAAGTCGGCTCAAATTTGAAACCTATTCGGCACACTAACATACAAATAGAACTATTTAATAGAGGGCAAAGGTGCCCTTCAACCGCTTTCAACTTCCCGTAAATCACAATTCGTGATACACCTACTCAATCAATCGAATTCTGAGCTCCTGTTCGTTGCAAATTAGCCGAGACAAAACCGAGCCTAAATACGACAATTCGATCTTAATCAAGTAAGTACATTCAACTCGATTTCACATAGGGATCAAAAGCCCTAAGGTTAATCGAGTTGAAACTCCCGAATCGTTGCTCAATTTTAGGTTTGATTGATCTACGGTTTATATGAATGGGGATTTCATTTGGGTTATATTTTTAAGATTTTAAAACCAACTATTAACGCGGCTAAGGCCTTGGTTTTCCACACCCACATTCCATACCAGAGGTCCCGGGTTCAAACCCGGCAACCTCCCTTATTTTTTAAAAAGGTTTTTCAGCCTCTAAAAATATAGAATATCACTGAAAATGTGTTAAAATAAATTTTATTAAACTTTATTATTTATAAGATCACTCAAATAATCCCTGTAAATTTATTTATTTAAATAATTTGATATTTCTATAAAACAAAAGTTATATTTAGGCTATTTTTATAAAAAGATATATATATATATATAGAGAGAGAGAGATAGAGAGAAAGAGAGAGAGAGAGATAGAGAGAAAGAGAGAGAGAGAGACTCTAAGTAATGTCTGATGGATCCGTTTACCTTATCTGGGAACCCTTGGGGTGAGTGTCCGTCTATAGGTACACATGTCTTCATTAAGGTTGTGGTTGACTAAATACTTTAAGGAGTCATGTATTGCCTTGGTTTGTAAACCAAACGTTACACTTGACACGTCTTGTTGTTATCGTATTATCTTCGATTTTTGTCTTCTTGGATTTTAAACCCCATTACCCAATTCTCATAACGACTCTTAATAATCTTTCTAAATGTCTTCCCTTGAAACCACACTTATTTTAAAAACCCATTACAATAATACTCTTATTCTGAACCGTACCTTTAATCTTAACAAATATGATTCTCGTATCAACTTTACACTAATGCAACTTTGAAACATCAATGATATAGTAAACAAGAAATGGGTCATCTAAGAATCATGTCGAAGTTATCTGCTTTGATAAGCCCCTCTGGATTGGTATCTCATCCAAAAGTGTCTTAAAAATATTAATCTAATGCTTGATGCTTCACTCATGACCAAACCTTTCTAATCACCTTGCACCGTCTAAAATGCAAAATCTTGTAAGCTGAAATTCTAAATCAATGATCTTACACAATTTTTCAAGAAACACATGAAATCATGAATTATAAAATTGAAAAAACTTAAGCGTAGCAAAACACCATAACCAACTTATTGAATTTAAACTTTCCCAAGCGTTTACTAGAGAACACGAAATGAAATTCAATTCTCCTCATATCTTTGAAATCAATCTTCTCTTGATTAAATTTCGGGACGAAATTTCTTAAAGTAAGAGAGGCTGTAATATCCGCCATTTTTCAAGTTAAAACTCAACCCGAACCCATTTTGAACTTCCATTATTAAATTATTTTAATAACTTAATAACTTTAATGGATCAAATGCATTAAATGTACAATTTATATTATGAATTATTCATTTATTAAACATTTAAACAACTTGTAATAATTTATGGATTATAAATATTTTTTTCATAAAGTTATGAAGTTTTATTAATCATTTTACAATAAATAACTAAATGAAAAAGTATTATTAAAATTTATAAAGTTATAAATGAATTTTAATAAACTTATAAAGCTTTATTAGTATCATGAATTTTAATTATTAAGTGAAAATAAATAATCAATTATAAAGTTTACAAGCTTTATAAAAGTTATAAAGATTAATAAATAATTAATTTGATTTATTATTCAAATTAGTTTATAATTCTAGGGTTCATTTTGTAATTTCTAAAACTTAATCTAAAAGCTTTTACATAAAATGATAACTTCTTAAGACTACAGGGACCAAAAATGTAAAATTTCTTTAAAACCTAACCCCTCCCCGCCGTACCCCACTACCTCCGGCCACCATCTCCGGCGACAACCAAACCACCCAAAACGCTCGTTTAAAAAGCAATCAAACCACCCTTTAACTTTCTTGTATCAGTTTCGAACACTGTATCGAGTTCAATTGAATTCATTCGATAATTAAGGGCATGTACTCAAAACCGAATCATCAGTTCAAACTTTAACTCGTTCGTAGTAAAACCGATTAAATCAATGCTATATGATTGAGGGCAAACACTTGAGTCAATACGATTTAACTTTATTGATACTTAATTTCATTACAAATACACGCAAACACTGAAACCGATTATCATCTTCACCATTGAACCTGCAACTTAGCCGAAATCAACCTTCTGGACTTCAATAATCGAAATGGTTAAAGGGTAATATCATTAACACTCTTAAAAGCTTTTCGTATGGTTAATTTCATCAACACAACATTATCTTTGAGGATTCAATCTCGTTCATATTGCGACTAGGCTTCCATTGTATAATCATCAAATTGATTTTTGTAACATCTCGTATTTTTGTTAATTAAAAGTTAATTTTGTTAATTTTTATAAGACCTATTTGTGCTATTTATGTAACTTGGTGGTCTATTTATGTATAATTCCTTATTTAATTTAAAGTTTCTAAGTTATTTAAACAATAATAATAATAATAATAATAATAATAATAATAATAGTAATATTAATATTGTTAATAATATAAAAATAAATTGTATAGTTACTAAACTTAACAATGTTTAAAACTTTAAGTAGTTAAATGCATGAAATGTTAAGAAATCAAAGTTGGAGGTCTAATTATGTAAATTGAATAAAACCCAAACCTTTCCCCCTTCACCCCCGTGTTTCCGGCCACAACTCCGGCCCAACTCTGGCGGAGCTCCGGCGGCCCCAGAACCACCAAAACTCTCGAGATTTCGACCCCAAAACCGTTCCTAATGAATTCGAGAGTACGTTTCGAACTTAATTACACATTTTAATTGCGTTTGTAAGCCGGTTACAAAGCCTAATCGAT
This sequence comes from Flaveria trinervia, assembly GCA_025506515.1. Taxonomy (NCBI): domain Eukaryota; kingdom Viridiplantae; phylum Streptophyta; class Magnoliopsida; order Asterales; family Asteraceae; genus Flaveria; species Flaveria trinervia. Next base: position 3,923,306 of record CM046452.1, read on the forward strand.
TGAATAACCGAAGACTTTATTCGCATAGACGTTCGAACATTAAAGCACAATAATAATCCAATTAATTCAATATAAACAATCATCTGTCTATCACTAATCGATTTCAACCACCAATTACACCTGAAACAAACACAATCAACGAATTCAAGCACCACCTTCATCGCGAACTGCACCTCAGTCGAGCATCACCTTCTGCATACTTGGAACCGCAATTGATTGAGGGCTATCAATCACCGTCTCTCGTGGAAGCTCCCTGTGCAATTAATTGAGTTATTATCACCAATTGCAATCGAATCCAGTCGCGACATAGCCGCGGTTGTTCTTCGTTTGTTCTTTGTTTGCTAAACTTCAAATCGGGTAATTACCCAAACATAATCAATCGATTTTCCATGGGGAACAAAGCCTCATGGTTAGCATCATTTACAGAATCGATTGGTGCTTCAATTTGAGCCCAATCGAATCTAGGGTTCTTGGGAAATTGGGGATTTGTTTAGGGCTTGTTTTAAGAATTAAAAACCAATCCTTACCGCGGCTGAGGCCATTGGTTCACCGGTAACACTTGAGAATTCTAAACAAGAGGTCCCCGGTTCGAACCCGGGGAACCTCATGTTTTCTTTTTGAGGCTTTTTGGCCTTCAATAATATTTTTAATATTTTTAAAAATTATAAAAAGTCATTTTATAAAAGCTAGTAATTTTAAAATATTTCTAATTATTTTCTGTAAATTAGTTTTCTTAAAAAGAAAAAAAATTCTCTACTTTAACAAATATTGAAATAATAAATAAATTATTCGTATAAAAATTAGCTAATAATTGTGCCACAAAAATGATTATTTCACACGTTGTTTTTTTAATTATTGTTAAATTGTGTATTTAGATCTTATTAATCTTTATATATAAAATTATTATAAAGGTTATATTATGTAACATAATAAATTTTTTCTTTGATTTTTAAATAAATATAATTGGACCCATGTTGTTAAAACATAATTATTTGACAATCCCTAAGTCCCACTTAGGACCCTAGTCCTTGATGATTCATTAAAACTTATTATTAAACTTAACTTTTGTAAAAAATATATATTTAGGTGTCTTGTGACGATTCACGTTGGAACGACGTCCATTAATATTCTTATTAATCGTCATCCTTATACTTATTTTTGCCATGTGAGTTTTCCTTGCCCCCTTTTTCATATTTTCACACTAATTTGGGGTGAAACATGTTAACGTATAAACTTACACTTGTAAGCATTTTGATACTTATAACGCTCATGCAATTCATCTTTACTTTTTGTCATGGTTATTTGTGTATTGTAAGTGATTATATGAGATACATAGTTTGTTTACAATCATTAACTATTGCTAGCCTGGCAACGTCTTAGATCTTTGGGCCTGACAAGCCTATTTGGTGCTAAAGCGAGGTATTGCCGGCTCCTGATGACGTATGCTTGTTCATCATGGGAACCAAATACACTTAGCCAATCTTTTATACTTGTAATCAAGTCGAGGTTTGGTTGTAACGATATGTGTTCTGTAACCTTACTTGCTTATGACATATGACATGAATTGCTACTTGTAATTTTTTTATTATGTATGAAAACCTTGGAAACTCACCAACTATTTTAGTTGACTCTTATTTTTATCATGTTTCAGGTCAACCTCAAGTTTAAAGTGATCCATATGAAGTATGCAATAATCTAGGACTTGGACCTAGTTAATGAAATAAAAGTTTACATCATGTTATGTTATGTTTGAACTTATTACTTGTTTGGGACTTATGATTGTATTTCATTTCAAGACTTATGATAATAATATTTACATTTTAATATAGCGTTATGTGGCTGTGAACAATCTTAACCCTCACATCTCGACGTTTCCGCCGTCAAGGTTGGGGTGTGACAATTTTAATCAGGTAACTAAATACACGCATATACTCGATTTCACTCGGGGATTAAAAGATCAAATGTTGATTTCATTAACAAATTCGTTTAGAGCTTCAATTTGATTTAAATCGAAATTAGGGTTCTTATGAATTTGGGGTTTTTCTTAATTGTGTTTTAAAATTTTCTTAAGGATTTTATACATGGGTGCTAGCCCAACTGGTTAAAATCATATGTTTACACCTAGGGAACCCGGGTTCGAATCCGGACACCCCAAATCATTTTAAAATCATTTTCTTTTGCATTTTAAAGTCCAGAAAATTATCAATTTATTTTAAAAATTGTTTTGCTAAATGCTATGACCTAAATAGTATTAATTACTTATTGGAAATCATTAGAACATTTTAGCTTAATATTATTATAATTATAAGAGATTATAAATGTTATAAAGATATTATAAATTCATTTATAGGAAATATATTTTATTTAAACTATTTCGATTCATTTTAATTTAACGTTTACAAATCCTTTAAATAATAAATTATTCTATTATTTATCTTTGATCAAATCATTATTTATTTAATTATTAAATTAATTCCATATATTGGTATTCATACAAATACTATAAATTAAATGTTTTAATTAGACTTAATAATTCTATTATTACTACTTTTAAATTCAATTACATTATATTTAATTTAATCAAGTTATAAAAGTGAAACCATAATATATTGTCTAAGCTATTTTGTTAAACCCAAATTTCAATCGAAACCATAATTCATGTTTAGTCGTTAATCATAACCTTATTCTAATTCCGAGACATCAAGCCTTAGGTTGAATAGTGAATGAATCGTTGGAGAATCTTATTTTTTATTTTTTCAAAAGTGCATCTTATATCATGTGAGTTTTCCATGTGAGTTTTCATGCCCCTCTTTTATATTATTTCACACCTTTTGGGGTGAAACATGTTAACGTATAAACTTACACTTGTAAGCATTTTGATACTTATAAAGCTCATGCATTCATCTTTACTTTTTGTCATGGTTATTTGTAATATTGTGAGTTTTATATGATAGACAATATATGTTGGCAATCATTAACTATTGCTAGTCTGGCGATATCATAGACCTATGGGCCTGATAAGCCTATTTGGTGCTAAAACCGAGGTTATTGCCGACTCCTGATGACGTATACTTGTTTATTATGGGAACCAAATACACTTAGCTAATCATTATAAACTTGTAATTGATACTCTTGGTCAAGGTTTGATTGTAGCTATATGTTATCTATAAACTTACTTTATTCGTAACCATCGACATGAATTGCTACTTGTAAACTTATATATATATATATATATATATGTATGTATGTATGTATGCTTAACCCATGAAACCTCACCAACTTTCAAAGTTGACCCTTTATTTTTAATATGTTTCAGGATTGTTACTTGAGGAATTCTTCTTCTTATATAGGACTTGGACTTAGTTTAATTAAATATTTTATGTTGTTGTTTAAATCTTTGTTGTATTGTAATGACTTAATTTTCTAGTATTATTCAATGAAAAATGACATTTAATGTGACAACCCTAAATTAAGGTTAGACAAACTATAGTTTTAAGAAATTTTCATAATTATATTTTACCCACTATTCGACTAACCCTTTATGAATTATGTATGTTTTAGTATGCATATATATGAGGTACGTATGCATGCTTGCATGCATGCATAAAATTTTACGTGCACATGTATTTTTATGCATGAATTCTTGTTATAACTATTATTTGATCAATCACCTTAATATTATAGCACCAAACATACACCAAATGAGTTATGTTACAACATAAGAAAACACCACAATACTAAGATGACATCAAAGAAACTTGATACCAAAACAAAAACCAATCAAACACTAAACACTTAAAACCTTAAACATCAACATAAATATCTCCTAAAGACCTAAACTCAGTTCATTATGGTATTCAAAACCACCTGATTAAAACCTAAGCTTGTTGATTAACACCTTAATCGTCCAAGACACCCAACCCCCTCCTTTAACCGCCATCTAGCCATTAGAAACACTAAGCACTTCAAGAGCTTGACACCTAAAATCCTACAACAAGAATACTCATCACCATTAATGGCCTTCTGCCGAAACTACTATAAGCAAACCCGTCAACCACCACAAACCATGACAACCGCATACTAACACCATCATCTCTAACACTCTCGGCTCAATTATCATCTGCCTACTCTCTTTTCTACCTCATATCAGCCCCACACCATCATTAAGAGCACCATCTCACCATCACCCTCAAACCATCATACTAGTATCGAGTTCAAGGAGAACCACCTCAACCGGATTCACCAGAAGTTGGAAGTTATCATCAAACTCTTTTCATCCTCTCCTTCTGTCAAAATCAACGTTCCATTTTCTAAAAGTATAGCTAAATAAGTTTGTAAGATATATATGTGTTATAACAAACACATATAACCAACCCTTTTGATTAGAACATGAAGATTTTTCACTAAACTTCACAAAACACTCCATCTTTATCCGAAAATCAGTAAAGAGGTTTAAAAATTGAAAATATTGTTAACTAAGGAATTAAACAAAAAGATTACAAATAAAGGTTGAAATTTTGTGTAATCTTGATAAATTTAGTTTATTACTTAAATGACTATGATTATGAGAAGAAAAACTATGAATATGTTAGAAATATTAAGAAGTAACATTCTGTAAACTTTGATGCAATTATAATAAGTAGAATAATTTATAAAAATTATTTAAGTTATTAAAAGAAAAGTATCAATCGGAAGAACTGAACGTAGTGAAGAGTTGAAAAATTATATGATAATTCTTATGTTTTATAGGACATGTAGAATAAGTTTCATGATTTAATTTGTAGTTATGCATAAGTTACAAATTGTAGAAGGATCTGTATTTCAAAACTCAGGAAAAATATTTAAACTATAAGATAAATAATGAAAACTTTATATAAAGTATAATAATTAGATTAAAATAGTTTGTATGAAATTTAGAATTTTTGGATATATTCTACTATTTTTACCAAATATGGTCAGAATAATAAAAATTATTAAAAAGTGTTCTGTTATGATTTAGCACTTTAGAAAATTATGAAGCAATATATATCTTAGTATGTGAATTCTGATAAATTTTACTGAATTTAGATATTCGTAAGTATTTTTACTAGTTTATACAAATATTGTAAAACTTCTAGAAAATAAACTGTAACTAGCAAATATATGAAACTTTGGCATGTTTAAATAGATTTTTGAGTATTTCTGCTATATAAATTTCATAACATATGGATGATTATAGCTTCTGTTTTGATTTTATGAATTTGAGATGCTGAAAATTTTAAAGAAATATTAATTGTTTGCAAATATTCTTCAGGGAATTTACTGGAGTAAAAGATGAGACTCATAATCTCATTTTGTATTTATAAGTTTTTGGGGGAAAAACATAATGTTTTGATGTTGATGCATATACATAAGATTTTTGAGTTTTAATGTTATTTATGTTACAACCATTAATTCGGATGTGAAACTGTTAGATAATATAGGTAGCGCTACTTAGGAAAATATTTTCAACACCAACAGGATGAGTGTTGTGATGTTATATTATCCAGTTTTTGTGATTTATATTGTGACAATTATGAATCACCCGACTTATAAGTAGGTTTGGTTGTAAACTTATCTATGATACATCAATATATGTATTTTGTTATGACGTTAAACCTATGATCTTACTAACTTTATGTTGATTATTTTGAGTATGTTTTTTCAGGAAAACATAACAACATTTTGTTCTCATTTGATGTGTATAATGGCTGGGACGAGGTTATGGGAAAAGTTTGTGTGAATCTAACTGTTAATTTTTACGATCTTAGCTTGGCCGGGATGTTCACTTTCATCGTTACTGAAGATGTAGCACTTAGATTAGTATGTCATTGTAATAGGGTTATATTAAATTTTATGTACTAATATTAATGTAACCCGATTCGGTACTAATTATGATGTATGCTAATGTATATGTTATTATGTGTTGTTTAATTATAATATTTTTATGATCAATGCTTTCTGAACAAGCAAGTCACATCTAAAGCATTTCATGCTTCTGTAGGGATATGACATTTAATATTATTTCAACTTATCTAATTCCATGAGCTATGAACAATCATTTCACATTCGTCCGCCCCGATCATTCTGCCGTCGGTCGGGGTGTGATGAATTTTAAAACAATTTATGTTCATGGTTGTTAATTTAGGTCTATTATTTTTCTCGTCACTTGATTAGCATAATGTTGTTGCATGATTCCGCTGCATTTTCGTTCACCGTAAACAATGAGGTGAATGATGTTCTGAGTGGCCGATGATGGAGATGATTTTGGTGCGATTAAGGTCTGATTTCATAGTTCGATACATATATATCGATATACATATATGATTTTGGTGAGTGATGATGATGATGAGCAATGGTTCGGGTAAGGTTCAATTTTTATATGTGATGGTGGTCGATTTTGGTTGGTCACCAAAACAAAATGATTTTGCACGTAGTGGTAGAGGGTTTGAAAATAGTGGAGAGATGGTGGAGAGCCTTAACGATGATGATGGTGATGATTTTGTAGTATGTGGTGGAAGACGATTATGATGATATCGGAGGGCGAGGGTTCAATTGAGTAGTTTAATAATTGTAGTTTTTAAATACTTTAATTATTAAAAGTAATTTGGTCATTTCACATCCATCTAATTGCACAAGACAACACTAGTTAGTGGAAAGGACATGAAGCGTGTGAATTTAGTAATAGCATGTAATTTTTAGTAATTTTAAAAGATTTTCTAACATCCATTTATTCCAAAGACCATTTGTGTTATGGTATAATGATCACTATGAACCATGAGTGAAAATGGTAAATAATTGTGTATTAAAGTTAAAAATCATTTTTTATTCTAATAAAATGGTAAATATGAATGTTATGTGTCAGTATCACAATCATACTTACCAAAAGTTTCATGCCCCTCTCTCATATTAAATATTTGTCTTAATTACTAATAATATTATTTAATACTTTTTAATATTTAATAAATTAAGAAAAAAATCTATTTATTAAGGTTATTTCTAAATAAATTGATATTTTTAAAAAGTCATTTTTTTAAAAATAAAAAATAATTAAATTTGAAAGTTGTAATAATTTTTTTTAAAATAATATTTTTATATGGTTTGTTTTAGAACAAAATATTTATTTAAAAAAAATATTTTTTTTTAAAATTTATATCACCATCATATAATTCATATCCTTTCTCAAACGTAATTTCGATCATATCATATTTTAAAATAATATTTTATAATTAATTAATTTATTATATTAATATTTTATTTATTTAACTCGTGTAATAAATAAGTTTACTAAAGTTAGTAGGTGGAATATTAGCATGTCACATGACTACCGTGTAATTAACTCTAGAGAAGTAAATAGAGTTGACCAAGAAAATAAAGAAACAAATAGGAAGAGCCGTGGAAAATTAGGCGTTTTGATAGGTAATAATTTTGCATTGAATATCAAAATCGAGGTGACTGACTACAACACTCCATAGCCCCTTATTTACTGCTAATTTCATTAAACCAAATCGGATTTTTACAGCTAAATGGTCATTAGGAATTTCTTAAATAACCATACTTATAGCAGTTAGTTTAAACTTCACTGTGAGATGATTAAATTCATTGAGTACTTCAAGCAAACATTTCAAGCATAGCACACATGACATATAGCATCTAGCATGATTCATCAAATCATGAAACTTCGCTTAATATGGGATATAAATTCCGCAAACACACTAAACATACACAGTTACATGAAAGACATTGAAATTCAATCATAAGACTTGCGAAAAACAAAATATAAAAGGATGGAAATAGAATACAAATTTCAATTGTTAAGATAACTTATGATGTGCGATCTGCAGCTGGTGAATTTCGCCCTGCATCACATTTTCAGATAGGTGCAAAAGAAATAATTAGACCAAAGTAGACAACTTAGCAACCAATATGCAAAATGTAAAATTACCAAATTCATAACTCATTAAAACCACAAATTAGTTCTATGAAAAAAGCGTCCGTACAACATGGATTTAATGATCTAGAGAAAGTACCTTAAGGAATAGATTGCTTGAAATAAAGACGCCACTCATCGATATATGCCATCTTATCATCATCCATGGTTGGTAGTTCATATGTCTCTAGTTTTTCTATTATCTTCATAGTCTTACCAAGAAGCTTTGCCGCAACCTTCACACTTGCCTCTCTTTTCTCTATCATACTTTCATGACATTTTATTGTTATGACTCGGGGTATGTTTGTGAAGCAAGCACAAAATATGTCTGCAATCATGCCACTTAGAACAGCAAACAACTGTTTTTTGGTAATCGTTTCTATGTTGCTTTGGTATCCAAGCATGATTGTTTGTGTGATTCGGTACATTGAATTGGCTGCAATCAATGTCTTAGGGGGGTTCTCCACTAGTTCTCCATTTGTACTTCCGTTGATTTCTGTCATAATTTCTTTAGATTTATCAGAGAACCATTTAATAATCTCTAATGATGTGTTTCCGTTAAAGACATTTTTTGTTAGATCATTATCTAACCACTTGCATTTGTTTTCGACCTCATGCCATAAGGTCATGCTAACCTTTTGAATATTTATATATTCACTTGAACAATTGAGAACTTCTTCCACTAGATGGGTGTACGAAAGACCTTCACCAACACTTTCAAACAAACTCCCAAGTGTGTCTTTTGGGACATTTGGGATAGCAACAGCGATGCATGTCAAGGTTACTACTGGTAAGCTCCAAGTGTTAACAAATTCAGTCGGAAGAAGAGATTGAACATGATCCATGTCAAAAATCTCTACTCCTTTGAATCCATTAGATTTCTCTAGAAGCTTTAGAAGTTCGTTGCTTTGTTCCTTCATAGCCTTCAGTATAAAGGAATTCACAGAATGTGAAATGCCCTTTAGTGTTTTTTCAGCAAGCTCCATCCCATAATCAATCTGTACGACATAATTGCTAAGGTCTTCATCAGTATCCTCGGTTCTTGAGGCGATGGATGCAGTAAACCACCTTTCATTGAATGACTTCCAGTAGCATGAACAATTGATGACAAATATTGTAGCTATGAGCCATATCACTTTGCACGACACGACCACCAACTTTTGAAATCCAATGCAAAGACTTAGAATGAAATCTTTTGAATTGTAGATGACACTTTTTGATCTTCGACTCAAAGATATATTAGGTACAGGACTTTGCTTCCACTCGAACAATATTTGGGTCCAATACTTCTCTACTTCAAAACACATAAATTGATTCCTATTCCATTCAGTGCTCACATTGAAACTTAAAACTGAAAAACATCTAAATGCAGGAGCAATGCTTCCTACCACCACTCCAGCGGACTGTGTTATAAAAATGACGGTTGTTGACCACTTGTATGATGATCCATTATCTATCGGTTTCCAATGTCTCCAAGCGTAAACATAAACACCAAAAATAAGTTCACGAGTAGACTAATTACACATATCAGTCCAGAAGCAGTGGATAATGGATTACTAGTCATCATAAATTGAGGGCTACCGGTTTCTGCCATGACCCAATACCTTTTCACATATTGTCTTAACTTATTAACCGTAGACATTTGTATGTCTCGTAGATGTTCATCAGTTATAAATATTTTCTTTGTGGCTTGATACTTAAATTCCAAAACTTCTTTTAAGGTTGGAATCGTTAGAGAAGAAGAAATCATTATGATTAATAACAACAAGATCATAGCCGCATAGACGGATGAAATAATATCTGGGTTGATGTAATCAGTAGGCGAATCATAAAGAGGGCTATTAGTAACAAGCTTAGTATTTATCTGAATGCAAATATTCACAATCACGGTGATCACGAGAATAGACAAACCTATTACATTTGGTAAGAGAGTTTTGTTGTCCATAGACGCTAAAGAAGGCATTAAGTTGGCCATCATCGTGCACAAGAAAGCCAAACTTCCTGGCTTTGTATCTTGGTCCATGTAAGTTGGCATCATACTACTTATATCAACCGGTAGTTTCATGGCGACAGTTATCACTGTAATAGATACAGCATTAAGAGAAAAATATTTGCATGGAAACCAATACTTTTTACTTCGGAAACCATGCAACAAATCGGCCGCCATGGCAAGGATGCAGAAGAACGAAGCGATTGCTATGTAGATGCCAATCGACACCATAGGTTCGCTAAGCTTGTCACTTATTTCAGTATTCCACTCCGCCCTACAAGCTAAAGACAATTGCATGATGTCAGAGTTGTTCACGTTGTTACTTAAATCTTTGCCATAATAGAATAAGTTGAATATAGTGTCAACAATCTCATTGCATCTATTAGATGAATAATCGTGTGAACTGGTCATGTTGGGATTTTTTTAACCAAGTATCACGTAAGTTGATGCTAGTTATCTATAAAACTGATGATATATATAAACATCAATCAGGTTTATAGGAACTCAAAGAGAACGACCTTCGGTATTATTGCACTGAAACTTCCTTTAAATGACTTTTTATGAGATGGAGGAAGACTTAAGTCGTCACCAGCCAAATGTATTAAGACAAAATAAAATTATTAGGCAAGGAAATACAGAAAAGAATGGTCCTACAGTCTGACCTTTGTAACTAATAAATCACAAATCACACATGTTTATATATAAAATAATCTTGCTTATTGTGATGCTTACCAACTCCGTGATACAAATTAATAGATTATTTGTGGAAGATGCAATTATTGGAAGTTAATTTAAAGGCGTCAGAATTTACAAAATATGTTGTACGAGAAAATTTGACCCGCGCTTTAAGGCGGAGCTGTATCATGACATTAGCGGAGCTGTATCATGACATTAACGTAGTTATTGATCTGTCCCGACGCGTCTATAAATTCCATGACGCTCGTTACTCCGATGACGCTAACATGGTTGAATGCATAAAATAAAATGTATAAAGTTAGTCCGTTTTTGTTTTGGAGAGTGAAACATAAAAACACCATTGTGTATTTCACATATTTATACTTATTAATAAAACAATTCTTTAGTGTCACATGTCACTTTCCTAGGTCTCCATTGTTTCGATTTCCCGTCTAAAATGTATTTATCCTTATTTTTAGTCATAATTCATTTTAATAAAATCAATTATTACTATAATTAAGAGAAATTTTTTTCCTAAAATAGTTATAAAGAAAATTTATTACCAAAATAGTTATTTAAGGAAATGTTTCTTTTCTTACTATAATGTTATTTTTTTAATTGATTTCACTTTAAAATAATATTATTTAAAAAAATAAATACAAAGATTAATTAATAAAATTGTAATACAATTTGGTTCATATGTCATAACTAAATACAAAAAGTTTTTCTAAAACTTATTTTTTCTTTTTTAGTCAGACTTAATTTTAAATCGTCTTTTCATATATGTATTTTTACTCAGACTTAGTTTTTAATCTATAATTTAGTTTAAATTTCATACAAAAATAGTCATGTTTTTTTATTCCTTTTAAAAATATGTATTTTTTAAATGTTTTTAAGTAGCTTAAAAGATGTAATAAGAAAAACTATTTTTAACAACAAATGCATTTTTAAAAATATTATATATAAACATCATGGCGAAACAAAAAAGTCAATGGTTTATTCCTTCTTATTATACGAAACTATAAATGTAATCTTCAATCACTGAGTGCATGTATTTTGCTAATAGATTTCCAACAACAATAACAGAAGAACGGGTAACGTTGTCTCGTGAGCCGCTCGAGACCGACTCGCTAAAAGCTCTAAATAAGCATCTGAGCTTAAACAAGCTCAAACTCATTTTACGACTCGTATGTCGAGATCGAGTCGACTCGCAAGACGAAACTAGCCTTTTATGTATATTATATTTATTTTATCTTTTATGTATATCTATACTTATTAACGAAACAATATTTTTAGTCTCTTGTGTCAGTTTCTTAGGCTTCATTTATTTGATTTCCCGTCTGACAATATATATATCCTTATTCTTAGTCATAGTTCATTATTTGCTTTGTACGGTAAAGCAACTAACAGAGGAAAATATTAAGCTTCGAAACATTTTAGGCAAACTGAGTAAACATAATACCAACAACGTGTTAGCCTTAAGAACAGTATTTAATATCCACATGAAAATAAAAAAATTTAAACAGAAATCGGCGAAACTTTAATGCAGGTGTCTTTTTCTATACTATAACAACATAAATATGTTTACACCCCTCACATAGACAAACCCACAAATACCATAGATGGAGTTTTTTATACATCTCATATCTCACATGCACGCCTACCCATATGTGTTGATGATAGACACGGCGTATAAAACTAATGTCTACAACATGCCATTTGTTCAAATGGTTGGTATGACATCAACCTTAAAATCAATTTCTTTTGCTCATGCATTTATTGATCTTGAGAATCAGATCAATTTCAGATGTGTTTTAAAACAACAAAAAACTTTATAGCAAAAGTGTATAAAACCTCGCATTATACGTACCGACACAGACCTTTCTCTTTTTAAAGAGAGTGAAGAAGTTTTTCGAATACCCTGGGACTACTTTGTAGATAGCATATATCAGAAAATATTATTAAACGTTGAAATATGAGTTTTTCAAATGATGAATGGGGTGATTTTGAGCATTTGTGGTTGGTACTTATTAACTCTGTCACGCTTGACATATCGCGTATAATTTTGACCATTTTTACCGAATATTTGTGTCCATATATCAGAAAATATAATATAATGTTATTTTAATTAGAAGTTTTGATGTACTAGAAAAATAACTTTTTTGTGACCGCATGGATAGATAAAGATCGTAACTTTGGTCAACACACAACGAACCGAGTGGAGAGTCAATATTAATTGCTGAAAAGTTACCTCACAAAAACTAATGGTACCATGGATAAATTTATTTCGTTTATCAATAATATTTTAATTACCCAGAAAATGTCTATAACTTTTTTACCAAAAACAAACTTATTCTTACTGTTCAACACGATCATAAAGTGCTTCAATTGTTATGAAGTAAAGTTTCTATTGCGGCTTTGGTTTTTTTAATTGGTGAGATCAACAAGATTATCATCTAATAACATCCAATGTATTATCTGTATGTCATCTTTTTATGAGTTGTGGTATGTCTTTATATTAAATAATTACTTTTAAACATGTAAGTATTTGTTTAATTTTAAATTGTATCATAATTATTATACTATATATATGTATATGTATTTGTCAAACTTTTACCCATTATTTATAGGTCAAATTATTCACTCGATAACATTGATCTTTGTTGGAGGAAACTTGACTTTTTATCTGCGTATATTGTACGAAAGGAGAAAATAGATGTATATAAATAAATAGATTGGTGACAAAACATTTACAGTGGAAAAAGTTACGATTTGTATGATAAAATCATATATCAATTTTGCAAAAAAAATCAAAAAGCTTCGAAAGTGTAAACGAGAAAATATTCAAGTTTCTCCAAGATCTTATATTAGAACCTTCTAGATATAGGTCTTACGTGCAAGAACGAGAAAATATTCAAGTTTTTTCAAAATATTCAAGTTTTTTCAAAATATTCAAGTTTTTTCAAAATATTCAAGTTCGGTGGTGAAGTCTAAACAAAGATCATTTCAACTTAGTCAATCAATGTATCTCAAAGCAAGAGACAAATATATATCATCCCAACAAATTTCAAGTTTTTATAAACCCCCGAAAAAAAAACTATTACCGGTTTAAAAACTGTATTCCATTTGTGTTCTACTCGTACATTTTGGGTGCGGATGATGTATATGTCAATGGTAACTGTGGTTTTCGGCTGTAGCAGTTAGATTGGATATGATGAAAATCAATGGCGTTTTATTCGTACCGAATTTATAGCGGAGCTTGATGAAAATGCACGTAGGTATGGTTGTATGTTTCACGATATTCGGCAAATAAGAAATTCATTAAACTGGAACGGGCTAGGCGCAACTCCATATCAACATTGGATAACCCCCGACAATTTTGATTGCTTACATGTTTCGTGTGGTTTTAATGTTTATATCCATCGGTAACTCTACAACTTTTTTCATCGCTTCTCATTATCTTCTCATGATATCACTAATCACCAATTGATTGCAATTGTTTTTGTTAATAAAACCATTTAATTAGGCTTTGACTAAGAGGTGACTATCCGCTGTCTCTTTCAAGTGGATATTAGAGACACTAGAAAACACCAAATCACCAACCGACTTCAACACATCCCAATTAGCACATCAGCATGCTCCTATATTCCTGGTCAAACATTCTACTCCGCAGTGTCTCACCCTCTACCCCTACCAATGCCTCAACATGCTCCAAATCACCAACCGACTCCAACACATCCCAATCTATCAAATGGGTCCCCTTTAGGGGTTGTCCTAACAACCTCCAAAGCCGTCTACATGGGATAGTCTCACACGTAAGAATGTATACCATTCAAATTGCATAGAGTGCTGTTAATAATATATATGTGCAAGAAAATGAAGGAAATATGATATAGATTGCATAATAATCTCCCAAACATTACGATGAATACGCCATGAATCATTACACATATTTGGAAGACATTCATATGAAAAAAATATATGAACTTGTAGTGACTCCATAGAAATCTTAAAAAGGTATCAATTTTCATTGTTATCGATGATCAGTAGGTACACCCATAAAAGAATTCACAGCCAGTTCTCTAAATTAATGTGAGTGTATTCCCTATATATATGATATGTGTAACATCTCGAAAAGTCAAAACGAGTCATCAAGGATAATGGGCTGAACTAGTGGGTATTTAATAAAGAAAGGAAATGGGTTATGGGCTAATCAGGCTTATGGGCAAGAGCCTAAGTGATTTAGGGCCCATAATCAGCCCTTTAACCTATCTAATCAACCACCATCTTCCTCATTCCAACCCTAGCCACCAAAATTCATAGAGAGAGAAAGTGAAGAAAACTCAAGATTTGGAGCTCAAAGGTTAAGAGATTGAAGATCGGGGTGTTGGAGCATCAACCATAAGAAAGGAGCAACAAATCCAGGTAAGAATCAGCATCTAAGCCCTTCTGTAAGATCAAACCCGGAATTCTTGGGTTTTGGGTTTTGAAAAGTTACAAAGAATCGCATAAAGGTCAATTTTTACGTATGAAAACATGTAAAAAGCTTAGATATAGCCTCATGGAATATTAACTAAGAGATTGGAAGTAAAAAGTTACGATTTTGGGTTAAAAACGGGCTGGTTCGTAATTTTTATGCGATCTGCGAAACTGCCTCTACATCCGGCGAAATTGTATATTCAAACTGAGAAACTATAAAGATTTTTGCGAAACTATAGTTTCGCAGGTAGTTTCGCAGACATGGAACTCAAACAAAAGTTGGGCGAAACTGCCATGCGAACTGGCAGCGAAACTGCTTATCTGGCAACGAAACTGCTTATCTGGCAGCGAAATTAGCAGCGAATTTAGACATAAATTAACCCCTTTAAGTGTTAACTTATTTGCAGGCAGTGTAGTGCGATCCTAGCCTTAAAAGCTTAGTTTAGAGGTTACTCATAGTATCCAGGTGAGTTCTAGATCCCCTTAATTCTAAGTTTTTTTCCATGTTTTGGGGTTATTATGCATACTAAATACACGTTTTTAAATGACCGAGATTTTATGAGGTTTTAACAGGAAGATCGATTTTTCAATAAGGAAATGTGTTATATAAATGTTTAAAAATAAAAACTTTTCGCGCTGACTTGGTAGCACGACCCCAGCTTGGGGCGTTGCCCCTTGGACCCCACTAGGGGCTGCTGCCCCAAGGATCCCGCTGTCAGGGGCTGCCGCCCCCGAACCCCCGCTGTCCCACTGAGGGTCGGTTATGTTTCATGATGACTAATACTTCGCTTGTCGTGTACTTATTAAGTTAAGTATTATATAATAAAGTGAAAGATGATATTAATGAAAAGTGAAACATAATGAATGTTACCCCTTGGCCCATTGATGATGAAAAGTCTTCCAAGCACTATGATAGACTTCACTTACGTGAGTCTAATGTATGATGATTGATCCGTATTCATGAGTGGGCTATATGCCTTGCAGTGTGGATCAACTGTCGGGGGTTAGCTACCATGATGATGTGTACCGACAGGGATCAACATTCTTTGTCGATCAATATGGAGCTCTTGCTTTGTGCAATCTCATTTATGATGAAAATGAAGATAATAAAAGAATGAAAGATAATGAACAT
Source organism: Flaveria trinervia (assembly GCA_025506515.1). Classification (NCBI taxonomy): domain Eukaryota; kingdom Viridiplantae; phylum Streptophyta; class Magnoliopsida; order Asterales; family Asteraceae; genus Flaveria; species Flaveria trinervia. The sequence goes on from CM046452.1 coordinate 3,939,530, forward strand.
GCTCATTATGATGCAAGAAATGTTATGTATTATGTTGTATGCGTGGTCATTATATGAAGGATAAAGTTATATTTTCTTATTTACCTAAAACTAGAACTCACTAAGCAAAGCTGACTTTTATGCATAATAGTTGGCAGGTAATTGATGCTATTGTGGATGGCACAAGGTGGGAAGCTACTTGGATGGCAGTGGATGACATTTCTGATTATAAAATCTTTTATTGTAATTTAAGAACAAGTACTATGTTTTATTTATAATTGAAGGACAAATGTATGGGTACAATATGGTTTCCAAGTTTAAATGAATATCTATTTAATTCTGCTATAATGTTTTGGTTATAAAAAATGATTTTATGCTATGATTAACCAACTGTGAGGTTTCTCGGGATCGAGGCCTTACAAGATAGTTATAAGTGGTTGTGAGTGAAATATAGAAAAAATTTACTATTCAATTTGTATTTTTAGGAAACATTATTCAAAACCTATAATATTACTATATTAATATACACAAATCTAATGTGACACATGACACCCTTTAAAGCATCCTTAATGCCACGTGTCAACATTATACGCAACCTCTAAAATATCACACCCCAACTAATGGCGGAATCATCAGGGTGGACGAATGTGAAAAGATTGTTCATAGCACATGGAACTAAATAAGTTGTAATAATATTAAATATTATTTTTATTGAACATTACAAGACAATTTAAATAATATAATACAAACAAGATATAAACAACATATGATTTTTAATTAAACTAAGTTCAAGTCCTATATGAGTACGAAAAGATCCTCAAGTATCAAACTTAAAACATGTTAAAAATAAAAGGTCAACATAAAGTTGGTGAAATTTCCATAGTTTTCAATACATAAATATATAAAAGATGGCAATTCATGTTATAGATTAGAGAACAAAGTAACTAAGGATGTAAGACAGATGCACAATCAAACCTTAACAGTTTACAAGTCTCAACGTTTACAAGTTTATACGGTTAGCTAAGTGTATTTGGATTAACCAAGCAGGCTTGTCAAGCCCATAGATCTATGACGTCGCCAGGCTTGCAATACTTAATGATTGTACATATAATCATGAATACATGATAATTACTAAGATCAACTAACTACAACATACAAGTGAATTGCCATAAGTTTACAAGAATCAAACGTTTTACAAGTGCAACGATTATAAGGTAACATGTTTCACCCCAAAGTGTGAAAATATGAAAAAGGGACATAGAAATACTCACCTGGAAAACTCATAAGATATATAAAAGGTGATGATAACAATTTAGACGAGGCTCCAACGATTTTTTTTACAAGTTACCTAAACGTATTAATTTCAAGATTAAGTTCAATAATAAGATTTAACAATTAGACGTGAACTAGGGTTTCAATTGGAATTTGGGTTTAGGTTTAAGTCTTGAAAATGGGCGGATGTTACATAAAATGCATACCATTTCTTGACCCATTTGTAAAGTTTTGACGACCTAAAACCCGATTGTTTTTCCCACTGCTGTTTCAGATGGATCATATACATTTCTTACAATCTGTTTGGTTCACCACTTCACCATCACTATTCCGACCATAATTTTTACCATCACAGTCCGACCACTATCTTCAGTATCGCATTTCGAAGTTTAGGTTTCAATCCGATAATTTTTTGTCTACACTGTATTTTTTGTTTTTTGATTTGGGTCCATGTTGTGATAAGTTCTTTTCTTTCTTGGATTTCCAAATTGGTCCATTTTAAAAATATGATTTTTTCTATCTTCAACATTCAACGAGTGGGAAAGATGAAGAAAAGGGTATAGTGGTAATCATCCAACATTCCTTTGGAAAGTTTTAAATTTCATCACATATGTGAATGAAAGTGAGATTCCATTAAGTGAGGTAAACATTTCCAATTTCATTACCTGGCCAACCAAAACAATGTTAAATGGAATGTTTTTAAATTTTAATTCCAATTCAATCAAAATCCATGAACAGAATTTTCCCCCAATCTATCCATGAACAATATTAAATGGAATGTTATATAATTTCATTGGAGATTTAATAACTTGAAATAATGTATGAGAACTAGTTTGATTTCATGATAGATGTTGTTTGCTGCTTTTGATTTCGTACTTTAGTATGTTGGAAGTTTACTTGATGGAACTTAGTTTGTGATATGCAATTTAAGTTCAAGCTCGGTCTCGTTAAGTGTGGTTATGAAAATTTTGAATTCATAAATCTTCTTGAAAATTATGGTTCTAACCATGTGTGGTATGTAATTTTTCCTTTGAAGTCTCGTTAGGAATCAAGCGGCGAAGCAAATCCAATACACGAACACGCACAAACGAATATCACGCAAAATTGAAATTTAATGACACAAAGATTTAACGTGGTTCGGTTGGTGTGACCTACGTTCACGGGTTGCAACTAGGGTTTTCTTTATTTGCTTGGTACAAAGATTACAATACATTACATGATATATAAAGACTTGTTGGATCAAGAAGAAGGCTGTTGCAACAAAACATATTTACTTAGACAATTTTGGTACTACATGCAAAGGCTTCCGAAGCTTAGCATGGAACTTCCAAAGGTTGTAGAGTTCTTCCGAAGTCAAAGTGAAAGATCAACTTCCCGAAGACAGAACTCTACTTCCGAAGTTAAGAGCATGCTTACGAAGATCAAGTCTTAAAAGAACAATCAAAAGACTACTTCCAAAGTATGAAGAAAAGAAGAAGTTCCCAAGCCTTAGAAGAAGCAGTCTCTTCCGAAATATAAGTGGCTTCGGAAGTACTTGTTCTTCCGAAGCCACTTAACCTTCAGAAGACACTGCTATGAACCAATGGACACAAGTATGGTCTCTGACACTCCGCTGCAGACCTCTGATACTCCATGGCTTCTTCCTAAAGAGCCATGTAGTTGACCATACTTATTCCACTGTTCACCTTTTATGATAGTACAAGTTACCAACTTTAGTTGGTGACAAAAGGTAAGTCAGGGACATGTCCTGACTACCATATCTCAGATAAGACTTTATCCGAGGTACCTTAAACTATAGTCTTGTAGTATAGGCTTTAGTTATAGGATCCCAGCTGTATCAAAGTATATCCAACTGTAGGTAGTATTATATATAGGTTCTCATGTAACTCATTCCACACTGCTTGTAAGAGTCTTGTAATACTTGAGTTGAGAAGCAATATATAAAAGTACCTTGAAAATTACTTCTTGTGTTTCTTATTACTTGTTATATTGTGATCAACTCTTATTGACTCTATCTTTATCCGAGTGTTGTTCTAAGTGAGTCTAAGAGAAAAGCTAAGTGTTAAGTGACCTTAACTGATCCTGCAAGACTAATTAGGACTAACAACTTAATGAATGGGTCGAAGCCCATAATCTCCCACTTGGATGCTTTGCGATAAATTCTAACTTGATATTCAAGTACAAAGCAACCTGGTCGTCTAGTAACTTCAGTAATCTTTAAACAAGTCTCCCAAGCCTCTAGTTCCCAAAGAACAAGCTAAGACTCCATCATGTCTCCTAGTTACAGTGACAACTCATCTTCAAGTACCAGTAAGGCCGGTTGAAGCTCCCTCGAGCTCCAACTCAGTCGTGGCTAGTCCCACCAACGACTCATCCTCTATCTTAACCGGTTTGGATATTCCACCGGATACAAAAATACACCAAGGATCATCATCACTCTCCAAATTCAGCATACAATCACCACGAGAGAATTTTTCAGTCATAGTCTTTAAAACACAACGATTCTTTTTAACTGTATCCGGAACACGTCCTATGCTCCCACTATCGTAGAATCCCCTGGATGGTTTAGATTTTCGATCTCGTTCACCTAACATCCCTGCTCCAGTATTCACGTTTGCTAAATAAACTCTCTTAGCATTAGATTTAGCTAACCGAATTTTGTGGTGCTTAACCAGATGGTCATACACCCTCAGTAGGTATCTTAACTATACAATGACTCATGCTTCATACGAGAGAAATAACTAGATTAACATTGATCACCCTCAATTTACCACCACGAAACCTCACTTCTAGTCCTCGTTCATCCAGCTGACCAACTAAAATCAGTTTCTTCTTTAGCCCCGGAATCACCCTGACATTCTTTAGGTTCTCTGTAGTACCCAATGAACTAACCAGATCATATCACCCATGCTTGTTACCTCAAGTATCTCGTCATTGGTTAAGCGTACCTTTTTCAAAATCACCATGTTTCAGATTCACCATCGTTTCCTTGTTGTCCATGGCGTGAAACAAAGCCCCTGAATCTATGACCCAAGACCCACATTGTTTTCCACACTGAGTATCAATGCATCATCATCAAAAACATCTCCAGTAGTAGTGTTAAATTCCTTCTTATTCGGACACTGAATTTTAACGTGTCCCACCTCATTGCAGCTCCAACACTTCAATTTCTTCCTTTATTAAGATGAACTCCTTCCCCGACTCCCACTATTCCTATTACTATCCCGACCCCTGCAAACATTTAGTAGTTCACTATTAGATGATTCACCTGAGTTCCTTCTTCTGACTTCTTCACCCATATTTAGATCTCAAATACCACTAAAAGTGAAACACTTTGTCCTCACAAAACTTGAAAATGCAGTCATAGTTCCAGACCAACTATCAGGCAGAGATGACAACAACAATAGAACCTGAACTTCAGCATCAAACTTAATTCCAATATAGACAAGTATTTTTAAGATTGAATTTAGATTTTTAATATGAGCAATTACAGGACCTTTTAAGGGTACTTGCTTACATCACAACAACACAAAGAGGAGTGTGTGCAATAACACTTAACAGATCAAATGGGGAACTAGAAACCAGTTTTAGTAAGAACTAAGAAACACAAGTATTCAAGAGATAGAACAAGAACACCACAAGTAGTTGGTTTTCAAGGATGATGTATATTTCTCTCTAGTTCCTTACAAGTGTTTACAAAGCTATCCATAAGATACAAAGGAACAGAGATACTTATACTATAACCTACAACCGCCATACTTTGAAGGCCAGCTGGATACATGATCTAGACAACAACAAAATCAATGTAGAGTCAAAAGGCAGATTGCCTTTTGACTAGTGACTATGACATGTCATAGCTCACATCCTAATATATTACAAAAAGTATTATATACATAAAATAGAAATTTACAGACTCAAGACCATAATGTATAGTTACTAAAGGCATGGACCTTTTCACCAACTTATGTAAAGTTGGTGTCTCATCAGAGTTACAACAGAAAGGGGTTCAGCTTTATGGAAAAGGTACATCAGATAAAGCATGTGTTCAAAAGTCTTCAGAAGAAATCTGTCTTCAAGTGTTGGCTTAGGAAGACTTTGTCTTTGAAGCTTTGGAAGACTTCATGTTTGGCTTCGGAAGGTATTGGTCTTGGCTTCGGAAGATATTGGTCTTGGCTTCGGAAGATATTGGTCTTGGCTTTGAAAGATTTCACACTTAGAATATTTTCTAAGGTAGAGTGTGAAACTTCCAAAGCATTCAACTTCAGTACACTTGTGCATGCATGCATGAGAGACTTTGGGTGTTTGGGTTGTATCAGCCTTATATCAAACCTTACAAACTCCCCCGAGGCTGATGCTACCAAAACACTTGAAGACATCAGATATCAACAATCCTTATTAGGATAATGACCATCCCTTTCTTCATAAGATGGTCAAGATCACTCAGACTCTCAAAGTGTCTTCTCATCTTAAAGAGATCATGCAGAGATAGATTGAACATGTCCTGCCAAGTGTAGACATTTTCAACACCTTGATCTTTGATGACATGCCATCTTTCTGGTTTTGTAGTGTACGTCCAGGACAAGATAGGTCTTCCTGATGCTAGAGGAGCTACTTGAATTGGAGTTGGTGGAGCTTCCTCTTGTTGCACATCCTCAGGATTAACTGACTCATCCTGAGGTTTCGAGATGGATGCTGCTTTCTTCTTCTTCTTCTTTGGCTTTGGTCTGGAAGCCATCCTTTTTCTCCTCTTTGAACATTTTAACTGAGAAGACTGGCCTGTAGCACCTAGTTGATCTTCTTTGTCTTTCTTAGTTGGGTCTTCCTCTCTCACAGGTTCAGATTGAGAGGGGATAGAACCCTGTTGTGGATCAGAAGTGGAAGCTTGCTGAGGCTCAGCAGTTGATTCAGGTTGTGTTGTCTCAAATGGTTCAACCTTAATCTCCACTTCTTGAGGGACCTAACTTGGTGGGGAGTGTAAGTCAACAAGTTCACCTCTTTGAATCTTCTGCTTGATCACCCTTATATGCTCATCTATAGTGGATAGAGACATAGGTCTAAGTCTCCTTCTGGAGAATCAATACAACTTCAAGAAGCTCATCATCCTCTGCCTATCAGTAGACTTCTTCATGCTCTTTTGGATGATGGTTCTTGACTTTGGAGCCTCTTCCCTTAACTTCCTCTTAGTGGTCTTTCTTTCTTTGACTAATTCAAGTTCAAGTTGTATGATGTACTCAAACTCAATGTAATCAAAGGGTAAGGGAAGAAGTACATCAGCCTGATAGAGGCCTGTGGCACTCAGGTAGTTGATCATGTTGATCCTATTAGTTTCTTTATCTACCTAAGGTTCTTTTGGAGCCACATCCTCTCGTACAGGACTTTCTTGAACTGGGGAGAGAGTAGGCACATGCTTGTAGAGTCTTTTCTGTCTTCTTTCTTCTTTGATTTAAAGAAGTAATTTTGCATCCTCTGCATCCTTTCTTTCCTTTGAATATTCTATGTCAACCAATTCATTTAATTCATCTAAGGGAGAGAGATGATATTATCAATATCATAGCTCCTGGTTTGTAAGTAGTTGATCCTGACTGCCCTCAACTCATCATCTTGAGTGTTTGGCCTGGGGGCAGCCCTGATAGTAGCTTCCATGAATCTTGCAGACCCACTAGAGGAACTTTCTCCCCTTAGCCTCCCCTCTCTCTCTCTCTCTCTCTCTCTCTCTCTCCTCCTCCTTAATATCCTTAGAAGTCATTTTCTTTTCCTTTTGTCACTCACATACCTTGTGACTCAGGGTGGAGAGAGCTTTGGCCTTTATTGCTTGGTGTAGCTTCCAAGCTCTGGCCAGAGAGAGGTTGAGATTCACCTTCACCAACAGGTTTCTTATCAAGGGAATGAATCTCTGTAGCAGTTGATTATGAGACATAGCTCTTAGGTTATACCACTGGGCCTTCAGTCAAGGTTTTCCCTATGAAACTAATCTTAAGGTCTGCCTCAACATCAAGTTGACCAATGATATTGCCTGATTGCCTTAGTCTCCTTCTGAAGTTGAACTCTACAGTGATCCTGTCTTTAATCCTTTGAGCCAGCCTGTCAGCTTGTCTAGATTGGCTTGGGTTGACAAGTGGCATGCTAACAAGGTCAAGACTTTCATAGAAGTTCAAAGTTAGAAAATTGAAGACTTTTTGCTGCCTTTGAACTTTTGAATGGTAAGGGTTCTTCTATTTTCATCATACATCCACCCTGTAATATGATTTGAAGTTCCTTGAGGTGGAGATGACATTGCCCTTGGAATACCTTCCATAAAGAGACTCTGAATGAGAGAGTTTATTGAGTCCATATCAATGTGAACTTAAGAAAGTTACTGAGTATGGACAATTGCAAGTGAGGATAGTAAGTCCTCAATGTCCATGCTCTGTGAGGAACTCCCAGGTTCTATGTCTGTGATGACTTTCTCTCTCTTTTTGGTAGCATCATCCACTTGCATAGATGAGCTAGAGGTTAGGTCAACCACATTCACAGGTTCTTGTGTTCCTGGTTGAGCTCTTCTTAGAGGTCTCCCAACTAGTATTTCCTTGAGATAAGAAATCTCAAGTTGCTGATCATTGACCCTGGATTGCAGGGTAGTTACCTGAGATTCAAGGTGACTAACCTTTGAGACTAAGTAGGTGCATGTTTTTGACAGTTTTTGCACCTTTAGCCTCAGATTCCCCACCTCTTCATCAGAAGAATCATTGTGAGATGAGAGAATTGGACTAAAGTCTTCTTTCTCACCACCAGCATGAAGTTCTTGGCTGCTAGATTTCCCCTGCTTAGAGACAACCTCATAGAAGTGTCAATGGGCTGAGTTGCCATGGTTGAGGTCTAAATGATGTAATCACTTGCTGAAGTAAGAGCCTCTTCCATATGGATCTCCAGAATAGGTTCAGAAGGATCCACCTCAGTGATGGGTAACTGATATGGGCTAGACATAGGTGATTCAGGAGTACTCATCTCTTTTTTAGCGGGGGAGGAGTAGAGAGACTCATGGTACCCACTGAAGCCTAAGTCTTCATCAGTATAGAAGTCAAGGTTGGGAATGAGTTGGTTTAAGTCTAAAGGCTTGGGATGGTAGCTGTCCCCTGAAGGTTGTTCATCTGAGTATGAAGACTCAGACTGAAGGCTTAAGGCTGTTTGGCTTGTGAGCTTATCAGTTTGAGCATGAGGAACCTTAAAATTTATAGGTGAAGTGATGGGAGTGGTTTGCTCCTCAAGAGAAGTGGGAGCTTTAGTTTCCACTTCTTCCTATGTGGGTATGATTTGGGGGCCTGCACAAACTTAGTAGCTTGTGTAGGGGTTCATTTGGATTTTCTTTGGTAGGTGAGGGTGATTTGTGGTGGTCTTTTAAGTGGTTGAGAAGTAGAAGGTGTGGGTTGAATACTAGCTTGTGTTGCTAGGTTGTCACCTTGAGCAATGAGCTCTAACATTTTTAGGACCAGGGCTGTTTCTACCCCTGAGAAGCCAACAATTGGCTTCTTCAAAATCTTAAAGATGTCGGGCTTCAACTGTCCCAATTTAAGAATATTACCTATTTCCCGCAACCGTGAGCCTATTTCACAGTTGAGAATGTATTGAACATATCTAGGAAACATGTAATACTCTAAGAAGTCCAAGTTAGCAACTAGATTTGTGTAAACAAAGTGAGAATACCTGAACTTGACCACTTGAACCATTCCATGCACTATAAAGGAGAGATCCTCAAGAATCTGGTTCCACCCCCATGCTTGTTGGACAAGCTGTGGATAATCACATGAAGTAGGTATTTCCACTGGGATGAGACCTTTCCTTTCCTGAAGGTCTTTACAGAGAAATCTTCCTTATAGCCCATCTGCTCAAAAGAATGATTAAAAGCTTCCTTTCAGAAAGACAACTCACCTTTTTTATCATCCAACTAAAGATGGGTGTTAATGATGACCGGAGTGATGAAGATTGTCCTCCCCTACACTGTGGCAGACAATGGTTAAGGTTAGCCATTCTAGAAATCTTGAAGGTGAAGGAAAGATAAATGAAGGCAGTTGCAGGAGGAATTTGGGAATTTAGGTTTGAAGGAAAGATGAAGATGATAGAAAGAGGGGGGAACCATTGAGTTTATATGTGAAAAGGATTTAAGACAAAGTTAATGAAAGAGGATGAACTATGAAATCCGGATGTCGGTCCCACCTCTGAAAAAGTAGTTTGCTTTTTGCTCAAAATTAGTTTTCTTGGAAGTCAAAAAAGCTTCCGAAGATAAATTGTCTTCGGAAGTTTTAATGAAAAAGATTCCGAAGCCAAAATGACTTCGGAAGAATTTCTTAAAAGTTTTGAAAATTCTGTTTCGGAAGAGAATTAAGACTTGGATGTTTTGTTCAAAAGAACAAAGCTTCTGATAGTTAATTTGCTTCAGAAGGAAATTGTTCCTTGAAAACATATAAGTGCCTAAGAGAAATTTTTTAAGCTTCGGAAGAGATTTCAGAAATTTCTTCCGAAGGGAAATTACTTAGGCAGTTATTTGTTTTGAAAGCATAAGTTTCTTTCGAAGATAAAACCATATCTTTCGAAGGATCAAGATTTTCAAAAATATAAGGAAAGTCTTCTAAAAAGATTTTCATCCAGAAAAAACAAGAGCTTATAAAGGTGATAACTAGACAACTTAGGACACACAGATTTTAAGAAATAGTTTGAATTAGTTTTAAGTAAAAGCTACTCAAAGTTAATCATCCCAATAGCTTATATAAGATACTTAAATCTCTGTTCATCAAAGGCTTTTGTAAATAGATCAACATATTATTCATTTGTGTTAACCTTGACTAGTTTAGTTAATCTCTTTTCAAAGTTCTCTCTAATTAAATGATACCTGATATTGATGTGTTTTGTCCATGAGTGCTGCACAGGATTCTATGTGATAGAGTTAGCACTATTGTTGTCTATGTGAATGGAAGTTCCCTTGAAGTTTAATCCATAGTTAAGCATCTGATTCTGAATCTAAAGCACTTGAGCACAACAGCTTGCAGAAATAATGTATTAAGCTTCAGCAGTTGCTGCAGAGACACATGATTGTTTTTTGCATTGCCATGAGACAACCTTTCCACCAAGAAGCTGACATCCCCAGATGTAGATTTTGCGGTCATATTGCAGCCACCATAATCACTATCTGTATATGCATACAGATTGAAGTCAAAATTCTTTGGATACCAAAGAGCAAGTGTTGAGGCACCTTTGAGGTATCTTAGAATTTTTATGACAGTAATAAGGTGTGACATCTTGGGGTTGGCTTGATATATTGCACAAATACATGTGGCAAACATGATATCAGGCCTGCTAGCTATAAGATACATAAGAGATCCAATCATAGCCCTGTAAAGGTGTTAATCCACACTCCCCTCAAGATCAGGCCCAAGAGAGTGGTTTCTTGCTATGGGTGTCTTAGCAATCTTACAACCAGTCATGTTGAATCTTTTGAGTATGTCATGAACATACTTTGACTGACTTAAACATGCTTCACTTGAATTCCCAGAAAGAAATTGAGTTTCCCCATGGCACTCATTTCAAATATGTCCTTCATTAGCTTCTCAAAGTCTTTGCAGAGCCTTGGATTAGTTGAACTAGACATGATGTCATCTACATACACTTGAACTAGCATCAAGTCATTTCCTTGTTCTTTGATGAAGAGAGTTCTATTTATAGTATCCTTTTTGTATCCATGCTTGCAGAGATACTGAGATAGAGTCTCATACCACTTCCTTGGTGCTTGGTGCAGCCCATAAATAGCCTTATCAAGCTTGCAGACATAATCAAGATGATCAGGATCTACAAAACTATGTGGTTGTTTGACATACACCTCTTCATCAATCACCCCATACTATAAAAGCACACTTGACATCAAGTTGATAGACCTTGAAGTTCTTGGATGCAACAAATGCTAAGAATATCCTAACAGCTTCCACTCTTGCTACAAGAGCAAAGACATTAGTGTAGTCAGTTCCTTCTTCTTGTGTGTATCCTTGAATAACTAGTCTAGCTTTGTTTTTGATGACAATGCCTCTATCTTCTTTCTTATTCCTAAACACCCATTTGGTTCCTATAGTAGTCTTCCCATGAGGAAGAGGACATAGGTTCCAAACCTTTTTCCTTTTGAATTGAAGCAACTCCTCTTTCATTGCTTCAACCCAACTTCCATCCTTTAGAGCCTCATCAATCTTCTTGGCTCTATCTGAGATAAGAAACAAGATTGAAGATAAAAATTTACTTCATGGGTTTGTCCTCTTGTTCTTATCCTTGTGTCAACATCTCTAATGATGTTTGAGGTGGGATGGGACTTGTGGATCCTTAGCTGAGGGATCACAGCAAGTTACTGAGAGAGATCTAAATTAAAGAAATTTAAATCTGGCATTGAAGCTTCTCCCACCACATCAGCACACATATCAAGAGAAACTTGATCCAATGAGTGTGTGTCATCATTAATGTTTACATCTATGGAGTGGTTGTCAGCATCAAGAAATTCTTGATCACTATCACCACCACCATTTTCTTTTACATTTGAAGCTTCTTTATCTGGTTGTGGAGCCTCTGAGCTAGAATTTAAAGGCATCTCAGATGTATCAGCTAAATTTGTCATTGTTGTGCTGAGAGAAACTTTATTTGTAGAAGTAGTTACAACTGGAGCTGAAGATGTTTAACTTGAAGGTCTTCTTAGCTCAAATCTTGGATCAGGATCACTTAGAGGTAAGATATCTGTAGATCGTGAAACATTCTCATAAGATTTGTTAATAGACTTGGTAACTAAATCAAGATCAAATATCCAATCAGGCACAAAACCAACTACACAAGGTGTGTGTTCATTAAAAGTCATATTGGCTGACTCCTCAACAATTCTAGTTCTGAGATTGTATACTCTATAAGCCTTAGCTTGTGAAGAGTATTAAATGAAGTGCCCATCGTCTGATTTCTCAGCAAATTTGGCAATTTGATCTTTGGTATTCAAGATGGTTCAAGGAGATCCAAATGACCTGAGAAAACCAATGGCACTTGAATTCCCAGAAAAGAAATTGAGTTTCCCCATGGCACTCATTTCAAATATGTCCTTCATTAGCTTCTCAAAGTCTTTGCAGAGCCTTGGATTAGTTGAACTAGACATGATGTCATCTACATACACTTGAACTAGCATCAAGTCATTTCCTTGTTCTTTGATGAAGAGAGTTCTATTTATAGTATCCTTTTTGTATCCATGCTTGCAGAGATACTGAGATAGAGTCTCATACCACTTCCTTGGTGCTTGGTGCAGCCCATAAATAGCCTTATCAAGCTTGCAGACATAATCAAGATGATCAGGATCTACAAAACTATGTGGTTGTTTGACATACACCTCTTCATCAATCACCCCATACTATAAAAGCACACTTGACATCAAGTTGATAGACCTTGAAGTTCTTGGATGCAACAAATGCTAAGAATATCCTAACAGCTTCCACTCTTGCTACAAGAGCAAAGACATTAGTGTAGTCAGTTCCTTCTTCTTGTGTGTATCCTTGAATAACTAGTCTAGCTTTGTTTTTGATGACAATGCCTCTATCTTCTTTCTTATTCCTAAACACCCATTTGGTTCCTATAGTAGTCTTCCCATGAGGAAGAGGACATAGGTTCCAAACCTTTTTCCTTTTGAATTGAAGCAACTCCTCTTTCATTGCTTCAACCCAACTTCCATCCTTTAGAGCCTCATCAATCTTCTTGGCTCTATCTGAGATAAGAAACAAGATTGAAGATAAAAATTTACTTCATGGGTTTGTCCTCTTGTTCTTATCCTTGTGTCAACATCTCTAATGATGTTTGAGGTGGGATGGGACTTGTGGATCCTTAGCTGAGGGATCACAGCAAGTTACTGAGAGAGATCTAAATTAAAGAAATTTAAATCTGGCATTGAAGCTTCTCCCACCACATCAGCACACATATCAAGAGAAACTTGATCCAATGAGTGTGTGTCATCATTAATGTTTACATCTATGGAGTGGTTGTCAGCATCAAGAAATTCTTGATCACTATCACCACCACCATTTTCTTTTACATTTGAAGCTTCTTTATCTGGTTGTGGAGCCTCTGAGCTAGAATTTAAAGGCATCTCAGATGTATCAGCTAAATTTGTCATTGTTGTGCTGAGAGAAACTTTATTTGTAGAAGTAGTTACAACTGGAGCTGAAGATGTTTAACTTGAAGGTCTTCTTAGCTCAAATCTTGGATCAGGATCACTTAGAGGTAAGATATCTGTAGATCGTGAAACATTCTCATAAGATTTGTTAATAGACTTGGTAACTAAATCAAGATCAAATATCCAATCAGGCACAAAACCAACTACACAAGGTGTGTGTTCATTAAAAGTCATATTGGCTGACTCCTCAACAATTCTAGTTCTGAGATTGTATACTCTATAAGCCTTAGCTTGTGAAGAGTATTAAATGAAGTGCCCATCGTCTGATTTCTCAGCAAATTTGGCAATTTGATCTTTGGTATTCAAGATGGTTCAAGGAGATCCAAATGACCTGAGAAAACCAATGAAAGGTTTCCTCTTATGCCAAAGTTCATAAGGAGTATTTCCATGAGTCTTAACTACTAAAACTCTGTTTTACACATAGTAGGAAATGTTAACTGCCTCTGCCCAGAAAGTGATGGGCAGCTTAGAGTCAGACAACATGGTTCTTGCAGCTTTAATCAGTGTCTTATTTCTCCTCTCAATAAGACCATTTTGCTGAGGAGTCCTAGGAGCACTATATTGTCTTGTAATACCCTTTTCATCACAAAATGTATCAAGGATTTGGTTCTTAAATTCAGTTCCTTGACCACATCTTATGGTTTTGACCTTGTGATCACATTGATTCTCAATCTTTAAGATGAAATTCTTCAGAATCTCAGGAGTCTCATCCTTTGTTCTAAGAAAGAAGACCCAAGTGAATCTTGTAAATCATCTGTGATCACCAAACAATAAGAGGTCCTTCCTAGACTTATTACACTAGTGGGGCCAAAGAGATCCATATGTAACAAGTGTAGGGGTGTAGTGAGGGAGTTTCTTTCCTTAGGCTTGTGAGATACCTTGTGTTGCTTCCCTTTCAGGCATGCAACACAATGATCATCACTGGTAAACTCTTTTTTTGGCATTCCAGTTACCAAATCTTTCTTAATCAGTTTATTCATGTTTTTAAAGTTTACATGGCATATTCTTTTATGCCAGAGGAAAGACTTATCACTATTAACTTTAGATAGAAAGCATGAAACTTCTCCCGAGGGAGATGTTTCTTGCAAGTCCATCTTGTACATGTTCCCTCTCCTGGGAGCTTTGAGCAGGATATGCTCTTGAGTAATGACCACCCAGGGCTTCAGAACAATGCACTTATGCTCAATGAAGAGCATGTTATGACTCTGATCACAAAATTGAGATGCACTCAGAAGATTATATCCAAACTCCTTGACAATGTTTACCTTCTCAATACTAAGCTTACCATTTATAACCATGCCCTTCTAGAAATGTAACCACCTTCATCTCCTCCAAAAGCAATTGGCCCTCCATCAATTCTTTTAAAATTTTAGAGTAATGACCTATTGCCTGTCATGTGCCTGGAACAACCATTATCAATGATCCAGACATTCTTGTTTGTCTTGAGTTGTTCCTGCACAAAGAAAATGATTAGTTACATTTGGAAACCCAAGCCTTATTGGTCTTGGGCTCATCAAAAGAAGTAGAAGGTAATGAAACTATGATAGATCCTATAGTTGTGCTTTGAGGATCTTTTGCTATTGTTGATGGAGAACTTTTAGTCACTCGGTCTTTATTTGTCTTCCACACCCCTTTTGGAAGTTTGGACTTGACCTTCAACACTTTAGAAGCTTTTGAGACTTTGGAAGTTTTAATGACTGGACATTCGGAAGATCCTGCTAGCACTATAGTAGACTTCAGTGCTTCGGAAGTATTCCTTTCTTTCGAGACCAAATTTTCTTCCAAAGGCAATTTTCCACGTGCCTTCTTCTTTATTTTGGAGCTTCCGAAGGAAACAGATTTTCCTTCCGAAGCTGAATTCTTCTTGGATCTCTTGGGAGTTTCTTTCTTGGTCACATGAAGAGTACCTCTTGGATTGTATGGACAATCCTTAGCAAGATGAGAAGTACTCTCACACATTACATATTCCATCTTCTTCTTCCTAAGAGCCTTCTTTTAAGAACAAGGCTGGCTTTGACCACTTCCCTTCTCCATCTTCATCTTTTCAGATGTTGAGATAGTCCTTTTAGGGTGACAACTGTTCTTGGAGTTGGATGGTTCAGGCTGTGTAGCAGTGTTACACAACGGATCAGCCTTTTTCTTGATACTGAGATGATTTGAATATGAACCAGAACTATTGGTAGAAGAGTTGAGGTTGATATCTTCAGTCTTAACTACTTCAAACCCTGTAGAGATAAAGACTTGTTTCTGCTTAGAGTCAAAAGTGGCCTTGATCTCTTGAGCCTTTTTAGCTTTTCTCTTGATCTTTCTGATCAAGTTCTTCATCATAAACTTGGTTATCACAGGCTTTTTGCTCTCCTCGGAAGGATAGTGACCCTTCTTAGAATCCTCCTCTTCACTCTTCTCAGAGGAATTATTCACTATCACTTCTTCATCCTCTTCACTCAAAGGGTCTATGAGAGGAAGCTCATCTTCACAAGTTTCACACCTAGGTGATCTTACTAACAAGATTGTGTGTGGAGCAGCTATCTTACTAGATCTCAGTCCCTGCTTGTTTTGATAACAAAATTTTGTATGGAAGGATGAGGATATGATGTTTTTGAAGGTCTCTTCTTCAAGAACACATTTTTCTGCCTTGGCTTTGCTGATCACAAGCTTAGCCTGTCATTCAGTGAACTTGGTTATGAGATCCTTGATTTGAGTCCTATAATTTGTATGCTCATGTTTTAGAACTAAAATGGTTTTCTCTAAGTCCTCTATCTTTAACTTATAATCATTTTTAGCCTTTTTGAAATCAGATTTTAAGATGTTCAAGGACTCAATTTCAAATCTCATCTCTAAGTTGTAGGATCTGTATCTTTTAACTTTAACAATACATTAAGGAGTATAGAGATGTTCCAATACCTTGGTTTCATCATGGTCAGTCATCAATGCTTGGTTTAGAGATGCATCTTCCACCTAAAAGCTCTAGTGAAAGCCTCCTTCTTCAATAACAACTGTAACTTGCTGCTTTGGCTTCTCATTCTGGGTAGCTTTATCAGTGTAGTTTGATCTGGATTGTGCTTGGACACCATTTGTTCTTGGTGCCTTGCACTCCCTAGAAAAATGGCCCATCAGGTTATAGTTGTAACACTTGACTTTGCTTTTATTTAACCCAAACTTTCCACTGGTTGTATTGCTGGGAAACTTCCTTCCTGTCCGCTTGTAGAACTTCTTGGCTCTGTTAATGAGAAGAGCCATTTGCTGGACTATTTCCATATACTCCAGATCATCTGGATGGATACAGTCCAGGTCTTCAAGGGTGAAGAGAAAGCTGCCACAACTTTCATCAAAAGACATAAAGGCTTGAGAAGAACTTGTCTCTTAGAATGGGCTTCCTTGAGTATAGTTCTCCCTTGGTGTCTCTGGGAAGGTGATGAAAGGACCCTTTTGTGAGTTGTTAGAGTAGCATATAAGATGATGCTAAGGTTCTATGTTATCCCTTTCAACCACATGCAGGGCTGAATTCATTTGATTGCTTGAGTTACCAGATGAACCTTGCATGTTCATCTTCATCTGGTATCCACTGAGAATGCCATACAACTCTGTCAAAGAGAGAGTCTTAAGGTTCTCAGTCCTCTTGATAACAATACAATAATGTTTCCATTGCCTAGGAAGAGAGGATATGAACTTCCTTACAATGTCCTTATTTTCAAGAGTTACTCCAACATCCACTAGAGTATCCACAATCTCAACATACCTGAAGTATTGTTGAGTCATGGTCTCACTTGTCTTGAAGGTGAAAATTTTAAACTGCTGCTTCAGGAGATCCTTCTTGTTCTCCTTGGCTTTAGAGGAACCCTCATACATTAGTTTCAATGCATCCCACAGCTGCTTAGCTGTTTTGTATTTCTTGAAACCTCTGTACATAGAGTTAAAAAAGAGCAGTCTGAAGAGCTGTCATGGCCTTTTGATCAATTTCTACTCTTTTTCTATCTTCATCTGAGTAGTCAGCCACAACCTTGGGGATCATACCGCCTCTAGCAGCAGCTGAAGAGGTGCTTGGTATGTAAGGTCCAGAAACAATAGACTCCTACATTCTTGAGTCTAGAGAATTGATAAAGCCTTCCATTCTTTGGCACCAAGTGTCAAAATCATCAAGAGTGATCAGTAGGGACTTTGTCATGGTTCCAGTTTTCATATAAGCTTTAGAGATAGCTGCCATTTAAGTTGTTAAGTATTTATTATGTGTGAGGGATCTTAAGATAGTGAGATCTTACTATCAAGAGCCTAGAATGCTTTGATACCAATTGCAGGACCGTTTAAGAGTACTTGCTTACAACACAACAACACAAAGAGGAGATTGTGCAATAACACTTAACTAATCAAATGTGGAACTAGAAACTAGTTTTAGTAAGAACTAAGAAACACAAGTATTCAAGAGACAGAACAAGAAAACATAAGTAATTGGTTTTCAAGGATGACGTATATTGCTCTCTAGTTTCTTACAAGTGTTTACAAAGTTATCCATAAGATACAAAGGACGAAAGATACTTATACTACAACCTACAACTGGACATACTTTGAAGGCCAGCCGGATACATGATTTAGACAACAACAAAATCAATGTAGAGTCAAAAGGTAGATTGCATTTTGACTAGTGACTATGACATGACATAGCTCACATCCTAATATATTACAAAAAGGATTAATTACATAAAGTAGGAAGTTACAGACTCAAGACCTCAATGTACAGTTACCAAAAGCATGGACATTTTCACCAACTTATGTAAAGTTGGTGTCTTATCAGAGTTGCAGCGAAAAGGGGTCCAACTTTATGGAAAAGGTACATCGAATAAAGCATGTGTTCAAAAGTCTTTGAAAGAAATTTGTCTTCAAGTGTTGGCTTCGGAAGACTTTGTCTTTTAAGCTTCGAAAGACTTCATGTTTGGCTTCGGAAGATATTGGTCTTGGCTTCGGAAGATTTCACACTTAGAATATTTTCTAAGGCAGAGTGTGAAACTTCCGAAGCATTCCACTTCAGTACACTTGTACATGAATGCAGGAGAGACTTTGGGTGTTTGGTTTGCATCAACCTTATATCAAACCTTATAACAATCACTGAGATTTCTTCTCGTCCTTGTGTTCACCAGCTCGCGAATCAAGAACAACTTATTCGCCACAGACGGTTTCTCATACATTTTGAAAAAACATCATCATACCATGAGTCACGGTTTCCTTTATTACATTAAAAGCAATATTTTTTGTCAAAGCCAATGTAAAAACCACACGAGCTTTCTTGTCCTTTGATTCCCAATAAACTTGTTTTATTTTCTCAGATTTTTCTTTTAGTACCATATCCAAGTCCTTTTGATATAACATTCTATATGCATTTTCCACCAACTGAAATCAGAACCGTTAAATTTCTCGATCATAACCTTCCAGTCTTCACCCATCTCAAACAGCAAACAAAAAGCAAATCGAAAGCAGTGAACAGATATAGTAATGGCATGGGCCTGAACTTGACGACTGTTCTACTAAACAATGTCAATTGACCAACTTGCTTCTACAAAAAATCTTTGCAGACAAATCTAAACCCGAAAATACTTTTTCTTTCACAAAACATAGTTCTCCAAATAGTTGATAATAATCCGTCAAAAAAATAGAAACTTAAAAACATAAAACCCTAACCTTTACCCAATGAATCCAAGAGTTCTTCACCAAACTCTAATAGATGGTTTCAAAAACTTTAACTTGGTACTTTTTTTTGGTTTAATGTGTCCCGCTTGCATTGTTCAACTAAATAAAAAATACACCAAGACATGCTTAGGCCCAAATCTTTTATTAAAGGCCCAAAGAACTAGACAACTCCACTGAAATAGTCTACTCCTTTCATGTGGACTCCAATTAAAAGAAAAACTTGATTTTCTTTCCCTGCTACCCAAACGATGACAAAAAAACTTTATGACGGCACAACTTCGGCGCAAAACCTCCTTGTACGAATTGTTTATCTGTGCACTAATCATATGTTCAACGAGCCTAAGCTCTGATAGCACTTGTTAAAAATCAAGCTAGCGGGGCGCAGCGGAACCAACACACGAGATGCACCCAAATGATTTTCACGCAGACAAGAAATAAACGACACAAGGATTTAGCGTGGTTCGGTCGGTGTGACCTACATTCACGGGCTACAACTAAGGTTTTCTTAATTTACTCGGTACAAAGATTACAAATACATTACATGATGTATATATAGAAAAACTAATTAGGGTTAACAACTTAACGAACAAAAAAACTAAACATAAGACCAAGCCTAAAGCTTTCACAAACCCAACAATTCTAATTTTGTTTAATAGGTTGTGAACTTAAGACTATTTAGGGTGATATTAAACTTGTTTGTATATATCATACACACCAATTGTTTGATAATATGCTTGTTATAACAAGCACAAAAACTTAATGGGAAAATAGGTTTTTTCCCCTTACTTTGATGCCTATTATTCTTCCTTTCTATATTTTTTTTTCTAGAGCTTAGGTATATTTATTGTGTCATTAAGATGGTAATAATCCATATTTTAAGGGGCTTTTTGACCATCCATGCCTTTTTACACGTCATTGGTTTTATGTACTTTTTGGTCTTTAAGAGTATAAATGAAGTCAAAAAGTTTAAAGTTGCTTAAGAGTATAAGTCAAGTCAAAACAATTTAAAGTTGCTCTAAGAGTATTTTAGCACACATCACTTTTTAAACTGTTTTATTCAAAGATTTAAGTTATTTACACGAATAACATTTCAGTTATAGGAACTACTACAGAGCTCTTACTTTCAATTATGGTTATGATTTATTAGTAGGTGCTTGTTTTCACCATTTTCATTAAATGATGAGTTGATTACCCACGAATTATTTTGATTAAAAAGTTAAAATTTTGGACAAAAAGGAAATGGATCAACCCCTACCAAATTATCCGCTTTTAACCTTTTGCCACCTATAAAATTTATAATGATATGTATATCTCATTGGTTTAAACGTATAACATGAATTAGGGTGCTTCGACACTTTTGCTAACTCAACGTATACATAGCGAAAGCCGAAAGCCGAATGGTGATCTCAACACGAGAAGGTTATCTTCTTACTTAAGCTCTTTAACATAGTGCAATGACATATGTATCATCAATTTATAATATTAATAAGTGTTGGTTATAGATCATAATTCTTATATATTTGTATTATGGATCATATTTAATTATGTATTATAGATTTTTGTGATTATTTTTATTTTTTTAATGCTTGAGGTTAATTCAAGATTTTGTGCAGGTCGGCCACTTTAATGGTTTGGCAAGAAAAAAAAAATCTCCAATAGACCAATACTTTATTTCATGTTTGCTTATATTTTAGCCATGAGATATACATGCATGTTTACTTTATTTTATGTTTGCTTATATTTTAACCATGGGATATACATTCATGTTTTGAATCTACATGTTGTTGAAATGTTGAGATTGTTTATAGTTTCTGGCCCAACTTATGAGTTTTTTTTTTAATTTATGTGTATGTCATTTTGTACTCGAAATATAAACATCCTGAGATATTAAAAATTCTTTTGAAATAATGTTTGTGGTTTTCTTCAAATAAGCTGCATAATGGATGTTAATTTTCAAGAAAACTAACCCACATTTTTGCAAACAATTTTTACATTGATTGTGTAACACCATAAAATTGATTTCTAATTTTACAGTTGAGTCCCAGTGATCAGTTGGGTTTCTTAAGCCCCGCTAACCCCGCTTCAAGTTGCCAAGGAGAATTGCTTTCCAAGGTTGGTTTATATTACTTCTAGACTAAAAGAGAATCTTACAAGCACAATAAAAATGTAATGTATAAATAGATCTTTGTTAATTTGTCGATTTCTTGCTGCTTCTTTTTATGTAAGCATTTTATTAAAACCGTTTCCTTATGTTAGTTTAATAACAATTATTTAAGTGACGTTATAATTACAACTTCAAATCAAATTTTGTTTTCTAAATAAAATTTTTAACTCTTGCTTTTTCTATTTTCTACCCGTATATCATACTGGTTTATAGACTAGTGTTTTTAATATATTTAAATGGTTGTGAGTGAAGTCGAGAGAAAAAATAATGTTAAAGGTATAAAAAGTATTATTTAATCGAAAATAATTTTTTTTAATATAATTATATGTAATGAATGAGATATAGGCTCTGAATGCTCTTGTTGAACGTATAATCATAAGACCCCATTAGTCGTTGTAGTTTCAGAAGACCTTCAAATATGTGGTTTTCATAGCCATATCAATATATCATCAAAAAAAGGTGTGGCCATCAATTACTAGTTTTCATTTAAGGAGATTGGAATTTTTCGAAATCTTCATTAGATTTTTATTGAAGTTTCTATTCATTTTTATCTAACCATTGGACCATTGTTTTTGTCTTTTTATAATAAACGAGATATTTTATCCCTGCGCGTAGCGGCGAGTATTGAAGATGATTTTAATGCAGTAAAGAGCATGTTTGCAAGCTTCACCAACCACTTACAGCAGAGAAATCAACGCGTTTAAGCATTTAAAGATAGACGTATGAAGTCGAGTAAATTCAAGTATAAAAAAACAAACTAAGAAAATATAAAAGTTGAATAAACCGCGCGTTTATCCACAAAGGTTTAAAGAGCTAACAAACTCATTTATTTGTACCTTAGTTTGTGAAGTTATTTATCTAATTAAAAAAACAAACTAAAGAAAATATAAAAGAAACCGTCGTTGGTAGATAGAATCAAAGTAAATGCAAATATTAAAAAATAAACAATTAAAAGGGTGCAAAGGATGGGCTCGAACCAATTTACTCCTCTAATTACATAGTATATGAAATTAGGTTCGCTAAATTCTATGAAAATTTCATATGTAGAAGTTTTACATGCAACGTGGAGTGTACCTCCTCCATACGTGTAACTAAGTTGGTCTAGGTGTTAAAGATTTTTTTAAGTAATTAATTTATCGTTTTGAACAAACTAAATATTTCGCTCACTATACTAATTTGCCTTCGTAAGAAGTTAATCATGTAACCAAAAATTTTTGTGTGGTTTATGTGTAATTTGAACGTCTATTTATTTATTTTCATGGTTCATATCCCATCAGCCCCCATTTAGAGTTATCTATAAATACAAGCGTATGAATCAAAATTGACTAGACTCGCATGCTAAATGTATCATATAAGTTTATACATTCGTGTCATTCTCAACAATATAGTAGGTTCTTCATCAAGGAACATTTGTATTTATGAGTGAGAGCGAGTTTCATTTGAAAGGGAAAAGAAAGCACCCGGTGTATAACTAAACACTCACTTTACGTAAAGTACGAAGAAAAGTTGTATCACATTGATGAGAGAAAATATAGTATTTGACTTAATTTCTTTTGTTTGTACATGTGACAATTGACAAATACTTAACAAGAATCATTTTGCATCCGATATCTTACGTTGAAAATAGTTTTTTAATAAATTAAAAGATATTTTTATTAATATATTTCTGAAAATAAATTTTTATAAAATATGATTTTTTTAAAACATCAAACTTTTTTAAAAATACAGAATATCTTAAAACAGATGTTTTCAAAAAGTAAATTTTTTATAAACAAAACAAGATTAATTAAATTTGGGAGTTATGATAAGAAAATTTCTAAAAATGATATTTTTAAAACGATTTATTAAAACAAAATTGTTGGATCATGTAAGGCTGATGCAACCAAAACAAACACTTAGAAACAATTTTGGTACAACTGTGAAAGAGCTTCCGAAGGCAAACACTGCACTTTCGAAGAAGGCTAAAAGAAGTTTCGAAGAGGAACTCTAACTTCCGAAGACAAAGTCTTCCTTTTTCCGAGGTTCAACACTTAGAAGATTTCAAGATAATGACTTCTGTTGAAACCCTAGAAAGATTAGTATTTTAGTTTTTAGATAAGTTTTGTCATAGTATAGGGACTTATTATGTAAATATATGTTCCTTTTGTTTATTGTTATTAGTATAAATAGGATTTCTTTGTATTTGTGCAAATTAGACTTTTGGAGATAGTTCTCTCAATTGCACTTTGTAATCCTACTAATATTAATAAAAACTTTATGAATTTTTTTGATATTTGTTTGTGTTGATTACATTATTCATATATTGTCAATTGCTTGATAATATATATATATATATATATATATATATATATATATATATATATATATATATATAATATATATATATATATATATATAAAGGTTTACAAGTAGCAATTCATGTTAATGGTTATGAGTTAGCAAGTTTATAGATCACATACAGTTACAACCAAACCTCGACTTGATTACAAGTTTATAAGATTGGCTAAGTGTATTTGGTTCCCATGATGAACAAGCATACGTCATCAGGAATCGGCAATACATCGGCTTTAGCACCAAATGGGCTTGTCAGGCCCAAAGATCTAAGATGTCGCCAGGCTAGCAATAGTTAATGATTGTAAACAAAATATATATCTCATATAAGACTTACAATAACACAAATAACCATGAAAAAAGATAAAGATGAATTGCATGTGCATTTACAAGTATCAAGATATTTACAAGTGTAAGTTGATAAAGTTAACATGTTCCACCCCAAAAGGTGTGAAATAAAGTAAAAAGGGGTATGAAGAACTCACATGATGTAGAATGTGCTTTAGATAATAATAAAAAAATTAGATAGTTCCAATGGTCTCTTCACGACTCAACTTAAGATTTGATGTCTTAGGATTAGAATAAAGATAAGATTAACGACTAAACATGAATTAGGGTTTCAATTGAAATTTGAGGGTTTTAATATTTAAGTCAAATATAATAATACAGTTGATTATGTTTTGGTTCAATAAAGATGGTATAAATCAAGTAAGACTAAGAATGATAGTGTATGATTCAATAATTTAATTTACTGAATTAATAAAGATTAAATATAATGTGTGAAAAGATACAATTAATTTAGAAATTAATTATTTAAAATTTGATAAAGATGATTTATTAAATACTTATTTATATAGCTTGCAAAATAATATAGAATTGTTTAAAGTCACTTTAATCGTTTTAAATAATCTTTCTAAGGCTTTAAAACAAGGATGATCAATAATAGAAACTTATATTGTTTTATAAGTTTTAAGAATTTAAATAAAAGTTTAAGGAACAAATTGATTAATTAGTCAAGATTTAAAATAATATTATTTGAAAAGAACATTTAGACCAATAATAATATATTAAGCATTATTTACCATCCATTCTATAAGAAATTGTTCAAACACAATCCTTGTTAAAATATATTATTAACAAAATATATTTATTTAAACTTAGAATAATTATAGAAAATCTTTGGTGGCTTTTAAAAATATTTGAAGTTTATAACATCAATTTTTATATATTTTAAAATTTTTCTGTAATTTATTTAAGGCTAAAAAGACTTAAAAAAATACATGAGGGTGCTCGGGTTCGAACCCGGGACCTTATGTTAAAGGTGCAGTGTCTTAACCGGTAAACCAAGGCCTCAGCCGCGGTTTATATTGGCTTTGATTTATTATAAACCCGTTTAAAGAAAGTTCTCAAACCTTAAGAACCCTAGAATCAGTTAGAGACAAATTGAACCCCAATTTGATTATGTAAATGGAATCAACCTTGGGGCTTTTAATCCCCAAGTGAAACCGAGTAGGTATGTGTATTAAGTTACTCGATTTGAAGCCGAATCGAATGTGAGCAATGCGAAGAAAAGTCACGACCTAGCTTGATTCAGTTAGATGTGCAAATGATGATGATAATTCAAGTCGTTGCACAGATAGCTTCTATTGATCTTGATGAACAAAATCCCTTTGTCAATTGAGGATAAAATTGCAGAGATGACAGGGTTCAAATGAGTTGCAAGTTTGCGATGAAGGTGAGATTCCGATGTGGTAATCGAGTGTGCTTCAGATGAAATTGTGTTGGATTTCAGCTTAGTAATGATTAATCCATCGATTAGGTTTCAATTAATTTGGTTGTTATTAAGCTTCAATGTTCGAATGGTTCTATGATTAAAAGTTTCGGTTACTCGGATTGTTTGGGGTTCATAACCGTTTTTAAGTCAAATAAAGTTCATAATTATGCTCCAAAGCGTTTCCACAAACCGGTTAGGAGCATTTCGGGTTCGTTTGTACGCGATTTAGTGGGTTTTGGACATCGCCGGCACCGTGCCGGAGCTTCGCCGGCGGCGGCCGGAAGATCGGGGAGAGAGAAAGTGGGTGGGGGGTTGGGTTATAATAATTTTCACTTTTGGTTCCTGAAGTATCCAATTTTATTATTTTATGCTAGAAGCTTTTATATTAAGTTTCAGAAACTACAATTTAAATCATTTACTTATAAAAACAAATTTAAATAATAGATTAGATTAATTATTTATTAATCTCTTTTTTAGCTTTCATAAAACTTGTAAACTTTATAATTTAATTATTTATTTTCAACAATAGCAATTCATAACTACTTATAAAATTGTATAAGTTTATTAGAAGTCATTTTATAAATAAAACATTTCCCTTAATTATTTATTATAAAATGATTATTCACTTTATAACTTTGTGAAAAAGAATTGTTTATAAATCATAAATTATTACAAGTTATTTAGATAATTAAAAAATGTATAATTCATAATATAAATTGCAAATTTATTGTATTTGGTCCATTACAATTATTATTATAATTTTATAATAGAACTTAAAAATTGGGTTTTAACTTGGAAAAATGGCGGATGTTAAAATTATAATCAGTATAATGTCGATCACAGCAGTATAATCAAGGACATTTTGTTCCACGCTCAGTGAGAATAAAAATGAAACATACAATAAGAAAAACTTTTATAATGTTTCAAACAATGGTTCAAAATTTCTTGATGATGATCTTGAAAACAGATTTAATGTTTTGAAAACAAAACAAAGAAAAGATATTCAAACTGTTTTTCAAAGAGGATTTGAAAATCATAAATTTCAAAAGAAACCTGAGGTAAACAAACTCCATTTCAAACAGCATACCATCGTCGATAAATTTGGAAAGCCCAAGACCATTTCGGCTTTGGTTACTAACTTTACTTAAATGTCTTTGAATGCACGTACGCCCACGGAGACCTTTAAACACATGGTATGTTGACAGTGCGTGTAGCCGACATATGAAAGGGAATCAAGCATTGCTTCAAGACTTTAAGCTAAAAGATGGTACTCATGTGGCGTTTGGTGGAGATGCAGGTTGAAAGATAACCGGTGAAAGAACGATATCTAACGGAATAATAAGTTTTGATAAAGTCAACTTCTATGAATATGAACTTTAATCTTTTGAGTGTTTCACAAATATGTGATAAATCTTATTCTATTCTATTTGATGACTCTTTTTGTTATTTTTTAAAGCCAGGATTTCAGATAAGCAAATAGTGGATTGTTGTTAAAGCTGTTCGAGATAGAGATGTCTACAAACAAGACATGTCTCATGTTGATCCTTCTACATAAACAACACGCCTTGTTGCTTATGCATCAAATGATGAAAGCCAACTTTGGCATAGACGTCTCGGTCATTCCAACTTCAAGAACATGAACAAACTTGCAGCAAGAAATCATGCAGTTGGAATTCCTTCAAAGAAGTTCGCTACATCAGACCTCTGGAAAGCATGTTTGAAGGGAAAACAACATAGAGCGTCTTATAAGTCCAAACAAATAAATTCTAACTCAAAGCCTCTTCAGATGTTACACATGGATCTATTTGGTCCTGTAAACATACAGAGCACCGGGAATAAATCGTATTGTTTAGTCATCATCGATGATTATACACGATTTTCTGGGGTTTTCTTTTACATTCAAAATATGAAACAAACTGAATTTATAAAAGAGTTTATCACTAAAGTAGGAAACCAACCCTATCAATAAGTCAAAATAATTAGAAGTGATAATGGAACCGAGTTTAAAAATGCTAATATTGACAGTTTTTGTGCAGAAAAAAGAATAGCTCATCAGTTCAGTGCTCCTCGAACTCCATAACAAAACAGAGTTGCATAAAGGAAGAATAGAACTTTGATAGAAGCAGCTCGTGCAATGTTAGCTGATGCAATGATTCCAATCACATTCTGGGATGAAGCCATATCTACAACCTATTTCATTCAGAATCGCTCTCTATTGGTTAAAGACAAACAAAAAACTCCTTATGAGTTAGTGTTTGGCAGGAAACCCAACATAGATTTTTTAAATCTTTTGGATGTCCTGTTTTGATTTTAAATTCACATGACCATCTAGGAAAATTTGATTCAAAATCTGATGATGGATTCATTCTAGGATATTCGTCTGCTTCGAAAGCATATATAGTTTATAACTCTAAGACGAATGTTATCATTGAAACGTTCAATGTTGAATTCCTTGAAAACTCCTTTCCATCAGTTGCAAATGGTCCAAAGTGGTTATTTTATTTAGCCTCATTATCAAACGCATTTAACTGTAATCTATTTGAATCTTCTTGTGTCAGCAGGAAACAAGCAGGAGATCTTTGAACTTTAGTGATGATTCAGATTCAGATGATATGGATGATTCAAGCCCAGATTATTCGTTTTTCTCATTTGTGAGAGATCCTTTGTTCTCTTCAGAGAATCATGATCAACAAAATCATGGACATCAACAAGTTCCTGAAAATTCTGATGTTTTTCAACCTATTCCTAATGATGGACCAAAAACTCACCATCTTGAGTCTGGAACTTCATCTGTATCCGGAGATACAGATGTTAATGACATGCTTGATTTTTTTTTTATCAACTCACCAACTCAACTTCCAAATTTCATTCAACATTTTTCAACTCTGTTACATTAGCTCTCCGACTTGAACCAAACTAATCTGGATGTGAATGTTCAACAAGACGAGATTCCAACAACTCGTATTCACAAGAAACATCCCATGTCACAGATTATTGGTCCTTTGAATCAAAGAACAACGAGAAGTCATTCAAAACGAGCAAATCTTTGCTTGTACTCGTGTTTTCTTTCTCAAATTTTCCCTGAAAACATTACTGAAGCTTTGAAGGATAATAGTTGGATTGAAGCAATGCAAGAGGAATTATTACAATTCCAAAAACAGGAAGTGTGGACACTCGTGGATTTGCCTGAAGGAAAGAATGCCATTGGAATAATCATTCGAAACAAAGAACGGTTAGTAGCACAAGGTTACACCCGGGAGGAAGGCATAGATTATGATGAAGTGTTTGCTCCAGTTGCAAGACTAGAAGCAATTCATGTCTTCCTGGCATATGCTTCTTATATGAAATTCAAGGTGTATCAATTGGATGTTAAAGGTGAATTTTTGTATGGACCAATCACCGATGATGTGTATGTTAAGCAACCTTAAGGTTTTGAAGATGCTGAATTTCCTTATCGTGTGTACAAGCTCAGCTAAGCTCTATATGGTCTACATCAAGCCCTAAGAAGCTGGTATGAGACATTGTCCCAGCACTTAATTGAAAATGGATATACACGAGGGAATATTGATCCTACTTTATTTATAAAAAAGGATGTATCTGATCTTCTATGTGTGCAAGTGTATGTGGATGATATCATATTCGGATCAACCAGTCAAAAACTATGCTCAGAATTTGAAGAAATTATGAAATCATGATTCCATATGAGTTCAAT
The DNA here is from genome assembly GCA_025506515.1 of Flaveria trinervia. NCBI lineage: Eukaryota > Viridiplantae > Streptophyta > Magnoliopsida > Asterales > Asteraceae > Flaveria > Flaveria trinervia. The sequence continues at coordinate 3,968,649 of CM046452.1, forward strand.
GGGAGAAATCAATTTCTTTCTTAGATTACAAGTAAAACAATCTGTAGATGGAATCTTCATCAATCAAGAGAAGTTCGTTGACAAGCTTTTGAAGAAATTCAAGCTACAAGATTATCAATCCATCAGAACTCCAACTAACATTAACACCAAGATTGATTCTGATCCGAAAGGAATATCTATTAACCAAACGTTATACAGATCTATGATTGGATCCTTGATGTATTTAACTGCATCTAGACTTGATATAATGTATGTTGTTTCTGTCTGTGCCAGATATCAATCAGACCCGAAGGAATCTCACCTTGTTGTTGTCAAACGCATATTTAGATATCTCAAAGAAAAACCAACTCTAGGGTTATGGTATCCTTATGGAGGAAACTTCGAGTTACATGGATATACTGATAGTGATTATGGGGGATGTAGTCAAGATAGAAAATCTACTATGGGTGGTTATCAGTTTTTGGGTCCTTGTTTAGTCTCATGGCAGTGTAAGAAACAGTCAAACGTCTTAGTCTCAACTACAGAAGCTGAGTACATTGCTGTATCAACAAGATGTTTTCAAATCCTTTGGTTGCAAAATCAACTACTGGATTACGGGTTCAGTTTTCTTAAAACTCCTATTTACATTGATAACACTGCTCCTATGTTTATTACTGCTAATCTTATCCAACGTTCTAAAACAAAACATATCGAAATTTGATATCATTTCTCAAAGACAAGTCTAAAAAAGGTTTAATCATTTTAATTCAGATATCAATTGAAAAACAACTGGCTAACTTATTTACCAAAGCTTTCTTACCAGGAAGGTTTGAGTATCTATTTGAGTCAATTGGTCTTATTAATCATGTTGAAAACTGATTTTTTTATTAAAATTATCATACCCTCCCTCCTTTTCATAAACAAATTAAAAGTTACACAGTCAAAGTATACTACCTGATTATGTATATTGTGTGTGTTTGTTAAATTCAAAAAGAAAATACAACATGAGAAAACTAAAAAAACAAAAGAGAAAAGTATAAAATGAAAACACAAAAATATTTTGTTATCATTCTTTAGGATTGAATCTGCCATTGCAATATGTGAGAAATGATAGTACATCAATTTTAATCAGCTGCATACTTCACTTGTTCATAAAGTCTGACGTGATCAGTTATTCTTTGCAGGAAAGGTTACGTAGTTATACTGAAAAAGTAAATTCTTATGATTAAACTAAATAATCTATGCATTTGTGTGTGTTCATCTTAGTTCTAATGAGTAGTGTTGACTTTTCTGATTGACTGCTTGTAAAGTCACAATCTCACACCCGGTGCTGATATGAAAAACCATGAGATCTGTTTATCGCATTTGTTCACTTCTCTGTTATAAGTCATCATAGACCTGAAGTAACGAGGTATCCTTTGTTGTAAGTCATTACAGACCTGGATATTCTCACCTGATGCATTAGATGCCAATGTGCACAATCCTTTCAAAAGTCCAAAATGGATGCACTATGATTCTTATGAATCATCTTTATCTATTTCCTTATGAAACGGATTCAAAGATTATCTAATGGATTTTCCATGGTGATTTTCTTAGAGATTATCAACTGGTTTAACCATGATGATTCTCTCATTGACCTAAACATGAGATCGGGTTATACATATATGTCAGGTTTTTAAGTGATAAAAGTGCTTGCTTGCATACCTTGATGATGGTCACATTCTCTAAGTTTAAGTGTGAATTACATAATATCATATCTTATCCAACCTTAATAAATCCAAGATTTGAAAAAGTAAGTGTACTGATCCTTTTGCCAAAGCATTCATTGTCTGTCCTTAGATTTTGTGTCTCCTTTACTGTGGTAACACTAACTTGAAACACACTTGATCATGATTTAATCATTGTCTATGACTATCCACAATTTTTTTATTTCAATGTGCTGATTATTAACAGATATGATCTCACTACAGGCATATGATTCAATGTGTAGAATTTTGTTCCGCTTTATTTTGATTTTTGCATGATTTTATGTGTGCATGCATGTTGATGATGACTGGTGTTTCTTAAATTTTAACTTCTATAAACTTCTAAGTTTTTCAACTTAAAAGTTTAAGGGGAGAAAAGATAAAAAATTAAATAAATGATTAGATGAAAAAAGATGATGCAAACATATTCAAGCAAGTGTGTGTTTAAGATGTTTAAAAATGAACCTAAAAAGATTTAAAAGTGTTTAAAATGTGGAAAAGCTACTTGCAAAGAACTGATAATGTTTGTAATTTTTATGATATTTCTAACACTAAAATAACTGGAAATGAATTAAAAATAAAAGGTCAAAAAGTCTAAATTTGGTCAAAAAGTCAAAATTTGGTCAAAAAGTCAAAGTTTTGATCAAATAATCAAAGCCTTAGTTTTTTTCAAAGTTTGACCAAAGTTTGAAATTTTTTATGAAGAACAGTGAAATTGGTCAAAATTATGATTTGAATGAATTTTGTGAAATTTAGATAAGTGTTAGACGTATGGATATCTTTTGCGCCTAAACAGTATTCAAAGTCTAAGTTTAGATGCATGATGAATTTTCAGTTTTATGATAATTGTTGGACGTTTGAGTAAACCTCATGCGCCTAAATAGTGGTCATAAGTCTGAAAATTTGGTTAAGTTTGGGCGTTTTGCATAAGCTCATGCGCCTAAACAGTACCAGACGTCTCATATTGAAAATAAACAAAGTGTTACGCGTTTCATAGTAGGTCATGCGCCTGAATAGTGTTCATGCGCTTATACAGTGCAAATGCGCCTATATGTTTTTTAAACAAAATTTGATCAAGTGTAACTCATGTGTCTAAGGTTCATACGCCTGAACATGGGTAATATGCCTGTATAGTGCTAATGCGCCTAGACCTCATGCGTTCAAACAGTGATCATGCGCCAAAACAGTTGTAATGTGTCTAAGTGTTTTACACTTATATAAATTCAACACTTGCACATATTTCATTTCATTCGAACTTTTCACACACATTCACTGTTCTTACTCTCAAAGCTCCGACTCAGTCAAATACTCACTGATTACTTAGTTCTTCTGAGATTGTTTGATCGTACAAGGTAATATCAATGATTACGATTAACATCTTGAGTTTATTTCACCATATTAGTGTGTATAATCATCAAAATCAATCAAACATTTGTACCCTATATAGGCCTTCGAACCCTAATAACCTGAATAGATCTGAAATGGTTGATTACATGTGATTGTTTGTTCACAATGAAACTTGAAATTGTTAATGATAATGGTTACGAACCATTTAACATCATCAAAACAAAATTTTCATCATAGAAGTTTCTGATGATTCATTCATCAGAGTTTAAAAAAATAATATTAAAATAATGAAATTGAAATGAATCCACAATTTGTTTTTTTAAACAAAAATTAACTGTTATTCATCAAAACTCAACTTGTATACTCAAATCAACTAGAAACAAATCTCTTAATTAATTATATAACTTAAAATTTGATTAAATCATCAAAATAGTAATTTCAAATCTTTGAATCTTTTTAAAACATGATCAAATTTAAAATATAATTTTTTTAAGAAAACATAAAAGTTAGTGAAGGATTTATTCATTTCTACAAATTTGATAAAAACTTAAATGAGTTAAAACCTTCAAACTAATTCTTGTTTCTTTGTGATTGACAGATGGATACTTTAAAGTTTGAGCCAAAGCAGAATATTGCTACTTTCCTCAATGAAGAAGTTAGAGAGGCTGCAGGATATGAAGAGATGATTAGATTTCTTCTAAGGACTAAATATGTCTATGCTATGTGTGCTAGACCGGCCATATATGTTAGACTGATAAGAAGTTTTGGAGAATCACAGAAATTGAACTTGATGATAACAAAAGAAAAGAAGCAAGAGGATTCATTACTAATGACAAATTGATTGAAGTATCTGAACATTCTTTAAGAGCTGCACTAAGATTGGGTGAAAATGAAGATCAAGATTTATCCGAGTACACTTTCAATGAGTGTAGGGAGACATTTATGCAGATGGGTCACCAGATGACTTTCCAAAGAAGCAATTTTGTAGAGCAATAATCTATAATCAATGGAAGCTGCTATGCTACATCTTTCAGCACTGTATGTCAAAGAAAAGTGCAGGATGGAACTCATTTCCAGTTGATATAGCATCTCCCATAGTAGCCATAGCCACTAACAGAAGATTTAACATGGCTAAGTGGATCATGAATAGGTTGGAACAAGTACTTGATGTATCCTAGATTTCTTTAGTTGATCTTAAATGAGGAATATCCAAACATTCATGCTTATGGAGTACAAGGTGATAGACTTGATTTAGAGCATATGTCTGAGGTGGTGTATAAGAGACTAGCAATGATTACAGGTGGTGTATAAGAGACTAGCAATGATTACAGGTGCTGATAATGTACCTTTATTTGAGTATATGAGGAATGTAGCTGATGACAATGTTGACATTAATCAACAACACTTCCATTTGACTGAGAATGAGCTTGTGAATCCTAGTGATCTTATTGAAGATGTAATGGAAAAGGTTATTGTTGAAGAATCTGAAGAAGATAAGGATGATGAAGAGGATAATGATGAGAGTCCTACCAATAATGATGATGATAATGATGATGTAACACCCGGTTATTTATTTATTTTGAAGCCGACAAATGAAGAAAAAGAAATAAAGTCCAAAGTTGAGGGACCAAACTCGCCAACAAGAGAAAGTTGAGTGAGTGGGGGTATTTAAAGGGAAAGGGCAGCCCTTACCCTCTCCCCACACCCACAAATCAGCCAAAAGAGAGAAAGAAGAGAAAATGAGAGAAAAAGGTTGGTTCCGGTAGATTCAAGCTCGAAAAACGTCGTGTAGCGAGTCAAATGGAAGCTCTTCTTGTTCTGGTCGTTTGTGTGAGTTCTAGGACCCTCTTTTACATGTTTTTTAGTGATTTAGGGCTGGAACACATCTGAAAATCAAGTTTTTGGGGTGTGTGGGTGTTTGACCCGTTTGTGTATGTGTATGTGTGTGTATGATTCGTTTGGGTCTTGTGTTTGAGCTTGTGTGTGCTTGGACGGTGTTGTGGTACGAATTCCTAAGGTTTAGGATGGTTGATTTGGGCTTAGAATGAGCTTGGATGAGTTTGGAGGTCGAAAATGGCAGATTGGGTTCGGGATGAACTGCATTCTGCATCAGCTAGGGCTATGCGACCGAATGGAGGCCATACAGCCGAATGAGTGCGATTGAGGTTCATTCGCACGATTAGGGTTCATTAGTGCGACTGAGGGCCAGTCGCATGGGGAGTCATGCGATTGAGGGTCCATTCGCATAAGTGCTCATCCGCATTAGTTCTATTCGCATGGATGTTCATCCGCATTGGTCCATTCGCATGATGTTCAGTCGCATGGAGGTCATGCGACTAAAGGGTGTCCATACACCCGAATAGGGCTGTTGCACCCAAAGAGAAGCGTAGTTTGACTTCTGACTTTCAGAGGAAAGTGCAGAGGTAAGCATTGACATGGAAGTTCCCGTAAGTTCATGTATGGTGATGGTAGAGGCCTTATAGGTTATGTTGGGCATGATGATGATGTTGCATGTTTATGCATGATGCATGTTATGTTGATGTTGCCCTGTATGATGTGATGCCTGTATATGTTGTGTTCCTTGTTATGATGAATGTTAATGAATGAAATGAAGTATTATGTAACATAAAGTGGAAGATAATAAAAAGTGGAACATGATGAATGCGTGCATTGATGAATGATGAAAGTAATGAAAGTCTTGCAAGCATTGGATATCGAGACACGCCAAATATAAGGTGTTAGCCCAACGGTGTGCGGGTTCGCTACCCCGGGAGGATGCACATCGGGGTCTTCTTTGTGATCGACCATTTGTATAGAACCTCTACCGCTTACCCCTGGTACTGCGGCACCATGTTTAGCTGTCTATTTATAGACTTCGGCCCATTAGCCATATAGTTCGGGGTGTAGCACATGGTATTGGTACGGAAGATATCAGATGCGCAAGAAAAGATGTAAAGATTAATGAACGAATGAACAAGATAATAATGATATTATCTATGTGTACGTATGATGTGTGATCATGCAAAAGTAACGAACGGTTTTTAATGAAAGTAAAATACGTTTTATTATAAAACTAGAACTCACTCAGCAACATTGACTTTTATGTGTTTCCAGTTGGCAGGTAATGATTGGTGTGGATGGCACGGGGCGGCTACTCGGCATTTGGATGGCATTCTTTTGTCACTGTTTTTGCATTGTAATGCAAACGAATGATGTTTTGAAATGAACGCTTGTATTAACTTGCAAAAGCATTTGTAATGATATGAAAAGTTATTTTTATGTTTCCGCTGCAACGTTTTATGAATGATTAAATGTAAGTTATATGTTTTATGTGTAATGATTTACCAACTGTAAGCGTCCCGGGAACGGGGCCTTACAAGTTGGTATCAGAGCCAAAGTTTAAGTGAAACGGATAAATTTTCAAAATAAACCTTAACTTAAACTGAAAATGGGACGGAAAGGGAATGGGATGCCAATCTGAGTAGCTGCGTGCCATCAGGTATTTTCGTAATGTTAACTGGTATTATATGCGCATGTTGTGTTGTTTATGTGTTGTATGTAGATTTAAGTACTGATATAGTCAGGAGAGGTAATGCTTGGGGTATGAAGAGTAAAGTAAGTGGCTAATCACAACTGGCCACTGTAATTAGAGACTTACTATACTTGACATAAACTGAGTTGTTCCCTTGAATGACCGTGTTAGTGTTTGAATCTTTCAGTGTGCATGTGAATGGCTGGCGGTAGATCTTCGAAAGCTTCACCTGGTGGAGGTCTAGGTGCTGAACCGCGACCCAAGAGAGGGAGACCCAGAGTTGAAAAGATGGTTCATGAGGAACCCGAGACCCCTCATCCGGAGGGTGGTGATGAGAGTGCAAACCTAAGGGCCTCGGTGAAAGAGGCAGTGGTTGAAGAAGTCCATCAAGTCATGCAGACGATCTTACCACCTGTAGTGACCGAAGTTATCAAGGCGGTACGGGAAGGGGAGAGGAAGGAAAGAAGTAGACCTACAGGCGAAAGGAGACAGCCTGAGACTGAGACGGTTTTGTCTGACGACGAAAAAGAAGAGGAGGAAAAAAAGCATGCGCCGGAGGCGGCACGAGGCTGTAACTACGGGGAATTTATGTGATGCAAGCCCCCACTTTTGATGGTAACGGCACTGTTGCTGCTGCTCACCAGTGTGTGAGGGAAATGGAGGCTGTTCTTGATATTAGTGAGTGCCGGGAGGACCAGAAAATGAAGTTCGCTACCTACTCTTTTGTGGACTCGGCTCTGTGCTGCTGGGACAACATAGTCCAAGCCAAGGGTAGCCAGGCGATAGGAAGGATGAGGTGGAAGGAGTTGAAGAAGATGGTGATTGAGGATTTCTACCCTCATAGGGAGATGGATAAGATAGAGAGAGAGTTCCTGCAACTGGAGGCGGGAACCATAACACACCAGCAGTACACCACCAAATTCAATGAAATGGCACGGCTCGTGCCGGATTAGGTGACGCCTCTGTCTCTGAATATCAAGAGGTACATTCAGGGCTTACCGGTGGATGTTCACAGGCATATGATCGCTGCCTGGCCAAGCACGTTTAGGTCGGAGGCCGATTTGGCAGGGAGGCTATATGATGAGCGGGAGGTGGTGGTGACTGAAGCGAACAAGAAGGATGGTGGTGATCGGAACTGGAACGGGAAAAGGTTTGGTCGGGGTGATGCCTCGACGGGTAACAAAAAGGCACGGGTGGATGACCGCCGTGTGACCACATCAAGTGCGGGGTCAAGGAGGTGTGGCAAGTGTGGAAGGGAGCATGCGGGGGAATGTAGGATGGGATTGAACGTGTGCTTCAAATGTGGGAAGACGGGGCACATGGCAAAGGATTGCCTTGCGGGCAGATGTTTTAACTATGGGGATAGTGTTCATATGAGTAAAGACTATAAGAAGCCGATGGCTGAGGGTTCCGGGGCGAAGAAGACGGGAGGTGAAGGACTGAGGGCGAGCGCCAGGGCATTCACTATGACACAGAAGGAAGCTAGGACGGACCCTGATGTTGTGCCCGGTACGTTTCTAGTGAACCAAACTTTAGCTTCTGTGTTGTTTGATTCTGGTGCTAGTAAAAGTTTTATTTCTGCTGCTTTCTATGCTAAGCTGCCTCTTAGTAGTAGACGTGTTGATGCGCGCTTTAAGGTAGAAATTGCCATAGGTAAGTCTACCAAGATTTCTGAAATTATAGAGAACTGTGATATGGAGCTAGAAGGTCATAAGTTTCCTGTTAGACCATTTGTTATGACCTTAGGTGGTTTCGATTTGGTTCTTGGAATGGATTGGTTGGTGAATTCTGAGGCGAACATTGTGTGTCGTAAGAAGATGATTCGTTTGATAGCACCTCACGGGAGTTCGGTGACAATTTATGGGGACCGGGTCACGATGATCCTGAAAGTGATATCAATGACGGTGGCGGGAAAGTGTATGAGGCGTGGGTGTAGCGCCTACTTGGCTTATGTAAAGGATGTGGATACGCCGACACCACAGTTGTCTGATGTACCGGTTGTGCATGACTTTCCAGACGTGTTCCCAGAAGATTTATCAGGAGTGGCACCTGACCGAGAGATCGAGTTTCAGATTGATCTGATACCAGGTGCCCAACCTGTTGCCAAGACACCGTATTGGTAGGCTCCGACGGAGATGAAAGAGTTGATGGAGCAGTTGCAAGAGCTGCTTGATAAAAGGTTCATTAGACCGAGTATCTCTCCTTGGGGTGCTTCGGTCCTATTTGTAAAGAAGAAAGACGGCAGTATGAGGATGTGCATTGACTACCGTGAGCTGAATAAGTTGATAGTGAAGAACCGATACCCCTTACTGAGAATAGATTATTTGTTCGATCAGCTTCAGGGTGCCAGTTGGTTTTCAAGGATAGACCTTCGATCTGGTTACCATCAGTTGAAGGTGAAGGAGCAGGAAGAATATCCCTAAAATAGCTTTTTGCACGCGCTATGGTCACTACGAGTTTCTCGTTATGTCTTTTGGTTTGACCAATGCACCAGCTTCTTTTATGGACTTGATGAATCGAGTGTGTCGGCCGATGTTGGATAAATCAGTGCTCGTGTTTATTGATGATATCCTGATTTATTCGAAGAGTGAGATTGTGCATGCTGGTCACATTCGGGAGGTTCTGGAGACGTTGAGGAGGGAGAAGTTGTATGCTAAATTCTCCAAGTGCGCATTCTGGTTGCACGAAGTTCAGTTTTTGGGTCATGTGGTAAATCCCGATTGGATTATGGTGGACCCAGCTAAGGTGGAGGTAGTGATGCAATGGAAGTCTCCAAAGACGCCATCCGAGATTCGTAGTTTCTTGGGTTTGACGGGCTACTACAGAAGATTCATCCAAGACTTTTCAAAGATTGCTTCTCCACTAACCAAGTTGACCCGGAAAGATATGAAGTTTGTATGGGGTCAAACTCAAGAGAAGGCATTTGAAGAATTGAAGACGAGATTGACTCAAGCTCCTGTTTTGTCATTACTCGATGGAAGTGAAGATCTGGTGGTTTATTTGGATGCTTCCTACTCGGAGTTGGGGTGCGTGTTAATGCAAAGAGGGAAGGTTTTAACCTATGCATCCCGACAGTTGAAGGTTCATGAGGTCAATTATCCTACTCATGACTTGGAGCTAGCAACCGTGGTCTTTGCGTTAAAGATTTGGAGGCACTATATCTACGGGACGAAGTGCACCATATTCACTGACCACAAAAGCTTGAAGTACTTCTTTGAGCAGAAGGACCTAAACATGAGGTGATGGTTGGAGCTCATAAAAGACTATGATTGCAAGATCCACTACCATCCAGGCAAAGCCAACGTGGTGGCGGATGCCCTTAGCCAAAAGGAGAGACCCGAGCCGATTCGGGTGAAAGCTTATCAGTTGGTCATGACCTCTGATGTAATGAAGCAAGTAAAAGAGTTTCAAGATGATGCATTGAAAGGAGATCATCTTAACTCTGAGAGAACAAAAGGTTTGGTCGTAGAATTGGGTGAAAACACGCTTGGTGTTAGAACTCGATTAAGGAGGATGTGGGTCCCTCGTTTTGGGGATCTACGGGTGAATATTATGGATGAAGCTCACAAGACTCGATACTCTATTACCCCGGTGCCACGAAAATGTATCAAGATATGAAGAAAGATTATTGGTGGCCGGGTATGAAGCGCGATGTGGTGGAGTATGTGAGTAAGTTCCTTACTTGCTTACAGGTGAAGGCCGAGCATCAAAAGCCGTATGGGAAGACCCAACCTTTGGATATACCGGAATGGAAGTGGGAGGACACCACCATGGATTTCATTACGAATTTGCCGCATACTCCGAAGGGTATGATGCTATATGGGTGATTGTGGGCCGTCTGACGAAGACTGCTCACTTCCTACCGACCTGCGAGACATATTCATCTGAGAGGTTGGCTGACCTGTTCATCAAGGAGATTGTAACTCATCACGATGTACCAGTGTCTATTGTATCTGATCGTGACACCCGGTTTACCTCCAAATTTTGGAAGAAATTCCACGACGCCATGGGGACGAGGTTACATATAAGCACGGATTATCATCCCCAAACTGATGGTCAGTCAGAAAGGACTATTCAGACACTAGAAGACATGCTTTGGGCATGTGTGACCACCTACCGTTAGCCGAATTCTCATACAACAACAGTTACCATGCCAGCATCGGTATGCCACCTTATGAAATGCTACACGGTAGGAGATGCAGAACACCCGTCTGTTGGGGTGATGTTGGTCAAAAGGAACTAGGGAGCGTCTAGGTGATCGAGGCTACGACTGAGAAGCTTGAAAGGATCAAAGCCTTCATGAAGGCAGCCAAAGATAGACAGAATTCGTTTGCCGATAAACGACGCAGACCGATTGAGTTCCAGGTGGTGACCAGGTTATGTTGAAGGTCTCACCTTGGAAGGTATTACTCATTTTTGAAAGAGGGGCAAGTTGAGCCCAAGGTACATAGGCCCTTTCCGAATCGTGGCTCGAGTAGGAGAGGTGGCCTATAGACTAGAATTACCGGATGAGCTAAGTGGAATTCACCCGACATTCCACGTATCTCATCTAAGGAAGTGATTGGCAGACGAAGATATGATTATTCCATTGGAAGATATCGAAGTAGACGAACAACTCAATTATGTGGAGAAACCAGTGGCAATCATCGATCGAAAAGAGAAGAAGCTAAGAAATAAAGTGGTTCCTCTTGTGCGAGTACAGTGGAAGCATAGGAAGGGATCCGAGTCAACGTGGGAAAATGAGGAAGAAATGAGGCAGCATTACCCACGTTCGTTTGAGGAATAACAGGTTTCGGGGTCGAAACCTATTTAAGGGGGGTGGACTTGTAACACCCAGTTATTTATTTATTTTGAAGCCGACGAATGAAGAAAAAGAAATAAAGTCCAAAGTCGAGGGACCAAACTCGCCAACGAGAGAAATCTGGGTGAGTAGGGGTATTTAAAGGGAGAGGGCAGCCCTTACCCTCTCCCCACACCCACAGATCAGCCAAAAGAGAGAAAGAAGAGAAAAGGAGAGAAAAAGGTTGGTTCGGGTAGATTCAAGCTCGAAAATCATACTGTAGCGAGTCAAATCGAAGCTCTTCTCGTTGTGGTCGTTTGTGTGAGTTCTAGGACCCCTCTTTTACACGTTTTTGAATGATTTGGGGTTGGAACACATCTGAAGATCGAGTTTTTGGGGTGTGTGTGTGTTTAACCTGTTTGTGTATGTGTATGTATGTGTATGATTCGTTTGGGTCTTGTGTTTGAGCTTGTGTGTGCTTGAATGGTGTTATGGAATGAGTTCCTAAGGTTTAGGATGGTTGATTTGGGCTTAAAATAAGTTTGGATGAGCTTGAAGGTCGGAAATGGCAGATTGGGTTCGGGATGAACTGCATTCTGCATCAGCTAAGGCTATGTGACCGAATGGAGGCCATACGGCTGAATGAGGTGCGATTGAGGTTCATTCTCATGATTGGGCTTCATTCGTGTGACTGAGGGCCAGTTGCATGGGGAGTCATGCGACTGAGGGTCCATTCGCATAAGTGCTCATCCGCATTAGTTCCATTTGTATGGATGTTCATCCACATTGGTCCATTCGCATGATGTTCAGTCGCATGGAGGTCATGCGACTGAAGGGTGTCCATACAGCTAAACATGGTTCCACACACCGTTGGACTAACATCAAGACACATTGGATAGACCCTCTACAGTCTTGAAAGCATTGTACATCGAGACACACCAATTATAAGACACCCCAGGAGGATGCACATCAGGGTCTTTCTTTGTGATCGACCATTTGTATAGACCCTCTACCGCTTACCCATGGTACTCCGGAACCATGTTTAGCTGTCTATTTATAGACTTCGGCCCAGTAGCCATATAGTTCGGGGTGTAGCACATGGTATTGGTACGGAAGATATCAGATGCGCAAGAAAAGATGTAAAGATTAATGAACGAATGAAGAAGATAATAATGATATTATCTATGTGTACGTATGATGTGTGATCATGCAAAAGTATCGAACGGTTTTTAATGAAAGTAAAATATGTTTTATTATAAAACTAGAACTCACTCAGGAACACTGACTTTTATGTGTTTCCAGTTGGCAGGTAATGATTGTTGAGGATGGCACGGGGCGACTACTCGTTATTTGGATGACATTAATTTGTTAATGTTTTTGCATTGTAATACAAACAAATGATGTTTTGAAATGAACGCTTGTATTAACTTGCAAAAGCAAGCATTTGTAATGATATGAAAAGTTATTTTTATGTTTCCGCTGCAACGTTTTATGAATGATTAAATGTATGTTATATGTTTTATGTGCAATGATTTACAAGCTGTAATCGTCCCGGGAACGGGGCCTTACAGATGATAACAATGATGATGACGATCAAGGAGGTGAAGTTGAAGGAAATATTGAAGAACCTATTCAGGAGATGGATAGTGAGTAAACTATTTCTAATCATAAAAATGATGAAGATAGAAATATAGATGTTGATATTGATGTTGAAGTAAATGACCAAAGAGATGATGAAGATGTTAAGCATGAGAATATAGAATCTGTTGATTTTAATGAAGCATTTGATTTTAATGCTATCTGGTTTGAGTCTATCACATAGAATGTTATTTCTACTGTGCAATCTCCAAGTCTAGAAGTTGTCATTATGAAGGAGAAAGAACAAGAAATGAAACAAACAATAGATGTTTGTGTTCAAACAGAAATAGATGATGATTTTATGAAATTGATAAGCTAAAGTCACAGATTGCTAATCAAAATGAAGAAATTGAAATATTAAGAAAGAAAATGCAATGTTAAAAGCTAATGGTGAAAAGAAGAACACTATGATGACTAATATTGAAGAAAAAGTAAAGAAAATGTTTGAAGAGATAGACAAGTTGAAAGAAAGTCTAAAAGAATCTGTAAAGGAAAGTGAAGTAATTGATGTTGAGTAATAATTTGTAGAAGAGCCTCAAGAGATTACAACTGGAAAGTTCATTGAATCAGAGAAAGGAAAAAGAAAAATGGATGAAGTTGTAACATCTTTAGTTCCTACCAAAATTCAAAAGATTACTGATACAGTTGAAAATGTAGAAGAATCATATATGCAACAAAGAATTGAAGCACTTGATGATATTGAATTAGATTTACTAGATGAATGGTATGATGAAGTGTTAGAAGATGAAGATGTATGTGATGTTGCTGATTCTCCAGTTGAAATGATTCAAGATAATATTCCTATTGATTTTGAAGACAAATACAATTATCTGATCAGGAAGAAGTATAATAGAGTATATTTGGATGGACTGACAGTGACTTAAATAAATGAAGAGTATGAGAAATGTATGCTTGCAGAGTCCTTAGCTCCAGTAGATCAAATGAAATAAGTCTTGAACATGGTGAATGGGCTCCAATGAGCGAGATTATTAATGTTGATGACATTCCTATTAAGGAATTGCACCATCCTGATCCTGAAGACATGGATATTCCTTCTCTCAGAAGATGGTTGCAGTCAAAAAATTATCCAAGAAAAAGGCTTAATCTATTACAGAGTAAATCATTAAGAAGATTAGTGAGGAGTTTCCAACAAACAGAGAAGATGTATAACAAGATAATCATTATTGACACGGACAATCCACAATATCTTGAAATAACCAAAAGAACCAGAATGTTGAAGCTTCAGGAGATTAAGTCAATGGAGTTAGTAAGAAGAACGCATGAACACAAAAAAGAACTTATGAATATGTTTTCCAATGTTTAGAAACAAGGCTATAAAGTGTCTCTTGATCAAAAGCAATTGTGGAATAAAGCTAGATCAGCCGGAGACCTAGTAAGAAATGTATTACAAACAAGACAATCAATTTCAGAACTGTTGAATGCTATGATTGTGCTTGACAAAACCAAGGAAGTGAATATTATTGCATGGAAATATGATGAGATATTTGATGCTCTTCTGATTAAAAGAGTAAATGCTATTTGTGATGTGTATCACTTTTACACTAGCATCATTGCCTTACCGGTGCAAGATCTGAAAGAATTACATAAGTAACCTCTTATTAATCCCACAAAGGCTGATAGAAGAGAAAATTTTGTGAAGTTACTTGATAGAGGAATAACGAGAATGCCTGCCTTTCTTCAAACTCATTGTGATCAAGAAGACAAGTGTTATTTTGACAAGTTGAAGAGAGTTTCAAAGAAAGGAGAATCAAGTGAATCAATTGAAGAATGATATCTAGAGACTTTCAGTGATAAGTACTTTGAGAAAGTAACTAATCCTGGATTGAAAGTTATTGATGGCACTCAATCATCAAAACCAATTTGGAGATGGTTTTATGATTCATCTACTTTTCATATGAAGCTTGTGAGGAATTTGGATGATTGGGACAATGATATGATAAGTTTTTTTGGTTTGTTTGAACTCAAACTTCTTCATCTAAGTTATATCTCGTTCTTGTCCAATCAATTTTTTGAGCAGGTATCTCTAGCAAAAGCAGAGAATGATAGAAGATAATTTCTGACTATTATAAAAGTAATGAATGCTGCTATGGAGAGAATTTCTTTAAGAAAGGAAATTGCATATGCGAATATTGTGAAGAAAAAACATTAAAGACATAGAGTTCATGTGAATTTTAAGCAATGGAGTGTTAGAGATATACACAAAAGAGAATCCAAAGCCTATAGATATGTATGCAAATATTGATATTATAGGTTTAACAAAAGAAACATTGTTAGTGATGGAAGCTATGGAAATAAAGACTAATGATTCTAAACCAGAGCAAGGAATTCTAGTTGGGAAGTTCAAGTCTTTAATCAAGAAAGCTCTTCAAGAACTAGAGCTGTACAAGGAGAAGCCTATGTTTAAGATTAAAGAAGAACCAAAAGATTTCTTTTGCTGAAGACAAATGCAAATCTTAGGGAGAGTATTGTTGAAACCCTAATTAGCATTTTAGTATTTAGATAAGTTTTGTCATAGTATAGGGACTTATTATGTAAATATATGTTCAATTTGTTTCTTGTTATTAATATAAATAGGATTTCTTTGTATTTGTGCAGGTTAGACATTTGGAGATAGTTCTCTCAATTGCACTATGTAATCCTACTAATATCAATAGAAACTCTATGAATTTTTCTAATATTTGTTTGTGTTGATTACATTGTTCATATATTATCAATTTCTTGATAACAATCACAGATCAATCCATTTGAACCATCAACTTCCAAAGCATGAAGTGTTGAAGATCATCACAAGTCTTGGAAGAAGTAGAATCTTTCGAAGTATAAGTGACCTCGCTTCTTCTTCCAAAGCCAGTTAACCTTTGGAAGAACCTACTATGAACTACAGGACGCACGTATGGTTCCTCTGACAGATCGCTGTAACCTCAGAGACACTGCATGGTGCTTTCCCACGCCTATGTAGTTGACCATAGTTTATCCCATTATTTATCCCTTATCAGTTAGTAAAGTTACCAACTTTAATTTGTGACAAAAGGTAAGACATGGATATGTCATAACTACCAAATCTAAGATAGTATTTTATCTTAGATTCCTTACTTCTAGCAATATAGTATTTTATTAGTCGTAAGTTCTAGCTGGTATCAAAGTATAATCGGCTGCAGATAGTAGTATATACAGTTCTCATTGTACACTTATTAAACATGATTGTAAGCGTCTTTTAATACTTTGAGTTGAGAAGTAATATATACAAGTATCTTGAAAACCTTTCTCTTGTGTTTTGTTAATTTATTATATTATTATCAACTCTTAAGGGATTCTGCATCATCAAACCAAGTGTGACTTAGTGTAAGGCCCCGTTCTCGGGATGCTTACAGCCGGTGATTCATCGCACGTAAAACATATACATTTCATTTATACATCAAAACAGTGCAGCGGAAAACATAAAACAAATGGCATTTCATTTCATCCTAAAACTTTTGCAAAATAATACATCATTTATCGGTTACAAAATTATATCGTTGTATTATATCACAAAAGCCTTAATTAAATGGATGCCATCCAAAAGAGCTGAGCAGCCGCCTCGTGCCATCCCCAGCAACGTTTACCTGCCAACTGAAAACGTATAAAAGTCAGCGTTGCTGAGTGAGTTCTAGTTTTATAATAAAACATACATAAAATCGTTATTTATTTCTTTTCAAAACCCATACTATACGTTTCGTTCGTTCGTGATCATACATCATACGTACATACAGATAATATCATTATTATCTTCCATTACGTTCATTAATCTTTGATCATTCGTTACATCTTGTGATATGTACAATACCCCGAACATTG
The DNA here is from genome assembly GCA_025506515.1 of Flaveria trinervia. Taxonomy (NCBI): domain Eukaryota; kingdom Viridiplantae; phylum Streptophyta; class Magnoliopsida; order Asterales; family Asteraceae; genus Flaveria; species Flaveria trinervia. The sequence continues at coordinate 3,985,525 of CM046452.1, forward strand.
TGCACGAAGCTAGTTACTGGGCCTGAGGTCTATCATAGACCCCGAACATTGTGCACGAAGCTGACTCCAGTACCTGGGGCAAGTACATTCACCATTCATCTTTTCTTTTCATTCCGGATCAATGCCATATGCTATACCCCGAACATTGTGCACGAAGCTGGTTACTGGGCCTGAGGTCTATCATAGACCCCAAACATTATGCACGAAGCTGACTCCAGTACCTGGGGCAAGCGGCAAGGATCCCATACATATGGTCAATCACAAGGATTGAACCCCAGTGTGCATCCTTCTGGGTAGCTAACCGCACACAGTTGAGCTAACACCCTTCATTGGGTGTGAACCTCCATACATTTGCTTGCAAGACTTTTTACGTTCATTCATTCGTTAATGCATGCATTCATTCATCATGTTCCTCTTTCATTATCTTTCACTTTACGTTACATAATACTTTCGGTTCATTCAATAACATAACACGTAAAGCCATGGAAAGATAAGCATTCATCATCATAGGAACATAATATAACATACCATACATACATCATCACAGGGCATCATACATACCTAACATACATCATGCATAGTCATGCAACATCATCATCATCATCATCATCATAACATGCCCATCATACTATCTATGACCCCAAAAGTCAACTTTTAGTCCCCCGGGAATTTCCCAAGTCAAGGCCTACTTTACACATTTTCCCCAAAAATCAGAAAAATATTCTAAGTCCTAGGCGCATGGGCACTATGCGGGCGCATGGACACTATTCAGGCACATGGGAAACACTTAGGCGCATGGGCCACTTTCAGGCACATGGGGACTCTTGGACGTCTGAACACTTAGTAAATTACATCCCAATCTAGGGGCATTGATACTATTCGGACGCATGAACACTTAGGTGCATGGGCCACTTGGGCGCATGGACACTATTGGGGCGCATGGTCCTACACTTAGTCATCCGACTAACATTTCTAGGCGCATGAACCACTGTTCAGGCGCATGGGCTATACTTAGACTTTTCTAAGGCAAATTTTAGGGGCATGGGTTACAGTTTAGGCGCATGACTTACACTTGATTCTTTCTAAGGCAATTTCAGACGTATGAACACTTATCTAGGCGCATGAGCATTCTGCAAACATGTTTCTAGGATATCTTACATCCTAATCGTCAAACCCATCTGTTCTAAGCATCAAGTGGCTATTCTAAACATGAATAACCTATAAACATTCAAGAACCAACATTCAACATACACATTACATACGGGTAAACATGCACAAGCTTGTAAAAATCATTTTAATACATTTTCAGCCCCAAAGATAGTTTAAAACATGTAAAAACCAGGGTCTAGAACTCACCTGGTACAACTAGGGTGTTCTTCCTTTTAACCCGCTTGCAATGAGTTCAAACACCTAAAAACAACCCCAAAACACAGACCTGAGCACATACACGAACACATAAGCACATAAGCATGTAACCGGGATAAAACCCAACATAAAAACATAAAAACCTCGAATTCTTACCTTGAATTCGCCCACTTCTTCTTCTTCTTCCTCTGCAACAACCGAGAGTTTTCTCTGCTCTCTCTCTCTCTAAAACCGAAGAAGATGGTGATGTGAAAAGAGCGTGGGCGGCCATGCCCACCTTTTACACCAACTTTCAAAGATTTGTGTCCTTCTTACACTTTTAGTCCCTCCACATGGACTTAATTGCCTTTCTTGCTCTTATTCTTTATATCTTGATTTGTAAAAATAGTCGGGTGTTACACTTAGTAAGTTTGAGTGATAACAATTATGCTGAGTGACCAAACTCGATCCTGTAATTGGTATCAGAGCTTTTTAGGCTCTTGATTCTAAGATTTTACCATCCAAATCAACATTTTTATCACTCATACACTTACCTCATTCTAAATGGCCATCAACCAAAAATCATCTGAATGTGAAATAGGGACGATGACCAAAGCACCCATCATCACCCTTGATAACTTCAGATCTTGGAGAAACATATTGAAGGATTCATTAGATACCAAGACAACAAGATCTGGAAGTCTATCACCAATGGCCCTTACAAGCCAAAGGTTATAGCACCGGCTGGAAATGGTGCTATGATAGAGAAGGCCATTGAAGACTATTCTGATGAAGACTACAAGCGGTTGGATATTGATAGCAAAACAATGACTATGCTGCTTATTGCCATTCCTAACTCCATCATGTTGGGCTTTGAGCACTGCCAGTTAGCCGAAGAACTCTTTGATGCTTTGGCTTAGATGTACTCTAGCTCCATTGTCTCCAAGAAACATCCCTTAAAGCAATAATTTTAAAACTTCACTTATATTGCTGGAGAGACCCTCAGCCAACAATACTTCAAGTACATGGATCTTATTTCACCACTTCAATATGTGGGAGTGACTCATGAGATAAGATATCTCTCAAGAAAGTTCATGAGTGCACTTCCAAATAAGTGGACTTTCTACTATGTCTCTATCAAGAGGACATAGAACTTAAACTCTTTCATAATGACTAAGCTATATGGCATCCTTGATGGATACCGTATAGAAATGGAAAACCAGAGAAGCCATCAGGTGAGCAGACCCTTCAGCCTTCCTGCTAGCAATGCTTTAATGGTTGACGAAGGCTCAAGACCCCCTAACCTCAATAATACCTGACTTACTCTTAGCAACCGTCCTGTTCTTCTAGTCTATACATTACCTTTCCTGAGATTCCAAGGTCTCAATTGGCACAGTTAAGTCCCTTCCAGGACAACAGTGCCTTTGTCTCAGGAAATGGGCATTCTAGTGACTTTTAGTTTTGCTTTAATGATCTAGAATGTTTTATCTAGTGACTTTTAGTTTTGCTTTAATGATCTAGAATGTTTTAGCCTAGATGATGTTGAATACATAGACATTGTCCAATAGATGGCTTTCCTAACTTACAAAGCAAAGAAGTTTTTTTAAAGAACTAGAAGGCAATTTCTCCAAAATCCAACTAACAACAAGTTTGGGTTTGACAAGACCAAAGCTAAGGTGGTGTTTGTTTTTACCAAAACTTCTTCCCCACCTCTTCATCTGCGCGCACACAGATGCGGAAGAGGTTTTGAGCGCACACGCATCAGCCACCACGTTGGCCTTGCCCGGATGGTAGTGGATCTCACAATCATAATCCTTAATAAGTTCTAACTATCTCCTCTGTCTCATGTTCAGATCTTTTTGCTCGAAGAAGTACTTCAAACTTTTGTGGTCAGTGAATATGGTGCACTTCGTCCCATAGAGATAGTGCCTCCAAATCTTTAACGCAAAGACCATGGCTGCTAGCTCCAGGTCATGAGTAGGATAATTGGCCTCATGAACCTTCAACTGTCGGGATGCATAGGCTATAACTTTCTCTCTCTGCATTAACACACACCCCAACACCGAGTAGGAAGCATCAGAATAAACCACCGGATCGTCGCTTCCATCGGGTAATGACAGAACAGGAGCTTGAGTCAATCTCGCCTTCAGTTCTTCAAACGCCTTCTCCTGAGCCCAACCCCATACAAACTTTACATCTTTTCGGGTCAACTTAGTCAGTGGAGAAGCGATCTTGGAAAAGTCTTGAATGAATCTTCTATAGTAGCCCGCCAAACCCAAGAAGCTACGAATCTCGGATGGCGTCTTCGGTGACTTCCATTGCATAACCGCCTCCACTTTTGCCGGGTCCACCATAATCCCGTCCGGATTCACCACATGACCCAGAACTGAACTTCGCCCAACCAGAACGCACACTTGGAGAATTTAGCATACAACTTCTCCCTCCTCAGCGTCTCCAGAACCTCCCGAATATGACCAGCATGCTCAATCTCACTCTTCGAATAAATCAGGATATCATCAATAAACACAATCACTGATTTATCCAACATCGGCCGACACACACGGTTCATCAAATCCGTAAAAGCAGTTGGCGCGTTGGTCAAACCAAAAGACATGACAAGAAACTCGTAGTGACCATAGCGCTTGCGAAAAACTGTTTTAGGGATATCCTGCTCCTTCACCTTCAACTGATGGTAACCAGATCGAAGGTCTATCCTTGAAAACCAATTGGAACCCTGAAGCTGATCGAACAAATCATCTATTCTCGGTAAGGGGTATCGGTTCTTTACCGTCAACTTGTTCAGTTCGCGGTAGTCAATGCACATCCTCATACTACCGTCCTTCTTCTTTACAAACAGGACCAGAGCACCCCAAGGAGAGATACTCGGTCTAATGAAACCCTTATCAAGCAGCTCTTGCAACTTCTCCATCAACTCTTTCATCTCCATCGGAGCCAATCGATACGGTGCCTTGGCAACAGGTTGGGCACCCGGTATCAAGTCAATCTGGAACTCGATCTCACAGTCAGGTGGCACTCCTGGTAAGTCTTCTGGGAATACGTCTGGAAAGTCACACACAACTGGCACATCGGATAGTTGTGGTGTTGGCATATCCACATCCTTTACATAGGCCAAGTAGGCACTACATCCACGCCTCATACACTTTCCCGCCACCGCCATCGAAATCACCTTCGGAATCGTCGTGACTCGATCCCCATAAATCGTTACTAAACTCCCGTCAGGCGCTGTCAAACGAATCATCTTATTGCAGACACAATGTTCACTTTGAAGTCCACCAGCCAATCCATCCCAAGTACCAACTTGAAACCACCTAAAGTCATCACAAACGGTCTAACAGGAAACTTATGACCCTCAAGTTCCACATCACAGTTCTCTATCATTTCAGAAATCCTGGTAGATTTACCTATGGCAGTTTCTACATCAAAGGGCACAGCAACACATCTACTACTAACAGGCAGCTTAGCACAGAAAGTAGCAGAAATAAAACTTTTACCGGCACCCGAATCAAATAACATAGAAGCTAAAGTTTGGTTCACTAGAAATGTACAGGACACAACATTAGAATCCATCCTAGCTTCCTCCTATGTCATGGTGAATGCTTTGGCACTTGCCCTTATCCTTTCACCTCCCGGCTTCTTCGCCCCAGAACGCTCCACCCTTGGCTTCCTATAATCTTTACCCATATGACTACTTTCTCCACAGTTAAAACACCTCACAACCCAGCAATCTCTAGCCATATGGCCAGGATTCCCACATTTGAAACAAACATTCAACCCCCATCTACACTCGCCACCGTGCTCCTTCCCGCACTTGCCACACTTCTTTATACCAGTACCCGATGCGACCACACGGCGGTCGTCCAACCGTGCCTTCTTGTTAACCGTCGAGGCATCACCCCGACTAAACCTCTTCCATTGCCAGTTTCGATCACCACCGCCCTTCTTGCCACCTTCAATCACCACCACTATCCTCTCATCATACAGTCTCCCTACCAAATCCACCGCCGACCAAAACGTGCTCGACCGGGCAGCGATCATGTACCTGCGAATATCCGCTGGCAAACCCTGAATGTATCTTTTAATCTTTCGTGACAAAGGTGTCACCTGATCCGGCACCAGACGTGCCATCTCGTTGAATTTCGTGGTGTACTGGTGGTGCGTCATAGTTCCCGCCTCTAGTTGCAAGAACTCCCTTTCGACCTTGTCCATTTCCCGATGAGGACAAAACTCCTCAATCACCAACTTTTTCAGCTCAGACCATCTTATCCTCCTGATGGCCCTGCTACCCTCGGCTTGGACAATGTTGTCCCACCAACACAGAGCCGAATCCACAAAAGAGTGGGTAGCGAACTTCACCTTTTGATCTTCACGACACTCGCTGATATCAAGAACAACCTCTATTTCCCTCACCCACCGGTGAGCAGCAGCAGCAGTGCCGTTACCATCAAAAGTTGGGGGCTTGCGTCTCATAAACGCCCCGTAATTACAGCCTCGTGCCGCCTCCTGCACAGGCTCTTCTTCTTCCTCCTCTTCTTCATCATCCGAGAGAACCGTTTCCGGCTCTGGTTGTTCCCGTTCTCCCGAGAACCTATTCCTCTCCTTTCTTTCCCCTTCCTGGACTGTCTTAATCACTTCGGTCACCACAGACGGTAAGATTGTCTGCATGACCTGATGGACTTCTTCTACAGCAGCCTCCTTTACTGAGGCTCTCAGATTGGCGCTTTCATCGCCACCCTTCGGATGAGGGGTCTCTGGTTCTTCATGAACCACCTTCTCAACTTTGGGTCTCCCTCTCTTGCGTCGCGGCTCAGCACCGTGACCTCCACCCCATGAAGCTTTCAAAGATCTTCCACTGGCCATCACACGCACATTGAAAGATCCAAACACCAACACGGTCATTCAAGGGAACAACCCAATTTATGTCAAGTATAGTAAGTCCCTAATTACAGTGGCCAGTTGTGATTAGCCACTTACTTTACTCTTCATACCCCAAGCATTACCTGTCCTGACTACATCAGTATTTAAATCTACATACAACACATAACCACATACCATGCGCACATAATACCGGTTTACTTTACGAAAATACCTGATGGCACGCAGCTACTCAGATTGGCATCCCATTCCCTTTCCGTCCCATTCTCAGTTTAAGTTAAGGTTTATTTTGAAAATTTACCCATTTCACTTAAACTTTGGCTCTGATACCAACTTGTAAGGCCCCGTTCCCGGGACGCTTACAGTTGGATTCTCATCGCGCATAAAACATATATTTACATTCATATTTCATAAACATCATAGCGGAACACTAAAATAATCTTTCATTTCCATGTAAATTCTTTTGCAAGTTAATACAACATTCATTACAAAACTGCCTGTTCGCATTATAATGCAAAAACATTAATCAAAAGAATGCCATCCCAAAAGAGCCGAGTAGCCACCCGTGCCATCCTCAGCAATCATTACCTGCCAACTGGAAACACATAAAAGTCAGCGTTGCTGAGTGAGTTCTAGTTTTATAAATAAAACATACTTTTCTCTTGTTAAAAAAACATACTTCACTTTCATGCGATCATACATCATACATATACAGACAACATCATTATTATCTTCATCATCTATACGTTAACTTTCATTCTCTCATACATTCTTACTTTCATTCGTTCATTCATTACTTCCAGTGACATGTACATTACCCCGAACATTATGCACGAAGCGGGTAACTGGGCCTGAGGTCTTTCATAGACCTCGAACATTGGGCACGGAGCTGACTCCAGTACCTAGGGCAAGTACATTCACCGTTTATCTTTTCTCTTCCGTTCCGGATCAATGCCATATGCTATACCCCGAACGTTGTGCACAAAGCGGGTAACTGAGCCTGAGGTCTTTCATAGACCTCGAACATTGTGCACGAAGCTGACTCTAGCACCTAGGGCAAGCGGCAAGGATCCCATTCCTGTGGTCAATCACAGAGATTGGACCCCAATGTGCATCCTTCGGGGTAGCTAACCCGCACACCGTTGAGCTAACACCTTCATCGGGTGTGCACCTCCATACATTTGCTTGCAAGCCTTCTTACATTCATTTTTTCATTAATGCATGCATTCATTCATCTTGTTCCTCTTTCATTATCTTTTGCTTTACGTTACATAATACTTTTGGTTCATTCATTAGCATAACATGTAAAGCCACAGGAAAGATAAACATACATCGTAATAAAGAACATATCATACACAGACATCAACATCATACAGGGCAACATCGTACATACATATCATGCATAAACATGTGACATCATCATCATCATCATGCCCTACGTGCACTCTAAGGCATCAATCATCATCTTGCATACTCTTATGGGAACCTTTACGTCAAAACTTACATCTGCACTTTCCCCCGAAAGTCAGAAGTCAAACTACACTTTCCTCGGGTGCACAGCCCTATTTAGGCGTATGGACATCCTTCAGCCGCATGGCCTGCATGCGAATGAACATCATGCGAATGAACCAATGCGGATGAAAACTCATGAGAATGAACACCCAATCATGCAAATGGAATAATGCGGATGGACCTCATGCGAATGGGACTAATGCGCATGAGCACTTATGCGACTAGACCTTCAATCTCATGACCTCCATGCCACTAGCCCTTCAATCGTGCGAATGGACCCTCAATCGTGCGAATGGACCCCAATCGTGCGAATGGATCCCAATCGCACTCTATTCGGCCGTATGGCCTCCATTCGGTCTCCAGTCGGTCGCCTAGCCCTAGCTGATGCAAAATGCAGTTTCAGCTGAACGCAAACTACCATTTTCGACCTCCAAACTCATCTAAACCCATTCTAAGCTCAAATCGACCATCGTAAACCTTAGGGATTCATACCACGATACCATTCAAGCACACACAAGCCCTGAAACAAACTCTAAACGCATCACACCCAAATGGGTCAAAGACATACACATACAAAAACAGGTTTTCTATGTTTTCCAGCCCCAAAATCATTTGAAAACAAGTAAAAGTGGGGTCCTAGAACTCACACAAATTACCACAACAAGAAATGCTTCGAATTGACTCGCTTCTCAACGATTTTGGTCATTCGAACCAACCCGAACCAACTTTTCTTCCTCTTTTTCTTTTCTCTTTTCTTTGGCTGATTTTGGTAGGTGTGGGGATAGGGTAAGGGTTGCGCTTTCCCTTAAATACTCCCACTTCCCCAACTTTCTCTCATTGGCGAGTTTGGTCCCTCGACTTTGGACTTTATTTCTTTTTTTTCTTCCTTCGTCGGCTTCAAAATAAATAAATAACCGGGTGTTACACAGCATTACTCACGTTTGTTCAAGGAATAACAGGTTTTGGGGTCGAAACCTATTAAGGGGAGTGGACTTGTAACACTCGGTTATTTATTTATTTTGAAGCCGACGAATGAAGAAAAAGAAATATAGTACAAAGTCGAGGGACCAAACTTGCCAATAAGAGAAAGTTGGGTGAATGGGGGTATTTAAAGGAGAGGGCAGCCCTTACCCTCTCCCCACACCCACAAATCAGCCAAAAGAGAGAAAGAAGAGAAAAGGAGAGAAAAAGGTTGGTTCGGGTAGATTCAAGCTCGAAAATCGTCGTGTAGCGAGTCAAATCGAAGCTCTTCTTGTTGTGATCGTTTGTGTGAGTTCTAGGACCCCTCTTTTACACGGTTTTGAATGATTTGGGGCTGGAATACATCTAAAGATTGAGTTTTTAGGGTGTGTCGGTGTTTGACCCGTTTGTGTATGTGTATGTATGTGTATGATTCGTTTGGGTCTTGTGTTTGAGCTTTTGTGTGCTTGAATGGTGTGGTGGTATGAATTACTAAGGTTTAGGATGGTTGATTTGGGCTTAGGATGAGTTTGGATGAGCTTGGAGGTCGGAAATGGTAGATTGGGTTCAGGATGAACTACATTCTGCATCAGCTAGGGCTATGCGACCGAATGGAGGCCATACGGCTGAATGAGGTGTGATTGAGGTTCATTTGCACGATTGGATATCGAGACACACCAATTATAAGGTGTTAGTCCAACGGTGTGCGGGTTCGCTACCCCAGGAGGATGCACATCAGGGTCTTTCTTTGTGATCGACCATTTGTGTAGACCCTCTACCGCTTACCCATGGTACTGCGGCACCATGTTTAGCTGTCTATTTATAGACTTCGGCCCCGTAGCCATATATTTCGGGGTGTATCACATGGTATTGGTACGGAAGATATCAGATGCGCAAGAAAAGATGTAAAGATTAATGAACGAATGAAGAAGATAGTAATGATATTATCTATGTGTACGTATGATGTCTAATCATGCAAAAGTAACGAACGGTTTTTAATGAAAGTAAAATACGTTTTATTATAAAATTAGAACTCACTTAGCAACGCTGACTTTTATGTGTTTCCAGTTGGCAGGTAATGATTGCTGAGGATGGCACGAGGCAGCTAATCGACATTTAGATGGCATTCTTTTTTTAATGTTTTTGCATTGTAATGCGAACGAATGATGTTTTGAAATGAACGCTTGTATTAACTTGCAAAAGCAAGCATTTGTAATGATATGAAAAGTTATTTTTATGTTTCCGCTGCAACGTTTTATGAATGATTAATTGTAAGTTATATGTTTTATGTGCAGTGATTTACAAGCTGTAATCGTCCCGGGAACGGGGCCTTACAGATGATAACAATGATGATGACGATCAAGGAGGTGATCAAGGAGGTGAAGTTGAAGGAAATATTGAAGAACCTATTCAGGAGATGGATAGTGAGTAAACTATTTCTGATCATAAAAATGATGAAGATAGAAATATAGATGTTCATATTGATGTTGAAGTAAATGATCAAAGAGATGATGAAGATGTTAAGCATGAGAATATAGAGTCTGTTGATTTTAATGAATCATTTGATTTTGATGCTATCTTATCTGAGTCTATCACAGAGAATGTTATTTCTACTGTGCAATCTCCAAGTCTAGAAGTTGTCATTGTGAAGGAGAAAGAATAAGAAATGAAACAAACAATAGATGTTTGTGTTCAAACAGAAATAGATGATGATTTTATGAAATTGATAAGCTAAAGTCACAGATTGCTAATCAAAATGAAGAAATTGAAAGATTAAAGAAAGAAAATGCTATGTTAAAAGCTAATGATGAAAATAAGAACACTATGATGACTAATCTTGAAGAAAAAGTAAAGAAAATGTTTGAAGAGATAGAAAAGTTGAAAGAAAGTCTGAAAGAATCTGTAAAGGAAAGTGAAAAGTGAAGTAATTGATGTTGAGTAATAATCTGTACAAGAGCCTCAAGAGATTACAACTGGAAAGTTCATTGAATCAGAGAAAGAAAAATGAGCGAGATTATTAATGTTGATGACATTCCTATTAAGGAATTGCACCATCCTGATCCTGAAGACATGGATATTCCTTCTCTCAGAAGATGGTTGCAATCAAAAAATTATCCAAGAAAAAGGCTTAATCGATTACAGAGTAAATCATTAAGAAGATTAGTGAGGAGTTTCCAACAAACAGAGAAGATGTATAACAAGATAATCATTATTGACACGGACAATCCACAATATCTTGAAATAACCAAAAGAACCAGAATGTTGAAGCTTCAGGAGATTAAGTCAATGGAGTTAGTAAGAAGAACGCATGAACACAAAAAAGAACTTATGAATATGTTTTCCAATGTTTAGAAACAAGGCTATAAAGTGTCTCTTGATCAAAAGCAATTGTGGAATAAAGCTAGATCAGCTAGAGACCTAGTAAGAAATGTATTACAAACAAGACAATCAATTTCAGAACTGTTGAATGCTATGATTGTACTTGACAAAACCAAGGAAGTGAATATTATTGCATGGAAATATGATGAGATATTTAATGCTTTTCTGATTAAAAGAGTAAATGCTATTTGTGATGTGTATCACTTTTGCTCTAGCATCATAGCCTTACCAGTGCAAGATCTGAAAGAATTACATAAGTAACCTCTTATTAATCCCACAAAGGCTGATAGAGGAGAAAATTTTGTGAAGTTACTTGATAGAGGAATAACGAGAATGCCTGCCTTTCTTCAAACTCATTGTGATCAAGAAGACAAGAGTTATTTTGACAAGTTGAAGAGAGTTTCAAAGAACGGAGAATCAAGTGAATCATTGAAGAATGTTATCTAGAGACTTTCAGTGATAAGTTATTTTTGAAAGTAACTAATCCTGGATTGAAAGTTAGTGATGACACTCAATCATCAAAACCAATTTTGAGATAGTTTTATGATTCATCTGCTTTTCATATGAAGCTTGTGAGGAATTTCAATGATTGGGACTATGATATGATCAGTTTTTTTGGTGTGTTTGAACTCAAACTTCTTCATCTGAGTTATATCTCATTCTTGTCCAAACAAATTTTTGAGCAGGTATCTCTAGCAAAAGCAGAGAATGATAGAAGATAATTTCTCACTATTATAAAAGTAATGAATGCTGCTATGGAGAGAATTTCTTTAAGAAAGGCAATGACATATGCGAATATTGTGAAGAAAGACATTAAAGACACAGAGTTCATTGTAAAGTTACCTCAGAGACACTGCATGGTGCTTTCCCACGCCCATGTAGTTGACCATACTTTATCCCATTGTTTATCCCTTATCAGTTAGTAAAGTTACCAACGTTAATTTGTGACAAAAGGTAAGACATGGATATGTCACAACTACCAAATATAAGATAGTATTTTATCTTAGATTTCTTACTTCTAGAAATATAGTATTTTATTAGTCGTAAGTTCCAGCTGGTATCAAAGTATAACCGGCTTTAGATAGTAGTATATATAGTTCTCATTGTACACTTAGTAAACATGATTGTAAGAGTCTTGTAATACTTTGAGTTGAGAAGTAATATATACAAGTATCTTGAAAACCTGTCTCTTGTGTTTTGTTAATTTATTATATTATTATCAACTCTTAAGGGATTCTGCATCATCAAACCAAGTGTGACTTAGTAAGTTTGAGAGATAACAATTACGTTTAGTGACCAAAGTCGATCCTGTAATTGGTATCAGAGCTTTTTAGGCTCTTGATTCTAAGATCTTACCATCCAAATCAACATTTTTATCACTCATACACTTACCTCACTCAAAATGGCCATCAACCAAAAATCATCTGAATGTGAAATGGGGATGATGACCAAAGCACCCATCATCACCCTTGATAACTTCAGATCTTGGAGCAAACATATTGAAGGATTCATTAGATACCAAGACAACAAGATCTAGAAGTCTATCACCAATGGCCCTTACAAGCCAAAGGTGGTAGCACCGGCTGGAAATGGTGCTATGATAGAGAAGGCCATTGAAGACTATTCTGATGAAGACTACAAGCGGTTGGATATTGATAGCAAAGCAATGACTATGCTGCTTATTGCCATTCCTAACTCCATCATGTTGGGCTTTGAGCACTGCCAGTTAGCCGAAGAACTCTGTGATGCTTTGGCTTAGATGCACTCTAGCTCCATTGTCTCCAAGAAACATCCCTTGAAGCAACAATTTAAAAAATTCACTTATAATGCCGGAGGGACCCTCAACCAACAATAATTCTAGTACATGGATCTTATTTCATCACTTCAATATGTGGGAGTGACTCTTGAGATAAGACATCTCTCAAGAAAGTTCATGAGTGCACTTCTAAATAAGTGGACTTTCTACTATGTCTCTATCAAGAGGACATAGAACTTAAACTCTTTCATAATGACTGAGCTATATGACATCCTTGATGGATACCATATAGAGATGGAAAACTAGAGAAGCCATCAGGTGAGCAGACCCTTCAGCCTTCCTGCTAGCAATGCTTTAATGGTTGTTGAAGGCTCAAGACCCCCTAACCTCAATAGTACCTGACTTACTCCCAGCAACCATCTGGTTCTTCTGGTCCATACATTACCTTTCCTGAGATTCCAAGGTCTCAATTGGCATAGTCAAGTCCCTTCTAGGACAACAGTGCCTTTGTCTCAGGAAATGGGCATTCTAGTGAGTTTTAGTTTTGCTTTAATGATCTAGAATGTTTTAGCCTGGATGATGTTGAATACATAGACATTGTCCAATAGATGGCTTTGCTAACTTACAACGCAAAGAAGTTTTTAAAAGAACTATAAGGCAATTTCTCCAAAATCCAACTAATAACAAGTTCGGGTTTGAAAAGACCAATGCTAAGGTGGTGTTTTTTTTACCAAAACTTCTTCCCCACCTCTTCATCTGCGCGCACGCAGACGCCGGAAGAGGTTTTGAGTGCGCAGAGTGTTTGTTTTTTGGAAGACGTTTCATTAAAAAATGTCTTCCTGAGGTCTGCATGGAGAAGATGTCGACTTATGACTTCTGAGATCTTCTAAACTCTTCTTACCTCCGCCCACCTCCCCCACCGGCCACCCCACCTCCCCACACCGGCCGGACCACTGCCGCCCCACCACCCGGCCGGACCACCGCCGCCCTCGCCTCCCCCTCCCCCACCTGCTCCGGCCCCCCCTCCCACCTCGCCGTCGGTCGCCTTCACCTCCCCTACCTACGCCCGCCTCCCCCCTCCCCCTACCTGCGCCCGCCGACCCCCTCCCCACACCTCGCCCGCCGGTTGCTTGTACGTATGGATGTGTATATATTTTGTATGTACGTATAGATGTGTGTGTGTGTGTGGTACAAGTCAAAGGAAAAAAGTGTTAAAAATAGGTTTAATTTAATAGGTTTAAAAATAGGTTTAATTTGATTGCATAATGTTTTTTTACTATTCTGAAGATGTTAAAAACAAACAGTATTTTTCTTACAGATTGCAGACATTTGGTCCACCTTTTCTGCTGTAGATGTCTACAGATGTATTCCACAGACTCCACACGTTTTGCTGCAGAAAAAACAAAAAACACCTAAGTGTTGCAACTGTAACAAGCTAGGTCACTTTTCTAGGGAATGCAAAGCTCCCAAATCCAATCCGGGAGCCACTCAGGCCTCCACACATCCTACCACACCCAAAGCCACTGGAAAGTTAGCTAAATAACACACAACTGCTGTTGCTCAAGAGGTTGAATAGAGCTTCATGGTGTAGGATGTGACTCCTAATCAAGCATTGATGGCTCGAACTGATGACAACAATGTATTTGAACACCTCTGTATTATAGCTTGCATTGCTAAAGTTAAAGTGTATCAGCACTACAATATGCAAAATCATATATGATATTGAGTCTTTGAATATTCCTAAATGTAATTTTAAAAGGGCAGAATCTGATTATAAATTGAAAATTAAAGGGCTAAAGAAAATTGTGTCCTCTTTAAAACATGAACACCCCAATTATAGGACTCAAATCAAAATTTTAATTTCCAAATTGACTGAGGCTTAGTCCCAGCTAGTAATAGCTGAGGCTAAAGTCAGGAAGCATACTATTTCAGAGCAAAACTTCCAAGCCATTATTACTTCATCCTCCCACTCAAATATTTGTTATCAAAACAAAGATGGGTTGGGAACCAATAAAATCACTCTACCATATTCTTATGAGTCTATAAGACAACCAAGATGTGGGACTGAAGAGCAAGATGTTCCAAATGTTGACCTACCATCCCTTGAGTTACAGAATGATGCAACTATGGAGACCATTATATAGAAGGACCAAGTGAAACAACTCATCACCACTAGTGATGATAAACCGCTAACCACCAAAGCCAGAAGAAACAGAACTAAGGCAGCTAGAAAAACTTCCAAGAAAGTTGCTGAGTCCAAGCTAAAGATAGTCCTAAAGCAAAAGGGTGTATTCATTTCAACCAGATTTCAGGTGGTTGGAAACTCTGATCTTGGAAAGGAATGTAGTACAAACACTCCCATCCTATTGAAGGATCAGAAGATGAAGAGGAAGATTGTTGATGAAGATAAGAAGTGTAAGAAACAATAGTCTTCACATCCCACAAAGGTTAACATTGAATGCATAATGTGTGGTCTGCACAACCACTAGCTAAAGATTATTACTACAACCTGCAATCACACATTATGTAAATAATGTTAAACAAGAAGAAGCCACAAAAGGTTTCACATTTGGACCATATCACATGGTCCAAGTGATGAGGAAAATAAAACTGTTTCCGAAGCAAAGTTGCGTTCGGAAGAAATTCATTCTTTCGAAAGGAAAATAGCTTCAGAAGATAAGCCAAAGAAAAATCAAAAAACAAAAGAGTTCCTTTGAAATCTTTTGGAAAGAAGACTGCTTCGGAAGAAAAGATGGTGGTTTCTTTCTAGAAAGAAGCCACAGAAGTATGCCATGTTGCTTAAGCTTTGTTAAGCTCATCTACACTGATCAGCCAAAGGATGGAATGGAAGATCAGACAAGATGTTGCAGCCTAAACATCTTTTTCACAAACATCCATTAAACCCTCATGCATACACTTTGATTCAATAACGTCATCCTTATTGGAAGAGCCCAAGACCAACAAGGCTTGGGTTTCCATTAATAACTAACTTTTCCATCTTATGTGTAAGGACATCCACATGACAAGAATGACATTGTTTGGATTGTAGACAATGGATGCTTTAGGCACATGACTAGGAGCAGATTTCTTATTCAACAATTTCAACATTTTGATGGAGAATCTGTTCAATTTGGAGGTTAGACCGTAGGATACATTTATGGTAGAGGAAGGGTAACTAATGGCAAGTTAAACGTCGACAAAGTAAAACTTTGTCAAACAACTTCAACACAATCTTTTAAGTGTTTCTCAATTATGTGACCAAAAACACTAAATGTTTTTCACAGAATATGAGTGCATTATCCTCAAACCTGGGATGACAAAAAGAATTGGTGCTTCTTAGATCTCCTAGGAGAGGGGATATATATATATATATGTAAAATCTTGTATTTTTATTAACTAAAAGTTAACTTCGTTTGTTCTTATAAAGGTCATTATTGTCAATTATGGAACTCATGTGTTACTTATGCTTATTCATTTTAATTGTCATTAAGCTTTAATGTATGAAAGTTAAAAATAAAAATATAAATAATAATAATTATGTTAATATTAATAATAGTAACAATAATAATAAGTTATAATAATGATAATAATACTAATAATAATAACTAAAATAATAGTCATAATCATAATAATAACAATAACAATAACAATGATAATAATAATAATAATAACACTAATAATAATAATTATAATAATGATGTTAATAATAATAATAATAATAATACTAGTAATAATAATAATTTATAAAAATTATTAACTTAAAAATGTTTAAAACTTAATTAAGTTGGAGGGTTGTTTTGCCATCTTATAAACTCTAACAGAAAGTTATGTGCCTAATTTAATAACAAATCAAACCCCAAGGGGCCTATGTGTAAAACTTTAAAGTTACAACTCAACCCCCCGCCCTCAATTACCCTAAGTTTTCCGGCTAGGACTCCGGCCAAATTCCAGCAGCCTACAAATCACCAAGAAGGCTTTCGGTTTTGACCCCAAATTGTCCCGAATAAATGCATGATTACGTTTTGAACCTTAAAGACACTTTAATTTGGAATTTAAATCGACAATGGATGCCAATTGAGCTCGGCAACCATTGAGCCCAAATTTCTAACCGTTCGAACATTAAACCTCAATAATAACTCAATTAACTTAACCTAATCAATAATCTATCTATTCCTAAACTTGCAATCAACGTAATTTCCCCTGAGAAACACACAACCATCAAATTCGATCATCACCTTCTTCGCAAACCTACAACCTTGTCGAAGTCCAATTCCCGACCCATCTTCACTGAAATTGAAAAGGGGCTTTTAGTCTAAACTATCATTCGAAGCTACCCACAAGTTTAATTTGATTACCATTGAGGATTGCTCATCCATTGGGTACCTATGGCCACAACCTGTTCTTCGTTGGGTTCATCTTCAATTCAAACATATTCCGGTAATTAAATACGTACATCTGCTCGACTTGACATGGGTTATCAACATTAACAATAAGGATTTGATCTTCAATTTGGGTCAAAACGAACTAGGGTTCATACGGATTGGGGGAAACTTCTTAATTTGGGGTTTAAAACAATTTGGAACCAGAGTAAACCAAGGTCGCTCTGGTTCACTAGTTACACGCTTCCATCTAAACATTGGGGTCCCGGGTTCGAACCCGGGCCCCCTCAAACTAATTTTTTTTGGCTTTTTCAGCCTTTTAAAAAACATAAATAATTTTTGGAAAAATTAAAATTTGTAAACTTTAATTATTTTAAAAGTCACTTTATTATTTCTGTAAATTTATTTCTTTAAATTTTTTTATTATATATAGAAAACAAAGATTGTATTTAGTTATTTTTATAAAAATAGATTTTAAATAATGATTTAATCACTAAAATTATTATTGGTTCAAATGTTACCTTTAGTTATTGTTTAAAATCATAATTATTACAAATAAATATAACATGTATTTACACTTTATATTTAAGTTATGTAAATTATTATAAACGATTTAAAATTCATTTTTAAGATAAACTACATAATTGGTATAAAATTTCTTTTCCTTCAATTAAAATGAGAGTGTTTTTTATTAGTAACCTTTATTTATCTCAAACCCAAATTTCCTTTTGAAACCCTAGATCGTGTTTAAACATTAATTATATTATTAAACTTAAACTTGTAATATATACGTTTAGGTACCGTGTAAAGGAATTCATTGGAAAGTCGTTTAATTCTTATTCTCATCTTAAACACATATACCTCAAGTGAGTTTCCTTGCCTCTTTTTACATTATTTCACACCATTTTGGGGTGAAACATGTTAATCTTATCAACATACACTTGTAAATGTTTAAATCTTGTAAAGCACTTGCAATTCATACTTTTATTTGTCATGGTTATTTGTGTTGTTGTAAGTCTTATATGAGATATATATTTTGTTTACAATCATTAACTATTGCTAGCCTAGCGACGTCTTAAGTCTATGGGCCTGACAAGCCTATTTGGTGCTAAAGTCGATGTATTGCCGGCTCCTGCTGATGTATGACTTGTTCATCATGGGAATCAAGTAGACTTAGCCAATCATATAAACTTGTAATTAAGTCGAGGTTTGATTCTAACTATATGTGTTCTATAAACTTGCTAACTCATAATCTATGACATGAATTGCTACTTGTAACCTTTGATATATTATGTATATAAAACCCTTGGAAACTCACCAACTTTATAGTTGACCCATTATTTTTAACATGTTTCAAGACACACACAAGTTTGAGGTCAACTTTTGAAATTTGCTTAATATAGGATTTGTACCTAGAATAATGAATAAACAGCTTTGGATTACTTTTGTTTTATGTTTGACTTATTTCATATTGAAACTTATGGTTGTGTTTTCTTTGAAACTTATAATAATATTATTTTCCTTTAAAGATAGCGTTATGTGATTGTGACAATCTTAACCCTCAAATCTCGACGATTTCGCTGTCAAGGTTGGGGTGTGACAGACTGGTATCAGAGCCCATAACTATAGGGTTTTAGGTTATTAGAAATAGTGACCTAGACTATAGTTATGCATGAACCTTATAGAATAATATTTATTCTTGTAAAAATACATTGTTTGCATGCTACATAATGCTATGCCTTCTTATGTGCAACTTGATGCCTTAGCATAGGATTGCCTTGTAAATGCTTAAACTTTGTTACTTGTCTCCCCTAAACTTATCTTTGACTCTTTGATTCTCCCCGACAAATGAAACTTCCTAAACTTATTCTATACGACATGTGGAATCTACACTTATTGTCGTGGGTTTATTTCATTAGACTCTATGTGTAATCTATGAAAATCTCATCAAGGTTTTGATTTCATGAACCTAAGAAATTTGTATGACTCAAAGACACATGTATCCTGGTTTTCCTGGAAAAAGGCCTTCGGGCTAAGATAAGCATTTCGCATAAATCCTAGAGGACTAGTTATGCTTACCTGGGGATTTCTGGGATGAGTGATAAACTATGGTCAACATACATAAGTTTCCAAGGCCAATGGGTCAATTTACCTTTACGTGTCAACATTTCCAAATGGTAATGCGTTACCATATGGAACCATTCCATGAGCCTCACAACTCTTATACTTTTGTTTAAATTACTATCCTTTGTTATTGTCATTCCTGTGTCTAACTCATTTTGTATATTCCAGCATGTCTCGTCACCATAGAAAGCGTGGAAGTTCCGATCGTAAGCTAGCCGCCATGATTACTCGACAAATGGCTACCGTCATTTCGACCATGGTTGCTGAACTTAATAGCACTTTGATGACCAATTCATCAACAATGGAAATGGTAAAGGGAAAAACAGCGGGAACCAAGGGCGCAATAACAAAATCTGTACCTTCAAGCACTTTAGTTCTTGCAAGCCCACTAGTTATAGCAACAGGAAGGAGCCACTGGTCATCTTGAGTGGTTCGAGAGCGTGGAGAATACCTTCGTCAATTGTGAGTGTCCCGAGGCACTAAAAGTTTGTTATGCCACTAGTATGTTCCAACAAAGGGCACTTACCTGGTGGAATAGAAAGAAGAGAAATCAAGGAGCTGATGTTGTGTTGGCACTCACTTGGAATGAGTTTAAGAACATCACCATCGTGAAGTTCTGCCCGAGGAGTGAACTACAAAAACTAGAGGAGGAATTCTGGAACTTGAAGCAAGATGGTGGTGACCATTTGGCCTACTCAACTAGGCATCATGAGTTGAGTATACTGTTACCCTATATAGTCGACAGTGTGCCTCGCAACATCGAGAAGTTCATCAAGGATGTACCACCCCAAATTCAAGATATTGTGGTGGGTAGCCGACCCACAACCTTGGAAGAAGCCATCAATATCACCACTCAACTCACCAAGAATCATATATGAGCAGGCACCATGTCTGTGAAGGGTGCAAAGAAGGTGAAAAGACGGCTACCGAGGCTGTTAAGGAGACCAAAACCGAACCGTCTTACAACAGCAACAACAGCAACAATAACTACAACAAGAAGCGCAAGTTCACACCGGCGCGCAACTATGATGTGGCTGCACCAACAACCCCAAAGACAACTTGTACCTGCGGCTGCACCTATGGCTCAAGTACATGTTTCTAGGGCCTATGGTGGACCTAAACCATGTGCAACAACTGTAGGTTCCATCATCTGGGGAATGTCCCGTCCCGCATCTGTACCTTATGCGGTAAATATGGTCACTTGGTGGCGACTTGTTACCGTGCACCTAATAACGCCACGATGGTCATGAACCATGTTTGCTACAACTATAGGGAACCTGGTCATTTTTGCCAATAATGCCCTCATCTTGTGGTAATGTTCCACAAGCTCGGGGACGTGCTTTCAACATTAATGCGAATCAAGAACAAGCAAACAATGATGTGGTGAATGGTATGTTAACTTAACCATAACTTTTATGACCTAAGTCTTTTCATGCATTACCTGTATCGTAAAACAACTTTAAAATTGAACAGGTATGTTCCTTATTAATAACACTTTGCATACGTTCTATTTGACTCTGGAGCCGATAAGAGTTTTGTTTCATTATAGTTTGAACCCATTCTTGCTAAGCCACATACGAAACTAGAAAGACCACTCACCGTCGAAGTCGCCAATGGAGAACCAATCACCGTTGATGTCATTATTCGTGATTGTATCTTAAGTCTTGACACCACGATTCCTTTCAATCTTATTCCTATGAAGCTTGGAAGCTTTGACGTCATCATTGGTATGGATTGGTTAGCCAAACACCATGCCGAGATCATTTGTTTTGAGAAGTGCATTCGTATGTCGTTACCCTGTGGGGATACATTGAAAGTATTTGGTGAAAATTCCTTCAAATGGCTTAAACTCATGTCTTGCACTCAAGCTCAGAAGTGCTTAAGCAAGAAATATATGGCCTTCTTGGCTTACGTGGTCAACACGAAACTCAAAGGGAAAGATCTTAAGGATGTCCCGATTGTACGAGATTTTCCTGAAGTATTTCCCGATGACCTTAGTGGATACCTCCCGTGCATGAAGTCGAGTTTAAAATCGATTTGATTTTGGGAGAAAATCCCATGGCTAAGTCACCATATCGCCTCGCACCATCAAAAATGCAAGAACTCTCTAGTCAACTTCAAGAACTATCCGAGAAGGGCTTTATTCGTCCTAGCTCTTCACCTTAGGGTGCACTTGTCCTATTCGTAAAGAAGAAAGATTGGTCGTTTCGATTGTGCATTGATTATTGTGAACTTAACAAGCTTACCATCAAGAACTGCTATCCTCTTCCTCGTATCGATGATTTGTTTGATCAACTTCAAGGATTTGCTATATTCTTGAACATTGATCTACGTTTTGGATATCATCAATTACGAGTCAATGATGATGATATCCCAAAGACCGCATTCCGTACTCGATATGGGCACTATGAGTTCATGGTTATGCCTTTTTGTTTAACAAATGCTCATGTTGTCTTCATGGATCTCATGAATCGAGTATGCAAGCCTTATCTAGAGAAGTTTTTGATCGTCTTCATTGATGACATACTTATCTATTCCAAGTACAACACCAATCGTGAACTATCTTTGCGATTAGTTCTTAAGTTGTTGAAGAAAGAGCAATTGTACGTGAAGTTCTCGAAGTGTGAATTTTGGCTTGAGGAAGTGCAATTTCTAGGACACATGGTGAATAGCCAAGGAATTCATGTTGACCCTGCAAAGGTGGATGCTATGAAGAATTTGTGTGTTCCTACAACTCCAACCGAAGTTCTTTCTTTTCTTGGTCTTGCTGGTTATTACCGGCGATTCATTGCAAACTTTCAAAAATCGCGAAGCCACTCACATCTTTGACACAAAAGAATAAATCATTCTAGTGGGGTTCCGAGCAAGAAGAAACTTTTGAAGCGTTGAAGCACAAGTTGTGCAATGCTCCTATCTTGACCCTACCCGATGGAAACGACGATTTCACCGTATATTGTGATGCATCAAAACAAGGCCTTGGTTGTGTTCTCATGCAATGAGGGAAGGTCATAGCTTATTCATCGAGACAATTGAAGGTCCATGAGGTGAATTACATAACACATGATCTCGAGCTTGGTGCTGTTTTTTTGCTTTGAAGACTTGGAGACGCTACCTGTATGGTACACAATGCATTGTCTACATCGATCACAAAAGCCTTCAACACTTTTTAATAAAAAAGATCTCAATATGAGACAACATCATGGGTGGAGTTGATTAGTGACTTCGATTGTGACATTCGTTACCATCCTGGTAAGGCAAATGTTGTAGCCGATGCTCTAAGCCGAAAGATTCATAACAAGACGATCTCATTCCAAGAAATTTGCGATTGACGAAAATGGTTTGACACTTTGGGTGAGTTTGATACTGAGATCCGACTAGATGTCAACGAGACTACTGTACTGCTACAAAACTTGAGAATATATAGTGACATCGAGTCTAGTATCCTAGAGGCTCAACAAGCAGTTCAACAAGAAGGAAGAATGAAGGATGAATTGGAGTATAACCTTCTAACTCAATTGGAAACGAAACCCAATGGGTTGATGTATTTCGCGAATCGAATTTGGATTCCAAGTCATGATAACCCTCATACCTTTATCATGAACGAAGCTCATCAAACTCGTTATTCTATACTTCCTGGCTCTAATAAGATGTATATGGACCTGCGTGGTCAATATTGGTGACCCAGAATGAAGAAAGATATAGCGACTTATGTAGCTAAGTGCCTCACGTTTACGAAGGTTAAACTCGAACATCAATGTCCAAGTGGATTACTTGAACAACCCGAGATTCCTATGTGGAAATGGGAACATATATCCATGGACTTCATAACCAAATTACCCCGAACCTCTCATGGTCTATGGGTGATCGTTGACCGATTGACCAAATCGGCACATTTTATACCCATACGTGACACTTACAAGACATCAAGGTTGGCTCGTATATACGTTGATGAAATTGTAAGTCGTCATGGGTACCTTTGCATATCATATCCGACCAAGACGCTCATTTCACTTCACACTTTTGGTCATCTATGCAAGAACTCTTGGGTACTCAATTGGATCTAAGCACGGCTTACCATCCTCAAATTGATGGTCAAACCGTGCGAACAATCCAGACCTTGGAGGACTTGCTACGCCTTTGTATCCTTGACTTTGGTGGTGATTGGGATACGCGTCTACCGATTGTGGAATTTTCATATAATAATAGTTATCACTCGAGTATCAAGATGGCACCATTCGAAGCATTTTATGGTCATAAATGTCGTTCACCGATCTGCTGGACTGACATTGGTGAAAACTTCATTACTGGTCCTGAACTTATACACGAAACGATCGATAAAGTCTCTATAATCCACAAGAACCTTGAAGTGGCAAGAAGTCGGCAAAAGAGCTATGCTGATAAGCAACATAAGCCATTGGAGTTCCAAGTTGGGGATATGGTTCTTCTTAAGGTTTCACCATGGAAAGGTGTTGTTCGCTTTGGAAAGAAGGGTAAACTGGCTCCGAGATTTGTAGGACCTTTTAATATCCTGAAAAGGATTGGGAAGGTGGCTTACCAACTGGAGTTACCTTCTGACCTTAGCGGAGTTCATCATGTGTTCCACATCTCAAATTTGAGAAAGTGTTTGGCTGACGAAAGTCTGCATGTTCCGTTCAAAGACATCCGGATTGACGAGTCATTGCATTTTGTTGAGAAACCTATTGAAATTATGGATCGCATTATGAAGAAGACTAGAACCACAACTACCCCAATTGTCAAGGTTCGTGGGAGAATAAGCGTGGCGCTGAATTTACTTGGGAGCGTGAAGAACTTATGAAGAAGAAGTACCCGCATTTGTTTGTATAGTTTCATTCTTAATTTCAGAACGAAATTTTTTTAAGTTGGGGATACTGTAACATCTCGTATTTTTATTAACTAAAAGTTAACTTCGTTTATTCTTATAAGGGTCATTATTGTCAATTATGGAACTCGTGTGTTATTTATGCTTATTCATTGTAATTGTCATTAAGTTTTAATGTATGAAAGTTAAAAATAAAATATTAAATAATAATAATTATGTTAATATTAATAATAGTAACAATAATAATAAGTTATAATAATGATAATAATACTAATAATAATATCTAAACTAATAATAATAATAATAATAATATAATAATAACATTATAATAATGATGATAATAATAATAATAATAGTAATAATAATAATTTATAAAAATTATTAACTTAAAAATGTTTAAAACTTAATTAAGTTGGGGGGTTGTTTTTGCCAAGTTATAAACTCTAACAAAATGCTATGTGCCTAAATTAATAACAAATCAAACCCCAAGGGGCCTATGTGTAAAATTTTAAAGTTACAACCCAACCCCCCACCCTCAATTACCCTCGGTTTTCTGGCTAGGACTCCGGCCAAATTTCGGCCGAAGTTTGACAGCCTACAAATCACCAAGAAGGCTTTCAGTTTTGACCCTAAATTGTCCCTAATGAATGCATGATTACGTTCTAACCTTAAAGACACTTTAATTTGGAATTTAAGTCGAAAATGGATGTCGATTAAGCTCAGCAACCGTCGAGCCCAAATTTCTAACCGTTCGAACATTAAACCTCAATAATAACTCAATTAACTTAACCTTATCAATCATCTATCTATTCCTAAACTTTTAATCAACATAATTTCCCCTGAGAAACACACAACCATCAAATTCGATCATCACCTTTTTCGCAAACCTGCAACCTTGTCGAAGTCCAATTCCCGACCCATCTTCACTGAAATTGAAAAGGGGCTTTTAGTCTAAACTATCATTCGAAGCTACCCACAAGTTTAATTTGATTACCATTAAGGATAGCTCATCCATTGGCTACCTATGGTCGCGACCTGTTCTTCGTTGTTTCATCTTCAATTCAAACATATTCGGGTAATTAAATACATATATCTGCTCAACTTGACATGAGGAAAAAAGCCCCATGATTATCAACATTAACAATAAGGATTTGATCTTCAATTTGGGTCAAAACGAACTAGGGTTCATACGGATTGGGGGAAACTTCTTAATTTGGGGTTTAAAACAATTTGGAACCAAAGTAAACCAAGGTCGCGGCCCTGGTTCACTGGTTACACGCTTCCATCCAAAGATTGAGGTCTCGGGTTCGAACCCGGGCCCCGTCAAACTATTTTTTTGGCTTTTTCAGCCTTTTAAAAAATATAAATAATTTCTGAAAAAATATTAAAATTAACTTTGTAAACTTTAATTATTTTTAAAGTCACTTTATTCATTTTTGTAAATTTATTTCTTTAAATATTTTAATATATCTATAAAACAAAGATTGTATTTAGTTATTTTTATAAAAATATGATCGACTACTTAATTGGTATAATTTTTTTCCTTAAATTAAAATGAAAGTGTTTTTTTATTAGTAACCTTTATTTATCACAACCCAAAATTTCCCTTGAAACCCTAGATTGTGTTTAAACATTAATGATATTATTATACTTAAACTTGTAATATATTTGTTTAGGTACCTTGTAAAGGAATTCATTGGAAAGTCGTTTAATTCTTATTATCATCTTAAATACATATACGTCAAGTGAGTTTCCTTACCCCTTTTTACATTATTTCACACTGTTTTGGGGTGAAACATGTTAATCTTATCAATATACCCTTGTAAACATTTAAATCTTGTAAAGCACTTGCAATTCATACTTTTATTTGTCATGGTTATTTTTGTTATTGTAAGTCTTATATGAGATACATATTTTGTTTACAATCATTAAATATTGCTAGCTTAGCGATGTCTTAAATCTATTGGCCTGACAAGCCTATTTCGTGCTAAAGCCGATGTATTGCCGGCTCCTGATGACGTATGACTTGTTCATCATGGGAACCAAGTACACTTATCCAATCATATAAACTTCTAATTAAGTCGAGGTTTGATTCTAACTATATGTTTTCTATAAAATTACTAAATCATAACCGATGACATGAATTGCTACTTGTAACATTTGATATATTATGTATATAAAACCCTTGGAAACTCACCAACTTTGTAGTTGACCTATTATTTTTAACATGTTTCAGGACATGTGAAAGTTTGAGGTCAACTTTTGAAGTTTGCTTAAATCTAGGATTTAGACCTAGAATAATGAATAAAGTGTTTTGGATTACTTTTGTTTTATGTTTGACTTATTTCATGTTGAAACTTATGGTTGTATTTGCCTTTTAAACTTATAACAATATTATTTTCCTTTAAAGATAACGTTATGTGGTTGTGAACAATTTTAAACCTCGTATCTCGACGATTCTGTCGTCAAGGTTGGGGTGTGACAATATACAAGCTGGATATGAACAATGCTTCCCTACTAGGTGAAGTATCATGCTTTCTTTCCAAAGCTGATGGTGATGAGTAAACTCTATGGCATAAACAAATATGTCATGTTAATTTTAAAACCATAAATAAATTAGTTAAAAATAACTTGGTACATGGTGTGCCTAAAACGGGATTTTTCTGTAAAGATAACAATGTTGGATGTCTGAAAACAAAGTAACATAGAGTATCACATAAATCCAAAGAAGTTAATTCTATCACCACTCCACTACACTTATTGCACATGGATCTATTTGGTCCCACAAGTATAATGAGCATTGAAGGAAAACATACTTCCTTGTGATTGTTGATGATTTTACTAGATTCACATGGGTATTATTTTTAAAAACTAAAGATAAAACTGCTAAAACTCTAACATCTTTTATTCTTAAAATAGAAAATAAAATTGATCACAAGATTAAGATTATCAGGAGTGATCAAGGGATTGAGTTTAAGAATCAAGTTCCTGACCCATTCTGTAACTCAAAAGGTGTTGCTGAGAGGAGAAATATGACATTTATTGAGGTTGCTAGAACTATGCTGGCTGATTCAAAGCTACTTATAACATTCTGGGCAGAGGCAATCAGCACTACATGTTATGTACAAAACATAGTTCTTATAGTTAAGCCACATGGAAAAACCCCTTATGAGCTATGGAACAAGAGGCCACTGTTCATTGGCTTTCTTAGGTCCTTTGGAAATTGGTGTACCATACTTAACATAAAGGATAATTTGACAAAATTTACTAAAAAGTCAAATGATGCTATCTTTGTTGGGTATTCCTCTAACTCTATTGCCTATAGAGTTTACAACATTAAAAATCAACAATTTGAGGAATCTTCCAATATTGTTGTAAATGAGCACACTCCTTGTGTTAGGGGTAATGGCCTGATCATATCTTTGATTTAGAATAGTTTCCAAACTATTCTAAACCTTTTTGTGTGAATGTTTCAGCTAGAACAGGTACTCAAAGTAATTCTGATGATGATCAACTGTTTGAGTTACCCAGACCTCTTCCAAGTTCTCCAAGAGTTGCTAAAAATCAAGCTCCCTTAATTGGAAGATCTAATAGTATAACTATATCAAGAACCAGTGAAGCTTTAACAAGTTGTCAACAAAGTGAGCATCAAAACTCATCCAGTGACAATACCTAACACCAAGCTGATGGAAGTAACATTTTGAAGGAACATGCAACTGTAAATGTTGCTCCACAGCCAAATAATACTGATGTTGTCTCCTTTTCATTCAGTTAATCCTCATTGAATGAATACAAGACATCAACTGGGCCAAGTGTTCAAAATCCTAAGCAAAACTTCTCCAACTTGGATCTATCCATGCAACTAGGATAGAGCCAAAGAAGGTAGAGGAAGCTTCCTATCTTAGATAGAGCCAAAGAAAGTAGAGGAAGCCTTAAAAGATAGTAGTTGGATTAAATCAATACAAGAGGAATTTCTTCAATTCAAGAGATAAAAGATTTAGAACCTATGTCCATTACCATCTGGTCAAGTACCCATTATCAAAAAATAGGTATTCAAGAACAAGAGAGATGATAAGGGCTTGATTATCAAGAACAAGACAAGACTGGTAGTTCAAGGATACACGCAAGAGGAGAAAATCAATTACACTGATGTCTTTGCACCTATTACAAGACTTGAGGTTGTAAGGATATTTCTTGCTTATGCAGCATCCAAGAACTTTACAATCTACCAACTTGATGTCAAGTGTGCATTCTATATGGGGATATAGATAGGGAAGTCTATGTGTGCCAGCCACCATGATTTGAAGACCATATCACCCCAACTATGTGTGCCAATTGGAGAAAGCTCTGTATGTGTTGCACCAAGCACCTAGGTTGTGGTATGAGACTTTGTCTCAGTTTCTCCTGAAGAATAGTTACACTAGAGGTACCATTGACAAGACTTTATTCATAAGAAAGTTTGGGAAATACATTTTGCTCGTACAAGTCTATATTGATGACATCATATTTAGTTTCTCAAATGACCAAATGCGTAAATACTTTGAGAGCGTTATGAAAAAGAAGTTTGAGATGAGTTCCATGGGAAAAATGGGCATTTTCCTCGGTTCAGGTCAAGCAGATGAAAGAAGGGTTCTTTATCAATCAATCTAAATATGTCAATGATAGTTTAGAAAGATTTGTATGAAAGATTGTAAGCCAGCAAAGACTCCTATACCTAAAAAATCACTTTGTCCTAACACTGAGGGGGAGGATACTGATCAACATCAATATAGGGCAATTATTGGATCTCTGATGTATCTCACATCAAGTAGACCTGATATCATGCTTGCAACTTATATCTGTGCTAGATATCAGGCTGCTCCAAAGGTGTCTCACCTAGTTGCTGCCAAGAGAATCCTTAGATACCTCAAAGGAGCACCTAAATTGGGTCTATAGTATCCAAGGAACACCAACTTTAATCTCTATGGCTACACTGATAGTGATTATGGTGGCTGCAACATCAACAAAAAATCAACATCAGGAGGATGTCAATTTTTGGTAGAAGGATCATCTCATGTCAATGCAAGAAGCAATCATGTGTCTCAACATCAATTACTGAAGCTAAATACATTGTTGCTGCTAGTTGATGTGATTAGTTGATGTGGATTCAAAACCAGATGTTGGACTATGGATTAAACTTCATGTAGACTCCTATCCATATTGACAACAAGAGTATTATCTCCATTATAGAAAATCCTATCAAGCACTCCAAGACAATGCACATTGACATCAAGTATTATTTCATTAGAGATATTCATGAGAAAAACTTGATTAAACTAGTCAAAATTGACTCAAATGAACAATATGCTGCTTTCTTCACCAAAGCATTTGATGAATTAAGATTTAAGTATGTTATTACAACTATTGGAATGATAAACGTTGATTAGCTTATCTCCTTTGAAAAATCTTTTCAAAATATGTCTTGTATTTGTCAGTAGAATCTAAGCCCTGTTACACAAAGTATTTCTTCGAAATTTGTTAAGTATGAGTTCTTTCGAAGAGAAATTAACCCTCAATAGATATCTTATGTGTCTTTCGAATGAAAATTCCTCTAAGTTAGTTTTATCTTCCAAAGAGTATTTAGCCTCGGAAGAACATTTGATGTTGTATCAAATCCATTTTCGAAGCTTGAAAACTTCTTTATTCGGAAGACCTTCTTACTATCGGAAGTAAATTTCTTTTAGGATAAAATTTACCTTCGGAAGTAAGTTTGGCTTTGGAAGAGATTACTCTCGGAAAAGCTTTTACTCCCGGAATAAAGCTTTACTGCGAAATGAAAATCTTTTGGGCCCCACTATATAAAAAGGTAAATATTTAATTAATAATGTCGGAATATTTTAAATGGATTTAACCTTACCGCCTTTGTCATATCATACCCCAAACTGTGACTTCACCTTATCTATCCGCCTTTCACCCATTTAAATACTTTTGACCTATTCCTTTAATCTTTTTTTTCCAAATTCACCACCCTAAGTTTCCTTCATCTTCAATTATACTCCCAAATTAACTTCATCTCCTCTGTAACTTACCAACAATGGCATTAAACCCTTAACACAACCAAGTGACACTCCTTGAATCTTCCAAGGATGTTGACTTCTCATAAATCATCTAGTTCCTAAACCAGTGCACCTACTACACAGCCCTAACCGTTCATGGGTTGGTAAAGGGCCTAGTTCATGGGTTGGTAAAGGGCCTCAGGTTGAATTATTCAGGATTTGTGTTGAACAATCTCAGAGGAAACCTTCAAAGGGACACATTTTATATCTATCCTAGGTTAATTCAGCATATAATCAACTATGAGATGGATCAGGAGAAGCTTGTATGTGCAGCTACTTTACCTATCCCTCACATGAGGCCGACCATCTCCAAGGTGCTGAAGAGGGTGTCCACCAACTTTACGGGAAGACATATTGCACTTCTTTCAGGTATGATTGAGCAAATAGCTCCTGGTGACATCCTTGTTAACTCTACAGGTGATGAACCCACACCATCAATAACCACCTCAATGCCAAATCTTCCTTCCTATTCCATCAAACATACATATCAGAGATGCTCTAAGTGAACCCTTGTTCAATCTTCTCTGATTGAACAAGATCCCATTGTTCAATCCAAAAAGGCTAGAGTAGAAATATGGGCTCCCACTTAGTTTGAGGTCCCACCATCCTTCATAATAGACCTCAATATGGGAATTGAGTCTCCTCAGTCTCAATGCCATGAGCCCCAAACCTAAACTGTAAGCCCTCAGGGTGAGTCACTATACTCCCCTGAGTAGCCAAAAAAGGACAACCTAATCATAGGGTCAATGCCTTTAAACATTGATCAAGGTCCCGGGTCATTAGGATTAACTTCCATATCCTTCACTGACCTTTTAATATGCATTGATGAAGAAATCATGTCTCTTCAAGGCCGAGATGTTGATCTGCAATACCTATCTAAGGATCAACTGAGCCTGGAGAAACCTCTGATTTCGAGCCCCTATTAGAGAACCCCAACTAAGGTAAGTCCCACTGATGTGAAGGGGACTCATGTAGGTTCAGCTGCCACTACTGATGGTGCCTCAATAGGCCCTCAAGACAATGGTAATATCACTGAGACTGAATCTACGACAACCTTGCCTCTTGATGACTCTGAAAAAGACATCATTAAGCAAGGGAAAACAGGGTTTCAAAAAACCATATTTGGTGGTGAGGATGAACATACTAGGTATGTTACCTCAACTCCCCGTGATGTTCCAAAGAAGATGAGGGAAGAATGCAACTCATAATAAGAGACCTATTTTTTAAGTCTCAAACCTTGAATCTAAGGTTAGGCTTTAAAGGATAGGTCTGCTTCTCAGCAACATGAGATTGAAAATCTCAAGGCTCAACTAGCTGAGACACAGATTGAGCGATTTGTTAGGCATGTACCAGTCCAAGTTTCTCTGAATTTTTTCTAGCTCATCAAGCTCTCAAGATGATGCTACCAAAAATAGGGAGAATGTTCAGAGAAAAACACATGTGGAGCAACAAAGTTTGGTTCCTTCTACACTATCTTCAAGATACCCTGCTCATTAACCAATTGTCTTCCCTGAGCCTCCTCATAATAACCTTCAAGTGGACCTAAGGATGCTCATCGATCTGAATAAGTTCTTAACTTAGTTCATGATGGGCTCCTCACTTGAACAACCAAGTTCGGATGTTGCTATGGCATACTTTGGAGCTGAAGAGCTTCAGAGGTTGAATGCATCACCTACCACTAAGGAAAGAGTTGGTCAACCTAAGGTCCCAATTGAACCTAAGATTAAATTCGAAGGGATTTACTCATGGCCTTACAACTGTAAGAGTTGAGATAGGTAGTGCACTCACACAAACTTCCAAAGCTAAAGTCAAAGATGTGGAAGGGCTATCTTCTTTGTCCGATGATCTAATTATCATAGAGACAATCCTTGAACTGGCCTCTGAGATAAATAGTGAGGACTTTCTCAAAACCCCTCTCACTCAAACATTTCATCACAACAAGCTCACATCACCACCCACCAACCTGAATCCTCTAAACAAGAACCTCCAAAAACTCAAGTTTTCGAAGACATTAAAGGCAAAAGGAAGTTGACAGTGGAAGAACTGTTAGAGGAGGAAAGGTTGGAAAAGCTTAAGAGAAAAGGTAGACTCCCCACTGAAAAGATATTAACTGCAAGTAGCAAAGCAGTTGTGGCCAACCAGGAGGCTATCAACAACCAAAAGAGGGTGGAGATCATTGACAGGCTTGTCAATGAATATGTGCTTGTCAATCTTGGACCAGCTAGTGAAGATGTGCTCCTATTTCCACTTGAGGAGCTAGTTGAGTTAGAGAAAGCAACCTTGCTGCAAAAAGAATAAGAGGAAGCAACATTGGCCTTAGAAGAGGAAAAGCTGAGAAAGAAAGAGCAAGATGCGCAACAACTAAGGAATGAAAGGATAGCTTTTTTAAGTTCTAGGGGATTCTATCTTAAGGAACTAACTCCTCATGATAATGACACGATCTTATGGATTTTCCACAAAGAACAAGATCAGATGGACAAAGAGAGAAAAAGAGCATCCAGGGAGAAACTTAAGGAGAAGAAGAAGAAAGAAGAAGAAGAAGCTCAACTTGTAGCTATCAAGAAGATGGGAGACAAAGCCTGGATGAAGGCTTATCATAGGGCCCATGGGTTCTTTGGCAGACAAGTTGGCTTCGTATCTGAAAAGACCCTGTAGCGACATGTTAATGACATCAAGGCTGACATTCGCTCAGGAAGAAGGAAGGAGGTATACAAAAGTATACAGAGGATGACTTCTAAACCTACACCACAACCACAACCTCAACCTGAACCAATATCTTTCCCCTTCCCCATCAACACCAAACCAACTATTAAGCCACACATTCTTGAACCCTCACTATCAACCATACCCTTTTTCTCACCTATTACATAACAATAACCACCATCACTAGCTAGCCTTAAACCCAAACACTCACCAGAACCCAACCATCATCCACTCATCAACCACCTAAGTCATATTCTCAATCATCCAAACCTTTGACCTTAAAAGAATTTAAGGAGATCAAGAGGAAGCTCGTCAATTTCACTACTCTAAGTGACATCTCTTGTGAAGAGGGGTCCATAAAACTATCCTTTATTAATGGATTCTCATGTTCCCTCACAAGAGAACAATTCCTTAATCTGGCAAGAGAAACATTAGACTAGGCTCTTAGACTCTCAGAAACTAACTCTAACTCCTTTAAAGAAGAAGAGAAGAAGCTAAGAAGAAGGCTGGCGACTCTACTAGATTCTAGGAAGGGAGACAAGCTACCATCTCAACCCCTTGTGCCTAGGAAGAAGACAATCTAGTGGAGGTTTGAAAACTCTTCTCACAATTTTTTTGTGGAAAGAGAGAATGGTGAAGTCAACATACTTAATGCCTCTTCTCTGCTACACTTAAGTAGATTTGATATTGCCGAGTTAGCAAAGAAACCATTCTCCAATCCCCTTAACTCTGAAGTAGCTACTCACATCAGAAATCATCTGAGCAATCTTCATCTGGTTGAACTAACTACAAAGGCCAAGAATGAAAAGAAGTTGAAGCTAAGAGAAAAAGAAGAAAAGGAAGGGTCAACCACCAAAGGCAAAGTCTTTTACAAATGGCTGAAGGCCCTGGATTAGGTACCATAGTTCGATAGGAGTATGACTACAACTCCCGTTAACTAACTCTCTTCAGAGGGACACAACAAATGGTGCATGTCATTCAAAGTAATAGACTAGATAATCTGTCTATGAATGACTTGTACAAACATCTCAGCACCACATCTAGTAAAAATAAAGACATAGATAAGTATCTTCTCTCTTTAGTGTTGAAGGTTTTGAGAAGTAGAAATAAGTGAGGTTTTGGTAGCATTAGCCTAGGAGGAGTTTGTCGGATCATGTAAGGCTAGAGCAACCAAAACAAACACTTAAAAACAACTTTAGTACATCCTGTAGTATCTTAGACACTCATAAAAAGAAAATACAAAGATCGATGAATATCTTTAAATAATCACTATTTACAAAACTTAAAGTTTAAATATAAAGATAAAAATAAAGATCCTAATAAAAATGCAAAATACAAAAAACTTCTAAACAATAGAGATAAAAAGTCTATTATGAATATCCTTATCGAACGTATATATAATCAATAAGACCCCACTAGTCGTTGAAGTTTCCGAAAATCTTTGTATGTGGTTTTCATAGACATATCAATATATCATAAAAAAGGTGTTATCAATCACTAGTTTTTATTTAAGGGGATGGAATTTTTCGAAATCTTCATTGGATTTTTATCGAAGTCAAGACCAACTAGGACGTCATTCCTTTTCAAATATTAATGTTGTAAATACAATTACAAATAATGAACAAAATGATAGTTCCTTAAAAATGGAAAGTTTAATTAAATTGAAAGAAAATACATAAATTAAACGAACCCAAAGGAATTTATAAATAAATAAACAATAATGAGCAAACTATACGAACACAAACAAAAAAATTATCATGCGTAAATGAATACCTGCGAATGTAAATGATTGAACATAAACGGTGACATGTTTTCATATTTATTCATAATAAAATGATATATTTTTTATTGTGTATCTTTTTATTATAATAAACAAGTAACTAGGGTTGTTTCGTGTTGATTTTTGGTCAAAGTTTGGATTTATTTTACCGTCTTTTTCTTCTGTTGAATAATAATGACTTTGATTAATTAATTAAAGTATCTAATTATCGACAACATAATTTTCTTATTTTAATAATTATTAAAACATAATAAATTAAAAGAAAATTATAATTATAATTTATTTTGTATTATTTCTTATTTCACCAATGACTTATATTATCCAACATACAAATCTTTATAAAAACTAATGATACAACGTGTTGCATTTGTTTCTATACGTATAAAATATATGCCTTTCTAACCTTGTTTATGATATAAAGGAAGACAACGAAGTTCCATCAAATAATTCACAACGTTTCATTTATTACATACTATTGAAAACAAAATATGAGAATGTATGCTTACTGATATATTTATCTAAATAATATATGTGCTATCAAAAATAATATGGCTATCTTTTCCATTTTTCATTTTAGTTATGTAAATGTCTCTTTGACCCCTTACATTCTTCTCACTTCCAACACATTTATCGTAAAAATGGCCGCAAATTTAACGGCTCATCTGCATCAGAAATCACATATATTGGTCATAAAATGAGCAACTATCACCGAGCAACTGGCAAAATAGTCTTAAACTAGTATTAAGCGACCACCAATACCGTAAACGACCACCAACACCCAAAAAGTCATATCGAAAAAGAAATAAAAGACAAAAAAATAAACTGAATGAAAAGTAGACGTAAACATATTAAACCATGCAGACGAAACATAAAATATATAAAACGATAAGTTGATCAAGAACCAGCGCGCTGTGACATGACCGTTAAATGGGGAAAAAATAAGCATACAAATGTCAAACCACACACATAAGCCGCGACGTGTTAACTCACACCGTTTAGACTGAAACGTAAAACACAAAATTTACAAGTATGAAGAGTACAGGTGAACAAAATTGAAAGTAAAAGTTATTAGGACTAAATTGTCAAATATATAAAAGTAGTGGGTTAAGACGCAAAAGTTATAGATTAATATAAAAAAGAAAAAAGATGGGTACAACTCATTAAAACGTATTGTACTACCATGATACACACAAAACTTGCAAATTATTATTATATAAATTTTACGAACACTTAATTCAGTGGCAAACAAGTCAAAATTTTTTATTTCAACTGCAAAAATTAAGATCGTGTTAATTATGTTAGCCGTAAGATCATATCATTTCGGTATGTTAGTCGTAAGATCATTTCATTTCGGTGGTAAAATGATTGTAGAAAAATGAAAACAAAATAAACTAAAACTAGAATTAAATACCAATCACATTCTAACCCAAAATAGTGAAACAGAGTTAAATATCGCAAATATAGCAAAACTTACGACGGTTTAAATGTTGCAGCAGAAAATGAGAAAAAGATAACTTAAAAGTATAAAATGGTGACACATATAGATAAAGGCACATTATAAATATACTTGGTCGTAAATTTTGCAACCGTTTAAATGTGTTAGCAGAAAATGAGAAAAAGAAAACTTAAAACTAAAATATAAATATCGTTCTCAAAATTTACCATCTTTTGATATAGGTCGTAAAACGATCACAAATTGGAAAAAAAAAATGAGACTTGTTTTAAAATGCATATGTTTCTTTTATGTGACGGTTTCATATCGGTCACCAAGTTTAAAAAAGAAATAACTATATTTAAAGATTTAAATGTCGGTTGAAAGCTTCTCACCCTTTATTTTGGTCGCAAAAATTTTAAGGGTTGATCGTAAAAATGGTCGCTAAATTTGGGCGAAAATAATTCGTTTTCAAAAAAGAGGATTACGCACTTGTGGTTTTTGTGACTGCATGTTCTGTCATATCACAATTGTAAAACAATATTCGAAAATACGATTATAAGTACCTATTTATTGCTATTGGTGATGGGTTCATAATGTTGTTTAAAAGAGCTAGGAAAGCTTGAGAACAACCTAAGTCTGTTTACAGTCTAAAAATAAGCAACTTACAGACACTCATAGTACAAATCTTAGGAGAAAATAACACAACATTCATCTTCTATTGATACTGTGTTTGTAATTGTAAGTTGTAACCTTTCACATCTAAAGAAGGAGGGGGTAACTGAAGATAAAACAATACAGAGGGCCAACATGCTCAAGTGATAGGTTATTAGGGGGTCAATGTGTAGTTTTTTCCCTATAAGTAACATTGAGCAAGTCTTGAGATTTACAAACTTCAATTTTTTGTGTCTTTATAGCTTTACAAAATGATCTTTCTACCTCAGATCAAAGGATCATTCACCTCGTTCGTAGTACTCATAATATTATTATCTTGTTATAATCTTTCATGTGCTCCTTCACTTGCAATTGCTACACCAGCAACTGTAGCATCAGCTCTTTTGAAATGGAAAGGTAGCCTTGATAAACAAAGTCAGTTGGTTCTTTCATCATGGGTTGGAAGCAACCCATGTCATGATAACTGGTTTGGAATCGGTTGCAGTACTGTAGGTGCAGAAAGTGTTGTAACAAACATCACCGTTAAAAGCGTCAGTAACTTCACAGGTACACTTGATGAGCTTGATACATGGCCATTACGAAATCTTGAAACTTTTGATCTTTCTTATAACTCGCTCTATGGTCATGTTCCTTCAAGCATTGGGAACATGTCTAATCTTAGATGGTTGGACCTTGGTTATAATAACTTCTCAGGGGTGATTCCAACAGAGATAGGAATGCTAACATCTTTAACTGAAATTTCTTTGGTGGCCAACAGTCTTACTGGTGGTATCCCCTATGCTATATGTAGCCTCACAAACTTAAGTTCCATTCTTTTGTATGGTAACCGTCTTAATGGTCCTATCCCATATAGCATAGGCAACCTCACAAATTTAAGGTTCCTTAAGTTGCATGAAAATCTTCTTAATGGTCATATCCCAAATAGCATATGTAACCTCACAAACTTAAGTTCCCTTCAGTTGCATAGTAACCGTCTTAATGGCATATACCAAATAGCATAGTTAACCTCAAAAAGCTACTTTTCCTTTATCTACATCAGAATGAACTTGAGGGCCACATCCCTACAGAAATTTGGAAGTTGGGTTTGATCCACAACATTGATTTTTCTTCTAATCATCTTACTGGAGTCATTCCTTCTTCAGTAGGAAATTTAACCTATCTCTATTACCTTTATCTTTATAAGAATCAACTTTCTGGGTCCATTCCATCCGAACTTGCTCGGGCTCAGGATCTCATACATCTTGAGATTGGAGAAAACCTTTTCTCGGGTACCATTCCTATTACCTTCCAAAACTTTAGTAGGCTAGAGAGGATGTACCTTAATGATAACTACATGTTTGGTTCGATCCCAAATTATGTAGCAAATTACACTCGACTTATAGGGTTAAGCTTAAGTGATAACAATTTCAGTGGATCCATACCACCTGAGTTAGGAAGGAGAACAGCCCTTTCAGAATTAAATTTGTTTATGAATAGTCTTGTAGGTTCCATTCCTCGAGATATTGATCTAAGAAAAATGGAAATATTCTCAGTGACTAGCAATATGCTCTTTGGTCATTTACCAACCAATATATGCGAGTCTGGTTTTCTCACACATTTCACTGTGAACGACAATCTATTCTCTGGCCATGTACCAAAGAGCTTGAAGAATTGTAGCAGCTTAGTCAGAGTTCGACTTGAGAATAACCAATTAACCGGAAACATCTCTGAAGATTTTGGGATATATCCAGAGTTGGATTATATGGATCTGAGTCATAATAAGTTTTATGGTGAGGTGTCTAGTAACTGGGGGTCATGTCCAAAATTAACTAGCTTAAAGATGTCTAACAACAATTTGTCTGGAAAAATATCTTCAAAGCTAGGGGGAGCGACAAAATTAGTCCGGCTTAATCTTTCATCAAATCACTTGGCTGGTGAAATACCAGCAAGTTTTAAAAGATTAAGCTCACTAGTGAACTTGAACCTAGACAACAATATGATATCAGGTAAAATTCCATCAACATTGCGAAATCTACACAACTTAGAAGAGCTTAACTTAGCACAAAATTCTCTTACCGGTTCAATCAATGAAATTTTAGGAGAATGCATAAAGTTAAGGATCTTAAACTTAAGCAATAACAAATTTGATGGAACTATTCCTATACCTATATCTAAGTTGGAAAAGTTAGAATCCCTTGACCTCTCCCATAACAATTTGACAGGGAGTATACCACCACAGCTTGGTGCTTTAACGGTTGTTCAAATGTTAAACCTCTCTCATAATAACCTTACAGGCTCTATTCCTTCAAGTTTCACAGAAATGTTAAGTTTAACCATAGTTGATGTATCTTTCAATCAGCTAGAGGGCCCACTTCCAAAGATGCGAGCATTTGAAGAAGCTCCAAAGGAGGCACTTGAGCATAACAAGGGGTTATGTGGAAATAACACAGGGTTAGATTGTGCCATCCAACTACGAAATCAAGGTAATAAAAAGAAGGTTTCGCTCGTTTTGTTGATTGTACTTCCCACATTAGGAGCCGTGTTGCTCGTGCTTTTTATTGTTGTCATATTCTATTATCTATGTAAAAGAAAGCCTAGTGTAACCTTGAGGCAACAACAGACAGAAGCAAAACCTTTTACGATTTGGAGCTATGATGGGAAATTGGTGTATGAGAGAATCATTGAAGCCTTAGAGGACTTTGACTCGAAGCATATTATTGGGGTTGGTGGATATGGAACTGTTTATAAAGCAGAATTGCCAACGGAAGCTTATGCAGTGAAAAAGATTCATGCAACGGAAGATGATGAGATGCGAAATCTCAAGAGTTTTGAGAATGAGATCCGTGCATTGACAGAAATACGTCATCAAAACATTATCAAACTCTATGGATTTTGTTCACATTCACGTCACTCATTTTTGGTATATGAGTACTTGTCAGGAGGAAGCTTAAGGATGGTACTGAATCACATTGAACAAGCTGTTGAATTCGATTGGAATAAAAGAGTAATGGTTGTTAAAGGTATTGCAAAGGCCTTATCCTATATGCACCATGATTGTTCACAACCAATCATCCATAGGGACTTGTCAAGCAACAATGTTTTACTCGATTCTGATTGGATTGCTCATGTATCTGACTTCGGTACTGCTAGGCTATTAAAGCCAGACACATCCAACTGGACTTCTTTTGCCGGAACCTTTGGATACATTGCTCCAGGTATAGATTACTCTTGCAATAAATGTATTTACAATTAAGATGTTGACTTGCTTTTTCCTTTTTTACAGAACTTGCATACACGATGGAAGTGAACGAGAAGTGTGATGTTTACAGCTTTGGGGTACTAACTCTAGAAGTTATAATGGGCAAGCATCCTGGAGATCTCTTAAGATCATTACAAGAGATGAAAAGCATATGTTTCACTGAAATTCTAGACCAACGTCTTCCTCCTCCCGTGAAACAAATTGCCGAACAAGTGGAATTACTCGTTGAGGTTGCTTCCTCTTGCGTGCATAAGAACCCTCAATCTAGGCCGTCGATGAGGAACATCACTATTGATTTCTTGGGTGGAGCCAGAAGGACCAAGATCTCCACGTGAACCTTGAGGAGGAATGCATGCTACAGATTTCTATTAGCATCTACTTAAATAACATAATAATATGTTTATTTTCATTTCATAGTTAACCTTACATGATATGTTGATGTTTTATCATGTATATGATTTTCATTTTTATATATAGATATGAACATATTGTACCTACATTTATTTGTTAAAAACAACATTTATATCATAAGAATATTCATAGTATAAATTTTAAGGTGACTACTACCAACATCTAAAAAAAACATAGAATTGTGAATTTATATTTGAGAGAAAATGCCAGGATTTATGGGTTTAGTGAATGAACATAAATGTCAATAAACTCAAGAATAGTTAATATAGTCATCTTGGTTTTTTCTACCGAATAAAAAACAATCACTTAAAGTCACCACTAATTAAGTGAAACATGCTGGTTATATCCTTTAAATGTGGGTTAAAATCATAAAACACTAATCATGATGATTTTATCATTAATATAATCTGATACAAAAAATATTTAAAACTTACTTGTAGGGATTGAAATCTTTGATGTTGATGATCGATGCCATAATCATGATGTTATTTCTAACCGTTAAGATGTCTAGAGTTTTATGGATAACTATGTGATAGAGATAACTTTTAGGTTGTGTTCTTCTATTGATAATTCACACATTTTTAATCAGAAAAAAAAAAATCTTTCGTAATTACCTTTATCAATATCATTGTTTTCACACCTGGATCGGACCCGCCGGTCAATTGGTCCAACTGGGATTCGGTAACGTGGGCGGTCCGATCACGTCTGACTCACTTAATGTTCACAATACCTGCCGGTCAAACTACGAATCGGGAGTGACGGTTGAACCGGAAAGCCAAAGTTCCTCTCTTTCATGATGAATTCTAGATCCAGACTTCGATTTATAGATTCAGCATCAATATCCTTCAATCAACGACAAGAAACGACTTCGATTGAACAAGTAAACTTCAACGGAACAAGGCTTCAAGCAATCGCGATCTAGACTTGTGACACGTACCGAA
This sequence comes from Flaveria trinervia, assembly GCA_025506515.1. Lineage (NCBI taxonomy): Eukaryota > Viridiplantae > Streptophyta > Magnoliopsida > Asterales > Asteraceae > Flaveria > Flaveria trinervia. The sequence continues at coordinate 4,026,987 of CM046452.1, forward strand.
TGGATATAGTAAGAGAACGTAGTGACTGAAACGGTGAAAGAAATATGAAATAAGTCTCTTATGCCTCCCGGTCTAGATGAATGTTTTGTGATGACAACTCAAATAAGCAATGTTTTCATAATCGGATCGAACGTCGAACCGGACGTCTTACTGGTTTGGTGGCCGGACCGGTCAAACCGGTTGGACCAGATTTAACTATATTTATATTTGTAATTAAATATAAATAACTTATATATGATTTATATATGTATTTTATAATTATATATAAAATTTACCTATATTTATATATCCAACGTACTAATTTATATATGTTTAACACCCCGTTTTTACCCATTAAAATGAAAAAATATAACAAAAACCGGTCCGAACCGGTCCAGATTCCCGATCCGATCACCGGTTCGGGAAGAACCGACCGGTTCGACCCCCCAAAACCAAATCATAGCAGACCGGACCGGCCACTAGACCGATCCCCGGTCGAACCGGTCGGTCCAATCCAGTCTCCAAAACATTGCAAATAAAGAGATAAATGGAGATTGAATGTTTTGGATGATAAAGTCGTCAGATATGATATGGCCTGAAATATAAACATGAAAACCTAATTTTTGGTGGGTGCTAGTTACAAAAATCCTAATGTTTTTACTTTTTTGGGCCAACAATTAGCAAATTAAATGGGCTGATGTCCAATCTTTAAGATTTAATTGATTGTATTTATATAATTAAAAATATATATTATTTATAAAGTCACCAGTTCTTAAATCTGGTCTGACCTATCCGACCGGTGAACGGTATAGACTCCAGTTTGATGTCCAGTCCAGTTTTAAAAACATTTTATATCAACAATATTATGGAATTTCAATGTCATTTGGCCATTATTAGAAAACGATCCCAAAGGCCACATTTATGTAGGTATGTTACTAACATACTCCCACTTAGAACGAGTGATCTTTCTTGATGAACATTCATTAATTAAGTTTGGTCGACTTAAACACTCATCACATTTCACATTTAAACTAGTAAAGAACTTACGTTTGTTCGTTCGAAATATAATCAATTCAAAACACCCAAGAGCAATACTAAGTCTCAATATAAGATAGAAAACAGTTAATTGTAAAACAAAAATGACTAATATCGATCCATAATTCACAATATTATTTTGTATAAATTTGTGTATATATCATTACGTGCACATATATTATTGTAGACAAAATAATGTTTGAAAATATTACATTAAACGTCAATATACACTTAATTGGCCATGCTAAAACCCATCATTGTTACAAGTTCCAGGATTTATAGTAAATTTGATCTTTTGTTATCTTTGCATTTAGCAAAGTCGAGTTAAAAGAGCTCACTGCTTCCATGTTATTAGCTCTTTTGTATGTCAATTTACACTCGTTGATTCCTTGCGGATGCCATAATACGTTCTTTGTTGCTTTTAAATGATCTAGGTCAGGATATCGGCCTAGCATTCGGCCAATATATGCTATATCAAGACAAGTAAAAACTTAAGAATAAATTAAATTTCCCACTAACGAAGCATAAGGTATCAATATATCCTTTTAGGCATTTGCTACTATATGCTATATCAGGAAGAGTACACATCTCATTATTGGCCGATATGCTATATCTAGACAAGTACAAACTTTAGCATCATTTCACGTTTTAAGGACTTGCTTTCTTATGTTGATATGCCTTCATTTCGAGGAATTCTTGGAGTAAGATGATGTTATGTGGAGACACTAGATAGTGGTGTAGCATGCATGTCATGTAATGATGTTATGTCATATAGAAAGTGTGTAATAGGAGATAAAAGTAGAGAGCTAATGCCTTTCCTTTTACCCTTTTTTAATAAATCAATGTCTTGATGTTCACTACTTCCACTAACCTTAAAATCCTCTAGAAACTTCAAATGACGAGTTTTAATTACGCGGGTAGTATAAGAAGAGCAATGGAATCTATATCTCTTTGAATATGAAGGATATCCTATAAAAGTAACAACTCTTGGTCTTTGTGTCAAGTTTTTTTTTTCAGGATTATAAAGCTCAGCTTGGTTGGACAACTCATACTCTCATATAATGGAAGTTAGGTTTCCTTTATGTCCAAATCTAAAAAAGAAAGTGATAATGATAGACTTAAGGGTTGTTTGACAGTCTCTTAATCAAACTCTTAATGGTTTAGATGTCTGAATAGTTCAGACTGTGTGTTTCACAAGCACATGTTGATTAAGACATTTACATTTGAATGGTTTGGCATTATACTAATGGTGAATGTTTAAAAGACCTAATGTTGAATGGTTAAGACATATTATCTGAAATGATCAGACATTTGCCTTTAAATAGTCAAACAATATACTAGCTCTTAATGGTTCAGACCTCTTAATGGTTCAACACTTAATGGTTCACAACTCTGATTGGTTCAACACTTAATCATTCAAAATTTGCCAAACAACCTTAGAAGAAAACTATTGTGTATTAGAACAGTTGACTCTAATGCTTTCATCCTAAAAAATTCAGAGTTCACTTTCTCTGAGTGCAAACTTCATAATCAATGAATTCTTAAATTGAACCGTTATTTAATCATTTTCTTCTAGTTTAACAACCGTTGTGGATATCAACCCAGTCTTCAATGATTCCCTTCTTTGACATTTCGCGGAGATCAATTGTCGATTTGTTGATTATGTTCTTGTATAGGTATACTACTATAAGATTCTTGAAATATTTTTTTCTGGATCAGTTTCTCTCATATTAGTTGTTTGTTTCTTGGATAGGTTATTTTTTTAATTTTAGTTCCTTAGTGAACATAAGAATGATATTTGTATTGTTTTTAAATGCTTATTATTGTTGATATAGTAGAATGATTAATTTAGAATGCATCCAGGTAAGAGACTATGAGTAACAAAGTACAAAACAAAATACAAATGTGTGTATGTGATGTGTAGTTGTTAAAACAAAGAAGAAAATAGATAACACTACATACCCTAGTGTGAAAGAAATCAGGTTGAAAAACCCCGACATTGCTAGTTGATCGCATGGCGAGTATATCTAAAATCTGAGGTGTGTTGGTTCTACTATTTTGTTGACATGATCATCATTCCTAGAGATCTTGAAGAGCCACTCTAATTCCTGAATGATATCACCATTCACGTGATTCGTTTCTATTTGCATGGTAAAGAATGGTCTAAAAATCGACAACCTCTATATATAGTATCCGGTATGAGTAACAAGATGCACAATCACACAACCTTTAGAAAACTTAAGATGAAACAAAGTAATGATCAAAAGATAGGTTCACAACTTCACACATATTAGGCTAAGTCAAAAATTGTCTGTATATTATTTTTGTAATTTAAATGTTACTTAAAACTCTAACTAATATATAACAAATTTGGGTTTCAGATTGGACCAATGATCTATAACCCAAGGAGTTAAGACAAGATACCCTAAAACTTCAATAAAATAGAAAATATTATAGGTTCAAGTCTCACATCTGATTAAAAAATATTCTAGGTTGGGTCAGCGGTTTTCACTCACCTTTGGTGAGTTTTCTTCTGATTATGGTCCTGGGTTGCTTACATGGAAATGATTCGATGGGTCACTGGGCTATCAGTGATCCAATTAGTCGTAAAAAAAGTTTAATTACAACCCAAACACTAAAGTTCACATTAGGTTGAGACATAAAATTGTATGCATTATAACACAAATTATAATTAAATCTTTGAGTTAATTACATGATTGGTCTCTGTGGTATGCCATATTGTAGTATTCGTCTCAACTTATGAGAAATTACGCTATTAGTCCCAACCGTTTACTAAACTGTAACACGATTGGGATTTAACCCTAGCTTTTGTTAAGTTTTTCAATCAAATAAAGGTGAAAACGTCAAAATACCTTTAGTAGTTAAAAACTTAAAATGAATAAAAATATAATATAATAATGTGTGGGTCCCACTACTATAAAAGCCACACCATCACCCATCTTCTTCACATCATCACCGTAATCCGACTCCACCACCATCTATCTTCAGCGTTGGCGCCACCACCATAGCATAACTGGAAATGCGTATGCAATCGCTCACGATTTGTTTCCGTGAATCACTCGCTTTGTTCGTTCTTATGTACATAAATCGATCGATAAATGCATCATTGCATCTCTAATTGATCTGTTTTTATTTTTAGTTGTATATGTGTTTGATATTCCATTTGTATTAAGCAATTGTTATGTTATTTTTATCTCTTCGTGTTCAGTCAGTATTGATTTTGTGAAGATTGTTTATAATCATCGAAAATGTACTGATGTTAGATTAGGTTTTTTGGTCGATTCAAATGATATCATGTTTGTTTGATAAATAACCGATTCTATTAATTTTGATTCTTTTAATAGGAGGAAAACGTAATTATATCAACAAATTCATATGATTATTTTTTATTCTTCAAGTTAGACAGTTGTTTGGTTGATGTCACACCCTCAAAATCCATGTGCGGAGTTTTACCGCGAGGCGTGTGAACAAACCAAAATCATAGTCACTAGTTACTCAGAGCGACGCTATATGCCATATTCAAATAAAAATCAACCAAAGTTCAAATGTTTAAAACCATGCAGAAGTGTTTTGTAAATAAGATAAACCCAAAATATAAAAATGCATAATTTGACAAAACATGCGCCAACCTAATATTTAAAACTCATAAATGAAAAACCAACAAATATGTCTATGAAATAAAGTCTTAGAATGCATGTTGGACCCGTGTTGTGCTCCTAATGGCAAGCTGAGTTAACGACCTGAGAATAGCATACTAAAATGTCAACACAAAGATTGGTGAGTTTAAGAGTTTACGTTTAACATAAACAATAACCTTTGTATAACATAAGAAGTGTATTGAAATAGATAGCTAGTCTATATCCACAAGTAATAACCATAGTGATTTTGCGATCAAAGCTGACTGTGTTGCGTTTGTTGCCTCCCGTCATGGCTTACCAGGTCGTGACAAATGTTTGTGTTTAGAACAATATTGCACCCGTTTGACCTCGAGTTGCACAAGTGGGGCTCGTCAGGCCCAGTATTACTACCCAAGATTCCCCGCTAGTTACCATTATTAACGGATGGAAAGTGTGAGGACTTTCAAAGTATTAAGCACTATGTTAAAACATACACAACTTATAATAATAAAATAGTGTTTGAGTGCAAGTATGATATCTCTCTCAGAAGAAAGTGTATAAAATAGAGGGGCGTGAGCTCACCTGGTGTGCAAAGATACTGACAAAATAGAACTGATGATAGATGCAAAGACAACCCTTCAAAGGTTACCTAAAACACACAAGTACATAAGTACGTGTACACAGAAAACTTAACAACCCTAGGTTAACCTAATTGACCTATTTGACCCGTTGGTGACATATTATTGAAATATTGTTTAATCATGCATATCAACTTATTATCATGAATATCACATAAGTTATTCACGTGCATCACATCATCAACCCAAGTTCTACCAAAGTCATCATACTACAATAGATTATCATACAACTCATGTGAATCTCAAACAATCAACATGCTCAACAATGATCAATTTCAATCCCAAACATGATTCTCTAATCACTCACTATAATCCATCATTATGTATAATCATCAAGAACCTAAAATCCCTAAATGATCAATCAAGTATCCATACAACCCATTTAATACATTCCACCATAATTAACAAGCATTCTAACATGATCCTGATATGGAAAGTAACACCCAAAAGCAATCTAACATCCATTTCAATCATAAATTCATTAACGTTATACCTAATCAAGTTCGTATCATTCATTCTAGCATGATAATCATCACTAAATCATTAAAACTCCCAATTACCGTGCATAAAAGTTTCTACATTTAGTAATTTAAGATCAACACACCAATTTCATAAATTTTCTTACACAATCCAAGTAGACTAACATCAAAGCAATACAATTAACATAATACAATCATCAAATCATAAAATCATATATTCCATATGAATAAAGTTTCCCTCTTGGAAAAGTCATATCCAAAATCCATATTTTCATCAACTTCAATAACAAATTCATTAATAACATCCCTAATCTAGTTCATAACAGTCATAGCAATCCATCTAACATATGCCAATCATCAAAGCATAAATTTCATGAAAAAAAGTTTCTACTTTAGACAATGTATGAACTATATGGCCAAACCATAGATTTCTTGCATAATCATCATAACCAAACATTCATACAACATAACTAATAACATATCATCATCAAACAATCATCAATTTCAACTTTTCTTGATCAATTTCGAATAAGGGTTCATCAAGAATCAAAAATTATGAAAACAATCATAAACTAACCTTTAATCGCGTAGAAATCAAAGGAATACTTGAAACCAAGCCAAAATCGAATGGATTGAGGGTTTTTGATCAAAAAATCGTGAGGATGAGGTGAGGGAGGGCTTTGGCTGAATTTTAGGGGTTATGAGGGCTAGGGTTTGCTTAATTTAGGTAATATTAAGTTTTAGGATAATTACAAAGTAACCCTCATTCTTTACATCTTATAAAAACTAATCTTTTTAATACTTTTTAAAAGGTTTTAACAACAAAATACAAATATTATTAATAAATAACAATAATCATAAACATTTACAATAAGTCACACAACACATAAAATATTAATACACATAGTTACGTTATCGCGTAAAATTTACAAAATAAATATTTAAAATACTATAAATTCATAAATCACATAATCACAACTAATAATCAATATTATTAATTAGATTATTATTCTTTATAATAGATTAGTATTATTATGTCACCAACGTTCAACGACAACTAGTGTGTGCTCACGACACATGTATGCAAGACCTAACGGGACTAACGGAGTTTGGTAACGGAAAATTACCGGATGTCACATTATCCCCATGTTAAAAGAATTTTCGTCCCGAAAATTACGTTACATGGTTCTACTACATCCCTAGTTTACTGAATTGGCATAATGAAATCGAGTGAGTTGTCACATCATCCCCATGTTGAAATAAATTTTGCCTCGAAATTTAATGAGTACCTTCCCCGGTTGGTGTCGTTGTTTCGAACAGAAGAGGGTACTTAAGCTTCTATCTGATTCTCACGTTCCCATGTGAATTCCGGTCCACGTCTTGAGTTCTAAGGAACTTTGACTCTATGTATCTTACTTTGCTTAAGAGTCTTGACCTCATGATCCATTACTTCAACGAGTTCTTCTACAAATCGTAATTGGTCATCTATTTGTACTTCCTCAAGTGGTACAATCAGTGGCTTATCAGATAGGCACTTCTTCAGATTCAAGACGTGAAATACATTGTGTACGCCACTCAATGAATCAAGTAAGTCCAATCAATACACCACTAGACCTATTCTGTCCAGAATCTCAAATGGTCCAACGTATCTTGGATTAAGCTTGCCTCTTTTTCCAAACCGAATCACACCTTTCCGTGGTGAAACTTTCAGCAAAACCTTGTCACCGATTTGAAATTCCAAAGGTTTCCGTCGTTTGTCTGTATAAATCTTATGTCTGTCTCGCACTGCAGCCATGCGGTTTAGTATCTATTCTATCTTCTCAGTGGTCTCATGCACCAACTCAGGACTAGTTAATTGACTATCACCAACTTCCGCCCAACAAACTAGTGATACATATTCACCCGTATAATGCCTCAATGGTATCGCTTTGATGCTAGTATGATAACTATTGTTGTAAGAAAACCCAACCAACGGTAAATGAGCTTCCCAATTATTCCCAAAATCAATCACACAAGCACGTAACATGTCTTCCAAAGTTTGAATAGTACGTTCACTTTGCCCATCGGTCTGCGGATGATAGGCAGTGCTCAATTCTAGACGTGTACCCAAAGATTTCTGTAACGATTGCTAGAAATAAAAGAAGTAAAATGAGTATCACGATCAGAAATAATCAAGATCGCCACAACATGCCTCGACACCACCTTTTTTATGTAAACTCGGGTTAACTTGTCCATTTTGTTAGTCTCCTTGATTGCTAAGAAGTGAGCAAACTTAGTGAGTCGATCCACGATCACCCATATCGTGACACAACCACTAGGAGTCTTGGGCAACTTAGTATTGAAGTCCATAGAGATTTCTTCCCACTTCCACAAGGGGATTTCCAGGTTGTTACAGTAACTCAGATGATTTTTGATATTCCACTTTAACCTTAGAACATGTTAAGCATTTGCTCACGTATGTGGCTATATCTACCTTTATGTTAGGCCACCAGTAGTGCGTCTTCAAGTCATGATACATTTTGTCAGAGCCAGGATGTATGGAATACTTAGATTTGTGTGCTTCACTCATAACCAAGTCTCTTAGATTCCCATGAAAAGGTACCCAAATTCTATCCATGAAATACTAAATTCCATCAGCTTTGCCTTCTAACTATTTATCCATCCCGTGTAATGATTCAGATCTAACGTTCTCACCTTTCAAGGCTTTCGTCTGGGATTCCTTTATTTGTTCGCGCTAGTGAGCACTAATCGTTAGTTGTAGGGCACACACTCATTGGGGTTTAGCGGTTTCCTTTCTTTCAAGGCATCGGCAATACATTGCCTTTTTCGGGTGGTATTTAATAGCACAGTCATAGTCGTTTAATGATTTCACCTAGTGTTATTGCCTTATGTAAGCTCTTTCTGCTTAAAGATATGTTGAAGACTCTTGTGATCGGTGTAAATAGTGCACTTGGTACCATACAAGTAATGTCTCCAGATCTTCAAGGCAAAGACCATTGTTCCTAACTCCAGGTCATGAGTAGTGTAGTTCTTTTCATGTACCTTCAGTTGTCGTAAGGCATAAGCTATTACTTTATCACATTGCATCAGGACACAACCAAGTCCTTGGATAGAAACATCATAATAAACCACAAAATCATCACTTCCTTCGGGTAATGCTAATATCGGTGTGCTACAGAGTTTCTGCTTCAGCAACTAAAAAATAGCTTCTTGACTCTCACCCTATTATAAGTTGTTCCTTTATGGGTCAAAGCTGTGAGAGGTTGAGCGATCTTTGAGAATCCTTTAATGAAATGCCGATGGTATCCTGCCAGCCCAAGAAATTGCCTTATCTCACTAGACGTCTTGGGTACCGACCAGTTCTTTATAGCCTTAATTTTTGTTGGATCCACATGTATTCCTTTCTCTTTAACAATGTGACCTAAGAATTGCACCTCACAAATCTAGAAATCACACTTAAAAAATTTGGCGTACAACTGTTCCTTTCTAAGTAGCTCCAAGATTAAACGTAGGTGTTCCTCATGTTCCTCCTTGGTCCTAGAATAGATCAATATGTCATCAATAAACACGATAACAAATTGATCAAGGTGGTGTTTGCACACACGGTTCATGAGATCCATGAACACTACTGGTGCATTTGTTAACCCAAAAGGCATGACCAAGAACTCATAATGACCATAACGAGTACGGAATGCAGTCTTAGAGATGTCTTCTTCTCGAACTCTCAGTTGATGATGATAAGATCTCAAATCAATCTTTGAATAATAGCTTGATCCCTGAAGCTGATCAAACAAGTCGTCTATTTGAGTTAAAGGTATCGGTTCTTGACTGTGACTTTATTCAATTCCTTGTAGTCTTTTTCTTAACAAAAAGAGTAGGCGCCCCCATGGTGATGAGCTCGGTTGAATAAGCCCTTATCCAATAGCTCCTGGAGTTGTGTAGATAATTCCTGCAATTCGTTCGGTGCTAACTGGTAAGGTGCTTGCACAATCAGAGCAGCTCCGTGACTCAAATTGATCTAAAACTCAACTTGACGATAAGGTGGTAGTCCAGGCAGATCTCTGGAAACACCTATGGAAAGTCACGAACACCAAAATGTCCTCTATCTTCTCTTCCTCTTGTTGGTGGTTAGAGACGAGAGCTAATATGGCCAAGTGACCCTTGTGTAGCCACTTTTAAGCCTTCATGAATGATATGATGCCTATCACAGCACCACTCTTCTCGCCCTTAACCAAAAGAGTTTCCCTTCTACCACAGGAATACGAATGACCTTCTCATGACAAATCACCTATGCATGCTTCTTGGATAGCCAATCTATGCCTACGACCACATTGAAGCTTCCAAGAGTAATGGGCATAAGATCAATGTCAACCGTATGACCAGCGAGTTCTATCTTGCAATTCTTAAGGATGTGCGTAATGGAGATTTGCTTACCATAAGCCAATTCTACATCATACTTAGACTAATACAAAAGGCATATCAATAAGAGGCTACAAAAATTAGTAGAGATAAAACTCCTATTGGCTTCAGTGTTAAACAGTACAAAAGCAAAACGACCATTAATAGGAAATTTCCAGTAACAGTAGTAGGATCGTTTAGAGCTCATCTGAACCCATGACAAAGGCTATCCCTTTGGCTCCACCATTGTTATCACCATTGCCACCGTTGTTATTATTGCCGCCATTACCGTTGCCATTCCTATTTCTTCTCAGTTGAGGAAAGTTTTTCTTGTAATGCCCTTCCTTTCCACACTCAAAGCAACCCTTTAGTGTTTCATGGGGCTGTTGAGGTTATTGAGGCTTCTTCATCAGTTCTCCATGGAAATCCTTTGCCACATGTCCAATCTTCCCACAACACTGGCATCTAAAACTATCACACCTGCCAGTGTGGTGGTAGTTGCATCGGTTGCACTTTGGATTTTTCCCCACATATCCACTTGATCCTTGAAATGATGAAGATGATTGGTTAAAGTTGTGATTGTTATCAAACCGCCTTTGCTCCTGCTGTTGTTGAGGTTGGTTTTGCTGAGGTTGGTTACCAAATGACAATCCTTTGCTAACATTTTTTCCCTCTTATGTTTGTTGTCAGGCACACTTGCCACAGCGCCCCGCTGGGTAACTCCCCCTGCTCCACATGCGCTTGTGAGCAAGTCGGATAACTTGTTGAATAGTAGGAAGATTTGCAGTAGTCACCATACTCTGAATCTCCTGAACTAAACCACATATATGAACGATACCCTCATGAAGCTGATCATGATCATGTTCAAATTAGCTATAAACTCAGCATCCTATCCACGCAAAGTCTGGGTCTCTCATGTCTGACCATCCTTGCGTCCTTGCATATGGACCCACGAGTCTTCCATATCCTCGTTCCAATTGCTATCGTGCTTATGTCGCTAATCCCACCTTTTAAGTTTCTCCTCAACCGCTCATTGCAATCGATCATGTGAGTCCACTAAAGCAACATTAACCTATGAGGTGTGCAGGGTAGGGGTATAATATGGCATCGCTAGTTAGGGTAGGGATTGTACATTAAACATTTTCCTTTTCCAGCATCCTAATCAATGTAATGCAATACCAGTCCCAATTGTTAGGATTAGCCATGTCCCATTCAGTTGTTGGTTCATCCAGAAAGTACACATCAGATATAAATACAGAAGGTCTAGAACCATAACGCATAGACTACAAATGAACAATAAGAACCTCGGGTTCCTTTCCCGGTGCGTTTCGAACAGGGGATGAAGACGATGAAGATGCCATACCGCAGTGTATGTGATGTGTATGCCAATGAGTATACAGTTAAGGGGATAAGCACGAGTAACTAACTAACTTGTGTGTGGTTATAGACTAGTGTGTATGCAACCTCGTTCCCTATAACCAATGGCTCTTATACCAATCTGTCACACCCTCAAAATCCACGTGCGGAGTTTTACCGCGAGGCGTGTGTACAAACCAGGATCACAGTCACTAGCTACTCCAACGATGCTATATGCCACATTCAAAATAAAAATCAACCAAGGTTCAAAACGTTTAAAACCATGCGGAAGCATTTTGTAAATAAGACAAACCCAAAGTATAAAAATGCATAATTTGGCAAAACACGCGCCAACCAAATATTTAAAACTCATAAATGAAAAACCAACAAATATGTCTATGAAATAAAGTCTTAGAATGCATGCTAGACTCATGTTGTGCTCCTAATGGCAAGTTGAGTTAACGACCTGAGAATAGCATACTAAAATATCAACACAAAGGTTGGTGAGTTCAAAAGTTTGTGTTTAACATAAACAATAACATTTGTATAACATAAGAAGTGTATTGAAATAGATATCTAATCTATATTCACAAGTAATAACCATAGTGATTTCGCGATCGAAGCTGACTGTGTTGTGTTTGTTGCCTCCCTCATGACTTACCAGGTTGTGACAAATGTTTGTGTTTAGAATAATATTGCACCCATTTGACCTCGAGTCACACAAGTGGGGCTCATTAGGCCCAGTAGTACTACCCAAGATTCCCTGCTAGTTACCATTATTAACAATCTGAAAGTGTGAGGACTTTCAAGATATTAAGCATTATGTTAAAACATACATAACTTATAATAATAAAATAGTGTTTGAATGCAAGTATGATACCTACCCTAGAAGAGAGTTCATAAAATAGTAGGGCATGAACTCACCTGGTGTGCAAAGATAAATACAAAATAGAACTGATGATAGGTGCAAAGACAACCCTTCAAAGGTTATCTAGAACACACAAGTACATAAGTACATGTACACAGAAAACTTAACAACTTTAGATTAACTTAGTTGACACGTTTGACCTGTTGGTGACATATTATTGAAATATTATTTAATCATACATATCAACTTATTATACATGAATATCACATAAGTTATTCACGTGTATCACATCATCAACCCAAGTTCTACCAAAGTCATCATACTACAATAGATTATCGTACAACTCATGTGAATCTCAAAACAATCAACATGCTCAACAATGATCAATTTTAATCCCAAACATGATTCTTTAATCACTCACCATAATCCATCATTATGTATAATCGTCAAGAACCTAGATTCCCTAAATGATCAATCAAGTATCCATACAACCCATTTAATTTATTTCACCATATTAGACATCATTAACAAGCATTCTAACATGATCCTGATATCATGAACATGCCTAATTCACCATATCCTATGTTCTTCAAAAATAAAGTTTTCCTTTGGGGAAAGTAACACCCAAAAGCAATCTAACATCCATTTAATTCATTAATTCATCAACTTTATACCTAATCAAGTTCGTAGCATTCATTCTAACATGATAATCATCACTAAATCATCAAAATTCCCAAACACCCAAAAAGTTTCTACTTTTATAATTTAAGATCAACACACCAATTTCATAAATTTTCTTGCACAATCCAAGTAGACTAACATCAAATCAGTACAATTAACATCATACAATCATCAAATCATGATCAAATCACAAAATCATATATTTCATATGAATAAAGTTTCCCTTTTGGGAAAGTCATATCCAAAACCATATTTTCATCGACTTCAATCACAAATCATTAATAATATCCCTAATCTAGTTCATAGCAATCATAACAATCCATCTAACATATGCCAATCATCAAAATATAAATTTTATGAAAAAAAGTTTCTACTTTAGGCAATGTATGAACTATATGGTCAAACCATAGATTTCTTGCATAATCATTATAACCAAACATTCATACATCATAACTACCAATATATCATCATCAAACAATCATTAATTTCAACTTTTATTGATCAATTTCGAATAAGGGTTCATCAAGAATCAAAAATCATGAAAAACAATCATAAACTAACCTTTAATTGCGTAGAAATCAAGAATGGCACTTGCTAAAATGTTGAAATACTTGAAACCAAGCCAAAATTGAATGGATTGAGGGTTTTTTATCAAAAAATAGTGAGGATGAGACAAGAGAGGGATTTGGCCGAATTTTGGGGGTTATGGGGACTAGGGTTTGCTTAATTTTGGTAATATTAAGTATTAGGATAATTACAAAGTAACCCTCATTGTTTACATTTTATAAAAACTAATCTTTTAATACTTTTTTAAAGATTTTAACTACAAAATAAAAATATCATTAATCAATAATAATAATCATAAAATTTAAAATAAGTCACACAACACATAAAATATATAATACACATAGTCACATTATCGCGTAAAATTTACAAAATAATATTTAAAATTCTATAAATTCATGAATCACATAATCACAACTAATAATCAATATTATTAATTAGATTATTATGGTTTATAATAGATTAGTATTATTATGTCACCAACGTTCAACGACAACTAGTATGTGCTCACGACACATGTATGCAAGACCTAATGGGACTAATAGAGTTTAGTAATGGAAAATTACCGGATGTCATAGTTGATTAGTTTCATAAGGGAAGATACAGATTATCTGACATTTACTGATTTTAGAATGCATTTAATTCAGTAATTTGTTGGAATTATTTTTCTTTCATTTTGCTTAAGATTTCATGGTATCCCTCTTCTTTTCTAAGAGTGTTAGTAAGATTTAGTAAAATGATTTATGTTTGTTGATTAGATTATTCGACTATATTTGTTGTAAAATTGAACCACTAAGGATGTTAAGAAGATTGTGTCAACACTAAATGCTAGTCAAGTGCCATCCACAAATATTGTAGGTAAGTCATTCGAGCCCACAAATTGTCAAACAATCAAGTTAATTATTTGGCATCATGAACATTGTCAATCAATACACTTTTGGTAAGGTATTTAGGTACTCATATTTTTTATCTTGATAATTTATTCATATTTGTAATGGTGAGCCCCCAATTTGTGTTCATCACATGTGTTAAGAGTAACCTAAAGCCCTACTTTCAAGTTGCAGCTCAAAATTGTTGGGTTAAGAAAGGAGGTGCATTCATCGGTGAAATTATGTTCAAATGGCGGTTTTCGTGGTGGTGGTGTGGTGGTATAACGGTCGTTCCTGTGGTGGTTTCGGATATGATGGTATGGCAGTGGTTCTAGGATATAGGGTGATGGTATAGTGATGGTTATTGATGGTGATGGGATGGTGATACTTGATGATTATGGCGGTGGTAGTGCTATGGTGGTGGTGCCGGTGCAAGAGATAGAAGGTGGTGAACGCGGATTAATTATAGTAATGATGTGAAGAAGATGATGACGTGAAGAAGATGGTGGTGGTGTGGCTTTTAATGATAGCGGGACCTACACATTATTATATCATAATTTTATCCATTTTAAGTTTTAGAGTAAACTTCACTTTTGCTCTTTGTAGTATGGTTGAAATAACGGTTTTTCCTCAAACGTTTCAAAATTTCGATTATACTCCTTGAGATATGTATTTTGTCTCAATTTGCTCCAACCGACTAACACCGTCATATAATTCTGTTAGAACGGATGAACATTTTAGTCTTTTCATATTTAAGGATTATTTGTGTAACTCAAATTAATAAAGGGAATGTATACATTATCATCTTCTCTTTCATCATCCTCCTTCATTCCACCACAACACCACCGCCCCCAATACCACAACCACCACACTACCACCACAACCACCACACTGCCACCACAACACCACCATAACCATTACATTTTCTTAGCCATAGATCAGACCCCCACACTAGAAACAAGATATATTTACCCACCACAAGTCCGCCACCGCCTAGTACACCCCCACAACCACCTCTCGAAGTCTATCAAAATCAAACCGGATTTAAGAACCCCATCTTTTGATCTACTCCATCTACCCCCAAAACCAGATCTAAACATCCATTCACCACCATCAACAATTTATGGATCTATTTTCGTGGTTTGATTTTCTTGATCATCACCAGGCTTGTTAGATCGAGACCATAAACATGCATGTGTGGTTAGTTCACGGGATTAGGTTCGTTGTTTAGTGTTCGAATAGGTGTGATTTTGGTGCGTGATGGAGGTTGATTTTTTTGGTGTAATAGAGGGAGGAGATTGGGGTGATATAAATTCTGATGGGTGTGGCAGTGGTGCGATGGCGGAAGTGGTGGTGCGACAAAAATTGGGGTCATGAAGGTGGTGGTGATGGTCGCTGGTGACGACGACGACTGCAAGGATAGTGGTGAGCAGTGGTTAAAGGTGAAGATGAGTTATGTATATTGTATGGATGATGAATATGAGAGGATGATGGTGAAGGTGGTGGTTGGAACTTGTAAGTGCAGGTGGGGGTGGTGGTAAGGGGAGGAGGAGGTGAGGGATGAAAAAGGTGATCTACTAATTTAAAATGTTTACACAAGTAGTCCTTTTCTTTATTTCTGAACTGCATTATTAATCTTTATAACTAAAAAGACTAAAACGCCCTTCCATTCTAACAGAATTATTCAACAGTGTTAGTGGGTTGGAGATAATTGAGACAAAATACATATCTCAAGGAATAAACTCGCAATTTTGAAACGTTTGAAGGAAAATCGTTATTTCAACCAAACCATAGAAAGCAAAAGTGAAGTTTACTCTAAGTTTTAAAATACTAAAGGGCAATTTGGTATTTTACTGAAAACCTTAACAAAAGTTAGTGTTAAGGATCAATCGTGCTACGGTTTAATAAAAATTGGTACTAATAATGTAATTTCTCAAAAGTTGGGAATACTACTACAATATGTGCATACCACAAGGACCGATAGCGCAATTAACTCTAAATCTTTAATTAATCTTATAGTGATTTAATTTATTTAAAAGTGTAACTAATATTATTTACTAAATTACTAATTCCTACCCAAACTATAGAGTAGTAGAAAAATAATTACGTAAAAGTTGAAGATTCTTGAGAAACCTGTTACAAAAAACAATGTAGAACCCTAGGGTGTTTTCGATGGTATCTTCGGTCAAGTTGTAAAAGTTTATTCTGGTTTGATTATCGGGTTTTCTTACATTATAAATGTTGCGAACTAGTACAAATATCCCACGTGATGCAACGGTGATACGGAATTCAATTTTAAATCAAATAATCATGATCTCTTTTATAAGTTTACTTGGGTATTAAGTGTTACAGGATAGTATGTAAAAGCAAAAATAAAAGACCAACAAATATTAACATGAAAATTAATTTAAAACAAATTATCATGATTTATTCTTTATTAATTAAAAGACAACTTAACCTACTCTAATATTATTATAATTATTATAACCGAACCGCATATCAAACCAATTTCACCTTACTACTGGATGATATCGATCATAATCGATGATGTAATAAATATATAAAAAATGTAAATATATAAATATTAAATAAACAAAACAGTAAAAACTAATCATTAAATAAGATAAGAATAAGTATTGAAAGTTAAAATGTTAACTTTCACAAAATAAAACATAAATAAACAAACTTCAAAAAAGTAAATTTTGAATAGGATGAGTTTTGCAGAGAAAAAAATCATGATATGAAAAACTGAAAAAGCAAGTTAAAAAGGAGGGAAAAAAACCCCAAAAGGTCTACCTGTGTTCTGTTCATTTTTAACCATTTTTAACCTCAACATTCAACATTCTAAAATCTTATCAACTTTCAAGTTAAATAAAAATATGTTCTTTTTTTAATATCTACTTAAACTTGATCTTTTTCCTTTCTTATTTACCTTTTTGTATTTCACCTACTCTTATTTTATTTTTCTATTGCTACCCTTAAATAGAAAGAAAAAAAGAAACTTAGAGAGATGGAACTATAAACTTTAGAGTTGTTGACTAACCTAGATCGTATGACGATGAGACCATGGTGGATGATGGTTGTTTAAGGGTGTAGCGGTTGCAGGGGTATCTTTTGGTGACACAGATAGCGATAAAGGTTGTTAGCAACTCAGGAAGTGGTGATGACTAGTCGTAGTGTAACATTTAAAAATATATAAATAATAATAATAATAATAATAATAATAATAATAATATTATTATTATTATTATTAATAATAAAATCGAAAATTAAATACTATCAACGTGGATGCTAATCTAGAGTTATTTTAAATTAATATAAAAAATCGTTTGAAAGTAATATTATTAGAATAAGAATTTAAAAGTAACTGAGAATTTAATTGTTTTAGCCACTCAAAGGTTCAAATCAAACTGTCAAAGTCTGTAACGCGACCTTAATCAATTTCTGCATTAAAAATGTATATAAACTGTCTTGGTCTTAACGTCTTGCTAGTGGTCATTCTTCTAATGGAATCGCAGTTAAATAAATATATGCTCGATAATTAAATCCAACGATACTCGATCTCCTTTAATTAGAAAATCAAGAGCTACCTTGGTGTGAGTAGCAGATCGATCAAGAGACCCTCTCATCGGTCTTTGTAGTGTTTGTTGGTTCATGATAAGTTTCCGACCATACCTCCCACACCCTCAACTCGCCACCACATCTAGACCTTCTATTGTTCATGACTATTTATCATCATTAAACTTACTTGTGTGAAATATGCTAAATTCCATCGCACCACACCATCATGGTTAAGTTAGTTGCGGCCACCATAAGGTCGTCGATAGCCGCCTCAAGCCGTAAATTCTGTTGTGGTCACGTCGAAACAACGTTTCATCCGTCTGCGATCGCAAGCTATTTACGTGCAAAGGTAACGCTATAAAACATTAAAACATCGTTTTCTTATGATTCGAAAGAACTTTATTTATTTTTGAGTTTTAATATTAGTTTTGACGAACAAATGTAAATACATGAGAAAGATAACCATCAAAGTTCTATTTTTGTTAGTTCTTTGAAACTAAATAGTGTACTTGCGCTTTGTTGCGGGGCTTCACTATTGCATTTGCTGCGGGGCTTCACTATTTTTGTCAAAAAAGTCACCTTTTTTAGTAAAACAGTTTTGCGACGTCTCCAGGTCTAAAAGTTTAAGTTTTCGGCATACGGCAGATTAGGGTTCTTGAAAACTTGTGTATTTGTGTCAAAGTATCAAAAACCTTCGAATTGTCAAAAAACAACAGCCTTCAGTCGCACGATTGGCTCAATCGCATGACTGAACTCAATCGCACACTCCATACGCACGATTGAACTCAGTCGCCCATACATTCATACGACTGAACCACCCCATTCGCATTGTCCATCCGCATTTGTCCAATCGCACGGTTGTTCATCCGCATTTGTCCAATCGCACGGTTGTTCATCCGCATTTGTCCAATCACACGATTGACCTATTCGCATTTGTCCAATCACACGATTGACCTATTCGCATTTGTTCAATTGCACGATTGGCCCATTCGCACTTCTCCATTCGCATGAGTGAATAAGTTTTAGGTTGAAGTTAAAAGTTTATAGAAATGGAAGATCAGTACTCTGCGTTTACTGCTGGAAGGGACTCTCAAATCCAGAATCTTTTACTTCTGGAAAATGAAATTAGGAATCACAATAAGCCCCCTAAACTTATAACGTTAGATGATTACCCATAATAGAAGCAGCGATTAAAAATCTATAATAATGGAGTTGATCCAAACCTTTGGGAATCTATTAAGACAGGTTATAGTATGCCGGTTGGTGTTGATGGTGTTAAATTAACCTTGGGTGGGATGACTGGCAGCCAGAAAGCAAAGTATAATGCAGAAAAAAGTTAACATCAAAGAAACTTGATACCAATAACATGAAACCTTAAACCTTAAGTACCTAAACACTTGAACATCAACATAAGTACCACTTAAAGATACAAAACTTGGTTTAAACAACCCGATTAGACAACTTAAGCCATGGTTAATATGGTGTTAATGACCCGGTGACTCAATGGATCATTTGGTCAACACCTAGCTTCATTAAGAACAACCAAGCACTCCCATAACTCGCCACCTACACCTAAGAATTGGCTAAGCAAGTCTAGTAACACCACCTCACTAACCTATAACCTAGAACTAATCATTACCAAACTCCACTTATATGAAACCACTCGGCCGATGGCTTGGAAACACAAACCACACCACTACAACCACTTCGACCACTATCACCTTCACACCATCCCACCACCTTGAACCCGGTCATTATACCACCACCACTACACTCTCTCTCAAAACTCTCGGTCACCACCATAACACCACCACAACCGAACACCATCATCTTCCAAATCGATTATTGCAAGGAGATCGAGACTTTAGAACTCAAGACAATCATCCACATCGGTTCATCAAAGAAAGAAGCTACCATCAGCTACCCTTGCCCTCTCTCATTATCAAAATCAAGGTTTCAACTCTTAAACTAACTAAAACTATAAGTTATATGTGTTTATCCAACACATATAATCAACCATTGTGATTAAAACATGAGAAATTTTCATAAGATATTTCATCTTATTTAGAAATCAATAAGAAGGGTTTAAAAATCCGAAAAATATGATAAATTATGAAATTAAACAAAAAGATTATAAATAAAGGTTGAAATTATGCATAAACTTGGTAAATTTATTACACTACTTAAATGACTATGATTGTGGGAATAAAGTAGATATATTAGAAATATTAAGGATTAAGGTTCTGCAAATTTTGGTACAATTATAATCAGTAAAATAATTTATATAAATTATTTAAGTGCTTGGAAAAGAATTCTATACTGGAAGAAACGAACCTGGAAAAAAGCTAGAAAAATTAAATGTTTATCCTTATGATTTAAAAGACTTGTAGAAAAAATTTTGTAGCTTAATTCAAAGTTATGCGTAAGTTATGAATTTTAGAATTTATGCTATTTAAAAATCACGAAAATACTTAAACAATAAGAGAAATCATGAAAATTTTTCACAAAACATGATAATTAGAATAGAGCAATTTTTATGAAAATTTGAATTTTAGGACATATTGTATTATTTTTACCGAATATTGTTGGAATGATAAAAATCATAATAAAAGGTTCTGCTATGATTGAGAACTTAAAAAAAGTTTGAAGAAATATAAATTTTGTTATATATATCATGACAAAATTTGATAAATTTTACAGGCCGAAGTTATTTCTGCTAATTTATACAATTAATATAAAAATTCCAGAAAATAAATTGTAATTAATTGGTATATGAATTTTGATATGTTATATATGATTTTTAGACCCACCTGCTGTAAAAAATTTCGTGATATGTATTTGAATATAATTTCTGTAATAAACTTTATAATCTGAGGTACTAAAAAGTTTGAAAAAAAGATATTTTCTAAACTATAAATGTTTTGTTTATAAGTTACCCATTGGAGTAAAAGGTGAGACCTCATTTTATTCTTAGAAGCTTTTTGGGAGATAAAGCATACTGTTTTTATAATTGATGCAATTATGTAAGATTTTGAGATGTACTGTCATTTATGTTACAACCATAAATTCGGATGTGGAACCGTTGGATAATATAGGTAGCGCTACTTGGAAAATAGTTCCTGCACCAACAGGATGAATGTTGTGATGCTATATTATCTGATTTATGAATTATGTTATGACAGTTATAAATCATCTGATTATTAAGTAAGGTTTGGTTGTATCTAATGTATCAAAAATATTTGGTTTAAAATTAAACCTATGATCTTACCAACTTTATGTTGGCCATTTTAAGTATGCTTTTTCAGGAAATCATCATGTCTAACAGTATAATGTTCTCTTTTGATGTGTATAATGGTTGGGGAGAAATAATAGGGAATGCTTGTGTGAATTTGACAGTTAACCTCTATGACCTCAGTGTATCGATGATGCTCATTTCCATCGTCTTTGAAGATGTAGCTGTTAGATTTTATGTTTGTAATAGGATTATTTTATGTCGAATTTTGACTACTCATGTTATAATGTAATCTGAACTTAAATTATTCATATGATAAAAGTTATATTATGGTATGCTCTTGTATGTTAAATTATTTATTCTTTTTAATCAATAGTTTCTGAATAAGCAAATCACACCCAACGCATTTTACGCTTCCGCCGGAATGTGACATCATCCTTATAATGACAATAAAACTAACTATTCTTTCTCTTTTCTTTCTAATTAAATAATATTTTTATGCTTATTGTATTTTCTTTCTTATTCACTCATAATCACTTTGAAAATATTAAAAAATTTATGGGATTATATCGTGTTTCCCTAAATATGAGAAAACAAAGTACAATCCCCATAAGTTTTATATCTTTTTCACTCACAATCACTTAGAACTATCCTATATAATATATGACATCCACTCATATAAAAATAAGAAACATACTATGAATGCTCTTACATGCACAAAAGTGGCCCTTCATAGTACGAATCAAATATTTAATTTTCACATCCCACAAAACGCGGTCAACATGGATCAATTCCACACCCATGACCCTTTTGATATATGTTTGGTGACCCATTCCACACCAACCTGTGAACAAAACCCGATGAACCCAACAATTCATTAATGTACAAAAGAACGTATGTCCTAGGTTTGTAAAACATGTGTGTTTAATATGCTCACGTAACAAAGTATAGATTAAAGTATTATTCTGTTTAATATTTAAATATCTTTGTAAATCCTATGCATTTTGTGAAAACTTATTTAAACACAACAGAAATATTATTTTGACTAATTTGATTTTAGAAACTTCAAATTTTAAATCGTTTTCATAAGCTAATAGGTCTAACATGCAAAGCGATCAGGCTATTATTAGGGTTATTGGCGGTCAATTGCTTTAATAGATCGGTTTATCAGTTAAAGTATGGATTTTGTTTCCTTTACCTCATAGGATAAGTGTTTTATTTTCTAAATTAACTTTGTGTATGGATCATATGTTGTTTTACTCGTAGTATTAAAACATATATTGTCTATTGTTTTTTTAGCAAGAATTTCGATCCTTCTACTAGCTAGTGGCATAGATTCTTTATTTCTTTATATGCTAGTTGGCATTCGACATTTGTTACGTAGTCCATTTTAAATTATGATTTTGACTTCGACACCCATGTGATATATTTATTAATAATTATATCTATCAGTGGCGGATCTAGAAGAAAAATTCAGGGGTAACGTAAATTTTTTTTACCGTACATTTATATAAATAAAAGAAAAAAATAAGATAATAAAGGGTTTCAAATGAAGATCATTCAAAACAAATCCGAAGGAATTTAACTCGAATGAATTGAACTTGAAGGACTTGTTGACTTGATATCAGAATTAGCTGGTTGCATATCATTATCAATGACGACAGGGAGAAAGTTTGTTGGGTGATCGGCGACAGGGTGAGGCGGTGAGGGTTATGGGCATAACTGGTTATTTTTTTTAATTTGTTTAGTTTGGGTAATGGGTATTTGAACTTGTAAACTTGTTAGGTTTTTAAGTTATTTAAATTTTGGGCTTATTATAATTTTGGTTATGTTGTTTGGTATTTTGAGTTTGTTAGTTATTAACTTATTAATATTTTTATAAAATGTTATTTGGTATTTTGTGTTTGTTAGTTGTTTAGTTATTTAAATTTTGGTCTTAGTATAACTTTGGTCATGTTATTTGTTTACTTATTAAGTTATTTATGGTTTTTGGTATTTTGGGTTTGTTAGTCATTTAGTAAGTTATTAACCAAATAACACAAATCTCTAATTTCAATACAAATCTCTAATTGCCAATAAAACCTAAAAATTAAATCAAATAACCATTAATCAATCTCTTACTCTTCAAATCTTACAAATAATACTGAAATCTTGCAAAAAAAACTTAAAAAGTAAAAAGAATACCTTCAAGTAACAGACTAACAACATGTAGAAAGAATACCTTCAAACTTTAAAGATTCAAGGTTTCAAAGACGTAAATTGGCAGCAACCCTAATTTTAAATCCATAATCTTTAGTTCATATAATACAATTCAAATTCTGAAATCCATAATCTTTAATTCATATAACACAATTCAATCCCTAATTTCATTACAAATTCCAAATTGTCAATAATACCTAAAAATACAATCAAATAAAAAATAATCAATCTTCTACTCTAAAAATCTTGCAAATAACACTTAGACTTAGAGTGTAAATACCTTCAAATTTCAAAGATTCACGGCTTCAAATGGGTAATTTGGGCTTTTAAATTAATTGAGTTTTTAATAAATTGGGCTTTCAATGTTAATTGGATTTATAATGTATTTATAAAAGATGATATTTTTTTATAAAATATTAGACTACTTTTGATAAAATTTAAAATTTTCTATGAAGTATTGAGTTTAATTTTTGTTAGGGGTAACATAAAATTTCTCAGGGGTAACGTAATATTTTTTCCAGGGGTAACGTAATATTTTTTCCAGGGGTAATGTAAAACCTTAAAACAATTTTTTTACATAAAAAACGTAAGTTTTTACACTACGCGTAAAAAGTTGAGGGGTAGCGGAGGCTACCCCTCAACCCTACGTAGGTCCGCCATTGATATCTATTATTGTATGTTTTGTAAATGTGAATACTAAAATTATTGTTTAGATATTTGATTGTGACATATCGTATCTGTAATTTGTTTTGACTTCGATACCTGAGCAAGTCTCCATTATGTTGGCGTAACACTTTCCATGACGGTGTGACTGGTTCATGTCGTCTCCATAATTACTTCTGGGGAGGCGTGTGAATTGATCATGTACATCTGTTTTGTTTTTGGTAAGTGATACCGTGTGCCCACATACAACTCATATTTTGCATTTAACAAAACATAAGAAACTATAATTACCAAAAGAGATCGAACGCATAAAACTTTTCGTGTGAGCTAGTTTTTTGTTTTGTAATCATTTTGACTAAAAAAATCAGCCTCTATGAAAAGTTTTACACGTTTAATCTCGTTTAGTAATTGAAGTTATGATTTGAATCCATGATAGTTATTTGTTGTTTTGTCTTGTTAATGTAATTTTTAGTAGTCATATTACTTTTTCCCATCTTGTTAAATAGTAGATTTATTTGGTTTAGAGTTTAATTTTGATTACGATGATTGGTATTTTTATGATTATTACTCGAGGACTGCTAATCTCATATTGTTAAATAGTAGATTTACAGATTTTTTACGACGTATATTTTATAAAGTTTGAAATTAGTCACTTTAGGTAATTATCATTATATTTTTTACGGTGTATATTTTATAAAGTTAGAAATTAGTCACTTTAGGTTATTATCATTATATTTTATTTTATATAATAGGTGGATTCAAATCGCAGTGGTGACTATCAAACAGTGGTGACTATCATTATAATGTGGCCACTTGGATTATATAGGTTTTAGGGGTATCTGCCTTAATTGTTAGAATCCAACTTCTTTTATGGTTTTAAAGTTCTCAGTTGGTCTATGTATCTGTGTATTGTATGTTGTATATTATGATTGCTACGGTTATTGTTTCCTTATTGAGTCGGGGGTCTCTTCGGAAGCAGTCTCTCTACCTCTCAAGATAGAGGAAAGACTCGTCACCAACTACCCCTCCCAGACCCTGATCTTGAGTGAGATTTACTGGGTATGTTTATTTGTTTGTTTCTTAGTTGGTTTATGTATGTTTTTCTTTGATCATATCTGTTGTTCGTAGGCATATTATGCCGGTGGCTAATGCAGAGTTGGTATACATATGTTCATGTTTAACACTTGATGTTTCTTTTGAATTACTTTTACACGGTAACTTTTGATTGAATTGGTTCTTTAACACTTCGTTTCGATTAGGTTCTTTAAATCTTTAATACGCTATTCATATTCGGGAGTGGTTAGGAGGACGTTTATGTTGGTTGGCCTTGCGCGTTGCGCTGGGAAACAACCCTAGTTAAAAATAAATGGCTACAATGTTCTATTAACTCTTGCAAATTAAATGGCTACATTCATCCATGGAAATAACAATTGTGTTCTTTATTAATATACTAGCTTTAGTAAACCCGTGTATTACACGGGTTGAAAAAATAAAATATCAAAGAATTTATTAGTTATAAAACGTTATTTTAAGATAAAACACAATACGGACTATAAATAATAAAACAATGATATCAATTTGTTAATCTTTTTTTTATTTTGTAATTTTTTCCAAAAGAAAAATAAAATAATCTTGTTATAAAGCAAACGGTTTTAAAAAATGTAAACTTTTAAAACTTATTATAACTCCCAATTTTATTTATTATTTGTATATATAAAATTTACTTACAAACATCAATTTTAAAATATTTTATTTTTTTAGAAAGATTTGATGTTTTAGAAGTAAATTTTATTTTATAAAAATTTATGTACTTAGAAAAATAATTAATAAAATATATTTTCTTTAATTTATTATTATTAATTTATGAGATATTTAATAGGAGAGAGAAGCGGGAAAATTTTGGTGAGGTGAAATGTGGTGATGACACATGTCCACCATAGTTACCCTTTTATTAGAGTAAGAAGATACGAAGATTAAATTACATATTATGTCTTTTAATTTTAATGATTACATACAATGTCTTTTATTTAATCAAATTTGCACATATATTATCTATTACACTAACCATTATCCAAATACACGGTTAATTTAATTATTTGATCTTCACACAAATGGATTTCTGTCATTTGTTTTTCACATCTAATATAAGAAAAAAAAGTTTTTTTTTTAAATAAGCAATCGTTAAACCAGATTGAATGTCCAAAATAAAATACATAATTTGACACCGAGCGTTAATTCTTGATCGGCTTGATAAAAATGTCAAATAAAAAATAATGTTAATAAGAGAAAGTGTATTTATAAATCACAAATTATAATGCTTCTCATCTACCACAAAAAATAATAACGAAATGGATTAAGACATCAAAATTATAGTAAACATGTAGATTTAATTTAAAAAAATGTAAAGGCCTTTAAAAACTTAAAGTGACTTGAATGATTGAGAAGATGATAAATGACGATGATGATGATCGGTGTTGAAATATCAAAAAAGAAGAACACTATATTTATTGTTATTGAGCTTAAGGAGAACATGGTTTTATCGACTTACTCAAATAGTAATCTTGTAATTTGTTTTTCATTTAAAATGTTAATAAACCTTAAAAAAATATTATATAAAATGTGAAAAGCAAATGAAAAATATACCCCTCATGTGAAAAACACACGATTGAATTAACCGTATATTTAGATAAAAATTAATATAAATGACAATTTATGTGCAAATTTGTTTAAATAAAAGATATTATATGTAAGTATTAAATTAAAGGATGTAACATGTAACTTCATAAAGGATATAATATGTAATTTACTCTAACTTATTATTAATATTCATTATTATTAACTTCGTTGGTAGGCAAGAGAGTAAATTTATTATTAGTATTTAATAATTATTAATTCCATTGGTAGGCTAAAGAGTAAATACGGCCGCTTATCTCGTTAGTGGCACCTCCAATATTTTGAACGGAAAACAAATACTTAAATAACGGTTACTTAGGTAAACCGCATTAGAAAAATCCACCCAAGCCCACCAACACTAATAACGCTGATGATCCGGTCCACCCATCATTTTAGAAAAAATCCACCATCCAACGGTGCATTGTGATAAAACCACTTGCCCACATGGAGCATATTTTATAAAGTGAGACTCGAATTAATGATTTTCATTTTGAAAAATAATGTATAGTCTGCTCCCAAACCAATTGATGTAGAACTCATTGACGTCACCTCCAATATATTAGTTGTCACCACTAAAATCAATTACATTTATGAGAAACCAATGTTATTAAAGTTCTAACACTCTGAGTTGCTATATTAAATGGCACCTCCGATATGTTACCCAAAAAATGTAAATATAGGGATGTTATGAATTTAAGTTTCACTTTGAGCAAAAATACTTAAGATTGAGCTAGATCGTTTTCCTAGTTATGGGTTTGCTTTTAAGGGGGTTAGGGATGCGGTCTTAGCTGGGAACCGGAAATGTAGACTTGAGTATAATAACATCTATCTTACGAATCAAGGTCGTACATTTATTGTTTCAATAAACAAAATTAATTTCAAACACATTGTTAGGGTAGCGTGAGTGTAAAGAGCCGAAGTCAGTGTCACCGGTATGATGCGAACTCCCACCCTAGGCGGCTTTCTCGAAAAATAGACCTTCTGGCTCTGGGTCATATTTCTAAAAGTATATTATCATAATATACTTAACCTAGAAATAATAAAATGTTTGATTTTCTAGCTTGGTGAACACCACCCATCTCATTCTTAAAAAATACAACCATTTTTTGTGGTTTCATCATCACGTTCACGACCTTAAATTGTAAGCCACAACCCCATCCCTGAGGTACTTGGCGAGATTGTTCCAGCAATACCCGAGAGACTTGCAAGGATATTCCCGCCTTACTTGATAGAACCTGATGCCGCAAACCAAACGATCTGACTACCCTTTAGCTATGAGATTATCGCAGTCTCGTTTTAGTCATTTATATGACTTGAAAAACAGTGTACATTTCTTCTCACACTTCTCATGAATTTGAGTATTTTAATTAGGTTTGTTCGAGAGTGAGCCAAACAAAGTTGAAAACTTGAGCTCAAGCTCAGGTCGCTTTAAAATAGTTGAGTTAGCTCGATTTAGGCTCGGTTTGACTCTCTTAGATTGTTAATTAAAAGAATGAAATTGTGTTTCACCGTGAATTGGACCGATTATTGACAGAATGTTAGGCTTAAAAGATTGAAGGTTTTTTACTTGGGCTATAAAATGTTAAACGTTTAGCTTAGCTTAAGCAAGCCAGCTAGCTAGCCACCCGTGACTCAGGCTCATCTTATTTAGAATGGAGAGCCGATAAAAGCGAGGTTTTTTTGAGCTTTTTGGAGAGCCGATAAAAAAGGATCTTTTTGAGTTTTTTTATGTGAGATTCAAGCTACGAATTATTTAGACAACCATAAAAGATAGGCAAGACATATATATGCATGAGTTATATTTAAAAAAATAAATTCTAGATATTGTCGTACATCTTTTTTTTCTAAAGATAATTAACTATGTGAAATTATTCAAAGTTTAATAAAAGCGATGGAGATGTTTTAATGAAAAGTGGTCAACAAAAGGGTGGATTCGCTCTTTTAGCCTCTCACCATTATTATAAAATTGTCACCACTTTAAAATTCTTCCTAAATTCTTTCTAAGGGGTTGATTGATGGTCTAATAATAATTTTATTAAAACGTTACCTCTAAATCGGTTAGAGGTAGAGTGCGATAGTTTACTTAAAAGTTACATTTTAATAGTTTATTGAGCCTCTTAATGGGTAAATTTCATAAACATACCGATTGATTTAGGTAATACCTTTTATTAAAGCAGACATCTTAATGTTTCAACAAATAGTTATCAAACAACCTAATTTATTTTAGAAAATAAAAGATAGTTTTTTGTTTGATCAATCATCAATCTAGGGCTATACAAAAACCTAGTGGCTCGAATATTGCTTTGACGAAGCTACTCGAAATTGGTAAGTTCAGCAACAAGGTTGCCAAACAAAAACTCGATTTGTAAATGTTTTGCGCTTGAGCCAAGGTAACTTCGCTTGATTCCGTTTATAAACTCTACATGCATGTGAGAAGTATTACGTTTTGTTATTAAAAAAGTTAAAGATGCCAACTCATTGTACTACAAGTTGAGCCTGAGCTTTACCTTGAAATTTTTATTTTTATTTTTTATGTACAAACGAACAGAACTGAGATGACTTATTCAACTCGTAACCGAAGATAAAGCTTGCTTAGCTCAACTCCCTCGTTAAGCTTCCTTTGTTTATGCTATTTCATGTTTCCCTGAAAGCACCACATTCAGCAACACTGAGACTTACTGATCGATCATGCGGTTTGAGGAGGAAATCCATGTCCGCCATTTTTGTGTTTATATGAAGATTCTTGTTGTTTCGCATCAATCCAACCCCGAACTTGATGTTCCTGCTATATACGAGAAAACTTCTTGTCTCTAATGTGGGTTTTATCATTGGCTTTGGCTTCAAAAAAGGTGTGGAACTTGGTAACCATGTTTAGTAGATCTTCTTGTGATGATAATATATGCGACTTGTTTATTGCCTTTTTGTGTAGCTACTCTTCATGGTTGTACATTTTATCATGAACAACATTAAAATCAATGTTGGAAATTAGGCTTCTGGAGATATGGTGTAATATATATATATATGTATATATTATATCATTTAGAATTTCTTAAATCAAGAATATTTAATAAATTAATTAACTTAAAAACCACCTTTTTTAATAAAAACAAACTTTTATTAAGTACATTTCTTTATAATAAAAATATTTCAAATTGGTCTTTTTTATTTTTTTTGTATAATAATATAAAAATAAACAAGTTCATATTAAATAAGTGAAAGTTAAAAAATGATATTCCAAATCCGCCTCCTCCTCATTGTTGATTATCGGAGAAAGTTTTATATTTTATTTAATATAGAAAAACATCAAATTTCAAGCATATTCCTACTCTAATAAAAACTAAGTGAGAGCATCACGTGTTAACAACATAATCATTGTCACCAAAATGTTTCCGACTCTTTTTCCTATTAAATAATTACATTAATTACTAATAATATTATTTTAATATATATTAATATTTAATAAATTAAGAAATAAATCTATTTATTAAGGTTACTTATAAATAAACTGATATCTTTTAAGCATCAAATTTTTAAAAACAAAAGATAATTACATTTGGGAGGTAATAAGAAAAAATTTTATACGGTTTGTTTTAAAACAACATGTTTATTTTAAAAAAAATAACAACAAAAATTTAAAAAATTTGATATCACTGTTTTATTATTTATAGTTTTTTTTCATACGTAATTTCAATCATATCATATATTAAAATATGATTTTATAATTAATAAATTTATTATATTAATATTTTATTTATTCAACTCATGTATTATACGGATTTACTAAAACTAATTATTTAATTTATGTAATCATATTATGTTACCAACATTTTTACCTTGTGTAACAGCCTCTTTTTTCATCTAAATTTACGGTAGCCAATTAAGTAAATAGTTTTTAATCATTTTTAATTTCTTATTTCCCTCTGCAAAAGAAAAACACAATATAGATTAAAGTTGTTTAATTAAAGTTCAAGACCTTAAAATTTTGAGTGCTAAAACAAATCTTTTAGTTGTTTGTAGATTTTCAGCTTTTACCAATATATAAACTTTAAACGTACAAATTATTATTTATCAATCTATATCAATAACTAATTAATATTCCAAATAAATATTCACCAACTTACAATTAACACTCGCGTCTATATAAACGCAGTAAAAATTGGAACACGTATTCATATTCACCTCAAACAACATTCACCATGGTTAAAGCAATTAGAATTTATGAACACGGTGGCGTTGAGGTGATTCTTCTTCAATTCATTATTTTGTAAAACGTAAATAATCTAGTATTTCATGTGTATTTTATATATATTTTTCGAATTATGTTTGGTTTTTAGTGGGGCCCATCACTAATCTGTCAATGACAGATAGAATTGTTAGTAATACTTGGTTAATGATACTTATTTTTCTAGTAGTGATAAGTTATGATCGATTGTTGCAGGCAATGAAATGGGAAGATGTGGAGTTACCTGAAGCGAAAAGCGGAGAAATCAAAGTTAAAAACAAGGCGATCGGGGTGAACTATACGGATGTTTATTTGCGTAAAGGCAAGGTTTTAATTTGCCATTGCCGTGCACACCAGGTGTTTGATTAATTCCTCACTTTTATCACGAGTAATTGAAACACGAAAATAATGTTGTTATATGAAATGATCTCTATTTGATGAATTTCGTACTTGATATTCATAAATAGTTTCTTTTTCTTACACACTACTACAAAAATGAGTACGTGACAT
The DNA here is from genome assembly GCA_025506515.1 of Flaveria trinervia. Taxonomy (NCBI): domain Eukaryota; kingdom Viridiplantae; phylum Streptophyta; class Magnoliopsida; order Asterales; family Asteraceae; genus Flaveria; species Flaveria trinervia. Next base: position 4,058,552 of record CM046452.1, read on the forward strand.
GCATTGTTACTTCGGTCGAAAGTCAGCCCCAGAATTTTGTTTGGGACTGATTTGCGACCGAAAATAATGGTCGCAAAAGCCTTCATTATTATAAATAGTTTTATGAATTTTGATATTGCTTTAAGACAGTTACCAATATATCTTTATGAATTTTGTGGTTGTTTTATGACCAGAGATTTAGCAACTGTTTTAATGTCTGCTTAGCGACCAACATTAGCGCTAGTTTTGTGACAGTTTCTAGCAACTGTTTCGAACCATGGTTCCAAATCATCATTTAAGGTGTTTTGTTTATCAACATTAAGGTTGTGAGGCAGTTGGAGTTGTAATTGCGATCGGCCCTGAAGTCACTACGTGTAAAGTCGGAGATATAGTGGCTCACGGTGGCTGGCAGGTGGCCGCTTATGCTGAAGAAATGGTACTTTCTGCAGATAGTTTTAAGGATCAATCAAATTTAAAATTACTTATAAATAGTTTTAAGGATCTTTAAATGGTGTATTGTTATTTAAAAAGACCAACTCACGTTCTTTGTTTTCATTAATTGAGAACGTAAAACAATAGTTTCTAAAAATTAATCAAGTTGTATGAACTTAGAACTTTAAATTAATTATTATAAGATATGGCAGTTTTATAAATAATATATAATGAATGATCAAGTTAGATTTTAGGTGGTGAACATCTTTGCTTAAAACATAGTACTCCAAACTTGCAAAATAGTACTCATAAAATGACAAATTAGCTACTTTAGCTAACTCTCATCAATTATATAGATAAGTAATTTGATTTACATAAAACCAAAAGTAAATTAGAAGGAATAAAGTGCATGTTTAATCAAGATTATTCTAGTTTAAGGAATAGACAAACTTTCGTATTAGAATATATTATTAGGATTTGATTAGAATAAGTTCATGGGACTAGTTAGGTTTCTAGGTTACTTATCATCTATATATATTGAAATCTAACTGATCAATAATATTATTTAGTATTTTAAATTCTTATATGGTATTAGAGCTTTAGGGTTCTGTGCACCACCACAAAAACATACAACCCTAACCGTCACGACCGAGTTCAAACCGCCATCGCCGCCACCCTGTCCCACCTTTGTTTTCTGTTTCGTTGATTCTATGTTTTCTAGTTTTCTTAAATAAAGCATCGTTATCGACTAAATATTCAAACAAGATATCTATTATTTTGGTTGGTTCACGATCATATTTTTGGTTTATTCTTGAATTACAACTAACAAAATGCAATGATCACTACTTTTTTTCTTTTTTTAATCTCAATGTTTGATTGATTTTTTTTTCTCTTTTCTTTTTATAGATCTATGAATCTTTCCTCTTGATCTACGGATAACAACATCAAGTACAATATCGTCTTTTGACAAAAGTTTGGATAGTTGAGTCGATCGAATTATGTTTATCATATTATTATTGATTTATTTTTTTGTTTTCTAGTCTTAGCGTACGGTTACCTACGCTACAACTGCGGGGGAGTATTAGGATATATTTTTAGTGTTTGATTAGAATGAGCCCACGGGACTAGTTAGGTTTCTAGTGTTACTTGTCATCTCTATATATTGTATCATAATTGTTTAATAATATTATTCAGTATTTTACCTTCTTACACTTAAGATTCAAGAGGCAACGCCTCTTGACAGGAATTCCATAAAGGTCAAAAGAACATATATTTAAATCCAGTTGAGTCGTGACAGCTTGAGCTCGATTCGTTTAATTTAAAAGGATACTTTTGACCTCTGTTTCTAAGACTTACACTTAACTTGTGAGTAGTTTTTTCACCGGAGAGCTTGGCTCACGCTTCACTCTTCTTATATTTATTATTATTAATATACACACATTTATAATTATAATTTTCATATGTAAAATAATATAGTTATTTAGTTTTTTTTTTCATGTTTATATATGATCATATTAATTATGTGCAAGTATATTAAATAATTTTTTTATATGAATAATAAGTTTTTGCATCTTGTCAAGCTTGACATGTGAAGTCCAAGCTTGACTTCTATATTAATTGAGATCTAATAATCTCTGCTTGAGCTCGTTTACTACCTTGTTTAATTACATATGGTTCGACACATTTATTGCATCCTACTTGTAGTTAATTTAATTTTCTCAAATTTATGATAACCAAATAAACATGTTTATCTTTCAAATACATTACAAAGATTATTTTAGTTCTATTTAATTTTTTAAAAAGTGCAAGCTTAATGTTTTTCAAAATTCAAATTGGAAAATTGTACTTTGAGGTCAATGACTAAAATACTTAGTTTTATTTATTTTAATGATTGTATGTGCTATTAATATATTTATTGTTGTGTAACCTTGAGCTCATGGTTTTTAGCCGTAAGAAAATGTATTTTTCAACTTTGAGATCATGGTTTCATTTAAGTCTCGACCGGACTTAATGCTTCAGAATCTAGTCATTTTGTCTTCAGTCCCGCTTTAGTTTTCTTTATTAAAAGATATAGTCCACTTTTTCCCTAGAAAACACACGATTACATTCATTTTTTCAAAACCCGACCAATATAACAACAAACATGTAACAACCTACAATAACGAAACTGCATACACAACTTATGAAAAACTGATAAGGTGTTGGCTCGTAAATATTAGTTATCTGGTATTAACACAATGGAACCCGTTGTTTTTCGATTCTCGAGGTCAGAGTGGGCTTGGACCGCTTGTGATAGAGGGTATCGATTGACCCTAACTCGCAAGACACCCTTCTCAATACTAGAGAACACCTCCTCTGAAGCTGCAAGGAGATCCTTACGCGCTTCAGTATAAAGCATGAATTGTGGAATAGTGAAAACCACCGATTTGTATGTAAGGTCCCTGTAGGTTAGCTCGGGTTCTCCAGACGCCATCCCAAACGCAACCATGTAACCACAAGTCTTCACACACGCCAACGATCCCTTTAAATATAAAATAGTTTGTTAATCTAGTAACATTGTATTCGTCAAGTCGAGTCAATGGAACCATGTTATTCGCGAGTCCTTACCTTAAATGTTTCTTTCCCGATAGAGTCATAGGCTACGTCTACTCCTTTTCCTGATGTGATCTCCATAACGCGATCAACAAAGTTTTCTTCTTTGTAGATGATGACATGGTGACATCCATCTTCCTTTGCTTGAACCGCTTTCTCTTTTGTTGAAACTGTCCCGATGACCGTAGCTCCAAGCGCGTTAGCCCATTGGCATGCCAACGATCCAACGCCTCCTGCCGCGGCATGGTATAGGATTGTATGCCCAGGTCCAACCTGAAGTTTTCAAAGTTAAGCACTATGCCATACCTAATACGTGCCATTGTTGTCGCTAAAGATAATATAATGGACATGTTGGGTAACAGGTCAAAACTACATACTAGTACTCAAAACGATATGAATATTTACGAGTTAATACGAACATTCTTTGGTTTTTATTTTTTCATACTAGTACTCAAAACTACAAATTCAGATGAAAATACAATGTATAAGTTCCTTAGTTTTTAGTTTAGCATAAAAGTACACTAAAACTACAAATTCAAAAGAAATACTAATGTATATAACATAGTTAATTTTTAATTATAAGTGTTATGTCACTTTTTCTTTTGGTTTTTAAACTTTTGCTTAAAAATACCTCAGCATTTTAAACTATGACATCTTTTAAAAGCTAATTAAAAAATAAACTGGTCAATCAGGTCAACCCAAACCAACTCGATCATATATATAGCTAAAAACATTTGCTTGTTGACCCAAAACTAACACAAACCCATTTAGACTAATCTCAAACCAGCGAATTTCATGTTAGGATCATGTATTGTTATAAACAAACAGCCCGATTTGTATCCAAAAGTAAATTTGAATCACCTTAAAGCAACTGCGGACCAAGACCTGAGCAGTCAATCCCTTAAAGATTGCAGCAGCCGCTACGATAGGATCAACCGAAGGTGGAACTTGTACAACTCGCTCTGCAGGAAGTATCTGTTCTTCAGCGTAAGCGCACACCGGGAAGCCAGCATATGCCACAATATCCCCAACCTTGCAGTTGGTGACTTCTGGACCTACTGCTGTTACAACTCCAGCTGCCTCCATACCTTCATTTTGATAGTGGTTTTACTTGGCTTAATTCAAGTAAACACAATACAAAAGTAATATTTCTTGTTAAAACTTATTCACTTGTCAGTTACACTCCTCATATTTTGTTATAATAAAGAAATAATTTTTTTATATGATATCATATTTGTATAAACGTTTAAATTATCTATCTTTGTTCGATAATATGAAAACATTGTTCAAAACTACCAATTAATTAACCATCCAAGCACACTATAACTGGTATTAAGCCCCCCGCATTGTGGCAGGAGGCGTAAAACCGTGGCAGGTAGCATCAATTTCAAACCATCGTTAGCGAACATCAATATCATAAAAACTCATATTAAAAGAGATATAAAAACGGGGAAAATAAAATCGAACGGAAATAGACATAAAAACATTATAAATAATAACTATGTAGATCTAATATCAGCGTGTTACATGAGGGAAACAAAGAAGTTTAAATTAGAGTAAGAAAGTGAAGGAAACAAACACCTGGTGTGTAGGGCACTGGTGGAGAGTAACCGATCAATAAACCTTTACGCATATAAACATCCAGATAGTTGATTCCAATCGCGATGTTCTTCATCTTGATCTCTCCGCTTTTCGGTTCCCCTAATTCAACATCCTCTAGTTTCATCATCTGTACAAGCAAATCAAAATCGATAACAATCCGTAGAGTAAATAATAGCTTGATTAAATGATATGTAAATATAAACAATTCGAAGATGAAGAATGATAACCTCAGGGCCTCCATGTTCATGTAGTCTAATTGCTTTAACCATGGTGAATGTTACTTGAACTGAATATTATTTCTGAAAATGAAATGGTGAAGATTCGTTTTATAGAAGTGAGAGTTGTTGCTAGAACTTCATGGTGTCGATTCTTGGAGCATCTTTATGGCATTTTGTCATGTTAATGTCATCTTTATGACATTTTATGGGAATATAAAATACCCCTCTTAACACTTGTTATTTTATAACTAGTTAATCCTAAACATAAAGTATGATTCAATAGTTACATAAGGTCTTACTTGTATCAAATTTGATAACATGTGATTAATGATGAAAATTCTTTTAGAGTTTTGAAAAGTATATAAACACCTTTATATTGTGTATCAGAAAGCAACGATTCAACTTGATCTCTTGTGTTTATGTGAATTTTGTATAAATGAAACCGGAAACATGTTTTATTGATCAAGTCCCAAATAGGACATCCTAGTGGTCATGGGTAAATACCCCCCTTATCGAAGATAAGAATTCGAAACCTAGAGATTGTCGCACATCATGATATCAACTTCCGGTTACTGTGTTTTCCTAGGAAACAATCACATCCTCTGGTCGTTAAAATGGCAACCTAGCTACGATGTCTTGACCCAATGTGGATACAGAATGTCGGGTGGTTGCTAAGGTGTCTCGAAAGTGAGCAGGCTTCAAAGTAACCCCATCACCCTTTGGTCGAAGAGTTCCACTATAGTCTCAACATCTACAAATCAGACGCTTCATCTGAGTTGATATGCTAGAACTAGGGGCGTGCAAGAAACCAAAATAATTGAACTGCAACCGAAATAACTGACGCAACCGAACTGAAATAACCGAAACCAGTAAGGATTGAAATCAATGGTTTGGTTTGATGATTTTTTAAATACCGATATTTTTGGTTCGTTTTCGGTTTTGCTTGTAACAAAAGCCGAAAAAACCGAACCAAAACCATAAAATCAAACTTGTAAATTTAGAGGTGTATTCATACATTTATAAACAGTACTAACTTATAAATTACTTATTTAATTTATGTTATCTAAAATAGATAAATATTTAGGTTACTATAATAATCTATAAACTTTTTTGTTTGCTGGATTAAATTCTTTTATTGAATTTTTTGTTATCATATATTATTAATTGTAATTAGTTTTATGTTAAGAAATTTATAAGATATAAAGATTATGTTTAATGATCAACAATATGATGGAAGCCCAAATCTTAACTTAATTTAGTTACTTTGAACCAATTTTGGAAAAAAAAAACTTGAAGCCCAAAAACAAAACAAAAAAAAAAATCGAAACCAAAACGAAACCGAAGTAAAAACCGAAAAACAAAAAATAAAAAAAACCAAAACCGATCAATTTTAAAAACCTAAAAACTGAAATAAAACCAAACCAAACTCTAAAAGCGAATCAAATTGACCATGCAGACCCCTAGCTAAAATATCCCTATGAGTTGTCCCTTTGATTGTTATGTCATTGGTTAAGATTTGACAAATGAACTGAGTGGAGTCTGAGCCCACTTAGGCTCGAGCTGGTTCGTTTTGACTTTAGAAAACTCGAGGCCGAGCTCTCATTCTTGTACGATATTCAGGTTCAAGGATATAGCTAATACCTATTTGCCTGATCTTGCATGCGACTTCGTTTAGCTTAATTATTAGGCTTAGATTTATCACCTTCACTCTATATATGTATTCTTTGCATGTATTATATCAAAGTCATTAAACAACAGATATGATGATTTTCATTATATATCTTGTATTGAAAGCAAATTGCACTAATATTAATGGTTCGCTAATATAATATAGAAAGAAGCTCAATCGTCGTCATCATCAGAACCTTACATTAATAGTAAGCTTCCCACATTATTTTATTTGTAGAGTCATTATTCAACGTATATAAAACTGTGTAAAACGTTACAACATATATTATATATGTTTTTTTCAATGTGATAGTACAACAAAACAAAAAACACATGAAAGTAACAGCTACATTTAAAGTGTCGTTCTCCTTAAAGCCAAAATGCCGGCTATGTTATATGCTAATTTGGTTACCACACTTATATTCTTACGATCAACATTTTTAAATAAAAGAATACATTTGTCTTTGGTGATAAATCCATACACCAATTATCTAACTACAAGTGTGGATATTTGTCTCTAAAGTTATATTCCAGTGGTTAATGTTATATGTCACACAAAAGGTTCAAGTCAATGGTTAATGGTATATGTCACACAAAAGGAAATGTATAACATAACGTAGGTTAGTGATTTATATATTCTACAAATCTAATAATTGTTATAGAAAGGAGTATACATAGTTGAACGTGGGTTTACACCAAAGATTTTGAACAAATCAAGGAAAAGAAGCAACCGATTCGAAATACCTTGAATTTTAAGAACGTATTCGAGTCAAAGGTGATGCTATATATACCTCCTAAGTAATTTTTAATTGTTATATCTATCCCCTCAACTTGTAAAAATAACTAATTTTTGCTTTTATGTTTTTATTTATTTATCATATCACTGTTTAATATGTTAAACTAATTTTTTTACAGTTTTATCTATTTGTTATTACTTAAAATCTTTATATTTCTTTTATTTTTTTAATTTTTTAGTGATTCCGAATGTTCAAAAAAAGCCAAAAACAGAAAATAACCGAAAACCGAATTGTATCCATAACCGTAAAAATCGAATCAAATTGTAAATTCGATTTTCACTTCGGTTAAAGGCTACACAAAATCTTGATTATTCAGTGGTTATCCATATAAACTGAATAATAATTGGTTTAACAAGTTTAATCGAATAATCAAATCGAAACAATTTAATCGGTAGAGTTAGGTTCTTTTAGGTATATTTCTAGTTCTAAAAGATATTTTAAAAGTTTTTTTAACTTCAATTAAAAAATTGTTATATTAAATTTTTATAGAATTTCTTTTTATTATAGATAGATCTTATATTATCATATAAAACATGTTTTTAAAACTTATTTAAAAAAAGAAAAACTTTTATAAACAAAAAAGAAATTTCAGTTGTAAAATATGATAATATTTGAAATTATTTTTGAGGAAAGGAGTATGAAAAGTAATAAACAAAGGTGCGAATAGCCTAACCCAAAAAAACCATAAATCAATTTATTTTATAACAACCTTTTAATTAGTCTTTGGTACCATCCAATATTGTATTTGTTACGATATGAACTTATGTCATTTTTATAAGAAACATTTGCAAAGAGAGTAAATTACTACTTTGGCCTAGAGCTAGGGTCATTTAACCCTATGAGTGTTTAAAATTGGATATCTAAATTTCGTATATCCAAAAATTTTAGATTGTAGAAATCACTATTTGAATTCATATCCGAGATTTTGAATATCTAAAATTTCGGATACGGATACCGATAGTGATTCGGATATCATTTTTTTTTTAGTTTTTTTACAATAATTAAACATATAATATTATAAAAATAATATAAAAAACAAACTCATATCATAAAAGTCCCAATATACACTAAAAGTCTCAATCTAAAGTAAAATTATCTTCAATTTAAAAAATATTTTAGTTTCCGGATAATCAGATATCGGAATATCCGAAACTTTTAAAAATCACTATCCAATTTTGAATTTTCTATATCCAAAATCTGGATATTTTGGATTCAGATTTTTTGATCGGATTCTCAGATTCGGATATTTTTTAACACCCTTATTTAACCCTATCAACGCAAAAAAAAAGATCTTTTAACATATCAATTAACATTTTATTTCTTAATTGTTTTTGGCCCTTGACACTAACTCTATTAATATTTTTATGTTAAGTGTAAGAGTATTTTGATCAATTTACCAATTAAAAACTATTTATATAAATTTAAATCTTTAGGGCTATTTATGCACATTTACAAAAGTACCAATACAACCACCACACACCTATCTCACAACTCTGCCTCACTTTTATCATATCAACACGACCATACGCGTCCACACTCCCCACCTTCTTCATCGGTGGCATCGAGATCATGAGGGTGAACCTCTTCAACAATGGCAACCTCATGGCTCCTGACATCCAAGGCTACCTCGCGCACCTGTCACCATTATCATGTCAAATCGAACACATCTCATCGTGCCCCACCTCCACCTCTGTGGCTACTCTGTCATCGCACTTCTAAGTCAACAAAAACCTTGATCTGCTGCTGCGGTTGAACAACATGGCAATGTTCGTCGTCGAAGATGGCTGTGTATTTTGCAACGAGAGCACATTTGTATCAAACTTTAGATTCCATATTGTTCCTAATAGGAGATTGACTGGATTGGGGTTGATTGATATGTCGGCTGATTTGGTGTTGCCGACGATATGCTGGTGGTGACGGTGGCCAGAGGTGGAGGTTTGTTGTCGTCAGTGAGGGTTAATAATGGTACTTTTTCCACTGTGCATAAATAACCCAGAAGAATTGAAATTTACTTAAATAGTCTTTAGGTATAAAATAATCAAAATACCCTTACATTTAACGGAAAAAAATTGATTGAGTTAGTGTCAAGGGCTAAAATAGTTAAGACATGAAATGTTAGGGTTTGGTATATCAAAATATTTATTTTTGAGCCGATTAGGAGGCCAAAATAGTAACTCTTACAAATATAACTAGAACACAAAACCATAGAAATATTTATTTATTAGATTACATATATTCTGAGTTTAGTGTTCACATTAAATAGTTTTAGCTGTGCATAGTCAAGAAATGATTTCACAGTTGAGTTGGAGAATAATTATAACAGTCATGTACGAAACATGTATTATTTATCATTTTCATAATTGTGAATTTCTTGCAATCAAGATTACTTTGCAATTGTAACTTCAATAATTCATATCACTGGTTGTAAAATATGAACTTGAAAAACAATCGATAGTATTTGTTTATGTCAATTCGTTTTAAGTCTAATCGAACAAACATGAACGATGATATAAACAAGTTCTTTCATTATGTTATTTAAGAAATTATGATGTTCATGTTCGTTTAATCGGTAGATAAACAATCATAGATTGGGTAATATTAAAAAAATGCCTATTGTACAAGTATTAATGATAAATAAATATAAAGGAATTTTCCGTTGAATGGTTCGCTAACGACTCATTAACGGTTATATCAAAAATTTTGATGTTTATCCATATTCGTTCAATTGAAAAAATATATAAAAATGCCTATTGTACACGTATTAATGTTAAAATATAGGTAATATTTCAATTTCTACAATGTTTGTCCATGTACGCTATTATTCAAAATATTTACTATATATGCACGTGTATAATATTGTAAATAAATAAACGTAAGATGTAATAAACAAATGTAAAGCTTATTTGTATTCTATCATTTAACTAAACAAACATCAAATATTGTTCATACTCATTCGTTCAATTGATAAATAAATATAAAGAAATTTTCCGTTGAATGGTTTACTAACGACTCATTAACGGTTATGTTAAACATTTGATTCATTTACAGTTCTGCATTCATGCATCTCCAAGCTCACGTTTTTATAGAATAACTAAGTCGTATAAAAACAAAACATAAGCCGCAACAATGTAATCTTCTAAAATTTGAGTGTTTTCTTCAAAATTATTACAAAAATCATGCAAAGGAGGTAAGGAATATTATCCAACCCTTTTTTTCAGTATGGATACGATCTAATAAAATATGTCAAGACAAGATAGGATGTTGAACTTCATAGGAACAAAACTTAACGATTCAAAGAAACAGAACACGTACCAACCAAAAGAATATATAGATTACAGACATCCCGACTATTAACAATGTTGACCCACAAATTAAGTATCCTCACTATTAACACACCTCTATATTTTGAAATTCAAGCGATTCAATTCCCAACCCACCGTTCTTTTTAAAAACTAAAATAAGATCCAATTAATCCAATGCATTTTACGATCTTCACTCTCATTCCCAAAACAATAAAAAATAAAATTATAATAATAATAATAACATAATAATATATATATAACAAAAAGATGAAGCTTTTAGATATATTTTCAAACTTCATCAAGCAGGCAAGAAAAGAATATACATCGAATTCTGAGGGCACTAAGTACATAACATTCACCTGGATAAAGCATATTTGCTTTTAATCTAGAAAGTTTAGCTTTAAATATAAAAATTAACAAAATAAATATTTTGACCAAACTAAATTATCATTAAAACCATTTAAAAATAATTTAAAAAACAACCAATAAACATGAGTCATGTGTCCATTTTTTGTCACGTGGGCGAGGAAAATCCAACCATAGCTGAAAAGGTGACTGGGCGAGGGATTTAAATAATCCCTCGCTGACATGTCGACATGTCAGTGGTTCCTCGTTGAAAAGGTGACTGGGCGAGGGATTTACATAATCCCTCGTTGACGTGTCGGAATTTCAGTAGTTATTCGCTAACATTGACTATTCCTTGCCCATAATTACCAAAATGTCACTACTCAATTAGGATTTTTTTTAAATACACAATTTATAAAAAAAACTATTTACCAAAATTTAAAAAATCATTAGTTTTATTAAAAAATATTTATTGTTTTTTAAACACTTAAATTGGTTATTTAATGTGCTTTTCCCCTATATAATACAAGCTTTCCTCTTAACAAACTTATCAAATTTTAGTTTGTTCATTTTACTAGTTTAGAAATACGATTTTAACACATGTTGAACTATAATATTAAATTAATAGTTAATATTTAATATTTAAAAATTTTAAAATATTTTTTTATATAAGATATAATTCGGATTATGTATACTCAACTATTTTAAGTAATAACATTTTTTTTTAAAGTTTCATCCTTAAAAAACTTAAAACATTGCACTAATTTGAATAAAAGTTTGAAATATTAAAATAAACTTTAAAAAGCTTTTGTTTAAGTGAATGTAATTTTTTAAGTTTTTTAAAGATGAAAGTTTAAAGAATACTATTATGACTTAAAATAGTTAAGTATGCGTAATCCGAATCATATCTTTATCTAAAAAAATATTTTAAAAACTTTTAAATATAAAATTTTAACTATTATTTTAATATTTTTAATTCAACCCTTGTTAAAATCTTATTTCTAAACTAGTAAAATGAATAAAGTAAAAAAAACTAAATTTGATAAGTTTGTTAAGAGGAAAACTTGTATTATTTAGGGGAAAACCACATTAAATAACAAATTTAAGTGTTTAAAAAATAATAAATGATTCTTTTAATAAAACTAATGATTTTTTTTACTTTTTGGTAAATACTTTTTTTTAAATTTTGTATTTAAGAAAAATAATCAAAATCCTAAGCGAGTAGTGGCATTTTGATAATTATGGGCAAGGAATGGGACATGTGGGCGAGGAACCACTGAAATTGCGACATGTCAGCAAGGGATTATTAAATCTCTCGCTCAGTCACCTTTTCAGCGATGAACCATTGACATTTCGATACGTCAATGATATGTAAATCCCTTGCCAAGTCACCTTTTCAGAGAGGGATTATGTATTTTCCTTGCCCACATGGCGAGGAATGGACACGTGACTCGTTTTTATTGGTTGTTCTTTTTTGTAATTTTTTAATGGTTATAATGGTAATTTAATTTGATCAAATGTTTATTTTGATAATTTTCCCATATATATCAGTATGTGTCAACTTTGAAAATTTACCTATACTTGAATAGAGGAATGCCTAAGTAGATAAAAGGAAGCTTATATGTCTTGTGTCCTATCATTAGAGATAGGGAGTTTATGGTTCGGGTTTAAATTACAAAACTGCACAAAACGTTCATCCCCTTAGTTTCACGGCTGATTTCTTTAACTAACTTTTGGTCCCATTGGTTTAAAATCTTAAACCTAACAAATGGTTTAGTTTACGGTTTCAAAATTTTCAAGTTTTAAATCAGACCGAACCGGGCCGAATTATAAGATTTGAATATATTAAATGTTTTGATAATATTTTATAGTAGGCTTAGTTGAAATATCATATCATTATATCTGTGATACTTATATTATTTGGGTGTTGTCCCTCTAGATTATCTTTATTTGTTGTACCTCTTCCTTTAATTTTTACAAATAATTAATATTTGCTTTCTTAACAATTAAAAAATAAAAAAATTTAAACTCCCTCACACTTTTGTACCCCTTTACGCCCTTATTTGAGTGACTGATAATATCAATATGACACGTACAAAGTAAAGTCCATGCTTACACTTGTACACGTCAATCCCCAATAAATCATTATAACTAGGTTTTAACCCGTCGTGTGTTGCGGCGGCGCAATACGTGATACGATAAAATATAAACTACAAAAAATCCAACTCATTTTCGAACTAAGTTTATATCCACACGTAAAATTACTCAAATTTATTCAACGTCTTTCCCGACAGCCACGTAAACCATTAATCAAAGAAAAACCCAGAACAAACCAGCAAGTGAAATAAGCTTAGGATCGCTCTCAGATAAGCTAAACTCATCATCATTGACATACGTCTTTCCAAACAATATCCATAACCATTAATCAAAGACCCAGAACAAACCATCAAGTGAAATGAGCTCAAGATCGGTCTCAATGAGCTAGGCACATCATTATCGACATACGTCTTTCCAAACAACATCCAAAACCATAAATCAAAAAAAAACTCAGAACAAACCATCAAGTGAGATGAGCTCAAGCTTTGTCTTAGATAAGCTAGGCTCATCATCATAGACACGCGTCTTTCCCAACAACAATCCAAATCATTAGTCAAAGAACCCCATAACAGAGTATCAAGTTTAAATGAGCTCCGACTCGATCTTAAATGAGCTAAGGTCATAATAATCAACATACGTGTTTCAAAACAGAGCCAAAACCATTAATCAAAGAAAAACCCAAAACAGATTCATCTAATAAGTTAAAGTCTTAGATAAGATAACCTTCATCATCGATGCAACAAGTCAAAAAGAACGAAGTCTCAAATAAGGTAATCATCATCAGCTATCATCATCAAATAAGGTAATCAACAAGGCACAACCGAAGAAGATGCCGAAAAGTACGACGAAATACATCGGGGCACACCATAATCACAGAACACACATAGATAGCCCTAGTTCGTAAAAAGATGAACAAAAAACCATACAAAGGACAATTAAGCAAAGCACGAGTTGTACGAGAAGTATAGACGAAGGGTGGCCGGAAACCTACCGCCCTCAGTACCATCAAATAAACCACATAACCCTAAAAAGGTGAAATGGGAAAAAAGAAATCCACTTAAAGCGCCAATTATGTACTGTAAGGGTGTTGTCATGCAACAAAACATGTATAATACTATTCATTCCCTTCTTGTTTTAGCGTAATTATAATTATAATTATAATTACTTTCTTATAATCATAAAATAACATCCTAATAATATGTATTTTATAATAAAAAAATAAGATTTAAATTTTAACGAGGGTATATAAATTTGTATTAGATACTCTGCCGTCTTCAAGCTAATGTGCGACATTAAAGGACCAAGGCCGTCGCCACCGTTTGAGCTACTCTTTTTAGGTGGCTGGCAGATGGTATACTTCCTCCATAACCGCCTCTCTTCTCCCGGATTCCCTTTCATAGTTAGGAACAAAGTATAGTGGAGACATCTCGGGGGGGGGGGGGGGGGGGGCTTTTTTCATTATAGTGTTAAAATTTAGTCCGGTAGTGTACATTTGTGACCCGATAGTAAAAAATTTTCTATAAATATGAGTTCGTCTCCCATAAAAATGTTAATTCACCCCATCCCGTACGAGAATGTTCAAGCTTCGCCACTGTTCCCAATCATCTCTTTCTCTTTATATTTGTGTCTCTCAGAAGTAGAGAGGTGTACCCAAAGCAACATACGTGAAAAGAAAGTAATGTACTTAACACTATGATTGTATTTGGTTAGTGATGACATTGTTATGTTTTATGGTGTATTTGGTTGGTGTTGACATTTTGTTATGTTTTATAGTTAATGTTATTATGACATTTTTATGTTTAATGGTTGCTTTTTTATTATTAATACAGGATCATATGGATTATAATAAATTACTTCTAGTAATTTTTATGTACTTGTATGTTCGTTTTTTTAGAAGAGGTTTGAAACGAATGCGAGACAATGATTCAGAAATGACAGGGCATAAATACACGTTAGAGTTATTACAAGGAAATCCCAAACAATGCATTGAATTGCTACGTATGTCTCGTGAATCTTTTATTCGACTATAAGCACATTTTAGAATAAATTATTCGTTAAAGGATAGTAAACATGTATCGGTTGAGGAGAAGATGGCTATGTTTTTAATGATAATTGGTCATAATCAACGTTACGTGGTTATCAAGCGTAGATTTCAACACTCAAAGCAAACAATTCATAAATTCTCTTATGAAGTGTTAGATAAAATGATATTTTTTGCCAAAGATATGATAGTACCAACTTCTTTCAATCCAAATCCAAACATTCCGGGACAAAACAAAAGACTTAGGCGAATTTTTAAGGGAGCGGTTGGTGCACTTAACGGTACTTTGATATATGTTGTTGTCCCTACTAGTAAACAAGATTTATATAGAGGAACGGGAAAATGAGAGTGTTATCAAAACGTATTAGCAATTTGTGACTTCAACATGATTTTTACATTCATTGTGGCGGGTTGGGAAGGGGTAGCACATGATTCCAAAATATTATCAGAAGCCTTATCAGATACAAATGCTTCATTCCCGTTACCACCATCAGGTATATAAATTGTTTTTAAATGTTTGGTATTTTAGTTTAATTTCCTAATTATTTATATATCTTTATAGATAAATATTATCTTTGTGATGCCGCTTATGCACACATACGAGGATTTATGGCTCTATATTGTAATGTAAGGTATTGGCTTGGAGATTTTTGTAGGAATCGTGCATTGACCGATAAAGAAAAATTTAACCATGCGCATGCAAAATTACGAAACGTTATTGAGCGTTCATTTGGTGTTTTGAAAGTACGGTTCCCTATATTGAAGAGGATGGCACCATTTCCGTTGGTTACACAAAGGAACATTACCGTTGCATGTTTCACGCTACATAATTTTATAAGGAAAGAGGGTCTTAGCGATAACTTTTTTACACAATACGATCAACCCAATGTGTCCTTTGAAAATTGTGATATGCACGTTGATGCTGAAGAAAATGATGTTGAAGAACATGGTACCGCATCAGATCGAGAATATATGACTCAGTTAAGAGATGAAATTCCTGAGCAGTTAATGCAGAATGTCGAATAAACGATTTATAAATGTATTCGTATGGTTTTATGAATATTATTGTAGTGTTGTATGACTTTTATTTATATTTTAATGTATTGTTTTAAAGTTTAAAAAATAATTTTAGTTTAATTACATAATATTTCAGCATTCTACAGATGTTAAAAAACAAATAGTTTTTTTCTTGCAGACTGCAAACATTTGGTCCACCTCTTCTGCTACAGATGTTTGCAGATGTGGTCCGCAGACTGCAGACGTTTTCCTGCAGAAAAAACAAACAGCACGTTATATTTCTAATATTGGTTAAATAATTTCAAGAATACTAAGGTATGAAAAATTAAAAAATATCCTTTAGATTTATAGAAAATTGCATGTATCATCTTTTATCTTCAAAAAATATTTAGTCATTCTTTATGTATACATTTCATAATAGATTACGTCCTTTAGACTAACGGTCGTTAATTTTCTCTATTAAGTCAAGGGCATTTTAGTCTTTACTTTTTAAAGGACTATTTTTGAAAGTTTAAACCTAAATTAAGTGATGTTTTTCGTAACTAGCTTTTATTCTAAAATTTTTATACATATAATTTTTTAAATTATTTATTTAATAAAGATATACAAGTAACATATATTATACAAATTAACAAATTTTCTCATAACTTTAATAATATAAATTATAACTAGTTAAAATATAACTAATTTGAATTTATATTATTAAATTTGTATCAATATATTATTATATAATATATAAAATTTAAACACAGAACAACCTTTTATTAATTTACAAAACATTATATATATTACTAATTATCAAATAGATGTGCATCATGATTTGTACCTTACATTAGTGGTTGTATCTACTTTTTTTTCTATAATTATTTTTTTACTTTTAACTTTAATACTTGCAGAATCATTGAAGGGTGTGAGTTACAACACAACAACACAAAGAGGAGATTAACCAAACTTTAATTAAGCAGTAAACTGGATTAACCAAGATAAGACACTAAGAACACAAGTAATGAAAGAGACAGAACACAAAGAACACAAGTATATGGTTTTCAAGAATACATATATTGCTTTCTCTATGTTCTATTACAAGTGTTACAAAGCATAAATAAAAGTTACAAGAACATGAGATACTTATACTACATCCTACAGCTGGCTATACTTTGAAAGCCAGCTGGATACAATTGACTAGACACAAACAAAATCAATTGTAGAGTCAAAAGACAGATTGCCTTTTGACTTGTGACTATGACATGCCATAGCTCACATCCTTTTCTATTACAAAAAGGATAAAGTACATAAAGTAGAAAGAATACAAACTCAAGATCTCAATGTATAGTTACCAAAAGCATGGACCTTATCACCAAACCATGTTAGTTGGTGACTTGCAGAGTTGCAGCAGAAAGATGTCCAGCTTTATGGAACAGTACATCAGATAAAGCATATGTTAAAAGTCTTCGGAAGAAATCTGTCTTCATGAACTTGAAGCTTCGGAAGACTTTGTCTCTAAGGCTTCGGAATACTTCATCTTTGGCTTCGGAAGATGTTGGTCTTGGCTTCGGAAGATTTCACACTTAGAGTATTTCTGTTGCACATGTGAAACTTCCGAAGCATTCCACTTCAATGCACTTGTGCAGCATACAAGAGAGACTAAAGATGTTTAGGTTGCATCAGCCTCTTCATTAATCTCTACAAACTCCCCCTAGGCTGATGCTACCAAAAAACTTAGAGAAAACTTCAGATATTAACAGTCCTCATTAGGATGATCACCATTCCTTTCTTCATAAGTTGATCAGGATTCTTCAGGCTGTCAAAGTGTCTTCTCATGTCAAAGAGATCATGCAGAGGCAACTAAAACATATCTTGCCATGTATAAATGTCTTCAATGCCTTGATCTCTAATAACATGCCATCTTTCTGGATTTGTGGTGTATGTCCAAGACAAGATGGGTCTTCCTGATGCTAGAGGAGCTACTAAAGTTGGAGTTGGTTGAGCATCCTCTGGCTGCACATCCTTAGGTTGTTCTGATTCATCTAAGGTTCAGAAGAGGATGCAGGCTTCTTCTTCTCTTAGACTTTGGTTTAGAAGCCATCCTCTTCTTTCTCTTTCCAAATTTTAACTGAGAAGACTGGCTTGCAGCACCAGATTGATCTTCACTGTCTCTCTCAGTTGGGACTTCCTTTCTCTCAGGCTCAGAAGGAGAGGGAGGTTGACCCTGCTGTGGATCAGAAGATGAAGCTTGCTGAGCATTAGCAGGAGGTCTGGGTTGTGTTGTGTCTGTTTGTTCAACCTTAACCTCCACTTCAGTGGGGCCTGACTTGGAGTGGAGTGTAAGTCAATGAGCACTCCACTCTTGATCTTCTGCTTGATTACCCTGATATGCTCATCCATAATGGATAGAGACATGGGTCCAAGTCTCCTTTCGGAGAATCCATACAGCTTCAAGAAGCTCATCATCCTCTGTCTATCAGCAGACTTCTTCATGCTCTTTTGGATGATGGCTCTTGACTTTGCAGCTTCTTCCCTATCTCCTCTTTGTTGTCTTTCTTTCCTTGACTAGCTCAAGCTCAAGTTGTTTTAAATACTCAAACTCAACATAGTCATGAGGTAAGGGAAGGAGTGCATCTGCCTGATAGAGACCTGTGGCACTCAGGTAGTTAATCATCTTGATTCTGTCTTCTTCTTATCTACCTGAGGTTCTTGTTGAACCACATCCTCTTATTCAGGGCTTTCTTGAACTGGTGAGAGGGTAGGCATACCTCTGTACAGTCTTTTTCTTTTTCTTTCTTCTTTGATCTGTACTAGGAGTTCTGCATCTTCTGCCTTCTTCTTCTCTCTTGACCTTTCCAGATCAACCAACTCATTCAATTCATCCAAGGGGAGAGAAATGATATTATCTATGTCATAGTTCCTAGTCTGCAGATAGTTAATCCTGACTGCCCTAAAATCATTCTGAGTGTCTGGTCTGGGGGCAGCCCTGATTGCAGACTCCATGAGTCTTGGAGACTCAGTAGAGGAACCTTCTCCCCTTAGCCTCCTTTTCCTCTCTCTCTCCTCCTCCTCAATCTCCTCAGATGTCATTTTTTTTTCCTTTGTCACTCAGGGTGGAGAGAGCTTTGGCCTTCATTGCTCATTGCAACATTTGAGCTCAGACCAGAGAGAGGTTGAGAAGCACCTTCACCAGCAGGTGTCTCAGAAGGAATGGATCTCTGCAGCAGTTGGAGATGATGAGAGGGCTCTCAGGTTCTGTCACTGGGCCTTCAGTCAAGGTTCCCCTATGAAGCTAATCTTAGGGTCTGCCTCAACATCCAGTTGACCGATGACATTGCCTGATTGCCTTAGTTTCCTTCTTAGGCTGAACTCTACAATGATCTTGTCTTGGATTCTTCTATCCATTCTGTCAGCTTGTCTTGATTGGCTTGGGTTGACAAGTGGCATGTTGACTAGATCCAGACCTTCATAGTAGTTCAAGGTCTGAAAATTAAAACTTCTTGCTGTCCTTGAACTCTTATGATGATGAGAGCCTTCCAGTTGTTGTCATACCTCCATCCAATGATGTGATTAAAGGATGATAAAGGTGACATGGTTGGTATCCCATCCTCAAATAGACTCTGTATGAAGGAGTCTGTGTAGTCCACATCAATGTGATCTAGAGGAGGTTGATGAGAATGCATAGTTGCAAGTGAGGATGGTGAGTCCTCATGTCCATTCTCTCAAAGAACTCCCAGGTTCTGTGGCTGTCAGACTTTCTCCCCCCCTTTTGGTAGCATCACCCCTTGCATAGGTGAGCTGGAGGATAGATCAATCACATCCACGGTTCTTGTGTTCCTGGTTGAGCTCTCCTTAAGGTCTCCCAGCTAGTTTTTCCTTAAGATATGAATCTCAGTTGCTGATCATTGTCCTATTGTTTAAGGTATTCACTGAGATTCAAGGTGACTGACCTTTGAGACTAAATAGGTGCATGTTTTGGATAGTTGTTGCACCTTTATTCTCAGATCCCCCTCATCTTCATCAGAAAATCACTGGGGTTGGAGAAGATTGGACCAGAGTCTTTTCCTCTCATGACCAGTTCTTGGTTCTTGGCTACTGATTTCCTCTGCTTACTAGCAGTCTCAGTTGAGATGTCAGCAGGCTGAGTGCCATGGTTGAGGTGTTAATGATGTAATCACTTTGCAGAAGTGAGCCTCTTCCATATGGACATCTTGAACAAGTTCAGAAGTGTCCACCTCAGTTGTAGGTGACTGATGTGGGATAGATGTAGAGACCGGAGTAATTCATCTCTCTTGAAGTAGGGGAAAAGAAGAGAGACTCATTATACTCCCTGAAACCTAGATCTTCATCAGTTAGAAGTCAAGTTGGGAATTGGTTGGTTTGAGATCTATAGGCTGGATGGTAACTGTCCCCTTGAAGTTGAATCTTTGAGTGTTGAACTCAGAGTGATGGCTTAAGCAGTAGGGCTAATGAGCTCATCAAGCTGAGCATGAGTAACCTCAGCACTGATTCTAGAAAAGATGGGAGTGGTCTGTTCCTCATGAGAAATGGAGCTCCAGTATCCACTTCTTCCAGTATTGGTGAGTATATGGGGGCCTCCTCAGACTGATAGTCTGAGCAGGGTTCGTTTGGATTTTCTTTGGTAGGTGATGGATATTGAGGCTGTGTAGGTGGTTGAAAGCATAGGGTGTGGGTTCAACACTAGCTTGTGCTGCTAGGTTGTCACCTTGAGCAATGAGCTCTAACATTTTTGGACTAGGGCTTTTCTACCCCAGAGAATCCAACAGTGGACTTTCTCAATGTTTAAAGATGTCGGGCTTCATCTTCCCAATTTAAGAGTGTTACCTGTTTCCCTTAACTGTGAGCCCATTTCACAGTTAAGAATGTACTGACATATCTAGAAACATGTAGTACTCTAAGGATCTAAATTAGCAAGCAAATTTGTATAAACAATTGAGAGTACCTGAATTTGACCCCTTGAACCATTCCATGGACTATGAAGAGAGATCTTCAGGAATCTGGTCCCATCCACCATGCTTGTTTGATAAGCTGTGAATACCACATGGAGCAGGAATCTCCATTTTGATGAGACCTTTCCTTTCCTGAAGGTCTTTACAGAGAAATCTCCCTCGTCCCCATCTGCTCAAAGGAAGATTTTACAGCTTCCTTTGGAAAGAACACCTCACCTTCTTCATCATCCAGCTGAAGATGTCGGTTGATGATGGCCGGAGTGATAAAGATTGTTTCTCCTCCCTCCTGCACTGTGGCAGGCAGTGCCTCTCCCCGTCCATAATGACCTCTTGGCAGGTCTTCCAGAATTCAAGCAACTGATCCTCATAGGGGGAGGATCAATGGTTAGGGAGGTGAAGTAGTGGGACAGAGACAAAACGGCAAACCTCTGAGAAATAGGATCTTTCTCAGAGCATAACAGAGCACTTGATTGTGTTTGTTTGTGTAGCTGCATGTTAAAGTTGGGATCATTTCTGTGAGCAAGGTAGCCATTGTGAGGTAGCTTAAGAACGAAGAAGAAGAAAGAAAGAAATTTCAGAGAGAAAATTTTGGGTTTAGGTTTGGAGGAAGAGCAATGATAGAAGAGGGGGACACCGTTGGGTTCATATGAAGAGGGATTTCAGATAAAGTTTAATGAACAGGGATAAACTTTGAAATCCGGATGTCGGTCCCACCTCTGAAAAAGTAGTTACTTTTTGCTCAAAAAGTAGTTTTCTTGGAAATCACAAGCTTCCGAAGGTATTATCTTCGAGTTTTAATGAAAAAGCTTCCGAAGCTAAAATGACTTCGGAAGAATTTCCTGAGAGTATTTGATGATTTTGCTTCGGAAGGAAAAATTAGACTTGAGTGCTTTGTATAGAGATCAACAAAGCTTCCGAGAGTTAATTATTGCTTCGGAAGGAAAAGGTCCTTGAAAATAAGTAAGTGTCTAAGATAACTATTTAAGCTTCGGAAGATAAAATTTGAAATTTCTCTTCCGAAGGTAAATTTCTTAGACAGTTACATATTTGAAGGTGTGATTTTCTTCCGAAGTTAAAATAATAATTCCAAAGTATAAATCATCAATTAATCTAAGGAAAGTCTTTCCAATCCAAGAAAAACATGAGCTTATGAAGATGATAGACTAGACAACTTAGAACACCTATGTTTTTAAGAAATAATAAATTATGTTTAAGAAAATTTACTCAAGGTTGATCATCCCAATGCTGATATAGATATTTAAATCTTTGTTCATCAAAAGCCTTTGTAAACAATCAGCATATTGTTCATCTGTGGAACCTTGACTAGTTTAATTAATCCCTTTTCATAATTATCTCTTATAGATGATACCTGATATGGATGTGCTTTGTCCTTGAGTGCTGCACAGGGTTCCTGTAATTGAGATAGCACTGTTGTTGTCTATGTGGATTGGAGTCTCCTTGAATTGAACCCATTCTACATTTGATTCTGAATCCAAAGCACTTGAGCACAGCAGCTAGCGGCAGCAATGTATTCAGCTTCAGCAGTTGATGCAGAGACACAGATTGTTTCTTGCATTGCCATGAACAACCCTTCCACCAAGAAATTGACATCCCCCAGATGTAGACTTTGCAGTCATATTGCAACCACCATACCACTATCTGTATAAGCCAGATTGAAGTCAGAATTCTTGGGTACCATAGACCAAGTGTTAATGCACCTTTTAGGTATCTTAGAATCCTTTTGACAGTGATAAGATGAGACATCTTAGGGTTGGCTTGATATCTTGCACAGATGCATGTAGCAAACATGATCAGGCCTACTATGCAGTACGATACATAAACCAAATCATAGCCCTGTATAAGTTTTCATCTACACACTCCCCCCTCAAGATCAGGACCAAGGGAGTATTTCTGGCTATGGGTGTCCCTTAGCAATCTTACTTCAGTCATATTGAACCTTTTGAGTATGTCTTGAACATACTTTGACTGACTTAGAAGATGCCATCTTCAACTTGCTTCACTTGAATCCCAAAGAAATTGATTCCCCCATGGCACTCATTTCAAATCTGTCTTTCACACTTCTCAAAGTCTTTGTAGAGCTTGGATTAGTTGACCAAAGATGATGTCATCCACATATACTTGAACTAGCAATATGTCTTTTCCTTGTCCTTTGATGAAGAGAGTTCCATCTATAGTACCTCTCCTGATCCATGTTTACAGAGATACTCAGATAGTTCTCATACCACTTCCTGGGTGCCTGATGCAGCCCATAGAGCTTTGTCAAGCTTGCAGACAATCAGGATGATCAGATCTACAAAACCGGTGTTGTTTGATATAAACCTCTTCATCTATCACTCCATATAAGAAGGCACTTTCACATCAAGGTGCAAGACCTTGAAGTTCTTGGATGCAGCAAATGCCAGGAGTATCTAACGCTTCTAATCTTGCCACTGGAGCAAAGACATCAGTGTAGTCGATCCCTTCTTCTTGTGTGTATCCTTGAACAACAGTCTAGCTTTGTTTTTTGATGATATGCCTCTATCATCCTTCTTGTTCCTAAACCCATTGGTTCCTATTGTAGTCTTCCCAGAGAAGAGAACAATGTTCCAACTTTCTGTCTTTTGAATTGAAGCAGCTCTTTTGCATAGCTTCAACCCAACTTCCATCCTTTAGAGCCTCCTCAACTTTCTTTGGCTCTATCTGGTATAAAAACAAGATTGAAGACAAACTTTGCTTCATGGGTTTGTCCTCTTGTCTTTACCCCGAGACAACATTTCCAATGATGTTGTGGTAGGATGAACTTGTGGATCCTAAGCTGAGGAATCACAACAAGTGTTGAGAAAGATCTAAATTTGAAAAATTTAGATCTTGCATAGATGTTTCTCCCCCCACATCAGCACATTTTTCAAGTGAAACTTGATCCAGCAGTGGTGACATCATTGATGTTCTCATCTATGGTGTGGTTAGTGGCATCAAGAAATCCTTGGTCACTGTCACCATCACCATTGTTGTCTTCCACAGTTGAGGTGTTCTTATCTGTTGTAGAGCCCTTGAGCTGGAATTTAAAGGCATACCAGATGTATCAGCTGAATTTGTCATTGTTGTGCTGATAGAAACCTCATTTGCAGAAGTAGTTCTAACTGGAGCTGAAGATGTATGACTTGAAGGTCTTCCTAGCTCAATCTTGGGTCAGATCACCTGTATTTAAATTTTCTCATATCCTGAAACATTCTCACAAGATTTATTAAAACATTTGGTAACTAATCAAGATCAAATAGCCAATCTGACCAGAACCAGCAACACCTGGTGTGTGTTCATTGAAGGTCACATTGGCGACTCCTCAACTATTCTAGTTCTAAGATTGTACACTCTATAAGCCTTAGCTTGGGAAAGTATCCAATAAAGTGTCCTCATCTGATTTCTCAGCAAACTGGCAATTTGATCTTTGGTATTCAGATGGTGCAAGGACATCCAAATGACTTGAGAAAACCAATGAAAGGTTTTCTCTTGTGCCAAGTTCATAAGGAGTCTTCCATGAGTCTTAACTACTAAACTCTGTTCTGCACATAGCAGGTAGTGTTGACTGCCTCTGCCCAGAAGGTGATGGGCAGTTTAGAGTCAGACAGCATGGTTCTTGCAGCTTCATCAGTGTCCTGTTTCTCCTCTCAGCAACACCATTTTGCTGAGGAGTCCTGTGAGCACTAATTGTCTTGCAATACCCTTATCATCACAAATGTATCAAGGGTTTGATTCTTAATTCTATTCCTTGATCACATCTTATGATTTTGACCTTGTGATCAGACTGATTCTCAATCTTTAAGATGAATTCTTCAGAATCTAAGGAGTCTCATCCTTAGTTTTAAGAAAAAGACCCAAGTGAATCTTGTAAATCATCTGTGATCACTAGACAGTATGAGGTCCTTCCTAAACTCATTACACTGGTGGGGCCAAGAGATCCATATGTACAAAGTGTAGGGGGTAGTGATGGAGTTCATTTCCTTAGGCTTATGAGATACCTTATGTTGCTTCCCTTTCAGGCATGCAACACAGTGATCATCACTTGTAAACTCTTTCTTTGGCATTCCATTACCAGATCATGCTTAATCAATTTATTCATGTTCTTAAAGTTTACATGGCACATCTTTTTATGCCATAGGAAAGATTCATCATATTGGCTTTAGATAGAAAGTATGAAACTTCTCCGGAGGGAGAGGTTTCTTGCAAGTCCATCTTGTACATGTTTCCTTTCCGGGGGCTCTAAGCAGATAGCTCATGAGGAATGACCACACCAGGCTTAGACAATGCACTCATGCTCAGTAAAGAGCATGTTTGACTCTGATCACAAATTGAGATACACTCAGAAGATTGTATCCAAGCTCTTAACAAAGTTTACATTTTTCAATGCTGAGCTTACCATTTGTGACCTTGCCCCTTCCTGAAATGTAACCACCTTCATCTCCTCCAAAAGCAACAGGTCCTCCATCAATCCTTCAAAGTTCTGGAGTAGTGACCTATTACCAGTCATGTGCCTGGAGCAGCCACTGTCTATGACCCAACATTTCTGTTTGTCTTCACTGTCTCTATACAAAGAGAATGATTAGTTACATCTGGAAACCCAATCCTTGCTTGTCTTGGGCTTATTTACAGAAGGTATTCACCGTGATAGATCCTATGGTTGTACTAAAAGGATCTTGAGCTGTTGAATGGAGAAATCAGTCACTTGGTCTTTTAGACATCCACACAACCTTTGGAGTCTTGGACTTGACCTTCAAACTTCGGAAGCTTGTGGAACTTCAGAAGTTTGATGACTGACTTCAGAAGATTTTGCAGACACTGCAGCGATTTTAGTGCTTCGGAAGAATTCCTTTCTTCCGAGACCAATATTTCTCTCCGAAGGGAATTTTCCATTCCCGCCCGTTGTAGATTTGAGACTTCCGAGGAAACTGGTTTTCCTTCGAAGCCTGAATCTTCTTGTAACTCTTTGAAGCCTTTTTTTTGGCCATGTGACAGTACCTTTAGATTGAAGGGACAATCCTTTGCAATGTGATAGTGCTGATCACACTAACACAATTTCTTCTTCTTCACAAGGCCTTTTCATGAATAAGATTGTTTTTTGGGGTCCATCCCTTCTCCCCTTCATCTTTATAGATGCTGAGATAGTCCTCTTGGGCTGAGGACTGTGCTTGGAGTTTGATGGTCCAGCTGTGCAGTAGTGGTACACAGCAAATCAGTCTTCTTCTTGCTACTGAGATGAGTTGAACAAGAACCAAACTCTTAGCAGAAGAGTTTTGGTTGATGTCTTCAGTCCCTACCACTTTAACCCCTACAGAAATAAAACTTGTTTTTGCTTAGAGTCAAAAGCAGCCTTGATCTCTTGAGCCTTCCTTGCCTTTCTTTTGCTCTTTCTGATCAAGTTCTTTCTTATGGACTTGGTCATCACAGTCTTCACTTTCTCCTCAGAAGGATAGTGGCCCTTCTTGGAATCCTCCTCTTCACTCTTAGTAGAGGGATTCTTCACTATCTCTTCTTCATCTCCTCACTCATAGGATTTATGAGAGGAAGCTCATCTTCACAAGTTCCACACCTAGGGGGTCTTACAGACAAGTTTGTATGTGGAGGAGCTATCTCATTGATCCCAGTCCCTGTCTATTTTGATAGCACACTTTGTTGTGCAGGGATGAGGATATCATGTTCTTGAAGGTCTCTTCTTCAAGACATTCTTTTTTCTGCCCTGGCTTTGCTGATCACAAGCTCAGCCTGGCACTCAGTTAGCTTGGTTATGAGATCTTGAATTTGAGTTCTAAAATCTGTGTGTTCATGTTTTAGAACTGAAATGGTTTTCTCTAAGTCCTCTATTTTCAGCTTATAATCATTTTCAGACTTTCTAAATCAAATTTTAAAATATTTAAGGACTCAATATCAGATCTCAATTCCAAGTTATAGGACCTGTACCTATTAACTTTAGCAATGCATTCAGGAGTACAGAGATGTTCCAATACCTTGGCTTCATCATGATCTGCCATCAGTGCTTGGTTTGGATAAGCATCTTCCACCTGAAAGCTCCAGTCAAAGCCTCCTTCTTCAACAGCAATAGCAGCTTGCTGCTTTGACTTCTCATTATGAAGAGCTTTGTCAGTGTAGTTTGGTTTGGATTGTGTTTGGCCACCATTGGTTCTAGGTGCCTTACACTCTCTGGCAAAGTGGCCCATCAAGTTACAGTTGTAACACTTGACTTTGCCTTTGTCCAGTCCAAACTTTCCACCGGTTGCATTGCTTGGAAACTTCCTTCCAGTCCTCTTGTAGAACTTCTTGGCTCTGCGAGTGAGAAGAGCCATCTACTGGACTATTTCCATGTACTCCAGATCATCTGGATGGATACAGTCCAAGTCTTCAAGAGTGAAAGAGAGTTGCCACTGCTTTCATCAGAAGACACAATGCTTAAGAAGAGCTTGTCTCTTGGAATGGGCTTCCTTGAGTGTAGTTCTCCCTTGGTGTCTCTGGGAAGGTGATGAAAGGACCCTTGGGTGAGTTGTCAGGGTAGCATATAAGATGATGTTTGGGTTCTATGCTATCCCTTTCAACCACATGTAGGGCTGAACCCATTGATTGTTGGAGTTGCCAGATGAACCCTGCATGTTTATTTCCATCTGGTAGCCACTGAGAATCCCATATAACTCTGTCAAAGTGAGAGTTTTGAGATTTTCAGTTCTCTTGATCACCACATAGTAGTGTGTCCATTGCCTAGGAAGTGAGGACATGAACTTCCTTACAATGTCTCTATTCTCAAGAGCAACTCCTCCATCCACTAGGGTATCCACAATCTCAACATACCTGAAGTATTGCTGAGTCATGGTCTCACCTATTTTGAAGGTGAAGTTTCCAAACTATTGCTTCAGGAGATCCTTCTTGTTCTCCTTGGCTTCAGAAGAACCCTCATACATCAGTTTCAGTGCATCCCACAGCTGTTTAGCTGTTTTGCACTTCTTGAAACCTCTGTATGCAGAGTTTGGAATGGCAGTTTGAAGAGCTGTCATGGCTTTCCTGTCTATCTCTACTCTCTTCCTATCTTCATCAGAGTAGTTAGCCACATCCTTGGGGATCATACCAGCACCAGTAGCAGAGGGTGTGCTGGGTATGAGAGGTCCATTCTCAATAGACTCCCACATTCTTGAATCGAGAGACCTGATGAAACCTTCCATTCTTAAACACCAGGTGTCAAACTCATCAAGAGTGATCAGTGGGGACTTGTTCATGGTTCCAGTTTCCATATCGGTTTTGGAAATGGCTGCCATTTGAAAAGTTTGGTATTTGTGTGTGTGAGGGATCTTAAGATGGTGAGATCTTATATCAAGAGCCTGAATGCTCTGATACCAAATGCAGAATCGTTGAAGGGTGTGAGTTAAAACACAACAACACAAAGAGGAGATTAACCAAACTTTAATTAAGCAGTAAACTGGATTAACCAAGATAAGACACTAAGAACACAAGTAATGAAAGAGACAGAACACAAAGAACACAAGTATGGTTTTCAAGAATACAGTATATTGCTTTCTCTATGTTCTATTACAAGTGTTACAAAGCATAAATAAAAGTTACAAGAACATGAGATACTTATACTACATCCTACAGCTGGCTATACTTTGAAAGCCAGCTGGATACAATTGACTAGACACAAACAAAATCAATTGTAGAGTCAAAAGGCAGATTGCCTTTTGACTTGTGACTATGACATGCCATAGCTCACATCCTTTTCTATTACAAAAAGGATAAAGTACATAAAGTAGAAAGAATACAGACTCAAGACCTGAATGTACAGTTACCAAAAGCATGGACCTTATCACCAAACCATGTTAGTTGGTGACTTGCAGAGTTGCAGCAGAAAGATGTCCAGCTTTATGGAACAGTACATCAGATAAAGCATATGTTAAAAGTCTTCGGAAGAAATCTGTCTTCATGAACTTGAAGCTTCGAAAGACTTTGTCTCTAAGGCTTCGGAAGACTTCATCTTTGGCTTCGGAAGATGTTGGTCTTGGCTTCAGAAGATTTCACACTTAGAGTATTTCTATTGCACATGTGAAACTTACGAAGCATTCCACTTCAATGCACTTGTGCAGCATACAGGAGAGACTAAAGATGTTTAGGTTGCATCAGCCTCTTCATTAATCTCTATAATACTTTTACATTATTTACAATTGTACCCTTATAATTTTTCACTTTTAACTTTAGTCGTTTATACTTTTCATCTTTTATAAACTTTACACTTCGAAGTTAACAAGTCGTAACGTGCATGTGTGATTCCACGTTTTATACCTATTTTTTCAGTTTATCAGGCACGTCAAAAACGCGTAGGTACTAGTTCAACTTAGTTAATTTTTTTAGTGTTTTACGTTTCACTTGCGTAGTTTAATGTTTTTACATCTATTTTCCGTTTTGTTTTATTTTACTTAAAATTAGAATATATTTATAGTTAAAAAAACACAGGAGAAACGGTTCATAAAATTTAGTTAAAACTTAATTAAAAATAACCATACGTGAACCTCTCTGTTAATTACTATTATATCTTAGATTAAAAAAACAAGTTTAAGGTAATAATCTATAATTATATAAAAATATCTTGTAAAAATATTAAAGGTAAAGTATGGCTAAGGGCGTAAGTATAAAAAATGATAATACTATTTACATAATTATATTTATATGTAAAATGTTGATGAAAATAATTAAATAATATATGTTATATTATATATAAAAATCATATGTATATGTATAATTGTAAAAATGCATAATTAATTTAAAGGTAAAAGAGTTGTAGAAAGCGTCGTTTATATTTAATTACATAAATAGTTCTTTAGAGGTAGAAAAACTAAATTACATTTGACTTAACTGAATAAGTTGACATCAATTAATCTAAAAGACAAAATTTGTTATAAAAGATATACACAAAAATTGGTTAAAATACTTTTTAAAAATAAAAAATATACATGTAATTTTCTATAAACCTAAACACGTTTTCTGTAATTTTGTAAAAAATAAATGACAACCTTTTGTCCTTTTGACAAAATCTTCTAGATCCCACTCAATTCACAAAGAAGAAACCTCATCATCCAAAAGATTCCGACGATCTCGATCAAACATCCTGTAAATCCGGAAACCCCCATTCCAACTATCAAATCAAGAACAAATCCATTATTAAATCGATAATATCTGAATCTTGTTCATTCTACCTTTTGACTCGCAGATTCTAGACTTCAAGAAATCTTGATCATTCTCACAAAGTTTCATGATTTTCTAATCGAACGAAACTTTGTGGGGGTTTATCAGTTATGGACAGAAACAAAGATTTTTCAAAAGGGTGTGATGATTCACAGGAGAATACCCAAAATGATGATGGTGAAAATTCGTCAATTTTGACTTCAAATTTCTTCATGGGTCAAGTTGGGGAGGTTGTTCTTACGCTTGAATCAGATGTGTTATCATGGAAATCGATGGAATCCGATTCAAATGTTAGTTTCTTAAGGTTATTTTAAGATTATTTTGTTGATTTCAACAACTTGTTATGAATTATAATTGATTGTTCATGTTGATTATTGTTTATATATTAATGGAATAAGATGATTGTAGCTGAGCACATTGAGATCATGTTTGAATTCACTTCAACCTATGCCCTAAATTTAAGCCAGTTCCCCCGTCATATTATTATTATATTAAGTTGACTTATAGTAGTAGTTTAATTGATGAATTGAAACACGACCCATGTGTTTATAAGTGTTAAAAAGAGTAATATAACCACCCGTAACCCATTTATCTATACGTGTCAAACAGGTTAACGGATTGTCGGATTTTGAATGAGTTGTAATCTAGTTGTAAATGACTTGACGGGTTTGTAATAAATGGGTTGAATGGGTCTTACTGGGGTTGCAAAGTTGTAACTTATTATGTTCTAATTTATCTTGGAGAAACAGGAGAATAGCTCAAGTTGTTTAGGACTACTATCTGCTTCCAAAGGTGATACATTTATCAAAATTTCGGAGGTTTATGCCGTTGAGTTCATTGATTGGGGCTTGGTAGATGAAAACCGCCGTGCTAATCCAGGATGCTTATCGGGTCATTTATCAGAGGTTTGTTTCTCATATCAATGGATTTGGTCAACGGGTCAAAATGGGATATGGTTCAATCGGGTCATCAGTACTAGTCAAACCGGCACAGCTTCTTACAGAAGGTAGACTAGACGTGGTAGGATGAGTGGGTCATGTTGTCTAGGTAACGGGTCCAAATGGGATATGGTTGAAATGGATTGTGTTTGATACAAGTCAAAAGGGGATGGGTTGGGTTGACCCGCAAACATCTTTGTGCCCATTTTCAAATAACTAACGATTTAATAATGATTGCAAAAACCAATATTATTACAATAATTGTCTTCTACTTCTAATATAAAGGATTGAGGAGGTCTTACGCAATGACAATGCACATTGGGCGATCTTCAAGCCATTTGATCTGTTTCCTTTTGAACTATATATAATTTTAATAGACCGTTTGGATACACACGTAGCTTGAATCGACTCATTCATAAGTAAATGGACCATAAAAGTTGACACCTTTTTAGGGCCTAACTTAAAATTTGATCACTTTCTCGCATATGTTTCTTCTAGATGTACAAAGTTGACACCTTTTTAGGGCCTAACTTAAAATTTGATCACTTTCTCGCATATGTTTCTTCTAGATGTACCGGTTCATAGTGCATGGTGTCCAGAGGTCAAAGGGTCAACCTACTCTTTGGGCTCCAGTTGTTTACACTTTTGGTCATGACAATAAGCAAACATGTAAAATGTGGGTGAATCGAATAAAAACGTTTCTTGACATGGAAACCGATAGGCCCAAGAGTCTTCTGGTATGTATAATTAGCTATTATTTGCAAATGAATGAATGATCACTTATGAATGTTTATTTCTCATTATGAAACCCAAAGTGCAAGATAGTTTTCTAGATTTTTATTGATCTTGATTAGGTTTTTGTTAATCCGAGAAGTGGAAAAAGAAACGGGTGTCAAATTTGGGAAAATGTCGCTCCTCTCTTTTCTCAAGCCAAAGTAAAAATAAAGGTACCACTCAACATTTGTGCAAAAATAACATACTTTTAACTACTCTGTGTTTGTTGATTTTTGATCAATTTTACTTTATAGGTTATTGTGACCGAGCGGGCTGGTCATGCTTTTGATGCAATGACTTCTATTACAAACAGGGAGCTTACTTCTTATGATGGTGTTGTTGCTGTTGTAAGTTTTGTGTTTTTAAATCTGGCATCTTTTATTAATCGCTAGAGGTGGGAAGTTCGACCCATTTACCTATAAATGTGTCGCTTTGGGTTGTATTTTATTTTAAACGGGCCAAATGAAAATGGCTAAAAGATGAAACAAGTTGAATAGGTCACACATGTTTTTGGAATCATGATTAACACATGAATTGTTTATTAAAAATGTAAAATTGGAGAAAGGCGCGCTTATACGGTCATCCCAACAACACGCCACATACTAAAAGTTTAAAATTGATTGTTTCGACCCTGATCAAATTGACATGTTACCCAACCACCCTGACACATTTTCATTTTGCCATCTCTAATAGTTCTGAATGAATTTTTTTTTAATTTTTCTATTTGAGCTGTTGTACTTATCTGATGTTATTCAGGGAGGTGATGGGCTTTTTAATGAGATCTTAAACGGTGTTCTTCTGTCGAGACATAAAGCTCCATACCCACCGGTCCCACCTGATCATGATCCAACCTTTGATACCCATAACGATATAATGGACCATGGTCCAACTGTAACTATGGCTAAACCGTTGCCTTCTGGTGAAGATGAGTCACCTCTCCTGAGTTCATCACTAGATGAATCACACGACCCAAATAATAGTAAGCTTTTTGAAGTGATTTTGAGTCTGATTATCTGTTCATTTAAGGGTCTAATAATTCCATATCTTGCAGCACTTTGTGTTATCTGATCTGATTTTTCAACATTACATAATCTTGTACGCAGGCAACGATCCTGAAATATCTTTCCCAAATGAGCGATTTCGCTTTGGACTTATTCCTTCTGGTTCCACTGATGCTATTGTCATATGGTATTTTTATGTCATATGATTTTTTTCTTTCCACTTTTTTAACATAAAATTCAAAATCTTGATGTTCTCTAGTCTTGCAGTACAACTGGAGCTCGGGATCCTGTGACATCAGCGTTGCAAATTATTATTGGTGAAAGATTACGCCTGGATATAGCTAAGATTGTAAGATGGAAAGCAACACAAACGTCCAAACACGACCCACTTGTACGCTATGCTGCTTCGTTTGCTGGGTAGACTCTTATCGTTTTCTCCTCTTGTGATGTAATTTCTTTTTTCGTATTTTCTCAATTCCATTTATATATTTATTATTCTTGGGTATGTTTCTTAAGTAATCTGATGTTACTAGATATGGATTTTATGGAGACGTGATCACAGAGAGTGAAAAGTATCGATGGATGGGGCCAAAAAGATATGATTATGCAGGAACAAAAGTGTTTCTTAGACACAGGTATTTTGTATTTGTAAACTTTAATATGGGGGGTTTAAATATTTTTTTAGGGCTGATAAACAAAAGTGCTTACAATAGCTTAACTAGCGAGCCGAGTTAGATCGAGCTCTGGCTCGAAGTTAGACAATCCAGCTCAAAAACTCTTAATGAACTGAAGTTTGAGCTCAACCTCACGGCCCGACAAGCCATCTCGTATATTTTTAAATTTTTTGAAGTTTATTGCACATTTGAATCGGTATAACAACGAAAATAGATATTTCTTGCACGTATGAATAGATATAACAAAAATAAAAAATAAAAAAGCAAGTTGGTTTTTGTCTATAAACGTTGGGATTAATTCAATTGTTTGTTAAATGGCCTACTTAAATCGCTAGTCAGACAAGCGAGCTCTACTCGGCTCAAAAATCAATGAATCTACCTCGACTCGGCTCGAAACTAAAACAAGCCAGCTCAGTTCCTCTCGTTTGTGTATGAGTTTGTTTTGAGCGAGCATTCAAGCCCCGAGTTATCTGAACAGCCTTCACTTATAACTTGCTTTTGTTTGTTTTTTTAAGGTCATATGAGGCAGAGGTAGCTTTTATAAAATTCGAACCAGAGAAAACAGATACGCATACACAGGCCAATGGAAAAAGATTAAAGACAATTTGGGGCCTACCAAAGGATCCCAAAAGGGTCACATGTCGCGCCAAATGTCACATTTGTAACTCGAGTCAACTATCCAACCCGCAACAAGAATCAAAATTAGTGAGAGTTAAAGGACGGTTTCTTAGCATTGGTGCTGCTGTCATCTCGTGCAGAAATGAAAAGGCGCCTGATGGCTTGGTTGCTGATGCACATCTTTCAGACGGGTTTTTGCATCTTATTTTGATCAAAGACTGCCCTCGTGCTCTCTATTTATGGTATGTTTCTCATCTCTAACCGGCAAAGGTTTAAATTTATCAGAAAATACTTGGGTAAATAGTGTTGTCCAAAGTGTATTTTTAATGCATATAACCTTCTGAATGTGTTTTATTCAAATTATTTAGATTACTATAGACATTATTGTAAAACTTTATGGGATAATATATGAATATGTCTCCTGAGTATTTATAAGGTTGCATTAAGGCTACCAAAATATCAAAACATAGCTACGGCCTACGAGCCACCCAAGTATCAGTGTGGTGTCGTTTATGCCAGTTTCGGCCTCCAAAAACTTTGGAGTGATTAAATTTCCGACAAAGGTTCAGTTTGAAAGAAAATTTGTCGGTTCAGGGTTGATCAATAAAGTTATTTTTTTGTAAACTTTTTTTGGCTTTTAAGGAGTATAATGTTATTTATATCATATACTAAGTTGTTTTGTTAAAGTGAGAATTGGCATAAGAGAAACCAACTTTATACATTCGCGGTCTGTGCTCCAAAATGTTATAGCTTTGTGCATGATTTCCCACTAATTCTACTAAAAAATAAATAATTTCATTGTTATTGTATCTGGTCAACCCAACCCGCACGTATTGTCACCTCTGTCATGCACACACGAACGCAACATGTACATTCTCTAACGCATGACTGATAATGACTTGTAGGCACCTCACGCAACTAGCAAGGAAAGGCGGAAGCCCCCTGAACTTTGATTTCGTGGAACATTATAAAGTAAGGATTTTCATTACTTTTGTTATTCAATACAAACTGTCCTCTTTGTTCATGTAAAATTGTCGGGTTTGTCTTTCTTTTAATTTTTTGTCCAGACTACTACTTTCACATTCACTTCATTCGGGGAGGAGAGTGTGTGGAACGTTGATGGCGAGGTTCTTCGGGCTCACAAACTTTCTGCACAAGTCTTTCGCGGTCTTGTTAATGTGTTTGCTTCTGGGCCTGGAACGTAGTTTCATCGTACGTGAAATGATAGTATTATCCTTGCGTTCATATCATATATTTGTAAGGTGTAGTTGTAGATACATTTTTTGTTGGTGTTTTTATGCATCGGACGTTGCACAACAGTATGCTCGTACGTCTCTGGGTATTAGTTACTACCACTGTTCTTTGAGAAAGAATTCATAAGACCACTAACAAACTTCCTTTTTTTCCTGTGTAACGTCACATCATTTTTTTCTATTTTCCTCAAGCTTTTTCTATTTTGCATTGTGTCTATCCTAGTTTTTTCTCACATTCCTTCAACATGCATTATTAAGGGTCGTGTGGTACAAGATGCATTTGGGTTGAGCAAACCGGTGAATCCCAGTGAAAATTCACTGGGTCGGTAAGTAATTGAACCGGCAGCTTGGTGTTCTCGATCGGCTCCGGTTTTCCCGGGCACTCCCTTACTTTTCCCCATGTTCACTCCGTGTGGCCTAACAACTAACAATGGTAGCTTAAATGGGTCGGGTCAAAATATCACGTTCTTTTAACCTTAACCGAAAAAATTAAGTGACAAAAACATCTAAACAAAAGGACTTTCTTGTCCGTGTTTGTTTGTCAAAAGCCAAATGTGTTCATGTTTGTTTTTGTTCATTTGTTTGTATTCTAAACGAATCATAAATAGTAGTTCATAAAGTAATAAACATAGACGAATGTAAATGAACTAACAAAACAAATGTGTCTGAACAAACTTCAACGAACCTAAACAAACATAAATGAATTTATAAGTCGATTACCAAATGCTTGATTTTAAAATTTGATTTGGGTAATGAATTGGTGTAGGGCTAAATTGGTGTTGCTGATAAATATTAAATGGATTTAAGTAAATACTTAAACTAACATAAAGAATAACACGAAAAGAAGTAAAGGAATGTAAAGGAACATACATAAACAATGGTTTACAAAATTGTGTGAACTACAAGATTGTTTTATGTTGTGTCAACTACACAATTGTTTTATGGACTGCACATAATCAAACAACTTGTGTGAACTACAAAATTGTGTGTACTCATCGTTCTCGTATAAAACCAATGTTAAGATCGGATCGGACCTGCTTGTCCGACCGGTTCGACCGGGGATCAGCCAGGTGACCGGTCCGGTTCGGTATGATTCGGTTTTGTCTGGTTGAACCGGTGGTCAGACCGGGAAACCGGACCAGTTTGAACCAGATTTTGGTTTTTTTATTTTAATATGTAAAACGGGGTGTTGAACCATAAATTAGTATATTGGATATACAAATATAGTTAAGTTTTATATAACTATAAAAAATATATATAAATTACTTATATTTAATTGCATATATAAATAAAGTTAAATCCGGTCCGACCACCAAACTAGTACGGCGTCCGGTTCTACGTCCGATCCGGTTCTGAAAATATTGTATAAAACATATTGATGCTTTATTTCATATTCAAATCTACTCATCTAACACAATACAATGGAAGATTCAAATAGTTATTTCCATGAGATTTTTTAGTCAACTTTTGGAAATGGTGTTTACTTTTCTTGATATAATTGAGAGCTCTACCTAAATCCATCAAACTCACATGAATTTGAAGTCATTGATGTTGTTAGAGGGGAAGAAGATGTAGATACATTCAAGGTTTTGAAATCTTCACAGGAGATCGCAACTCGTAAGGCATAATCTTCTGGATAAGAGCTTTTAAGAGCACATTTCGTTTGATGGATGTTTACCATGAAAGAATATATGCACAAGTTTATCGTTACATCCAATATTTAACTTTATTTTAACGATGATCCTATTCGTTGGTTTAAGTGTCAGATCCTAACCGATAACAAAGACTAATGAGAATCGATTGTTTATAACACATTTTATTTAAAGTGTTTAAATAATATTTAATGCAAGTCTCATTAAATCAAACATTCCAACAATTGTTTAACAAAACACATACATAATTAAATATACATAATCTTTATTATCTTGGTCCAAATCCTAAACATAAGCATGTATGATGTCCAACTTAGCTGCATTTTCTGAAATAATATGAAAAATAATATAGTCAGCTAAAGAATTAACTGATAAATAAACACAAGTTTTCATACATATACATAGATATATTAAATAATTTAATTATT
Source organism: Flaveria trinervia (assembly GCA_025506515.1). Lineage (NCBI taxonomy): Eukaryota > Viridiplantae > Streptophyta > Magnoliopsida > Asterales > Asteraceae > Flaveria > Flaveria trinervia. Next base: position 4,096,145 of record CM046452.1, read on the forward strand.
ATTACATGTCAAGACTTATAAGGCAATTATAAAATATAAAAGACAAACTATACACAATCAAACCTAGTAATTGAATTGACTCGGTCCACAAACAAAATCTTATGATTAAGGCATATGTATGAATCCGGTTTCAATCACTCTCTAATAACCAAATGGGGTGTGTTTGTCAAGCCAATAGATCTATTATTGTTTTTGTGGTTTGTATAAATTAATGATTGTGCTAGAATCAATATTTATCGAACATATATTGCAAATAATAACATAACATAAATTGAAGTGAATTTGAATAATATGAATATTAAATAAAAATTGATTGAATATGACTCACATAATTTTCCTCAAATTATAAAACACACATAAAAATGGTATGAATACTCACTTGTTAATTGCAAGTAATATAAATAATGAAATGATAAAATAAACATCAAAGATTTTCTCGCGGGTTAACCTAAAAAAAGTTTATTAGAATAATATACCTTGGTGAGTTTGAATACGTTCATTAAGAATTTATGATTAGTATTTCAAATCAAATGTGTTTTCTCAGGTTTGGTACTGATAGTGACAAACTGATGTACGAGTTTTCATTTTTGATGTGCCTACCGAGAGCCCCAAGGTTTCATACTTAAGTAATGGAGATGATTGGTGGTCAATGATCCATACTTAAATCAAATAACTGTTAAAAATGCTCGTGTTTGTAATGCATGTGTTTCTAATGATCTTGATTTTATAGCCTTAAAGTTTCATACTTCACTAATAAAGATGAATGGGTGGGCATACAAATAGCTGTTAAGAAAATGCCAGGCTCACTTGGATTTGGTTTCATCCTCATTCCTTTTTGGCTATAACTATTTTAATTATGAGAAAAAAAACCTCTTGGGAAAAAAGTTCACTAACATAACCTCAAATGAAGTTTATAAAATACTAAGGTTTTATAAAACCTGTTTATATAAAAGATGTAACATATTTCTAAAATCTTTAATAGTCTGAATTGGATTTAATAAGGTATAGATTGGATTTCATGTTAACTGGTTCATGTTATTCAAGTTTTGAAGCAGCAAAAGTCTACCCGAAACCGGACCTAATAACAATCACTTTTATCGCTTTTGGGTAGACTTGAATTAGTAAATTTATTGAGTTTTCTTATGCAAGTCTTGTAAATTATTAGTGTACTTCAATATGAACTATAAAAAATGATTATATAATTTAAATTGTATACAAACAATTTGCTCTATTTAGATTATCTAAGAAATTGTATACAAACAAACTGTTTTACTGTAATGGGTGTTGATCGGTTTATTTGGGTTTCAGGTTAATCAGTTTGTGTTATTTGGGTTTTTAAGGTTTTAAAGTATATCCCTAACAAAAGTCAGCTTAATCGGATTTTGGATAGAAGGTTTCTTCGGATCAGGTTTAATCCGGTATGGGTGAGATTTGTGTTAGACGGATTAATCACGTACGGGGGAGACTACCTTCGAATCAGTCAAAGGTAGTATTGTTTGGTTAAAAAACATAATGCCTCTTAATCATTCAGTTTACCTCTTAACGTTAAGCTAGATTGTGATGCTGAGTGAAAAAGTAGAGTAAATTATCCTCTAATAAAGGCTTAATGGATTAAAATACTGCCAACTATTAGGAATTGACTGCTGCCACCCCAAATATCATTTTGGCAAATATAACTCCCAAGTAAACACTTCGGTGTCTGTAGCACCCGCCCTTTGTTAGAACCCTAACGAAATTAACTATCTGATGATGTGGCACGCATACATGTACATGCCTTGCTTGTGTGACAGCTGACGTGGTTAATTAAAACTTCCGAATAGTGCGGGTTCTAACAAACGACAAGTGATACAGACAACGAAGTGTTTACTTGGGAGTTATATTCGCCAAAATGATACTTGGGGGTGGCAACGGCTAATTCTTAATAGTTGGGAGTATTTAAATCTATTAAGCCTCTAATAAAATACCTATAACCTCAAAAAAAATGTTTGCAACCATCCCTAAAACAACATTGAAGCTAGCTCCGACTCTCCCCCTGTCGTCGACCACCTGCACCCCCACTAGTTTTGCTCCAGCAATCTGCATCACTGCCAACCAAGCACCAACGACCTACACCTAGCCTCTCCCAATCGTTGGCCACCTACACCCTCGCCTAGTTAAAGTTGCGACAACATCCCCAACAATAGCTTCATGTCATATGGACTTTGAGTATCTTCCACGTTCGATTGTTGTTGTTCATTCCATTTGGAAACATTCATCATGTCTAGAGAGTATTTTCTAGATGATATGGAGTCAATTCGGGTACACAAAACCGATGGAGATGTAGAAAATGTATCGAGTATGTGAGCTCAGGTCATTACCACCGCTCATTTTGGTGTTTTCCGACACATGGCTTCGATTAACCATGCCTGGAACCAACATAGGTTAGGTGGAGACAAGTTTAAAGGAAGTTGTCATGACTTGCACCTTGGTCAGTGTTCAGAATATATAAGACATTGTAGTCAAAACTGAGAGCTCACGCCATCGTTCGTGGCAGCCGGAAATGAATTATAATTGAAACAATGGCAGTGGTACATAACGAATGCGACAACAATCACTTTTACACTGACAAAAATGTTTAACGGTCAATGTTAAAAAATCTTATTTACTTAGTTTGAAAGAAGAGAAAAGCAAGTGTCAATTTTTATAAACCCATAAACCCCACTAACAATGTTCGTAATTAATATATAGTGTATCCACCACCAGCATAAATGGTTGGTTGAAGTGGTCGGAGTTGGTTGAATTGCTTAGGAGAGTCACAAAGATCGAATGACATTTATGGATAAAAAAGAAAGACACAAAGAATATGTACATCACTTTTATGCATACGCATAATATTTTTTGCATAAAGGTGTTGATAATTAATAATATATAAATTTGATATTATGATAACATAGAGATTGATTTATTTGCTCTGTGTAGTTTGAATGTCATGGGGATGTTTGGGATTGGGTTTGGGATTGGGTTTGGGATTGATTATGGTCGATTATATTCACTAGCAACTCCAATTTAATCCTACACGACCTTTAAATGACAGTTTTAAGAATAGCATAATGATCGTTTGAAGAAAAATATAACTGCCATTTTAGCAAAACGTGAAACGGTAATATTACGACCCCTAATATTTTGTATTTTCTTTTCATAATTATTCATCATTTAGTTAGAGATTTGATCAAATTGATACATTTCTTTCAATAGAAAATAATTTAGAGGGGTAAACGGTTACTTAATAATATTTACCGGCTCAACACTTATTTTGAGTCAAAGCATCTTACCTAGTTAGATCTTTTAGGGGGTGTTTGTTTTTTTTAAGAAGTACTTCCTGACCTTTTTTGTTTGCGTCTCGCAGACCACACACAGACATTAGACTCTGCAGATTATTTGTTTTTTGATAGACGTTTTATTAAAAAATATATTTTTGATGTCTGCGTGGAGAAGACATAGACCTGTTACTTCTGATGTCTGCGTGGAGAAGACATAGACCTGTTACTTCTGAGGTCTTCTAACATCTTCTTAACTTTTTAATACATTCCCACCTCCCTCCATTGGTCGCCCCACCTCCCCCAACCGGCCGGACCACCGCCGACCCCCTCCTCCCACCTGCGCCTGCCTCCCCCTCCCCCCACCTGCGCCTGCCTCCCCCTCCCCCATATCTGGCCCGCCGCCCCCTCCCTTTCCCCTCGTTGGCCACCTCCCCCCTCCCCCCACCTGCACCCCCCGACCCCCTCCCCAAGGATCGTTTGTGTGCTAATGTACTGTAGGTGTTGTTTTGTGTAGCTAACTATTTGTGCTTGATTTCTGTAAGAATATGAGAATTATAGAAATTTGTAACAATTTAAAGTATACGAGGTGTTTGGATCTGCAATGCTAAAGTTAGAAGCAAGTGATTATAATTATGATCTTCTTGATTTATTAGGATAATAATAATAATCATGAAAGTAGCCATTTTTCTAAGTGTGTTATGAACAATTTCATGCATATAGCCATAAGTTACACGTATCCTTGTTTTAGCATTTGAATTTTGAGTTGGTTGTGAAATTATTTTAGCAGTCAGCAGATATTAAAAAACAAACATATTTTTTTGCTGACTGCAGACATTTGATCCACCTCTTCTACTGCAGATGTCTGCTTATATGATCCGCAGACTGCAGACATTTTCCTGCAGAAAAAACAAACAACATCTTAATGGTTTAACACTTACTGATTTAAATATTTTCAAACATCCCCTAAATTTTGTATATGAACATACACTATTCAAATGTGAATTCACATGTGCTTTCGCATGCACGCAAACTCCCCTTTCACATATATGCATACACGCGAAGGATCACATAAATATAATCTTTTCTCCGTGAAAAACGAACAAAGAAAAGGGTTTTCAACTATCAAATGGATCATACTAGTGATTTAATTAATGGACGGTAATATGGTAAGTAGTGGGATTTAAATATGTGTTAAAGGGGTTTGACTTTTTTTTAATTATAAAAAATAATAGCAGTTTCAATCTGTTTCTTTAATCTTCAAACTTTTTTATACATTATTTTTCAAATATAAGTTATATCATCAAATGTAGAATTCTATTTTGCTTAGATAGCTATCTATTTTGTTATAGTTTTTTTTGCAAAATAAAAAAATGATTTTGTGAAAAAAATCTCGTAGACTATTTATATAACGTTTCAAGTAACACTGTTACAACAGCACGTCTCAAGCACTACAACAGTGCATCCATCTTCTCAATTGTCCATATAAAAGAAGTGTTGGTCACTAAGACGTTTGCCACTCGCTCTTTACAAAAAGAACATTTTAATAAAGTATGTGTGTATTAGAGCTAACCCTATAAATATAGTTGGTCCCTAGAGTCTTTAAGAAGAATTTGGGCCATTGTCTTGTAGAAAAAAATAATACTCTATGATATAAAGTCGATAATCTATAAGATTCTATAAATAATATAAGTACTGTAATAAAATAATCTAATTTATTTTTAAGTGTTTTAATTAAGTAACTTAAGTTTTAAAAGTATTTTAATTATGTCATTCATTTTTTATATTTTATACAAATTAAAATCCTTATATATTTTTTAACATGTTATACTTTTTCTTTCAATTAGAATTTTTTTTCTACCTTTTGATGCTGATATGGAACATGGACGCAAATTTTAGACATTTTTTTCATAATTAACATGTTTTTTATTTTATAATATAATTCTATACATTCTGAGATCCTCACGTTTACTCCACTATTATTTTCTTGACATGAGCAAATTTAACAATGACTCGATTTGATTGTTTAGAGATCCAATTTGTGTAAAATATATACGAGTGACTAAATTAAAACACTTTTAAAAGTTAGCTAGTATTCTATAACATTTTACCCTCACCATAATCCTCTTATGTTTACGAAGTTCATTTCTTAATATACTATCATGCGTAAATTTCTACTGTATTAGTTTATGAATCCTCTAGTTATCCTACCCACATATCCTAAGGTTTTACCTTTTTAAATAAATCTACTCGTTATTTTTTATCACTATAAAAAAAACTTTAGTGTTATTGTAAGGGTCTATTATTATTAATGATCATATGCATAAAAAAGTTACTGTGAAATATTAAAAGGCAAAACAAGTGAACTTCCGAAGGTTAAGTTTCTTCCGAAGCTTAACATAGTCTTCCGAAGCTAAGTTGATATCTTCCGAAGGTTATGTTTGCTTCGGAAGGATGTTGTTGTGTACTTTGGATTTCTTTCCAAGTATACATATGTTCAGTAGGAAATCTTCCGAAGGGTTACTTCCGTTCGGAAGATATAGTGTAGGGTTTTTTGTGTAAATTCTCAATATGTGTTGAGAGTTAGTTAGAGTTAGTTACACGCTATAAATAAAGGCGGGGTGTAATCGATGAAGTATCCGAAATCATTCGGTGCATAATAATCATTTGAAAGTTCTTGTTCACATTATTCTTTCTTGTATTATCTTTGTATTGATTGATATTCCGCGTACATATTCTCAATCAGTTTTGCAACAATTGGTATCAGAGCCTGGTTTGTATCAGAGCCTGGTTTGTATCAGAGCCTGGTTTGTGGCTCAATTGAGAATCTAGATTCAATCAAAGATCGATCGGTGGCAACAATGGTGTCTACGAAGTTCGAAGTTGAGAAATTCGACGGAAAGAACGACTTCGGATGATGGCGGTTGAAGATGAAGGCATTACTCGTTCACCAACGAGTGGTGGATGCCTTGGCGGAGAATCCAAGTTTCCAAATACAATGTCAGATAAGGAGAAGAAGGAGATGTTGGAACAGACACACAGTTCAATCATCTTGAACTTGGGGGATCGAGTACTCAGAGAAGTATCGAAGGAGACGTCTGCTGTAGGGGTCTGGGCAAAATTGGAAAGTTTGTACATGACAAAGTCTCTTGTGAACATATTGTATCTCAAGAAACGGTTGTACACATTCTAAATGGCTCCTGGGAAGTCAATTGAAGATCATACTGATGAATTCAACAAGTTGGTGTTGGATCTTGAGAAGATCGAAGTTGAGTTAGATGATGAAGACCAAACAATCATATTCTTGACATCTTTGCCGTCATCTTATGAGCATTTTGTAGATACTTTGATGTATGGTAGGGACACTCTTACCAGGAAGAAGTATTGGTAGCTCTCAATTCGAAGGAATTAAAGAAGAGAACTGATTATAAAGAAGATGGTGGAGAGGGCTTGGTTGTCAGGGGGAAGTCTGATCAAAGAAACTTCAAGCAGAGAAGTGTCTCAAAGTCCAGGTATAAGTACAAGAGGAGATGTTATGGGTGTGGATTAGAAAATCATTTCAAGAAAGATTGTCCTGACTTAAAGAGAAAGAAGGGCGAATCAAGTGGATCAAATACTTATTCTAGACATAATGCACATGATGATTCTTCTGATGGATCTGAAAGTGTAGATGTGTTGGCTGTCACAAGCAGTGGCAAGAAGGATTAGTGGATTATGGATTCAGGGTGCTCATATCATATGACACCTGTGAAGGAGTTCTTTAAAGAACTGAAGATTGAAGATCTTGGATCAGTTAAGCTAGGGGATGACAGACCTTGCAAGATTGTGGGTCATGGAACAGTGACTCTGAAATTAAAGAGTTGTATGGAAGTGGATCTTCATGATGTAAGGTATATTCCTAGTCTTAAACGAAGTTTATTGTCTTTAGGGATGTTGGAGAGTTCTAGTTACCATGTTAGTCTTAGGGATGGTAAGGCTAAGGTGATAAAGGGATCAATGGTAGTATTGTCTAGGAGTAGAAGGGAGAATAATATCTACTTGTTATATAGTGCTGGCGTAGTAGAATCTCAGGTGGCATCTGCCTCAAGTGATAGTAGTTTTATGGCTATGTTGTGGCATAGGAGGCTTGGTCATATCAGCCATCAGGGACTGGTGGAGTTGCATAAGCAACAGTTAATGACTGAATTGAGAAGTTGTGATTTTGGTTTTTGTGAAACTTGTATTCTTGTTAAACACAAGAGAGTAAAGTTTACAAAGGCCAGGCACATCACAAGTGGGGTATTAGACTACATTCATTCTGATTTTTGGGGTCTTGCTAAGGTTGATTCTTTGGGTGGTGCTAGATACTTTATGATCTTGATTGATGATTTTTCTAGAAGAGTTTGGGTTGTTGTACTGAAGAATAAGAGTGATGCATTCAGTAAAATCAAGGAATGGAAAGTCCTTTTGGAAACTCAAACTGAAAGGAAAGTGAAGAAGTTAAGAACTGATAATGGGTTAGAGTTCTGCAGTCATGAGTTTAATCAGTTTTGTAAAACTCATGGTATTGCTAGACATAGAACTGTGCCAGGGACTCCTCAGCAAAATGGGTTAGCTAAAAGGATGAATAGAACTTTACTTGAAAAGGTAAGGTGTATGTTGGCTAGTTTTGGGTTACCTAAGATGTTCTGGGCTGAAGCTGTTTCCACTGCAGCATATTTGGTCAATAGGTCTCCATCAGCAGCATTAGACATGAAGACACCAATGGAGGCATGGTCAGGAAGAAAGTGTGACTATAGGGAACTTAAGGTGTTTGGGTCTTTAGCATATGCTCGTGTTAGCCAAGGTAAGTTGGAACCTAGGGCTTGTAAATGTGTCCTTTTAGTATACCCTGAGGGTGTTAAAGGGTATAGATTATGGAGGCTAGAAGGGGACAGGCCTAAGGTGATAGTGATCAGAGATGTTATTTTTCAAGAGAATGTTATGTATAAAGACATTCAAGAAAAAGGGAAGTCAAAGGCTGAAGATCAGAGTGGGGCTCAAATTGAGGTGGAGCAGCAATGTGTGAATGATCAAGGAATTGATCAAGGTACCTCTGGTAGCCAGGGAGATGGTATAGATGATTACCAGTTGGCTACGAACAGACAAAGGAGACAAGTGATACCTCCTCTCAGGTTTAGAGAAGGGATGGATTTGTCTGCAATGGCCTTTGTTGCTGCTGAACAAGAAAGCATTTATGAACCATTGTCATACTCTGAGGCAATTTCTGTGAAAGAAAGTGCAAAATGGTGCAAAGCCATGGAGGAAGAGATGGAATCTCTGTATAAAAATGGCACATGGGAGCTGGTTGATAAACCTAATGGTCACAAGCCTATGTCATGTAAATGACTATTCAAACTAAAAGATAGGATTTCTGAAGGTGAACCTCCTAGGTACAAGGCTAGACTAGTATCTAAGGGGTTTACACAGAAGCCAGGTGTGGATTATAATGAAATATTCTCACCTGTGGTGAAACATTCATCTATCAGGGTTATGCTGTCATTGACTGCTTCTATAGATATGGAGTTACATCAGTTGGATGTGAAGACTGCTTTTTAGCATGAGAAGCTGGATGAAACTATCTATATGAAGCAGCCGAAGGGGTTTGAGGTTAAGGGGCAGGAAGAAAAGGTATGTCTTCTTAAGAAGTCTTTATATGGGCTGAAGCAATCCCCTAGACAGTGGTATAAAAGGTTTGATGAGCATACGGTGACTAATGGGTTTAAAAGGAGTAGTTATGATAGTTGTGTGTATTTTAAGGAATACATTGAGAACAAGTTTGTATATTTGTTGTTGTATGTTGATGGCATGTTGGTGGCTTGTTCAGACTTGGAGGAAGTTGAAGCTACTAAGAAAATGTTGATGTTAGAGTTTGAGATGAAAGATCTAGGTGAAGCAAAGAAGATATTGGGCATGGGGATTACAAGGGACTGAGAGCATAGGGTGTTGAAGCAGTCTTAAAAGTCTTACTTGGAAAAAGTGCTCAGTAACTATAGGATGATTGATGTGAAGCCAGTAACAGTTCCTATAGGTGCTCATATTAAACTGTCAAGCTCTGATTGTCCCAAGTCAGATGCTAAAGTTAGATATATGGAAAAGGTACCTTATGCCAATGTCGTTAGGGGCTTGATGTACTTGATGGTTTGTACAAGGCCGAATATTGGGTATGCTGTGAGTTTAGTCAGCATGTATTTGTCAAATCCAGGGAAAGCTTATTGGGTTGCTGTAAAATGGATCTTGAGATATCTTAGGGGTACTAAGCATTATGGTTTAGTGTTTGGGCATCATGAACATGAGAAGGTTGACAGAATTGTTGGTTATGTGGATTTAGATTTTGCCAAGGATTTGGATAGAGGTAGATCTATTACAGGGTATGCATTTCAAGTACTGGGTAACTTGGTTAGTTGGAAAGCTCAGTTGCAACATGTGGTGGCACTATCTACAATAGAGGCTGAGTACATAACATTGACTGAGGGAGTCAAGGAGGCTATGTGGCTGCATGGTTTTGTTTCTGAATTGGGAATCAAATTGGCAGGCCCAGTGGTATTCTGTGATAACCAGGGTGCAATTCAGTTGTCAAAGAATGGCATATTTCATGAGAGGACAAAACACATTAATATGAAGTTACACTTCATAAGGGTTGTGATGAATGCTGGTAAGGTGAAAGTGGAAGGTGTGTCTACTTTGGAGAATCCAGCAGATGTGTTTACAAAGTCTCTGCCTGGTGGAAAGTTCAAGTTTTGCTTGGATGCATTGGGAGTTGATTAAAATCTTGTTTTGGATTTTAAGGTGGAGATTGTGAAATATTAAAAGCCAAAACAAGTGAACTTCCGAAGGTTAAGTTTCTTCCGAAGCTTAACATATTCTTCCGAAGCTAAGTTGATATCTTCCGAAGGTTATGTTTGCTTCGGAAGGATGTTGTTGTGTACTTTGGATTTTTTCCGAAGTATACATATGTTCAGTAGGAAATCTTCCGAAGGGTTACTTCCGTTTGGAAGATATAGTGTAGGGTTTTTTGTGTAAATTCTCAATATGTGTTGAGAGTTAGTTAGAGTTAGTTACACGCTATAAATAAAGGCGGGGTGTAATCGATGAAGTATCCGAAATCATTCAGTGCATAATAATCATTTGAAAGTTCTTATTCACATTATTATTTATTGTATTATTTTTGTATTGATTGATATTCCGCGTACATATTCTCAATAGGTTTTGCAACAGTTACAAAATTTTCTTGAGTAATTGCATCATGCAAAAATATAAATTCTAACTACTCGTATATTAATAACACATAATTTATTTGATTATCTAATAACTGAACTTCATAGGACATTCCTGTGGTTAAAGGAAAATTAAAAAGTTAGTGGTTCAAATTTTATATGATGCACAAAATTTAAAAAATATTGAAATTGATGTTGAAAGAAAAAATTTAATTACTGATAGATACGTCCGTATACTCTTCAATATTAAAGTTCCAAAAAATAACCACTATAAAATTAGTGTATGATCGTCATTAACTTAAAGATCATGTTCTTAGCATTAAAAAAATTAAGAAAAAAGTGTTAATTAGTTACTATATATAAAATATACATTATAATATCATTTTATTTGCTCCAACAATCTCGATACATAATGCAACCACGAGGAGCCATGACTATTTCAAGTCAATAGTACAAAAAGTCTTGGTAAATGCTTTAATATTAACTTGCATATGAGTTCAACGTGCCTTCTATGTCAATCAAGAACACCATAAAAGGGTGAACACCTTAATAACTTGATTCTACCATACCCTTCAATGGCCGATTACGATTATCAATCGACTCACTCTGGAGCGATGATTGGTTCTAGTGACGACCTTTTAATCGAAATCCTTCGTTGGCTTCCTGTTATTTCCATCCTTAGGTTCAAAACTGTATCCAAACATTGGCGATCTCTTTTAAGTCACCATTATTTTTGTCTCCTGTATAAATATGGTTCGGTCTCCCTTGGTCTTTTTGTTCACGATTTATATATACCATATGATGTTGAAAACCCAAGTGCTCCTTTTTGTTGTCTTGATTTCAATCCAGATCACCGTCGTATCAAGATTTTGCAATCTTGTAATGGATTACTGCTTTGTTGTAGTGATCAAGGGCATGAACGTGTTCGTGACTACTATGTGTTTAATCCAACAACCAAGCAATGTGCGATCATCCCGCTGAAAGTAGATGGCGTCCGTTTTATGGGTCTTGCATTTCATGAAACTAATTGTGTTCATTACAAAGTTATTTGCATTCTACAAGAAAGGCAATGTGAAGAGTTCTTCCATGTTCAAGTCTATTCTTCCGAAACTGGGAAATGGAAGAAAACTTCAAATGTATCTTTCTTCGTGCCTTATTATACCTCTTTCAGCGGTGGAGTTTATTGGAATAAAGCGTTTCATTGGTCTCCTTCTTGTTTTAGTCCATTGTACTTTAGGTTCGATGACGAAAAACTTCAAAAGATGCCATTACCGTCACCATTGCCAACGAGAGTGGAGTCTTTCGGAGGCTACAATGACAGAGTGAGGCCCCTTTACTTCGGGGAATCTCAAGGTCATCTACATTTAGTGGATATTGACGATCATGAAAACCATGTACATTTAAAAGTGTATGAGATGTTAAGTGATCATTCCGGGTGGTTTGTGAAGTATCAAGTTGGGCTTGATGATCTTCAAGCCAATATCCATACAAGTGAAGAATCAACAAGATACTATTGCTACAAATTTGAAATCTTGGATGTTGTTAGAGGTGAAGATGAGGAAGAAGATACATTCATGGTGATCAAAGTTTCCAAAAAGATCATTCGCTATAGTATTTTGGACAAGAGTTTCAAGCAGATATTCGATCTCACCAACACAATACATAAGAGTATAGGACCCTGGGATGTTCATCGTTATACAAGAACAATAACTTCTTTCTAAAAGCTTTATATAATTCATTTGTACGTGTGTGATAGCCTCCAAGATTGAAGACCATTTTATAAAAAGTAGTTCAAGTCTCACGTAATGCATGCATGATTTTAGGAGATTCATTTTATTCCACTATTTTATTTTCTTCTACATGTTTTCATCACTTGCTTTAAACTAGGAACCTTGCCTAAAATTTCTTTCATCTATATGTAACTCTAATTATAACATTCAAGAACATCAATCAGAACGTTTGTCTTAAGTTACTATCTCATTCTGTAGCTATTTCTTTGAAAGATCGAAGATCTTGAACTGGTTTCTAACAATGGTGCTTTTGTTAGCTTCCTTAATGCCTTCACTAGGGGTATTCATAAACCATCTAAACCTCACCAAACGGAAGAACATTTGGAAATTTCATCTATATTTAGTTTCTATTTTTACTCCTTGTTAAATGTACTTCATGTATTATTAAAGAGTAAAGACATGGTTAAAGTCAAAGCAAAATTGGTATCAAAAGCATAACAAAACTCATAGCAAAATTCGTATCTAATTTCCATAACCAAAAATGTAGAAAATCCATATCTAAATTTAATAGAAAATATTTGTACCAATTTCTAAGAAAAATCGTCAATAGTAAAACCGTGGCTAAAATCCATAGCAAAACCATTGCAAACCTTTCATAGCAAAAATTCTGTAGCCAAAATCAAACAAAACCTTGTAACAATTCTATAGCAAGTATTCATACCCAAATGCGTAGCTAAATTAGCGACTCTAATTTGTGTAGCTAAACCCGTAGCAAATATTTGTCCATAGCAAAATTCCGTAACAATGACAAATTAGCAATGAAAGTATCATCTACAAACCAAATACATAGCGAATTAGTAGCAAACACTATTTTTGCTATGGATTAGCTATGAATTTAACTGTAGCAAATACATTTTTCTGTAGTAGTGTTCATAAAAGGTGACTATGTGAATTATTAATAAAATTTGAGAATAGGTGAGGTGTGGAGCTTTAGAAGAAGAAGGAATACGATCGCTGATTTTCAAATCTGATACAATTCCTAATCAATAGAGAACTATTGTAGTAGCCTTTTTTTATAAGAACCAAGAAGAACTCCAATGTTGTGAGAATTATAGAGTAATTAAGTTACTAATCTATAACATGAAACTATAAGAGAGAGTACAAGATACTAATTCAAAGGGAATCGCATGAGGGTGAACTACTTTGACTTTATACAGACAGGTCGGCTTTAGAAGTGGTAGATATCCTCCAAAGGGCCTCGGAAAAATACAAGGAGAATAAAAAGGAACTTTTACGTGAAGATCCTTTTTCTTCTTCAGGTTTGGGCGTATCATATGTTGGGCGGCGTGTGAGGGGGCGTATCATACTCCGGGTAGTGTATTGGCATCGTATTTGACAAGAAAACATAAAGTGGGCATATGAGGCGGCGTTGCCGATGGGCATATGCTACACTGGTAGCCCAACAACATCCGGATTTTGTGGATTTTCAAGTTTATTTAAACCAATCAAACCTAATTCGAAAAAAACTTATTCTAGATGAAAATTAACAAACTTTAAGTGATTTTTAGTGTTCCAAGGCTCCCTAAATCATCCACAAAACATTATTCAATTCAAGATCTAAGGCATAATCATGATGATGTGTGGCTAGTTTGCCTTATAATTGCTTTCGGGTGAATCATTCGCGTTAATAAAGACTATTGGTATGTTTTCATTATGGTTTGTGATGAACATCAAAGTATTTAATGCAATTAACTTTTGGTTGATTTAAATGGTTTTCTTATAAATAAAATTGTGTGCTTGATTATTAAAATTAGGTTTCCTTACATTGTTAACTCACTAAGACTAGTAGACAACTTAATATAGGTACACTGGTAATATTGTGAATGAACAAATCTTAAAAGATTGTATTTTTGTTATCATTTTAATAAAAAGTTAAGATCTTAAAGTATTATTTGTGTAAATCCTAATGAAACATGTTGATTGTTGATCTTGCAAAACTAAAAACCCGGAAGTGATTATCATTCCATTAATTAGTAATTTTGTTTTAAAGTTCCTTTTTTTACATTAGTATTCTACAAATCACTCAAAATTATAATTTTTATATATGAATTTTATGTCTTTAATTTAATCGAGTTTTGTTTTTTAAACACTTTCCACATATTACCTGTGGAGGTACTTACCTTTGCACAATAAAAGTAGCTAAAACAGATATACTAATTTGTTTTTATCGAGTCTTGACAACCGGATTAGCAATGATGACAACACCTAAATCATCATTCTGGGCCCACCATTGCAGCAACCAGCAAATTTTAAATATTTAGGATTGTAGGTACAAGGAGATGGAGCGATAGAAAGTGATGTTAAAAATCGTATTCCGGCAACCTGGTGTAGGCGGAGGGCACCTTAGGGTTATTGTGTGACTAAAACTTTCTGACTAGGCTAAAAGGAAAACTTTATAGAGTTGCGATACTACCACTTGTGCTATATGGAATCGAGTTTTGGGCAGTCAAGAAAACACAAGCATACTAGATGGAGGTAGCAAATATGAGGATGCTCAGGCATATATGCATGCATACTAGGTTAGACCGAATAACGAATTGGGTTTTAGACATAGCTTAAGAGTAGCTAGCATAAAAAGATAAAGGAGAGAAAATTAAAATGGTTTGGGAATGTCAAGAATAGACAAATTACAGTGTGATTTAGAATATTAGAGAAACTCAATATCAAGAGAAGGAGTCGTAGAGGCAGGCCTAAACTAACTCGAGAGGAGATAATTAGTCAAGATTTACTGGAGTTGCATCTTTCCTAGAACGTGATGTAGGAAAGGAGTATGTGGAGAAATATGATCAAGGTTAAGAGGTTTAGAGGATGAAACAAAGACATCTTATATGAGTCTTATCAAGTAATCACTATATGTTTATAAATGATTGCTTGTATTGTTTAGCATCTAGTGCTTGTTATTGATATTATATAGTGATGCATTAGTGATAATTGCATAATGGTGTTTAGTGTAATTGTGTTTATTAATTTATAATACTTGCTTCATACATTTTTTTGCTCAAGTAATGTTATGATATGCAACATATGTTATCTAGGGTATTGTATTTGCTTCATATTATGTTATATGATTTGAGTGTGCTTATAGGAGTTAAAGGTCTCACTATGGAACATTTTCCGAATTTTAAAATTATGACACCAAACCCGAACTCACTTTGAACTTTCATACAATGAAAAATTTAATATTAAATTTTTATTATTATTTGTTTTATTGAATCAAACACGTTAAATGTACAATTTAACCAATATTGAAATTTTTTTATTCATTTTATCATTTAAACAAAGAATATATTTATTTATTTATAAAGAAATCATTTTCATAAAAGTATAAATCTTTATTTATCATTTTATAATAACTAACTAAATGGAAAATACTTATTAAAACTTATAAAGTTATAAAATGAATTTTAATAAACTTATAAAGTTTTCTTAGTAATTATGAATTTTAATTATCGACAATAAATAATCAAATTATATAGTTACAAGTTTGATATAAGTTATAAAGATTTTATAAAAAATAAATTGATTAAATTAAAATTAAGGTTTTAATAAATTAAAAGTTTAAATTATAATTATTCTTTTATCTATTTATTTTATTTAATCTTATGTTTATTTCAAAATCATAACCCCATTTTAAATGACTTGTAACTCATCATTAACATCATTCATAATCTCCTCCTAACCTCAATTATAAAAGCAAGGCTTAGGCTGTCACACCTCAACCTTGACGGCGGAAACGTCGAGATGTGAGGGTTACGATTGTTCACAGCCACATAACGCTATTTATTAAATCCAAATATATTAATCATAAGATTCAATTACAACATTACAAGCAAAAGTTTCAACAAATGATACATTATGTACAACTACTACAAATAATATGATCAACCATTTTATCTCTAGGTCCAATCCTAGATGTGATAAGCTTCAAAGAGTAGAACACATACTTGAGGTATTCCTGAAACATGTTAAAAATAAAAGGGTCAACATAAAAAATGTTGGTGAGCATTCCATAGTTTTCAATACATAAGTATATAAAAGATGGCAATTCAAGTCATGAATTAGTGAATAAAGTGATTAGGGATGTTATGAACAATGCAACAATCAAACCTCGACAAAAGTTTTACAAGTCTCAAACGTTAAAAGTATATACGATCAGCTAAGTGTACTTGGATCAACCAAGCAGGCTTGTCTTACCCATAGATCTATGACTTCGCTGGGCTAGCAATAGTTAATGATTGTACATATAACGCCATAACATGGTAACCACAAAAGTTCAACTAACCACAACTTTACATGATGAATTGCCATAAAGTTTACAAGTCTCAAATAAGTTTACAAGTGCAATGATAATAAGTTAACATGTTTCACCCCAAGTGTGAAAATAAGCAAAAAGGGGTATGGAAATACTCACTTGATCAAATGTATATAAATGACGATTAATAAGAATAATAAGCAGTAATTCCAACGAACTTCTTTACAAGGTACCTAAGTGTATACACATTACCAGTTTAAGTTTACTAGTATGATTAACGTTTTAACACGATCTAGGGTTTCAAAGAGGAAAATTTGGGATTGTGATAAATAGGCTAAAAGAATAACCACTTTCATTTTAATTTAAGGGAAAAGAAAAACTCCCACCAATTAAGTAGTTTAATATATAAAAAAATATATATAAGTTCATGTGTATTTATTTGTAAGAACATGATGGTCTTAATCAATAATTAAAAATGGCATTTGAACCAATAATGATTTTAGTGCTTTAAAGCATTGTTTAGAATCTATTTATAAAAAAAAATAACTACATACAAATTGTTTTATAGACATAATTAAATATTTAAAGGAGTAAATTTACAGAAATAAAGAAAATGACTTTAACAATAATAAAGTTTACAAAAATTATTTTTAACAATTTTTAGTGATTTTTTTCCATTTTTTTAAGGCTGAAAAAAAAGGCCTAAAAAGATATGGGGGTCGCCGGGTTCGAACCCGGGACCCCTTGTGTGGGATGTAGGTGTGGAACCAATAAACCAAGGCTCTGAGCCGCGTTTAGATTGGGTTTTTAAACTATAAAACATAACTTCCAAAATCCCCAATTTTTCCCAAGAACCCTAGAATCGTTTAGCCCCAAATTGAACATCGATTCAAATGTTTCAACTCGATTAACCTTAGGGCTTTTAATCCCTAAGCTTAATCGAGCACAATGATGTATTAAACGTACCAGATTACGATCTAATTGATGTGCTTAAGCTCGGGTTTATCTCGGTTCACTCGCGAAGAACAAGAGACTAAAAATCTTCGTTTGGATGACTTTTCGTGGAATTGATGTGATAGAGAGTTAAAAAAAAACCAAAGGGGACATTTGCCCTTGGTTTTATAGGTTCGATTTGGTCATTCCAGCCCCGAACGGTTCTCCATTTGATACATTTGTTTCAGTTATCTTTTGATGATTAAATGATTGTTAAACTCGAATTAAACTACCCATTTAGTTTAGCAATGATTGTACGAACGTTTCCAATCGTTTAAGTTGATTAATAAACATATTGATTACGTTGAACGGTTATGAACCGATGGAGATGGTTGATTTTCGGTTAATTCCTCCTTAATGCCTATTGTAATGATGTGACTGTCCATGGATTCGAGTTCGAAATGCTACAGCGGTTCGAATGGTGTCCTTAAACATTCAAAATTCGGTATTTGGTGGTCACCGGAGCTCGGTCGGAGGGTGGCCGGCCGGTGACCGGATAATCGGGAGTGAAAGGGGGGAAATTTGGGTTATTTTAAATTTACATAATTAGCCCCTACGGTTTCATTTGTTGTTATTTGATGTTAAAACTTTCTTTTGAAGTTTTAAAATTGACATTATAACCCCCTAGACTTTTAAATCCACGTTGTATACATGTTTATATATATATATTTTTTATAATTCTTACAAATTATTAATAAAAATATTATTGTTATCAACAATATCATTGTTATTATTCTTAGTTATAATTATCATTAATGATGTTATAAATAATAATAATATTATTATTATCAATGTTTATTTATTAAGTAATAATTAACATTAATAACTTTCAAACTAAAGGATTAAGAATAATAATAAAATAAGCCTATAAGTTTCACATATGGCAACAATGGCCCTCATAAGAATAAATACAGTTAACTTTTGGTTAACAAAATTACAAGATGTTACAGTCTCCCCAACTTTTAAGAATTTCGTCCCGAAATTAAGAATAAAACTTAAACGAACAGGAGACTTATGATGAAAGATAAGTGTACTGTAACTATATGAAAGTTTGACCGTCAGAATTTAAGAATCCCAAGTGCCACTATATAATGACACAAGCTTAACGCATATCTTGTGATTACGTATCACTCACCCGGTTAAACCGTCGGGTTAAGAATGATACGATATGCCGAGATTTTAAGCTGGGTTTCCAAAGATGATTAGAGGCATTGCTAATAATAAAAAGTGAATCGATCATCGGAATTAACGATCGATGTTTAACGACACACCACGATAACCGACTATTTGGGGTAAGTGCGGGTCAATTTCTCGACTCGTTATCTCACATGAGTCAATATGAAATGCGTGGAACTAGTCAATCGGTCAATAATGCACCAAATGACATCAAGAAATACAAGACAATTTGAATATATACCAAGTTATATCAACATTCCCTTTATGCCAAACCATGAATACCAATCGCGGAAATTCATGATCCTATTTGTCCACATCGGAATGAATGTAATAGCAAGTCTTGTGAGTCGCAATCAAGATAGAGATTTAGAAATTTTCAGGATGATGAATTCAAGGTTATCCAAAATAATGAGAATTGCATTTTTAATTATGGGTAAAGAGTTAAACAAAAATGTTGTTCATGATCGGATTGGAATTTAAACAATTCAGAATGTCAACAATAAAGACAATCACAAATAGCTTTCCAAGTACAGCTTGCACACGCGGTTCATCAAACTCATGAACTCAACCGTACATTGCTATAACCAGAAAGGCATGACAATAAATTTATAATAAATATCTTGTACAAAAGATTGTTTTAGGAGTGTTATCATCGTGCCATTAGGTTTTAATGATAACCCAGAATGCAGTTCGATAAAAAGGTTCCATAAAACTAGATCAACGTCAAATTGTAACATAAAAAGCATGAGAGAAGAAATCGATTTAAAAATTAAATGTTCCAGGCTTGGAACTAGGGTTACCCTTAAGTAACAACGACCCCTTTTGAGTTCAAGATTCATGCTTTAGCTTGACTGGCTGGAACACTATCATCGATAAATCAGATAACGGTGTTCACCCTTCAAGTTATTACATGTTTCTTGTCAATTGAAGTCTTAAAACCTTGGTAAGTTTGAGATCAAGGAATGGGAATACTCACCAAGATGTGGTTATCACTCCTAGCTTGGTGGTGTATTTCCCAAAGTATGACTCTTAACTACCAAACGAGAGCTTGATCCTAACTCATTGTTGAGGATCCACAAAAATAAATTAAGGTAACTTATTATTAAGGTAAGGATAATCACTCCTATCTCAACAGTGAAGTTTATAGAAACACAATATAGCAAAATGAAAAGTTTCATCAAAGAAAGGAATTCACTCCTATTTTGATGAGGTCATTTCATTTGAGGAAAATAAACATCCATAAAATTTTAAACAGGTGATATTATCATCAAGGTATGGATTTCACGCCTATCTTGATGATTGAATTTCCTAATAACAAGAAAACAATCGAGAACTGACATTTGTCACCAAAGTACGGGGTTCAATCCTATTTTGGTAGGGTCATTTCATTCGTGAAATACGAGCCCCAAAGGAAGATAATTGAAATCTATCCTCAAAACAAGGAAATCACCCCCGATTCAGAGGATGGGATTTCATACACACAATATAAAAGTTGAAAACCATCATCAAGATACGAAATTTTACTCCTATTTTAAGGAGGTAATTCCTTTTGTAAAACACGAACTCAAAAAGAAGGAAATCGTCATCAAGGTATGAGGTTCACTTCTGTCTTGACGATAAGATTTCATAAGAATAATGATAGCGAATGGTAAGTCATCACCAAAGTAAGGAGTCACCACTGTTTTGATGAGATAGAATCATTTAGGGGATACGAGTGTCCTTAGTCATAAGTTGACTTGCGGACTCTTGCATTGCCTACGATGCAAAACGATTTGAAGTTTTTATAAAGCTTGACTTAGCAAACGAAGAGTATATTGGCTAGAAATTTAGAAACTTAAATTTACATCAATGTAACATAAACAGGAAAAGAAAATCATGCTTGCTAGGATTAAGGTTAAAGTTCGGGATAACGGAGTTAATTGTGTTAGGTTCCCAAATCTTGAATGGTTTAAGTCAGGAAACAAGATCAATGACGGAAGTGATTCAACACAATAATGAGATGTAAACGTTCAGTTCAAAATAAAAGGGAAATGCGTTGACTTCTCAAAGTGTTACGTCAACCACAACTTTACGGTAGACACGCGTACCTATAAGCGAACACCCATCTCATGAGTTCCAGGTCAGATAAACAGATCCAACGGTCGAATCAAATTTATGTGTATACCTTGCCTAGACAAGGTATCCCGGGATGCAGGTATTCCACCTTTCGGCATTGCATGATTTCAGTTATGGGACACACTTTAAGGACGTTTGGAAACCCTAAGTAACAATTTTAAGTTTAAAAAAAATAACCATTCGATTTAGACGACCAATATTTGAATATATTAAGTTCCATGTAACACGTTGGTCAAGGTATGAAGATAGTTACATAAGGTGCACAACGTATAATGTTGTTTAAATGTAGGAATTGAGGAGTATAACGAGTTCAATATTAACGGGAACATTCTGTAAGATAGGAATGAGAAGATATTAGAGTTTCAATGATAAACCAGTCCAAGGAATCAAGGATTTTTGATAACTTAAATATAAAGCGGATGGTTCCATTTGGTAACGCATTACCATTTGGGAACGTTGACACGTCAAGGTAAACTGACCTATTTGCCTTAGAAACTTGTGTATGTTGACCATAGTTTATCACTCATCCCAGAGATCCCCAGGTAAGCATAACTAGTCCCGAAGGATTTATACGATATGCTTGCCTTAGCCCGAAGGCCTTTTGCCAGGAAATCCAGGATACAGGTGTCTATGTGTCACACAAGATTTTATAGGTTCATGGAATCAAAACCTTGATGAGATTTATATAGATTAGACATAACGTCTAAAGATCCAAGTCATAACATAAGCATAAGATTCCATGTGACGTCGAGAATAAGATTAAGAAGTTTCATTTGTCGGGGAGAGTCAAAGGGTCAAGGTTAAGTTTAGGGAGACAAGTAACAAAGTTTAATTACAAGGCAAACCTATGCTAAGGCATCAAGTTGCACATAAGAAAGGCATAGCATTATGTAGCATGCAAACCATACATTTTACAAGAGAGAAATATAATTCTATAAGGTTCATGCATACTATAGTCTAGGTCACCATTTCTAATAACCTAAATCCCTATAGTTATGGGCTCTGAAACCAATCTGTCACACCCCAACCTTGACGGCGGAAACGTCGAGATATGAGGGTTACAATTGTTCACAGCCACATAACGCTATTTATTAAATCCAAATATATTAATCATAAGATTCAATTACAACATTACAAGCAAAAGTTTCAACAAATGATACATTATGTACAACTACTACAATAATATGATCAACCATTTTATCTCTAGGTCCAATCCTAGATGTGATAAGCTTCAAAGAGTAGAACACATACTTGAGGTATTCCTGAAACATGTTAAAAATAAAAGGGTCAACATAAAAAATGTTGGTGAGCATTCCATAGTTTTCAATACATAAGTATATAAAAGATGGCAATTCAAGTCATGAATTAGTGAATAAAGTGATTAGGGATGTTATGAACAATGCAACAATCAAACCTCGACAAAAGTTTTACAAGTCTCAAACGTTAAAAGTATATACGATCAGCTAAGTGTACTTGGATCAACCAAGCAGGCTTGTCTTACCCATAGATCTATGACTTCGCTGGGCTAGCAATAGTTAATGATTGTACATATAACGCCATAACATGGTAACCACAAAAGTTCAACTAACCACAACTTTACATGATGAATTGCCATAAAGTTTACAAGTCTCAAATAAGTTTACAAGTGCAATGATAATAAGTTAACATGTTTCACCCCAAAGTGTGAAAATAAGCAAAAAGGGGTATGGAAATACTCACTTGATCAAATGTATATAAATGACGATTAATAAGAATAATAAGCAGTAATTCCAACGAACTTCTTTACAAGGTACCTAAGTGTATACACATTACCAGTTTAAGTTTACTAGTATGATTAACGTTTTAACACGATCTAGGGTTTCAAAGAGGAAAATTTGGGATTGTGATAAATAGGCTAAAAGAATAACCACTTTCATTTTAATTTAAGGGAAAAGAAAAACTCCCACCAATTAAGTAGTTTAATATATAAAAAAATATATATAAGTTCATGTGTATTTATTTGTAAGAACATGATGGTCTTAATCAATAATTAAAAATGGCATTTGAACCAATAATGATTTTAGTGCTTTAAAGCATTGTTTAGAATCTATTTATAAAAAAAAATAACTACATACAAATTGTTTTATAGACATAATAAATATTTAAAGGAGTAAATTTACAGAAATAAAGAAAATGACTTTAACAATAATAAAGTTTACAAAAATTATTTTTAACAATTTTTAGTGATTTTTTTCCATTTTTTTAAGGCTGAAAAAAAAGGCCTAAAAAGATATGGGGGTCGCCGGTTCGAACCCGGGACCCCTTGTGTGGGATGTAGGTGTGGAACCAATAAACCAAGGCTCTGAGCCGCGTTTAGATGGGTTTTTAAACTATAAAACATAACTTCCAAAATCCCCAATTTTTCCCAAGAACCCTAGAATCGTTTAGCCCCAAATTGAACATCGATTCAAATGTTTCAACTCGATTAACCTTAGGGCTTTTAATCCCTAAGCTTAATCAAGCACAATGATGTATTAAACGTACCAGATTACGATCTAATTGATGTGCTTAAGCTCGGGTTTATCTCGGTTCACTCGCGAAGAACAAGAGACTAAAAATCTTCGTTTGGATGACTTTTCG
Organism: Flaveria trinervia; assembly: GCA_025506515.1. Classification (NCBI taxonomy): domain Eukaryota; kingdom Viridiplantae; phylum Streptophyta; class Magnoliopsida; order Asterales; family Asteraceae; genus Flaveria; species Flaveria trinervia. Next base: position 4,119,621 of record CM046452.1, read on the forward strand.
TGGAATTGATGTGATAGAGAGTTAAAAAAAACCAAGGGGACATTTGCCCTTGGTTTTATAGGTTCGATTTGGTCATTCCAGCCCCGAACGGGTTCTCCATTTGATACATTTGTTTCAGTTATCTTTTGATGATTAAATGATTGTTAAACTCGAATTAAACTACCCATTTAGTTTAGCAATGATTGTACGAACGTTTCCAATCGTTTAAGTTGATTAATAAACATATTGATTACGTTGAACGGTTATGAACCGATGGGGATGGTTGATTTTCGGTTAATTCCTCCTTAATGCCTACTGTAATGATGTGACTGTCCATGGATTCGAGTTCGAAATGCTACAGCGGTTCGAATGGTGTCCTTAAACATTCAAAATTCGGTATTTGGTGGTCACCGGAGCTCGGTCGGAGGGTGGCCGGCTGGTGACCGGATAATCGGGAGTGAAAGGGGGGAAATTTGGGTTATTTTAAATTTACATAATTAGCCCCTACGGTTTCATTTGTTGTTATTTGATGTTAAAACTTTCTTTTGAAGTTTTAAAATTGACATTATAACCCCCTAGACTTTTAAATCCACGTTGTATACATGTTTATATATATATATTTTTTATAATTCTTACAAATTATTAATAAAAATATTATTGTTATCAACAATATCATTGTTATTATTCTTAGTTATAATTATTATTAATGATGTTATAAATAATAATAATATTATTATTATCAATGTTTATTTATTAAGTAATAATTAACATTAATAACTTTCAAACTAAAGGATTAAGAATAATAATAAAATAAGCCTATAAGTTTCACATATGGCAACAATGGCCCTCATAAGAATAAATACAGTTAACTTTTGGTTAACAAAATTACAAGATGTTACATAGGCCTCACTTTTCATTTGCTTATTTTCTAAAAATCTCTTACACAAACCTTTCATCATCCTTTGGTTATAATCAATTTCAAGAATTTTATTTTGTAAATAATTTCAATAATCTTCTAATACTAAGGTAATCTTATATTGATCTAATATTATACATTTCTATATTGTTTTAATCAATATATCATCCAATTGTTCTCATGACTTTATGTTCTTACTTTTATCATTTCTTCTACCAAATATCTTTTAATTTGATTCATTATCATTTTATCATCAACTTTCTAATATTCACTAACCTTATAGCAATCACTAATATTCTTTAATCAAGCTAACGTAAAGAAAGAATCCCGTTTGCATATAGACGGCTATGCCGCCGCATTCGGTTATTCCACAAGATTAATTTTGCTAAGTGATGGTTATGCTGAAGTCTTGGAATACTTTTATATAAATCAAATGAAGTCTAATATATCATATATCAACATAATAAATTTGTTCTAACCCGTTTCATGCTTTAACGATTTTAAAAGTGCATATAAGTGTCTTGATATAATTTTGGCAGAATATAATCTGACTTCAACCGACCATAACTTCATCATAACAAACTAAATTTGAGTAAACTCGGACTCCAATACTAATTTCATTTAATTACCTTTTAAAAACATAGTTTATACATCTTCAAACTCAATCAGACGACTCAACAGTAACCTTCACAAGATAAGTGCATATTTCAACACCTTCTGCCTTGTGCTGCTGTTTTGACATATTTAAATATCTTTTTATAAAAATATTTCTAAATAAAAGTTGTCACAGAGACTTTGAACTAGTCAAGTATGAATTTTTATAATTTTATAAAACCTTTTGCTATTTTTAAAACATGTTTAAACACATACCAAACATTCTGTCCAGAATCTAAAATTGATGCAATAATCCTTTTTCAATCTACCTTTCGCTTTTTAGGATTCTCTAAGGGGCTGTTTGTTTTTTTACAAAAGATCTTCTCAGCCTCTTTTGTCTTCACCAAGAAGAGGACGCGCAGACATTTGAACTTTCAAACTGTTTGTTTTTCGGAAGACATTTCATTAAAAAATGTCTTCCCGTCCTCTTCTTGGAGAAGACCCAAACACACATCTTCTTAACTCTTTCAACCTCTTCCACATCTAAGCCATATCATTTCTCCAAACCCCACAACACTCACCACTCCACAGCCCCCAACAGCCACCGCCCTCTGGTCGCCTGTGCCTTCCCCGGTCGACGCCGCCTCTCCGTCGCCTGTGCCTTCTGCGGTCGCGGATCTCCGGTCGCTGATCTCAGGTCGCGCCTCTCTGGTCGCGGATCTGTTCGCAGCCCCCTTTCTCGCAGCCCTCCGGTCGCGCATCTCCGGTCGCAGCCCCCTTCTCGCAGCCCCTGTTCGAAGCCTCCTTTCTCGCAGCCTTCTCCGTCGCACAATCTGCCTCCGCCGGTGCTCGATCTGTTCGAATCGGCTCTTCTATTCTTCAATTAAAGGTATCTTCATTTGTATAAATGCATAAGTTTATTGTATTTGGTTGTTTTTTGATATAATCTTCAATGTGCTTGAGATTGTTGTTTGTGTGTCTACGGAAGTGAGGACTGTTCTTTGATTTTGTTTGAATGTTGGTCGTGAGTTTATTTTGTTTGTTGTTCTTCTTTAGTTTGAATGTTGTGTGGTCATGAAGTTGTTTGCTGATGTTTTTTGATTTGAATATTGTGGTGTTGTTCATGAATATTGTTTGTTGTTAGAATTTCGATGACCTTATTGATTATTGTTGTTGTTCATGAATATTGTTTGAATGTTATTCTTCGATGAATATTGTTGTCCTTTTGTGGCATCCTGTTTGGGAAAAGTTTCATTAATAAGTAACAATTTTGTGTTAAACATTTGTTTGATAATGTTTAGGTTTGTTTGATAATGTTTAGTTTTTGATTTGTTTGATAATGTTGTTGTTTGATATTGTTTGATTGTGTTTTTGTTGTTTGTTTGCTGGTTAATACGATCAACCCAATGTGTCATTTGAAAATCGTCATGTTGATGCTGATGAAAATGATGTTCAAGAACATGGTACCACATCAGACCGGGAATATATGATTCACTTACGAGATGAAATTGCAGAGCAGTTAATGCAGAATATCGAATAATGTAAAAGTATATTTATTTTGTATGACTTTTATTTATATTTTAATGTATTTGTATTACTTTTATTTATATTTTAATGTATTTGTATGACTTTTATTTATATATTAATGTTAAAGTTCTTTTTAAAGTTTAAAAAATAGGTTTTGTTTAATTACAGAATATTTCAGTATTCTGCAGATGTTAAAAAAACAAACAGTCTTTTTTTTGCACACAGCAGACGTTTGGTCCACCTCTTCTGCTGCAGATGTCTGCAGATGTGGTCCGCAGACTGCAGACGTTTCCTGCAGAAAAAACAAACAGCACCTAAACGTCCTAACTTCTTGTAATGAATTCTGAGATCAAGTTATTGTTTTTTTATCATTTAGGACATCACCTTTGACTCTTGACATTCAAGCTTTCTTATGTACTCTACAACCATCACTATACTTGTGAGTTTTCCATGTGAGTATTCATGCTCCTTTTTACTTTATTTCACATCTTTTTGGGGTAAAACATATTAACTTATAAACTTACACTTGTAAACATGTTGATACTTGTAAATGCACATACAATTCATCTTTACTTTTTGTCATGGCTATTTGATATAATGTGAGTCTTATATGATAGACATTATATGTTGACAATCATTAACTATTGCTAGCCTGGCGACGTCATAGATCTATGAGCCTGACAAGCCTACTTGGTGCTAAAGCCAATGTATTACTGGCTCCTGATGACGTATGACTTGTTCATCATGAGAACCAAGTACACTTAGCCAATCATTATAAACTTGTAATCTTAATCTTAGTCGAGGTTGATTGTAGCTATATGTGTTCTATAAATGTAACGCCCGGTTATTTCCTTGAAGCTAAGGAAAGACGAAAAAGAAAGAAAAAAAATAAAGCCCAAAGTCGAGGGACCAAACTTGTCAAAATACGAGAAAGTTTGGATGAGTGGGGGATAAGAGGGGAGGGCAGCCCACACCCTCCCCCACACTCACAAAATTCTGCAAAAAGGGGAAGGAGAAGAAGAAAAGGGAGAAAAAGCTTGGTTCGAGTGGATTCGAGCTTGAAAACCGAAGTGTAGTGGGTCTAATCGAAGCTCTACTTGTCGGTATTGTTTGTTTGAGTTCTAGGGCTCCTCTTTCTACTTGTTTTCAACTGATTTGGGGCTAGAACACATAGTAAAAACCTGTTTTTGAAATGTGTGTGTTGACCGTGTGTATGTGTTTGTTTGTGATTCGAGTGATGTATGTTTTCGGGCTTGTGCGTGCTTGAATGGTGTTGTGGTATGCATTCCTAAGGTTTAGGATGGTTGATTTGGGCTTAGAATGAGTTTGGAGGAGCTTGGAGATCGAAAATAGCAGATAGGGTTCGGATGAACTGCATTCTGCATCAGTTAAGGCTATGCGACCGAATGACATGCGATTGGAGGCCATACGGCCGAAAGGAATGCGACTGAGGTCCATACGCATGCCAGTCATGCGATTGAGGTTCATTCGTATGGGAGTCATGCGACTGGAGCCCATACGCATGCTAGTCATGCGACTGAGGGTCATTCACACTGCGACTAAGGTCCATACGCCTAGTTTCATCCGCATTAGGTCTATTCGCATAAGTGTTCATCCGCATTAGGTCCATTTGCATGGGTGTTCATTCGCAATTATCCATTCGCATGATGTCCAGTGGCCTAGGAGGCCATGCGATGAAGGGTGCTCATACGCCCAAATAGGGCTGGTGTACCCAAGGAAAATGTAGTTTATGTACTGACTTTCGGGGGAAAGACCAGATGTAAGATTTGACGTGGAAGATTCCTGTAAGTTCATGTAAGATGATTGTTGTGGCCTTAGAGGTTATGTTGGGCATGATGTTGATTATGTTTGATATATGTTATGTATGTATGATGTTGCCCTGTATGATGATGATATTCCTTTTATTGTATGATTATTTTCCCTTGGCTTAACGATGAATGTGAATGAATGAAGTGAAAATATTATGTAACGTAAAGTGAAAGATAATAAAACGAGGAACATGATGAATGCATGCATTAATGAATGATGAATGAAAGAAAGTCTTGCAAGCCTTGTATGTCGGGACATGCCCCATTATAGGGTGTTAGCCCAACGGTGTGTGGGTTCGCAACCCCGGGAGGATACACATCGGGGTCTTTCTTTATGATTGACCATTTGTATAGAACCATTGTTGCTTGCCTTAGGTACTATGGCCAGAGGTGTTATGCATCGTAATGGAAGGTCTATGATAGGCTTAGGCCTAGTACCATGACACGGAAGGGCATATCACATGACAATGGTACACCTGAACTTTATCTTAGGTACTGTGGCTAGAGGTGTTGTGCACCGTAATGGAATGTCTATAATAGGCTTAGGCCCAGTACCAGTAAACTTGTAACACCCGATTATTTTTAAAGCCAAGATAAAAAGAATAAAAGCAAGAAAGGCAATAAGGTCCAAGTGGAGGGACCAAAAGTGTCCAAAAGGACAAAACTTTAGAAAAGTTGGTGATTAAGGTGGCATGGCCGCCCCTCACCTCTTCCACACCCAATTTCGGTCACTTTAGAGAGAGAAACAAGGGAAGAAGAGCAGAATTCAGTTTTGAAGAAGAAGAAAAGAAGAAATCGAATTCAAGGTAAGAATTCGTGGTTTTTGCATATTTATGACGGGTTTTGTCCCGGTTATGTGTTTGTATGCTTATGGGTTGTGTTTGTGCTCGTGTGTGTGTGTCTTGGATGTTGTTTCTAGGTGTTTTGAACTCTTTGCAAGCGGGTTAAAAGGAAGAACACCCAAGTTGCACCATGTGAGTTCTAGACCTCGGTTTTTACATGTTTTAAACTATCTTTGGGGCTGAAAACGTATTAAAATGATTTTACAAAGTTTATGTGAATACCCGTATTTAATGTGTATGTTGGATGTTAGTTCTGGATGGTTTATAGGCTACTCATGTTTAGAATAGCCATATTATTCTTAGAACAGATGGGTTCGATGATTAGGATGAAAAATTTCCTAGAAACATGTTTACAGAATGCTCATGCGCCTAGATAAGTGTTCATACGTCTGAAAGTGTCTTAGAAAGAATAAAGTGTAAGTCATGCATCTAAAAAGTAACTCATGCGCCCAAAATTTGCCTTAGAAATGTTTAATTTCTGCTCATGCGCCTAGAAATGTTAGTCGGATGACTAAGGGTAGGGCCATGCGCCCCAATAGTCCCCATGCGCCTGAAAGTGGCCCATGCGCCTAAGTGTTCATGCGTTCGAATAGTATCCATGCGCCTAGATTGGGCTGGAATTTACTAAGTGTTCAGACGTCCAGAAGTCCCCATGCACTTGAAAGTGGCCCATGCGCCTAAGTGTTCCCCATGCGCCTGAATAGTGTCTATGCGCCTGCATAGTGCCCATGCGCCTAGGACTTAGAATATTTTTCTGATTTTTGGGGAAAATGTGTAAAGTAGGCTTTGACTTGGGAAATTCCTGGGGGACTATAAGTTGACTTTTGAGGTCATAAATAGTATGATGGGCATGTTATGTATGATTATGATGATGATGATGTTGCATGATTATGCATGAGGTATGTTATGTATGTATGATGCCCTGTGATGATGTGTGTATGGTATGTTATGTTATGTTCCTATGATGATGAATGTTTATCTTTCCATGGCTTTACGTGTATGTTAAAGAATGAACCGAAAGTATTATGTAACGTAAAGTGAAAGATAATGAAAGAGGAACATGATGAATGAATGCATGCATTAACGAATGAATGAACGTAAAAAGTCTTGCAAGCAAATGTATGGAGGTTCACACCCAATGAAGGGTGTTAGCTCAACTGTGTGCGGGTTAGCTACCCCAGAAGGATGTTCCAATCCTTATGATTGGCCATATTTATGGGATCCTTGCTGCTTGCCCTAGGTACTGGAGTCAGCTTCGTGCATAATGTTCGGGGTCTATGAAAGACCTCAGGCCCAGTAACCAGCTTCGTGCACAATGTTCGGGGTATAGCATATGGCATTGATCGGAATGAAACGAAAAGATGAATGGTGAATGTACTTGCCTTAGGTACTGGAGTCAGCTTCGTGCATAATGTTCGGGGTCTATGATAGACCTCATGCCCATTAACCAGCTTCGTGCACAATGTTCAGGGTAATGTACATGTCACAATATGTAATGAATGAACGATGGTTAACGAACGTAATAAAAGATAATAACGATGTTATCTGTATGTACGTATGATGTGTGATCACGAACGAACGAAACGTATAGTATGGACTCTGTAACGAAATAAATAACGATTTATGTATGTTTTATTATTAAAACTAGAACTCACTTGTAACACCCGGATATTTATTATTTTGAAGCCGGTGACGAAAGAAAAGAAAATAAAGTTCAAAGTCGAGGGACCAAACTCGCCAACGAAGAAAAGTTGGGAAATGTGGTGATATTAGTAGGGAGAGGGCAACCCACTCTCCCCACACACCCCACATTTCAGTTTCATAAAGAGAAGAAGAGAGAAAGAAGAGAAAAAGAGGAAAAGTGCCGGTTCGGGTCGGTTCGGGTCGCCAAAATCGTCGTGAAGCAAGCCAAATCGAAGCCCTTGTCGTTGTGCTCGTTTAGGTGAGTTCTAGGACCCCTCTTTTACACGTTTTTGAATGATTTTGGGGCTGGAACACATCTGAAAACCCTTTTTCGCGTTTTTGGGTGAAAACCCGTATGTATGCGTGTATGTATGCGTAGGACCCGTTTGGGGCTTGATTTCTTGCTTGGTTGTGCTTGAATAATGTTATGGTATGCATCCCTAAGGTTTAGGATGGTCGATTTAGGCTTAAAATGGGTTTAGATGAGTTTGGAGGCCGAAAACCCTCGGCTGCAGTCGAGATGAACTGCATTCTGCATCAGTTAGGGCTAGGCGACCGACTGGAGGCCGAATGGAGGCCATACGGCCGATTAGGGTACGATTGGGGTCCATTCGTACGATTGGGGTTCATTCACACGATTGAAGGGCCAGTCGCATGGGGGTCATGCGACTAAAGGTCCATTCGCACGACTGAAGGTCCATCGCACGACTGAAGGTCCAGTCGCAAGGTGTTCATCCGCATGTCCATTCGCATGACTGGATGTTCATTCGCATAGGTGTTCATCCGTATTAGTTCATTCTCATGATGTTCAGTCGCATGGAGGCAATGCGACTGAAGGGTATCCATACGCCCGAATAGGGCTGTTGTACCGAGGAAGGTGTAGATTGACTTCTGACTTTTGGGGGAAAATACAGATGTAAGTTTTGACGTAAAGGTTCCCATAGAGTTTGTAAGATGACACTCGAGGCCTTAGAAAGCATGTTGGGCATGATGATGATGATGATGTTGCATGTTAGGCTTGTTACGTATGTATGATGTTGCCCTGTATGATGATGACGATGTGTATGATATGTTCCTTAGTATGATGTATAATATCTTTCTATGGCTTTACCTATTATGATGAATGAACGAAGTATTATGTAACGTAAAATGAAAGATAAAGAAAGAGGAACATAATGAACGAATGTATGCATTAATGAACTAATGAAAGAAGTCTTGCAAACATTGGATAACAGGGTCCTTCTTTGTGATTGACCAAACGTGTAGTGCCTCTACCGCTTACCCCTAGTACTGTGGCATACGTTTAGCTGTTCATTTGTTGACTTCGGCCCAGTAGCTAAGACTGATGGTTACTCCTAGTACCGTGGCATACGTTTAGCTGTTCATTTGTTGACTTCGGCCCGGTAGCTACGACTAACCGGGATGTAGCACATGGTATTGGTACGGATGATGTCTGATGCGCAAGTAAAGTCATAAAGAACAATGAATGAAGGAATGAATGAAGAGATAATAATGATATTATCTATGTGTACGTACGATGTGTGATCATGTAAAGTAACGAATGTTTTATATGAAAGTAAAGTATGTTTTGTATAAAACTAGAACTCACTCAGCAATGCTGACTTTTATATGTATTCCAGTTGGCAGGTAATGTTTGCTGAGGATGGCACACCGTGAAGCTACTCAGCTCTTTGGGATGGCATTCTTTTGATTAATGTTTTTGCATTGTAATGCGAACAAGCTATTTTGTAATGAATGTTGTATTAACTTGCAAAAACATTACATGGAAATGAAAGATTTTTAAGTTTCTGCTACGATTATGAAATACAAATGAATTATACGTTTTATGAGCGATGAGAACCCAGCTGTAAGCGTCCCGGGAACGGGGCCTTACAAGTTGGCATCAGAGCCAAAGTTTAAGTGAAATGGGTAAATTTTCAAAATAAACCTAATCTTAAACTGAGAATGGGACGGAAAGGGAATGGAATGCCAATCTGAGTAGCTGCGTGCCATCAGGTATTTTCGTAAAGTTAACCGTTTTATGTGCGCATGGTATGTGGTTATGTGTTGTATGTAGATTTAAATACTGATGTAGTCAGGACAGGTATACTTGGGGTATGAAGAGTAAAGTAAGTGGCTAATCACAACTGGCCACTGTAATTAGGGACTTACTATACTTGACATAAACTGAGTGTTTCCTTGAATGACCGTGTTGGTGTTTGAATCTTTCAGTGTGCGTGTGATGGCCGGAGGTAGATCTTCGAAAGCTTCTAGGGGTGGAGGTCACGGGTTGAACCGCGACCCAAGAGAGGGAGACCCAGAGTTGAGAGGGTGGTTCATGAAGAACCAGAGACCCCCCATCCGGAGGGTGGCGACGAAAGTGCCAATCTGAGAGCCTCAGTAAAGGAGGCTGTTGTAGAAGAAGTCCATCAGGTCATGCAGACAATCTTACCGTCTGTGGTGACTGAAGTTATTAAGGCTGTACGAGAAGGGGAAAGAAAAGAAAGAAACAGATCCTCTGGAGGACGGGAACAACCAGAGCCGGAAACGGTTCTATCTGATGACGAAGAGGAAGAAGAAGAGCCTGCGCCGGAGACGGCACGAGGATGTAATTATGGGGCTTTTATGAGATGCAAGCCCCCTACTTTTGATGGAAACGGCACCGCTGCAGCTGCTCATCGATGGGTGAGGGAAATGGAGGCTGTTCTCGATATCAGCGAGTGCCGAGAGGACCAAAAGGTGAAGTTTGCTACCCATTCTTTGAGACTCGGCACTATGTTGGTGGGACAACATTGTCCAAGCAGAGGGTAATCGGGCAATCGGGAGAATGAAATGGCCTGAGTTGAAGAAGATGGTGATTGAGGAGTTTGTCTCATAGGGAAATGGATAAGTTAGAAAGGGACGTTTCTGCAGTTGGAGGCTGGAACCATGACACCCAACAGTATACCACCAGGTTTAATGAAATGGCACGACTCGTGCTGATCAGGTGACGCCTCTGTCTCGGAAAATCAAGAGGTACATTCAGGGTTTACCGGTGGATGTTCGCGGCATATGATCACCGCCTGGACAAGCACGTTTAGGTCGGCGGTTGATTTGGCAGGGAGGCTGTATGACGAGCGGGAGGTGGTGGTGACTGAAGCGATAAGAAGGGTGGTGGTGATCGGAACTGGAACGGGAAACGGTTTGGTCGGGGTGATGCCCCGATGGGTAACAAAAAGGCACGGGTGGATGAACGCCGTGTGGTCACATCAAGTGCGGGGTCGAAAAGGTGTGGGAAGTGTGGAAGGGAGCACGGCGGGGAATGTAGGTTTGGGTCAAACTTGTGCTTCAAGTGTGGGAAGACAGGGCATATGGCGAAGGATTGCCTGTCGGGCAAATGTTTTAACTGTGGGGAAACTGGTCATATGAGCAGAGATTGTAAGAAGTCGAGGACTGAGGGTTCAGGGGTGAAGAAGACGGGAAGTGATGGGCTGAGGGCGAGCGCCAGAGCGTTCATCATGACACAGGAGGAGGCTAGGACGGACCTGACGTTGTGTCCGGTACGTTTCTAGTGAACCAGACTTTAGCTTCTGTGTTATTTGATTCTGTGCTAGTAGGAGTTTTATTTCTGCTGCTTTCTGTGCTAAGCTGCCTGTTAGTAGTAGACGTGTTGATGCGCCCTTTGATGTAGAAACTCCATAGGTAAGTCTACTAGGATTTCTGAGATGATAGAGAATTGTGATGTGGAACTTGAGGGTCATAAGTTTCCTGTTAGACCGTTCGTGTGATGGACCTTGTGGTTGGTTTGATTTAGTTCTTAGGATAGATGGTTGGCGGACTCAAGGCGAACATTGTGTGTCGCAAGAAGATGATTCGGCTGACAGCGCCTGATGGAAGTTTGGTAACGGTTTATGGTGATCGGGTTACTACGATCCCGAAGGTGATCTCAATGGCGGTGGCGGGAAAGTGGAATGAGTGGTATGCGTGGTAGCGCCTACTGGCTTATGTAAAGGATGTAGATGCACTAACACCACAACTGTCTGATGTACCGGTTGTGTGTGACTTTCCAGACGTATTCCCAGAAGATTTACAGGGTACCACCTGACAGAGGAAATGAATTTCAGATTGATCTGAAACGGGTGCCCAACCCTTTGCCAAGGCACCATATCGGTTAGCTCCGACGGAGATGAAAGAATTGATGGAACAGTTGCAAGAGTTGCTTGATAAGGGGTTCATGAGACCGAGTATCTCTCCTTGGGGTGCTCCGGTCCTGTCGTAAAGAAGAAGGATGGTAGTATGAGGATGTGCATTGACTACCGCGAGCTGAACAAGTTGACAGTGAAGAACCGCTACCCCTTACCGAGGATAGATGATTTGTTTGATCAGCTTCAGGGTGCCAGTTGGTTTCAAGAATAGATCTTCGGTCTGGCTATCATCAGTTGAAGGTGAAGGAACAAGATATCCCTAAAACAGCTTTCCGCACGCGGTATGGTCATTACGAGTTTCTTGTCATGTCCTTTGGTTTGACCAACGCGCCAGCTGCTTTTATGGATCTGATGAACCGTGTGTGTCGGTCTATGTGGATAAATCAGTGATTGTGTTTATTGATGATATCCTGATTTATTCAAAGAGCGAGATTGAGCATGCCGGTCACATTCGAGAGGTTCTAGAGACGTTGAGAAGGGAGAAATTGTATGCTAAATTCTCCAAGTGCGCGTTTTGGTTGCGCGAAGTTCAGTTTTTGGGTCATGTGGTGAATCCTGACGGGATTATGGTGACCCGGCGAAAGTGGAGGCGGTTATGCAGTGGAAGTCACCAAGGACGCAATCCGAGATCCGTAGTTTCTTGGCTTGGCGGGCTACTATAGAAGATTCATCCAAGACTTCTCTAAGATTGCTTCTCCACTAACTAAGTTGACCCGAAAGGATGTGAAGTTTGTATGGGGTCAAGCTCAAGAGAAGGCGTTCGAAGAGCTGAAGGCAAGACTGACTCAAGCTCCTGTTCTGTCATTACCCGATGGAAGCGAAGATCTGGTGGTTTATTCTGATGCTTCCTACTCAGGGTTGGGGTGTGTGTTAATGCAGAGAGGGAAGGTTATAGCCTGCATCCCGACAATTGAAAGTCCATGAGGTTAATTATCCCACTCATGACTTGGAGCTAGCAGCCGTGGTCTTTGCACTAAAGATTTGGAGGCACTATCTCTACGGGACGAAGTGCACCATATTCACCGACCAAAGAGCTAAAGTTCTTCTTTGAGCAAAAGGATCTGAACATGAGGCAAAGGAGATGGTTGGAGCTTATAAAGGATTATGATTGCGAGATCCATTACCATCCAGGCAAAGCTAATGTGGTGGCGGATGCCCTTAGTCGAAAGGAAAGGCCCGAACCGATTCGGGTGAAAGCTTATCAACTAATCATGACCTCTGATGTGATGAAGCAAATCAAGGAGTTTCAAGATGAGGCATTGAAAGAAGATCACCTTAACTCGGAAAGAATGAGAGGTCTGGTTGGGGAATTGGGTGAAAACACACTCGGTGTTAGAACTCGATTCGGTCGTGTGTGGATTCCTCGTTTTGGGGATCTACGGGTGAAGATAATGGATGAAGCCCACAAGACTCTATACTCCATTCATCCTGGTGCCACGAAAATGTACCATGACATGAAGAAAGATTATCGGTGGCCGGGTGTGAAGCGTGACGTGGTGGAGTATGTGAGTAAGTGCCTTACTTGCTTACAGGTGAAAGCAGAGCATCAAAAGCCGTATGGGAAGATCCAACCTTTGGATATACCGGAATGGAAGTGGGAGCACATCACCATGGACTTCATTACGAAGCTGCCACGTACCCCGAAGGGGTATGATGCCATATGGGTGATAGTTGATCGTCTGACGAAGAGCGCTCATTTTCTACGATCGCGAGACGTATTCATCTGAGAGGTTGGCGATCTGTTCATCAAGGAAATTATAGCTCGTCATGGTGTGCCGGTGTCTATCGTGTCTGATCGCGACACTCGATTTACATCTAAATTTGGAAGAAATTCCACGACGCTATGGGGACGAGGTTACATATTAGCACGGCTTATCATCCCCAAACCGATGGTCAGTCAGAAAGAACCATTCAGACACTGGAAGACATGCTCCGGGCATGTGTGATCGATTTGGTGGAAGTTGGGATGACCACTTACCGTTAGCCGAATTCTCATACAACAACAGCTATCATGCCAGCATTGGTATGCCACCATATGAGATTTATACGGTAGGAGATGCAGAACACCGTTTGTTGGGGTGATATTGGTCAGAAGGAATTGGGGAGCGTCGAGGTAATCGAGGCTACGACAGAGAAGCTTGAAAAGATTAAAGCCTTTATGAAGGCAGCCAAAGATAGACAGAAGTCGTATGCTGATAAACGACGTAGGCCAATTGAGTTCCAGGCGGTGGGTGACCGGGTTATGTTGAAGGTCTCACCTTGGAAGGGTATTATCAGATTCAGAAAGCGGGGCAAGTTGAGCCAAGATATATAGGCCCTTCCCGAATCATTGCTCGAGTAGGGGAGGTCGCTATAGATTGGATTTGCCAGATGAGTTAAGTGGGATTCACCCGACATTCCATGTATCTCATCTGAGAAAGTGTATAGCTGATGAAGACATGATTGTTCCACTGGAGGACATTGAAATAGATGAAAAGCTCAATTATGGAGAGCAACCAGTGGCAATCATCGATCGTAAAGAAAAGAGGTTGCGAAATAAAGTGGTTCCTCTTGTGCGTGTACAGTGGAAGCACAGGAAGGGATCCGAGTCACGTGGGAGACTGAGGAAGAAATGAGACAGCATTATCCACGTTTGTTCGACGAATAACAGGTTTCGGGGACGAAACTATTTAAGGGGGTGGACTTGTAACACCCGGATATTTATTATTTTGAAACCAGTGACGAAAGAAAAGAAAATAAAGTTCAAAGTCGAGGGACCAAACTCGCCAACGAAGAAAAGTTAGGAAATGTGGTGATATTAGTAGGGAGAGGGCAGCCCACTCTCCCACACACCCACATTTCAGTTTCATAAAGAGAAGAAGAGAGAAAGAAGAGAAAAGAGGAAAAGTGCCGGTTCGGTCGGTTCGGGTCGCCAAAATCGTCGTGAAGCAAGCCAAATCGAAGCCCTTGTCGTTGTGCTCGTTTAGGTGAGTTCTAGGACCCCTCTTTTTACGTTTTGAATGATTTTGGGGCTGGAACACATCTGAAAACCCTTTTCGTGTTTTTGGGTGAAAACCCGTATGTATGCGTGTATGTATGCGTAGGACCGTTTGGGGCTTGATTTCTTGATGGTTGTGCTTGAATAATGTTATGGTATGCATCCCTAAGGTTTAGGATGGTCGATTTAGGCTTAAAATGGGTTTAGATGAGTTTGGAGGCCGAAAACCCTCGGCTGCAGTCGAGATGAACTGCATTCTGCATCAGTTAGGGCTAGGCGACCGACTGGAGGCGAATGGAGGCCATACGGCCGATTAGGGTGCGATTGGGGTCCATTCGTACGATTGGGGTTCATTCGCACGATTGAAGGGCCAGTCGCATGGGGGTCATGCGACTAAAGGTCCATTCGCACGACTGAAGGTCCATTCGCACGACTGAAGGTCCAGTCGCATAGGTGTTCATCCGCATTGTCCATTCGCACGACTGGATGTTCATTCGCATAGGTGTTCATCCGTATTAGTTCATTCGCATGATGTTCAGTCGCATGGAGGCAATGCGACTGAAGGGTGTCCATACGCCCGAATAGGGCTGTTGTACCCGAGGAAGGTGTAGATTGACTTCTGACTTTTGGGGGAAAGTACAGATGTAAGTTTTGACGTAAAGGTTCCCATAGAGTTTGTAAGATGACGCTCGAGGCCTTAGAAAGCATGTTGGGCATGATGATGATGATGATGTTGCATGTTTAGGCTTGTTACGTATGTATGATGTTGCCTGTATGATGATGACGAATGTGTATGATATGTTCCTTAGTATGATGTATAATATCTTCCTATGGCTTTACCTATTATGATGAATGAACGAAGTATTATGTAACGTAAAATGAAAGATAAAGAAAGAGGAACATAATGAACGAATGTATGCATTAATGAACGAATGAAAGAAGTCTTGCAAACATTGGATAATAGGGTCCTTCTTTGTGATTGACCAAACGTGTAGTGCCTCTACCGCTTACCCCTAGTACTGTGGCATACGTTTAGCTGTTCATTTGTTGACTTCGGCCCAGTAGCTAAGACTGATGGTTACTCCTAGTACTGTGGCATACGTTTAGCTGTTCATTTGTTGACTTTGGCCCGGTAGCTACGACTAACCGGGGTGTAGCACATGGTATTGGTACGGATGATGTCCGATGCGCAAGTAAAGTCATAAAGAACGAATGAATGAAGGAATGAATGAAGAAGATAATAATGATATTATCTATGTGTACGTACGATGTGTGATCATGTAAAAGTAACGAATGGTTTTATATGAAAGTAAAGTATGTTTTGTAATAAAACTAGAACTCACTCAGCAACGCTGACTTTTTATATGTATTCCAGTTGGCAGGTAATGTTTGCTGAGGATGGCACACCGTGAAGCTACTCAGCTCCTTTGGGATGGCATTCTTTTGATTAATGTTTTTGCATTGTAATGCGAACAAGCTATTTTGTAATGAATGTTGTATTAACTTGCAAAAACATTTACATGGAAATGAAAGATTGTTTTAGCTTTCCGCTGCGATTTATGAAATACAAATGAAATTATACGTTTTATGAGCGATGAGAACCCAGCTGTAAGCGTCCCGGGAACGGGGCCTTACATCACTCAGCAACGCTGACTTTCATACGTTTTCAGTTGGCAGGTAAACGTTGCTGAGGATGGCACGAGGCAGCTACTCAGCTCTTTTGGATGTCATCTATTTAATTAAAGATTTTGTGATGTAATACAACAATGTAATTTTGTAACCGACAAACGATGTATTATTTTGCAAAAGTTTTTATGATGAAATGAAATGCCATTCGTTTTATGTTTTCCGCTGCAATGTTTTGATGAATAAATGTAACGTATATGTTTTACTTGCGATGAATCACCAGCTGTAAGCGTCCCGGAAATGGGGCCTTACAAAACTAAAGGGTAAGGTTCATGGTTTTGATGGAAAGAAAAGATGTAATGATGAATGAACGAATGAAAGTAAGAATGTATGAACGAATGGAAGTTAACGAATAAATGATGAAGATAATAATGATATTATCCATGTGTACGTATGATGTATGATCACATGAAAGTAAAGTACGGTTTTAACGAATGAAAAGTATGTTTTATTATAAAACTAGAACTCGCTCAGTAACGTTGACTTTTATGTGTTTCTAGTTGGCAGGTAATGATTGCTGAGGATGGCACGGGGTGACTACTCACCTCTTTTGGATGGCATCTTTTTTTATAATGCTTTTGTGATGTAATGCAACATGTATTTTGTGATTGGATAACGATGTATTATTGCAAAAGCTTTTATAATGAACTGAAATGACGTTTTTGAATGTTTCTGCTGCAGTGTTTACTTAAGATAAATGTAAATATATGTTTATGTGCAATAATCGACCAGCTGTAAGCGTCCCGGGAATAAGGCCTTACAATAAACTTGCATAATATATAACTATTGACATGAATTGCTACTGTAAATCTTTATATATATATATATATATATATATATATATATAATATCTTACTATTTTAATCATTTAAGTGATATTATATATATATATATATATATATATATATATATATATATATAAAAACTTGTAAATAATCAACTAGTAATTATGCTAAATCTAACAAATAAAAAACCAAACTTATTCTAACTTAAAAAGATCACAAAAAATACATTCATACCCATACTAATATGTATGATTTAGTAATGAAAATTTTAAGAAAATCAATACTAATTGAAACCTATAATTTTAATTTTGTTCATTATAAATAGGGATCATATTCTTATTATTTTTCACACCAAACTCTAAATCTAGAGATCACATAGCATCAAATCTCATCCATAGAAACACTTTTGAAGATCAAGAAGCTTTCACCATCAAAAAAGTTTTAATTTCTTCCTGTTCATACTATTTTCAATTTTTGTTTTATCAAAATTTAATTATAACTAGTTTGGATCTATGATTGAATAACATGCTTATGTGATAATCATATATCTAAGATGGATCAAACATGATATCATCAAAACTTTGTCTAAACATATCAAGCTTGAATTTTCATTTTGACATATTCAAGAGGCCAACTTCGAACATTATATCTACCTAATAAACAATTTTTATTCAATTATTCTTTGTTTCGAAATTAAATTCAAAGTCTTATATTTCTAAACAATATAAATAACGTCTTCTAACTAATTGATTTGACCGCTCAAATAGGTCACAAAAGTTTAGTGCACGAATATGTTTAAAGTTGTCAAAACTCTAAATTTTACAAATTTTCAATATTTTCATAAATATGATATTAAACAATGATTTTTATTATAAAATAATCAATATAAACATGTTTTAAACAATAAAAACCCATTCTTGCTAGACTTATATATACACACTTGTTCTCTCTAGTTTATAAACATAACAAACACACCTTTGATTTGGTCTACTATACATCTAGAATAATTTCATATGTTATGTAGTTATATAACAAGCAAAAAGTTCTGACTAAGAAAATACGGGGTACTTAAGTGATGAAAATCTAAAAATGATTTCTTAGGAATCCATTGTTGGAGGTGTTACTCTCGGATGATACACATTTAATATACAACAACCATTCTTGAATTTTTACAATAACAATCCCTCAACTATTGGAAAATACAATAAACTAACTAAATAAACTTACTTAGTGAAAGCCTCACTATAAGTTACTACAAGTTATAGATCAACCCAACTACTTTACAAGATGAGTTCATATCTGTTTTTTATTCTGTATTATAGTGTGGAAACATGCTCCCTATATCAAAATGGGAATTCAAATTCTAAAGTCAAAACTAGTCTTTAAAAAATTAATAACAAACTTTCTAATACTAATAAAACTAAACTGATTTTACATGTTGGGAATTCTTTTTTAAAATCAACACAACCATAACTTCGGGAAAGCCACGGGAGTACGTAGATAGATCTATTGGCCTAACAAGCACATTCAGTTCTCGGGTTGATGCATGTTTGCCTATGAATCCCGTGTGTCCTTTGATTTAACGTATTCTTTTTTACTTGAAATGAGCTAAATGTTCAAAAACTAAATACTAGACATTCATTTTATTAGTCTGGTCTCTTGTGTCAGGGGGTTGGACGAGAGGGCATTCGATTACTAATGTTGGTTGTGAACTCTTGTGTAATAGTTTAATTACTTGTATTTGGAAAATTGTTTGTGGTTTGTACATGATTATCTACTATATGTATACTATAATAGTTTACTTACATGTATTTGAAAATTGTTTGTTGGTTTGTATTTGGTTATCTACTATATGTATACTTTATAATAATTTACTTGTAATTGAAAAATTATTTATTGGTTTGTACATTGTTATCTACTATATGTATACTTATAAAACTATGTTTTCATCAACTCTTTAGTTGACATATTTTAACATGTTTTCAAGTAATAGAAACTAAGTTCGTTACTTTGCTAACACTAGGTTTCAAGTATAAGCTTTAGTTGCACCTTATTAGACTTTAAATAAAATAAATAATTTTTTGTTATTTTAGTTTATTTGTTTTTAGAATTGGATGTAATAAACTATTTGGTTTTTAATAAGTAATTTATTTTAGTACTCTTTATGTGTTATGATTCAATTTCATCACGCCTCGATGTTTTCGTTTTAGCCTAAGTGTGATAATTTTAGAGATTGAACAAAATCCTAGCTAGGTTTTAGGGTTAAACATGCCAAATTTCAATAGGTTTTTGTTTCACATCAAATGTGGAAACGGTTTTATTAAAATCTAGGGTTTAAACTAATTAAAATGTATTTTGGTGCAAATTTAAAAGATGAGAAATATATTCTGTTGAATGAAAAAAATTGCATTAATTAAAATTTTCAAATTCGAGAACACTGAGTTTCAAGTAAGATTTTTCAGATGAAAAAATAATTATTTTGACAAATTAAATTTTAATAATTCAAATGATTGTTTATTTGTCGATAATAATTCATACTATTAATTTGACCGGTAACACTCCTAACTTTCACTTATATTACCACTAACAGTTTCAAGGACATAATTTTGAATGTTTATGTTCGATTTAGAGTTGATTTGGTTCGCAACAATAGTTTTGAACGAAATAAAGAAACATACAAGCTAAATTAAGACTAAAATAGTTACAAATCGAACGTAAAGATTTGAAAATTATATTACTAGGACTGTTGTTGGTTATAAAGTGAAAGTTGAGAGTGTTACCGACCAAATTAATAGTATGAATTATTATTAGTTAATATGTAATAATTTAGATTATTAAAATCAAATTTTTTCTAACTGTTTGTTTAGACGGAATGTATTATATCGGTTAGAAGAGATATCAAAATTTTCGAATAAAATATAGTAATTTCATCTAGAAAAGAAATTATTAAATTACACCTACTTATAATATTTTTTTCGATGAAATACTTAGGCGAAAACTTTTAATATTACAAATTTTTTCTAACCTTTAACAATTATATAGGTGTTTGCAGACATATTTTTTATGTTTGAATAGAGGCACGATATATATGCATGCTTAATACAGATGAACCTGATTCGAGAGATATTCCTAAGCAAATTGATGTTTCAACTTGGTCAAAGATCATTACACAAGATTGATGCATATACCGATCATGTTCCCAATTTCGAGAGAACAACATAGTACTACAACTATTGAGTAATCAGAGAAGTAATGTAGTTTGATGACAAAGCTAATGATCAAGGATATATAATATGGGCTCAAGTGTGAATGAGTAAGCTTTAGTTTTTTTGAAGGTTCAATATTGCTTATTAAAAGAGGCTTCATTAAAATGACCATAACTTGAGCTAGAAGTTTTGTTTGGGCCCAAAAATAGCTTATTTTATGAGTTATTACAACTTTTGTCTTATTTTTACATTTTGTTAGACTTTACGTTTGGCTTAGTTTTTGGTTCGTTTATGTTTTGTGGCCCATTCGACTTTGGTTTTGTTTCTTTATATGCTTGTAAGGGATGGATGAAATATTATTGAAGTTTATAAAAAAATCTATTTTTCTCTCTATCACAATGTGTGTTAGTGTAAACCCTGATTATCGGTATTGTTTGTGAATCAACGATAGTTAGAAGAATTGTTTCTGGTATTCTCGTGAATCAACATGTTCAATTAACTATCTTTCTGTTTCCGACTGCATGAATATAGTTCTCAAACAGAGATAAAAGACTGCTTTGACAAGATTAGGGTATGAATGAGATTATGGAAAGAACCAAAATGCGAAGACATTGTTCTTATATAACTAGACTTACCTTGTGTATAGATTTACCCATTGTTTCTCTACAAGAAAAGCCACTTCATGTAATCGGGTCTATACCGAAGTTCGCTCAGCCCATTGTCAAAAGATAACACTTGATCATCAACTCTTTATGTACAAAACATTATTTATTTACAAATATAAATCATTTATGAACATTAATCCCTTCTTGCTAGTAGTAAGGAGTGCAAAGCTTAGTCAGAATATTTGCATGTTAAAAGTCATTCGTAGCTCTTTCATTTTCATACATAAATTCTCATGCATAAGCCTAACATACATATTTAAAAATATAATCTTTACATGTAAAACATGTACATGTATGATGATTTCAACCGTATGTATGCACATCAACCCAAAACTTCAATTATTGATTTTAGGGTTCATAAAACAAAACATGCGTACAATAGGGTTGCTTAACTCTTAATGAGTCAGTTTAGCCTCAGGCTCAAACTTAAACGAGCCACATTGGGTTGACTCCCAAACTCTTAATAATGTGAAGTTTCAAGTCAAGCTCGCATCAGATAAAGCTCAAGCAAGCTTGCAGCCCGGCGAACCATCTCATTTGTTTTTTTAAATTTTTTTGAGGTTGTGTTAACGAAATAAATGTCTTTCACGCATGGATAGATATAACAAAAAGGAAGAAAATGACATGTTGGGGTTTTTTTTATCTATGAAAGTGTGTTGGGACTGATGGATTGTTTAATAGCCTACTAAACTTGAGGAAGCCAAACACGCGAGCCATCAAGAAAGAAAAGAAACGCTCTTTTCTTCTTTTTTTGTCCGACACAAACAACAACAACAATCGACCATAGTTTCTTCTTGTTATTCCATGTTAATTTCTAAAGACAAAACATAAAAAGGTTCTGCTATTTGTTTTCTTCTTGTTGGCTTATGATAATCTCAAACACAAACAAATATTATATTGTTGAAGGCTTCTATTTAACTTTAATACCCACGCATATAACGAAAAACGAAAACAATGATGGTAATTATCTTTCTTTATTTGTTATCGATGATTTCATCTTAAACACATAATCTCCAAATGTTCTTACATTCAACCATGTGTTACTTGTTAGGGTTAATGCAACGGTATATAAATTACAAAATACGAGCACAAGCAACTATAAACAAATGTAACTGAACGAATTTGATTAACCTAAACAAACGTAAATGTAGATCATTTGTTTGTTGATTACCTAAGGCTTGATTCTAAAATTTGATTTGGGTGATGGATTGATGCAGCGGATAATTGGTATTACAAATAAGTAATAAATATATTTGAATGTGTAAACGAACATAAGAGAACGAGCGTACATAGAAATATAAACGGATGTAAGTAAACGAGCATAAACTAACATAAATGAAGGTTCGTAATGTAAAGGGATGAACACGGGACATGTGGTCATGTCTATATATTTAATTAAGTTCAAACTTTGTTATTCATGATTGGGCATCTATTAAATAGACGAACATAAACGAAATTGCCGAACGTTGCATGATTCATTTATATTAAAATTTTAATCAACAGATAAAAAATCAGAAAATTCTATTGTACGTTATCTTAGCATTAACTAATGGACAACTAAATATTAAGAAAAATGTATTAGCATAGCTTACATCGAAATCTTGTTTTCATCAGATTCCATGACACATTTAACTATTAAAACCCATCTTAAGAACACATCTCCAACACATTCTAAAATGGTAAATACCATAGCTCAATTCAAGAAAACCCAAAACACCCTTAAAACCTGCTTCTCGCAGGCTTCGTCATCGGATTATGATCATCACTCAACTCACTCTGGAGCTTTGATCGGTTGCAACGATGACCTTTTAACTGAAATCCTTCTCCGACTCCCAGTTACCTCCATCCTTAGGTTCAAATCTGTATCCAAACACTGGCGATGGCTATTAAGTCACCAACGTTTCACCCGCTTATATAACAACATTTCAATCACTCCTGGTCTTTTTGTTCGCAATATGTATATTCCGTTTGATGCTGAAAACCAAAGCACTTCTTTTCGTAGTCTCGATTTCTACCCTGACCCCAACGGCATTAGAATCATCAAATCATGTAATGGATTACTACTTTGTTGTAGCGATCGAGGATATGAATTTTCTGATCAGTTATACATGTATAATCCCACCACCAAGCAATTTGCAATTATCCCGCCGGTGCCCAAATGTAAAAATATCGGTGAAACGATTGTTTTTATAGGTCTCGCATTTCATCACACAACTTGTAAGCACTACAAAGTCATTTGTATTCATCGTTCACATACAAATACTAACAAAGGTTTATTTCATATTCAAATCTACTCATCTGATACTCGAAAATGGAAGATTTCAAACAACCATTTCTACGCACCTTATTATACTATTTTCAGTAATGGAGTTTATTGGAATGGAGCGATTCACTGGCCTCCTTCTCGGCTTAATTTTTCATATTTCGAACTCAACGAAGAGCAATTCAAAAAGTTACCATTACCATTACCATTGTCGATGATGGCAACAACTTTGGAGGTTATTCTAACGGAAATATGCCAAGTTACTTTGGGGAATCTCGAGATCGTTTGCATTTAGTGGATTTTGCTGATCATAAAACCTGTTTACACGTAAATGTGTATGAGATATCATGGGACCTTTCAGAATGGTTCCTAAAGTATAAAATGGAGCTTGATGATATTGCAGCGGTTTATTTAGAGATGTATAAGAGCTACCAACACCCATCAAGCCCCCGTTATCAAGAATTTGAAGTCATTGATGTTATTAGAGGTGAAGAAGAAAAAGATGCATTCATGGTGTTGAAAGTTTCACAGAAGATCATAAGATACAATCTTGTGGATAAGAGTTTTAAGCGGCTATTCGATTTGATGGATGTTTTTCACGAAAGAATTGAACCTTATGAAGTTCATCGTTATATCCAATCTTTAACTTCATTTTAAGAGACAACCCAATTCGTGGATCAAAAAGTCCTACAATTTATGAATTGCTAGCAAAATTTGAGCTTACATGCATGAAATTGTATATGATGTTGTTTGATATAATGTCTCAATAAAATATTTCGATTTGTATTATAGTCTAGGTTTTTGAGAAATTAATATGCTTGTTGATATTATTTTTCACATGTGATGCCAATTCCCTTGATATGGTAGTTTTCACATACAATGATGATATAAGAAGACAAATAGGCATTCTAATGAATTATTTACAATGTGCATCTCAATCATTCATGATCTATCCTAGGTGAATAGGAATCCAAGTTGAGCATTAGTAACTGATTATACATTACATCTAAATAGTGAACTGATTATACATTACATCTAAATAGTGGTGTTGATTGGATATGTTAATCGGTTTCGGGTTGTTCAGGTAAGGTTTCGGGTTGTTCAGGTAAGGTTTCGGGTAAGAACAATAAACTTAATTTAGTATATTTTAATGAGTTTTCGTTTGAAGTCTTACAAAATTAATAACTTAAATTATTTTACTTCTATAAATTATAATGTGCTTAAATATATAATTGTATACAAATAATTTAATCATTTTTAACAATCTAAACAAGTGTACATAAACAATTTATTTAATTATAATAGGTGTTGATCGCGTTATTGGATTGCGTGTTAATCGGTTCGGACTATTCATATTTTTGAGATTATAAATTTTATTTGAAATTCAACCCAAATAAGAATTAGTGATGATATAAGAAGACAAAAAGACAATCTAAAGAATCATTTACAATCTACATCTCAAATATTTCATGAACAGGGATCAAAGTTGAGCATTTAGTAACTCACTAAACATTTACAATTAAATAGTGGTACGTTGACCGGGTTATTTAATTGGTTTTGGATTTTTTGGATCGGGTTTCGGTATAGAACAATAAACTTAATTTAGTAGATTTAATTAGTTTTTTTTGAAGTCTTATAAAATTAATGGACTTAAATTATTTTACTTCTATAAATTATAGTGTATTTATAAGTGTATACAAACAATTTACTAAATTATAATAGGTTTGATTGTTCATAGCTCATGTAATTAAATAAGTTGAAATAATAATAAATGTCAATTTTATTGAATGATACCAATCAAATAATTTATTACAATGCAATAAAGATTTAAACAACATAATAAAGTTTTTTATTAAACTAGGTCTAATCCTAGATGAGCATAAAGAAATCCTCTAAACTGCATCTTGAAACATGTTAAAAATAGAGTCAATATATAATATTGATGAGTTCTCAAGAATTTTTATATACATAAATAAACAAATTTTAAAAGGCAATTCAAGTCATATGTTAAGAAAGAATGCAACAATATATAGATAGCATAATGATACAATCAAACATTGACAAAAGAATGGTCACAATAAAATATATGATTAGCCAAATGTACTTGGTTCCTGTGATAAACAAAAATACGTCATCAGGAGCTGGCAATAACTTTGGTTTTATCACCAAATAGGCTTATCAAGCCCATAAATCTATGACGTCGCTAAGCTAACAATAGTTGATGATTGTTTTTACAAGATAACTATCATATAATGCTCACTATTATCTCAAATAACCATAACAAAGTTTATAAGATGAATTGAACATGCATTACAATAATTAAGATATTTTATAAGTGTGCATTTATACGGTTAACATGTTTCACCCAAAAAAGTGTGAAATAAAAGAAATGAAAACGAGATATGGAAAACTGATATTGTATAATGATGGTTGTAGAGTACATAAGAAAGCTTGGATGTTCAAGAGTCAAGAGTAATGTCCTAAATGATAAAAAGAAAAAATAACTTGAGGTTGGAATTTATTACAAGAAGTTAGGACGTTTAGAAAATACCAAAAAGTGAAAGGTAGATTGAAAAAAGATTATTGCACCAATTTTAAATTTTGGACAGAATGTTTGGTACGTGTTTGAATAGTTTTTAAAAATAACAAATGGTTTCATAAATTTGTTAAAATTTATAGTTTACTAGGTTAGAGTCTCCCGGAGAACTTTCGTTCAGAATCATTCTTATGAAAAGATCCTTAAATAGGTCAAAACAGCAGCACAAGACAAAAGGTGCTGAAATGTACACTTATCTTGTGAATGTTATTATTGAGTCGTCCAATTGAGTTTGAAGATGTATAAACTATTGTTAAAAAGTTAACTCAATAAACTTAATATTTAAGTCTGATTTTAGTCGAATTTAGTTTGTTATGACCAAGTTATGGTTAGTTGAAGTCAGACTATATTCTATTAAATTTATAGTAAGACACTTGTGTTCATTTTTAAAATTGCTAAAGCATGAAACGGATTAGAGCAAATTTATTATGTCAATATATGGTATATTAGTCTTCATTTGAGTTATAAAAATTATTCCAAGACTTTCGCATAGCCATAATTTAGAGAAATGATCTTGTGGAATAACCGAATGCGATGGCATAACCGTCCATATACAAACGAGATTCTTTATTTACGTTAGGGTGTTCTTAGCTTGATTTAGGAATGTTAGTGATTGTTATGAGGTTGGGTAAAGTTATAATGTTAATGATCAAATGATAATGATTAAAAGTAAAAGAGATTTAGTAGAATGAAGAATAAACATAAAAACATAAAGTCATGAGAACAATTAGATATTAGAATGATTGAAACAATATACAAAATGCATAATATAAAAGTAATATAAGATTATCTTATTAATAGAAAATTCTTGAAATTTTTTGTAAAAGAAATTCTTAAAATTGATCAAAACCAATGGATGAAAGAAAGATATGTGAGTGAGATTTTTAAAGAATAAGCAAATAAAAAGTAAGACCTAAAGTTTGCTTTTATAGTTGAGATTAAGAGAGGGTTATGAATTGTATTAATGGTGAGTTACAAGTCTTTTAAAATAAATATATGAGTAAATAAAATAAATAGATAAAAGAATAATTACAATTTAAACTTTTAATTATTAATACCTTGATTTTAATTTAATCAACTTATTTTCTCACAAAATCTATATAGACTTTATAAATCTCACAAAAACTTTGCAATTTGATTATTTATTTGATTGAAATTTTAAAATCTTATAAATATTAATAACCTTTTAAAATTTATAAAATTTATTTTATAAATATAAGATTAAATTAAGTTGATTAATTGACACATTTATTATATTTGTAACATAAAAATATATAAAATGATTAAATAATAAATTTGGTTTACAAGATTAACTCAAACGGATTTAGGTTTGGGTTTATAGTTTGAAAATGAATCGAATGTTACATTTATTGCGACAAAAATGTTTTTGCTGCAAATACCGACAAGGTTGCAACAACTTTGCAACGAAGTAAAAAAGCTCACAATTAGCAACTAGTTTGTGACAGAGTTGCGACAAAAAAGAATTTTGATGCAAATTTGTCACAAAAGTTAAGTGGAAAATCAAAAGTTTTTTCAAACTTATGACAAGTTCACGAGAAAGCGGGAGGAATACATAAAATTCAAGCAGGAACCTAAATGTTGTTTGGTTGCAAGTTGCGATAAAATTGTGACAAAAATTCAAAGGCTAAATATTACAGCTCAAAAATTAAATGTTATATGTTTTAAAATTATATTTTAAAGTATGAACTGTTACAAACCTATCTTAAATTGCGATAAATTTGTGACAAAAGTTCAAATCCATAAGGTAAAATATTGTATAACAAAATTTTAAATATACTATTTTTGTCGATTTATATTATTAGTAATCATAAAATAAATATTAGTTTATTGTAATGTTATTAATAATAAAAAATATAGTTTTCTGAATAGTGTTTTCTTGATCATAATAACAAACTTAAATACTATTTCATTTTGATAATATTAAAAGTAAATGAGATCAAATTTAGTTTTTTTAAACGAGTTTGTTTCTTATGATATTAAGTGGTATTAATAAAATTAATTATTATCTTTTCATTTAATATTTTGTTTTATTATAATATATACTTATATTTTAGTTATACATGTGTACGCACATATGCATGTATATTATGGAGGATGATTGTTAAGGGAGAATTATATATATCCCCTTAGATACTCAATTAATTACATATATATCAAACTTAAATTTTAATCACATACATTCCCTTGTAAAACTTAGTTAATTATATATCTAAATTAAAATTTTAATTACATATATCCCCTTCTAAAACAATGTTAATTACATATGTATCCAATTTAAAAGTTTAATTACATATATCTCCTTTTAAAATTTAATTAATTACATATATACTCAAACTAAATGTTTAATTACATATATTCGCTTTATAAAAAATATATATTACATATTTACCAATTTTATTACTTTTATTAAAAATAACTTATATCAATATTTTACTTTTATTTTTATTAAACTATAAAATTATGGTTTTCCTTCTATACTTGCTTTTTGAGTATTGATTATTTATTAATATTTTATACTAACTTTTTTATGATAATTTTTTCGGTAATCTTACGAGACACTTATAGTCTCATTATACGACATAAAGTTATGTGTTCATGTTGTATAACGAGACTAAAAATGTCTCATATAGGAACCACAAAAAGATAAGTAAAAACAAAAATTACATAAAAAATGTTAGTACATAAGTATTAGAAAATAATCAAAACTCAAAAAGCAAAACACAATTTTATAGTTTAATAAAGATAAGAGGAAATACTAATGAATCATTTTAAATTGGATATATATGGATAAAAAATAATCATATGGATAAATACATAATATTTATGTTTAATAAAGTGGATATATGCAATTAAACTTTTAAATTGGATATATTTGTAATTACAAAGTTTTAGAATGAAATATATGTAATTAAACTTTTAATTTGGGTATATATGTAATTAATTAATTTGTACAAGAAAATATATGTAATTAAAAATTTAAGTTAGGTATATATGTAATTAGTAAAGTTTATAGGGGGTACATGTAATTCTCCTTGTTGTTAATGTTAGTCAGTGAGATCAAACAAGGTCCATTAAGGTCAAGAGTGTTAATGATGAGCAAATACAAGAAATTAAAGCCATATAATTACTCGATAACTATTTATTAGGATCTACATGTGTTACTATGAGTTAATGATTATAAACATATGTCTATTAGAGATAACTCAAGTCATGGAGTTATTGTTATCGAGCATAATGTTTATATTGGTCAATAAGGGTCTACTAGTATTTATTAATGTGTATATGCGTATGTGTATGTAATTTTAAGTGATTGTAGGTGTGTATGTATATATGTGGATTTATGTATCCATACATGCATGCATACATGTGTATAATAATTGTATGTATGCATGTGTGTATGATTGTATCTTTATGGATGTGTATCGGTGTAAATAATGTATATTTGTATGTATAAATGTATGCATAACATTAAAATTACTTTTAAGTATTATCATATCATATCATAAATTGTGTATCAGAATTTACGCATGTGTTTAGCATGTACAATTTGAGTAGGTAAAGGTATTTCATAAAAATTAAGACATTAGAAAGATAAAGTTGAAAAAATAACATTTAGATGAACCTAAACAACGTAAAAATAAATCATTCGTTTGTTGATTACCTAAGGTTTGATTCTAAAATTTGATTTGGGTGATGGATTTATGCAACGGACAACTAGTATTGCAAATAAGTAATAATTATATGTGAACATGTAAACGGACATAAGCAAATGAGTGTACATAGAGATGTATACGGATGCAAGTAAATGAGCATAAACTAACATAATGAAGGTTCGTAATTAAATGTAAAGGAATGAACAGGCCTAGTGGTCATATGTATTTGTTAAGTTCAACTTTGTTATTTATATTCGTGCTCGATCCTATCAAATAAACAAATATAAATGAACTTGTCAAACGTTGCGTGATTCTTCTTTCAAATTATGATTGTAATCAAAAGATAATAAATAAAGAACGTCTGTTGTACGTTGTATTAGCCTTAACTAATGGACAACTAAATATTAAGAAAAAAAGTATTGGCATAGTTTACATCGAAATCTTGTTTTTATCAGTTTCCATGACAACCTTCAACTATTAAAACCCATCTTAAGAACACATCTTCAACACACTCTAAAATGGCAGATACCATAGCCAAATTCAAGAAAACCCAAAACACCCTTGAAACCTGCTTCTCACAGGCTTCGACATCGGATTCTGATCATCAATCGACTCACTCTCGAGCTCTGATCGGTTCCAACGATGACCTTTTAACCGAAATCCTTCTCCGACTTCCAGTTACCTCCATCCTTAGGTTCAAATCTGTATCCAAACACTGGCGATGGCTATTAAGTCACCAACGTTTCACCCGCTTATATAACAACATTTCAATCACTCCTGGTCTTTTTGTTCGCAATATGTATATTCCGTTTGATGCTGAAAACCAAAGCACTTTTTTACGTATTCTTGATTTCTACCCCGACCCCAACGGTATTAGAATCATCAAATCATGCAATGGATTACTACTTTGTTGTAGCGATCGAGGATATGAACGTTCTCGTAAGTTATACGTGTTTAATCCCACAACCAAGCAATTTGCAATTATCCCCTCGGTGCCCAAATGTAAAAATCTTGGTGAAACGATTGGTTTTATAGGTCTCGCATTTCATCACACAACTTGTAAGCAGTACAAAGTCATTTGTATTCATCGTTCACATACAGACACCGTTGAAGGTTTATTTCATATTCAAATCTACTCATCTAGTACTCGAAAATGGAAGATTTCAAATAACCATTTCTACGCGCCTTATTATACTATTTTCAGTAATGGAGTTTATTGGAATGGAGCGATTCACTGGCCTCCTTCTCGGCTTAATTTTTCATACTTCGATCTCAACGAAGAGCAATTCAAAAAGTTACCATTGCCGTCACCATTGTCGATGATGGCAACAACCTTTAGAGGTTATGGTGACGGAAATCTGCCAGGTTACTTCGGGGAATCTCGAGATCGTTTGCATTTAGTGGATTTTGCTAATCATGAAACATGTTTACATGTAAATGTGTATGAGATGTCAGGGGACCTTTCAGAATGGTTCTTAAAGTACAAAATGCATTTTGAAGATCTTTCTGCGGTTTATTTTGAGATGATTCAGAGCTACCAACACCCATCAAGCCCCCGTTATCATGAATTTGAAGTCGTTGATGTTATTAGAGGTGAAGAAGAAAAAGATGCATTCATGGTGTTGAAAGTTTCACAGACGATCATAAGATACAATCTTGTGGATAAGAGTTTTAAGCGGATATTCGATTTGACGGATGCTTTTCACGAAAGAATTGGACTTTATGAAGTTCATCGTTGTATCCAATCTTTAACTTTGTTTTAAAAGACAGTCCAGTTCGTGGATCAAAGATTCATACAAAATTTGAAGGATAAAAGATGATAAAAGAAGGCCAATTCCCTTTGATATATATAGTGGTTTTTTTGTAAGCAATCTAATGAATCATTTACAATTTACATCTTAAATCATTTAATGATATATCCTAGGTGAATAGAATCAATGTTGAGCATTTAGTTACTGATTAAACGTTTACAACTAAACATGAGAACATAAGCAATGTTATTTGGCGTTACCATTTACAACCAATTGGCCTATAACCTAATGGCCTGGTTGTAGGTTCAAATCCTATAACAAACATGAGATGTGTATTTAGAAGTAAGTAAGAGTGAACGAGTTTGCTTTTAAAGATTATTATGGATTATGATTTATGTAAATTGTAATCAACAATCTAATTTAAACATGTTAAAAAAGCAAGCCAATGTATTGGTTAATCGGCTATCCACTAGCTGAGCTTACTTTAATTGGTTTGAGCTATGCTCGTTTTTGTAAACTGACTTGAGTCGGTTTGACTTGTTTATATATGAGCCGATTTTGAGTTTTTCTAAGCCTTTTTTTAGAGAGCCACCAGCCGTGAGTTTTCAAACATCATGTGCTTAGTGGTTCTTGACTTAGCCGCTAAATGTATGTACATATGTATGTATGTAGGTTGGTAGGTATGCAGGTGCGAAGGTAGGTAGGTGTGCGAATGTAGGTAGGTGTACTTGTGTACATAGGTACACATACGTAGTAGGTACATATACGCGTGTACGTAGATACGTACGTACGTTTTATAATTAATATTATAAATATATATAGTTATCTTTTTGTATCTAATCATATAATGAGCATATTTGTGTAAAAGATAATTAAAAAAATTAAGGTAGTCAAATTCATAAGAATATTTTATCTTCTTTAAACTCTTAATAGCTAATGTAAATAGACAATTTTGTTCGATCTCCTCAAATATATTATGATATAAATAACTGTTTATTTCCTGGATCGTTAAATTCAATGAAACAACATTGGTAATCTTGGGGAGAAATAGATCTACGTTGTAGGTAGTCGATGTAAACTAAAAGTTTGAAAGATATATTTATATATAAAAAGAAGATAATAAGTTACAGGATGCATTCAATGAATATGACAAAGTTACTAAAACACATTCTGCCGAATTGATAATCCATATTTTAAAATTGTTTTTCCTCTCTAAGTTTCTTCATCACAAAAAGCATAATACATTAAATATGAATACAATGTATTCAAATTAGAATAGAAAGTAGTGCACATACATACACATAATAAAGAACGTTAGTATGTGAACTTTACAAATTTTCTATTAACTTGTTAAAAATACCAAGTATATACTTAACTAGCTTTAGTAAACCCGTATATTACACGGGTTGAATAAATAAAATATAAAATAGAATAAATATTATTAATTATAAAATGATATACTAATGCATGATATGATTAAAATTACTAGTAAGTAATAACCATAAGTAATAAAATAATAATATGAACGTTATAAATTTTTTTGTTTTATTCAAAGACAGTAAACATTTTGTTTTAAAATAATGTTTAAAAAATTTTCATTTTTAAGAATTATCTTACTATAACTTCCTATTTTAATTATCTTATTAATAAAAAGTTTACTTTAAAAAACTAATTTTAAAGTATTACGTACAAATAATTTGATTTTTTAGAAAAATACCTTTTTATAAATACTATTACTATAGAAATAACATTAAAAAATATATCTTTTTTAATTTATTAAAAAACTAATTATATTATAATGTAAAAATAAATAAATAATATTATTAGTAATTAATGTATTTATCTAACTGAAAAAAAACCAGAAAAAGTTTGATGGAATGAATGTAATGCTAACACGTAACACTCATAATTACTATTTTATTAGAATAGAAAGACGTTTATTTACACTAATTTCGATATTTCTCTCACATTTCAACCATATTATTTTTTTTTTGCATAAACGGAGATGTCTATCTCTAATTATACGTCATCGGCTTTGTCGTAGTCATAAAGTTTTGACTATGTATCTAACATAACTTTTGTGAAGGTGTCATTAAGTTACATGCAAAATAATATTTGTGTAGACCAACCGCAAATTATTATTTAAATCTATAATTAAAGTCCACAAGAAAAAGTATTGGCAAAATTTAATATTGAAATCTTGTTTTCATCGTCTTTTGTGGCATACTTCTCCCAATAAAATTCACCTTTCAAACACCTCTTCAACCCACACCAAAATGGTAAACACAAGAGCCAAATTCAAGAAAACCCAAAACACCCTTAGAACCTGCTTCTCGCAAGCTTCCACGACGGATACCGATCATCATCCGACTCCGTCGGGAGCTTTGATCGGTTCCAACGATGACCTTTTAACCGAAATCCTTCTTCGGCTCCCCGTTACCTCCATCCTTCGGTTCAAATCTGTCTCCAAACACTGGCGATTGCTTTTAAGTCACCAACGTTTCACCCTTCCGTATGACAACCTTATGATCACTCCTGGTATTTTTATCCGCAACACGTATATCCCTTTTGATGCTAAAAGCCAAAGCACTCCTCCTTTTCGTAGTCTCGATTTCTACCCTGATCTTAGTGGTATCAGAATCGTACAATCATGTAACGGATTACTACTTTGTTGTAGTGATCGAGGAAATGAACGCTCTCGTAAGTACTACGTGTTTAACCCCACCACCAAGCAATTTGCGATCATCCCATCGGTTCCCGGAGGTCAGGATGTTCGTAAAACGATATGTTTTATGGGTCTCGCGTTCCATCAAACAACGTGTGTCCACTACAAAGTTCTTTGTATTCATCGTACTCGTATAAATCATAATGATGGTTTATTTCATATTCAAATCTACTCATCTAGTACGGGAAAATGGAAGATTACAAATAATCATTTCTATGCTCCTTATCATACTGTTTTTCGAAATGGAGTTTACTTGAATGAATCTATTCATTGGGCACCCTCTTATCTTAATCCATCATACTTCAATATCAACAAAGAACAATTGGAAATTTTGTTGTTACCATCACCATTGCCAACAAGGGTAGCATCATTAGGAGGATATGGTGACGGATATCTGCCAATCTACTTCGGGGAATCACGAGGTCATCTGCATTTAGTGGATATCGCGAGTGATGATAACTGTTTACACATAAATGTGTATGAGATGTTAGAGGATCATTCAGGGTGGTTTGTTAAATACAAAGTGGAGGTTGATGATCTTCCCGTCGATTTTTCTAATATGATCCAAACCCACAATTGTTCTGAATTTGAAGTTATTGATTTCATTAGAGGCAAAGAAGAAGAAGAAGAAGATGTATTCATGGTATTGAAAGTTTCACAGAAGATCATAAGATACCATGTTTTGGATAAGAGTTCTGAATGGATGTTCGATTGACGGATGTTTACTATGGAAGGATTGGATACTCAGAAGTTCATCGTTATATGCAGTCTTTAACTATGTTTTAAACCACAATCTAATTTGTAGAGTAGAGATTGTAAGATTTCTGCAATCTTTTTTCTTTTTTATTTGAACTCTATATATGAGTGACTGATTTGAGTGTGAGCTTTTAGATTGAAGAATTGTTGTATGATTGATGTATAGTTATGCATGAAAGGAGTTTAATATAATTGCTTAAAGAACTTTGTGTTTGTCTTTGATGAAATATCTTAACTTGTTTACTATTATTAGCTTTAAAAAGATTGTTTATGGTTGTTATATATATTGGTTTTCATACCTAATCAATCTCTATTTACTTAAGATGTTTTACAACACATTTTGTTGATTGCTAATTTGATGAAACAAACATTTATAATCGTGAGGATAAATAGAAAAGCTGAATAAAAAAAGAATTAACTTTTAAAAACAGAAAAGTAGTTCTCTAACAAGTGTTGTAACACTCTTGATTACAAGCGTTTAGCTTCAAGGTTAGATATGTTGTTCGAGAAGCTTTGATTGTGGTGTGCCTAACTCATTATATGGTGTATCGATCCAACAATGCGTAATGCTAATAATATTGTGTGTAATTAAAATGACACTAAAATACTATCCCCAAAAGGTTAATACGTATACTCATACGGAGTATGTAAAAAATATACTTTTACAACAATCAAACAGATATACACATTAAAACATGTGTGTTTTTATCATGTATTAATAGTATTTTGTGTTGTCTGTATTTCGAGGCAGGTTACTCTTCATCAAACATTAACTTATTCAATAAGGTAATGTCATGTGTTACTTTCCTTTGTTATTATCTGTTATAATTTTCATGAAACTTTGAAGTAAGATGTGCTACAAAGTTCAACCGAATGGTGGGCGTCCCAAGTTCGAGTCTTGGCATCCCTTAGAGATTTTTTTTCTTTTTTTTCTTCTTTTTTCTCTTTTGTATTATAACTTTTTGATTAATTTCTCTTTAATTATTATTTTTACTTTTTCTAGTTTTTGATTTCATTTATTTAAATTTTATGTTTCAACTTATTTTTTCTAATTATTCATAGAGGAGAGTCTTATTCATAGAGGAGAGTCTAAGCAACTAGTACACCAACTTTCTTTTTGTTTATAATATCCAATAAGTTATATTTATTTTTAAATGGGTAATTGACAAAAATAAAAACAAATAAAACATTCCATGTGACAAAACCTAACTTTCTTTTTGTTTATAACTTCCAATAAGTTATATTTATTTTTAAATGGGTAATTGACAAAAATAAAAACAAATAAAACATTTCATGTGACAAAACCTGTTGGGTGGGGTTAGATTTTAGAACCTTCATAGTAAATTATTTATATAGATAAAGTTTGCGGTACAAAATAAATAATTCATGCGAAGTGTACGAAGTGATAATTATCATTGATCTAAGCAATCAACGGTTCAGATTAAAAATGAAATAGTTACGCAAGAAATATGTCCGGAGGAGTAAATTTGGGGATAGCCTACAACTTTTGAGTTTTTTTAACCCCCCTCCCCCCCACCCACATTTCTTTAAAAGCATAGCACTTTTTATATGACAATATTAAAAAAATACATCATAAAATCAAGCATTTTATCCTCTTTAATATGAGTATAGTATTGCGATACTTTTTATTACAAAGTCAACATTTTTTTAAAAACGTCTATGTGTTGTGCATATAACTTGCGTGATTGCGTAAATATGGGCATAACTTGCTTAATTATCATATAACTTAAGTAATTATTTTTATAATGTGCGTAATTCTTCTTTGCGTAATAATAAATATAACATGCGTAAAAATATATATAACCTGCGTAATTATGAATATAACTTACGTAATTATATACCTTTTATGTATAATTGTAATAGACGAAACTACCCTTAAGCCAAAACACACGTGTCAAGCTCTGGTGATTTCATACACTTCACATAAAAATTACACTTTGTATAGTAACCAACATCTATTTATATATACATATAAGTGTGTTTCTTATATTATATGAAATGATTGTAAGTAGATGAGAAAGAAAATATTATTTTTTATCTGTTTATAACCTTCAATCTAGTTTCGTTACATAAATCATCTTTTTTATCAATGTTTTTGAGAAGCATGATGGGAACACCAACCTTTATTACTAAAGAGTGGTTTGGTAATCTAGAAACCTTTTATTTCATCTAGAAAATATAGAGAGCATAAATTCTCATTGAATGTATTGTTAATATACTCTTCTTGGTTTATAGAATCGAAACGGATGTACTTTTTCTATCACCTAGAAACAACAAAAGTAAACGATCATTAATTTCTTGAACAATTTTTTTGGAGCAAGAATTGCCATCTCTTGAAAAACAAAGTTAAGCTTTCAGAATTACTAATGATAGAAGGATACACAAACTCGATTAAATTCAAGATAGGATCGACTGAATTAGTAATAAGAAGATTGTGTGGTAAATCTATCGTTTCCTTTCCATCATTTGATCCGTCGAGGTCACCTTCACCTAATTTTAGGTAAAGTTGTTTGTTTTTTTCAATATTACATCAGCCGACACCAATAGTTAATCTCATGTTTTTTGTGAGGGTATGTACTTTGTACCTTTGCCAAATATACGAATAACTTAATAATATGTTTACAATATCTTGTCTACTATCATTCAAAATAATCAATGAACTTAATTTTTCAAATTTTCTTCATTACAAAAACTTATAAGAGAAAGAATCACAGCTTAATTTATTTTAGAATTTGGTGAACATACTCAAATTTCTTCTGGTTGTCATGAATCACAAACATTGACTAAAGTTAATAAAATTTACATAAATTAACCAAAATTAAGAAAATTAGGAATAAAAATCCTATACATTAAAGGTTGAAGGGAGATCACAACATATACAGATTATAAAAGTGATTACAAAATTGTAAGAAGATTGAAAATCGATACATTTAAAAAAGCAATCGAGTATGAGATAATTTTGTACAAGTTGTTGATAGATCAAATCGTCGGCTAAATATTGGGTAGGTGTAAGGATATTAGTATGAAGAAATTGAGATTTGAATAATATACATTGAAAAATTATGGGCAATATTGAGATCAATTTTGGATTGTTTTGAACCTGGAATCGGATATAGAGATATAGTTTTGGAATTGGGTCGGATCGGGTTATGAATGTTGATAATCTCTTATTTGTTGTTAATTATTATTTATTTAATACTAACTTTAGTAAACCCGAGTATTACACAGGTTGAAAAAATAAAATATTAATATAATAAAAATTTATAAAGTATAAAATAATATTCTAAAATAAGGTATGAAAACTACGCATGAGTAATAATTATAACTAATAAAATAATAATTTTAATTTTTAAACTTTTTATTAAAATATTTTTTTCAAAACAAATTGTATTAAAAATGTCATTTTCAAGAATTTTTATTATAACTCCTAGTTTTAATTATTTTTAGTTTATAAAAAATTACTTTTTAAAAAAACTAATTTTAAAATATTTCATATTTTAATAAAATGGTGTTTTAGAAAAAAAACTTATTTTATAAAAAGTTGTTTTCTAAAAGTAACATTAATAAAAAGACATCTTATGTAACACCTGAATATTTATTATTTTTAAGCGGTGAAGAAAGAAAAGAAAATAAAGTCCAAAAGTCGAGGGACCAAACTCGCCAACGAAGAAAAGTTGGGAAATGTGGTGATATTAGTAGGGAGAGGGCAGCCCACTCTCCCCACACACCCCACATTTCAGGTTCTTAGAGAGGAGAAGAGAGAAAAAGAGGAAAAAGTGTTGGTTCGGGTTGATTCGGGTCGCCAAAATCGTCGTGAAGCAAGCGAAATCGAAGCTCTTGTCGTTGTGCTCATTTAGGTGAATTCTAGGACCCCTCTTTTACATGTTTTTGAATGATTTTGGGGCTGGAACACATCTGAAAACCCTTTTTCGCCTTTTTGGGTGAAAACCCGTATATATGCGTGTATGTATGCGTAGGACCCGATTGGGGCTTGATTTCTTACTTGGTTGTGCTTGAATAATGTTATGGTATGCATCCCTAAGGTTTAGGATGGTCGATTTAGGCTTAAAATGGGTTTAGATGAGTTTGGAGGCTGAAAACCCTCGGCTGCAGTCGGGATGAACTGCATTCTGCATCAGTTAGGGCTAGGCGACCGACTGGAGGCCGAATGGAGGCCATATGGCCGATTAGGGTGCGATTGGGGTCCATTCGCACGACTGAAGGTCCATTCACCCGACTGAAGGTCCATTCGCACGACTGAAGGTCCATTCGCACGACTGAAGGTCCAGTCGCATAGGTGTTCATCCGCAATGTCCATTCGCACGACTGGATGTTCATTCGCATAGGTGTTCATCCGCATTAGTTCATTCGCATGATGTTCAGTCGCATGGAGGCCATGCGACTGAAGGGTGTCCATGTAAGGCCCCGTTCCCGGGACGCTTACAGCTGGGTTCTCATCGCACATAAAACGTATAATTACATTTGTATTTAATAAATCGCAGCGGAAAACTAAAACAATTTTTCATTTCCATGTAAATGCTTTTGCAAATTAATACAACATTCATACAAAATAACTTGTTCGCGTTACAATGCAAAAACATTAATCAAAAGAATGCCATCCCAAAAGAGCTGAGTAGTCGTCCGTGCCATCCTCAGCAACCATTACCTGCCAACTGGAAAACACATCAAAGTCAGCGTTGCTGAGTGAGTTCTAGTTTTATAAACAAAACATACTTTACTTTCACATAAAACCGTTCGTTACTTATACATGATCACACATACTTCGTTACATAATACTTCGTTCATTCATCATAATAGGTAAAGCTATAAGAAAGATATTATACATCACACTAAGGAACATTAACATGCATCAACATCACATCATACAGGGCAACATCATACATACATATCATACAACATCATTATCCTCATCATGCCCAACATGCTTTCTAAGACCTCGATCGTCATCTTAAAAACTCTTATGGGAACCTTTACATCAAAACTTACATCTGCACCTTCCCCCGAAAGTCAGAAGTCATTCTACACCTTCCTCGGGTTCAACAGCCCTATTCGGGCGTATGGACACCCTTCGGTCGCATAGCCTCCATGCGACTGAACATCAGGCGAATGAACTAATACGGATGAACACCTATGCGAATGAACATCCAGTCATGCGAATGGTCAATGCGGATGAACACCTATGCGACTGGTCCTTCAGTCGTGCGAATGGACCTTCAGTCGCATGACCCCCATGCGACTGGCCCTTCAATCGTGCGAATGAACCCCAATCGTGCGAATGGACCCCAATCGCATGCTAATCCGCCGTATGGCCTCCATTCGGCCTCCAGTCGGTCGCCTAGCCCTAACTGATGCAGAATGCAGTTCAACCCGACTGCAGCCGAGGGTTTTCGGCCTCCAAACTCATCTAAACCCATTTTAAGCCTAAATAGACCATCCTAAACCTTAGGGATGCATACCATAACATTATTCAAGCACAACCAAGCAAGAAATCAAGCCCCAAACGGGTCCTACGCATACATACACGCATACATACGGGTCTTCACACAAAAACACGAAAAAAGGGTTTTCAGATGTGTTCCAGCCCCAAAATCATTCAAAACATGTAAAAGAGGGGTCCTAGAACTCACATAAACAAGCACAACGACAAGAGCTTCGATTCGGCTTGCTTCACGACAATTTTGGGGACCCGAACCAACATTTTTCCTCTTTTTCTCTTCTTTCTCTCTTCTCCCCTTTCTTTGGCTGATTTGTGAGTGTGGGGGAGAGGGTAAGGGCTGCCCTCTCCCTTATATACTCCCCCTCACCCGACTTTCTTTCGTGTGCGAGTTTGGTCCCTCGACTTTGGACTTTATTTTCTTTTCTTTCTTCACCGGCTTCAAAATAATAAATATTCGGGTGTTACAGTCCATACACCCGAATAGGGCTGTTGAACTCGAGGAAGGTGTAGATTGACTTCTGACTTTCGGGGGAAAGTGCAGATGTAAGTTTTAACGTAAAGGTTCCCATAAGATTTTTTAAGATGACGATCGAGGTCTTAGAAAGCATGGTTGGCATGATAAGGGTAATGATGTTGTATGATATGTATGTATGATGTTGCCCTGTATGATATGATGTTGATGCATGTTAATGTTCCTTAGTGTGATGTATAATATCTTTCCTATGACTTTACCTATTGTGATGAATAAATGAAGTATTATGTAACGTAAAGTGAAAGATAATGAAGGAGGAACATGATGATGAACGAAGTATTAATGTACGAATGAACGTCTTGCACGCATCGGATGACGGGTCCTTCTTTGTGATTGGCCCTTAATGTAGAACCTCTACCGCTCACCCCTAGTACTGTGGCATACGTTTAGCTGTTCATTTGTTGACTTCGGCCCAGTAGCTAAGACTGATGGTTACTCCTAGTACCGTGGCATACGTTTAGCTGTTCATTTGTTGACTTCGGCCCGGTAGCTACGACTAACCGGGGTGTAGCACATGGTATTGGTAAGGATGAGGTCCGATGCGCAAGTAAAGTCATAATGAATGAACGAATGAATGAAGATAATAATGATATTATCTATGTGTACGTACGATGTGTGATCATGTAAAAGTAACGAATGGTTTTATATGAAAGTAAAGTATGTTGTGTTTATAAAACTAGAACTCACTCAGCAACGCTGACTTTGACGTGTTTCCAGTTGGCAGGTAATGGCTGCTGAGGATGGCACGGGCGACTACTCAGCTCTTTTGGGGATGGCATTCTTTTGATTAATGTTTTTGCATTGTAATGCGAACAAGCTATTTTGTAATGAATGTTGTAATTTGCAAAAGCATTTACATGGAAATGAAAGATTGTTTTAGTTTTCCGCTGCGATTTATAAATACAAATGTAATTATATGTTTTATGTGCGATGAGAACCCAGCTGTAAGCGTCCCGGGAACGGGGCCTTACAAGTTGGTATCAGAGCCAAAGTATAAGTGAACTGGTAAATTTTCAAAATAAACCTTTACTTAAACTGAGAATGGGACGGAAAGGGAATGGGATGCCAATCTGAGTAGCTGCGTGCCATCAGGTATTTTCATAAAGTTAACCGGTTTTATGTGCGCATGGTATGTGGTTATGTGTTGTATGTAGATTAAATACTGATGTAGTCAGGACAGGTAATACTTGGGGTATGAAGAGTAAAGTAAGTGGCTAATCACAACTGGCCACTGTAATTAGGGACTTACTATACTTGACATAAACTGAGTTGTTTCCTTGAATGACCGTGTTGGTGTTTGAATCTTTCAGTGTGCGTGTGATGGCCAGAGGTAGATCTTCGAAAGCTTCTAGGGGTGGAGGTCACGGTGTTGAACCGCGACCCAAGAGAGGGGACCCAGAGTTGAGAGGGTGGTTCATGAAGAACCAGAGACCCCTCATCCGGAGGGTGGCGACGAAAGCGCCAATCTGAGAGCCTCAGTAAAGGAGGCTGTTGTAGAAGAAGTCCATCAGGTCATGCAGACAATCTTACCGTCTGTGGTGACTGAAGTTATTAAGGCTGTACGAGAAGGGGAAAGAAAAGAAAGAAACAGATCCTCTGGAGGACGGGAACAACCAGAGCTGGAAACGGTTCTATCTGATGATGAAGAGGAAGAAGAAGAAGAGCCTACGCCGGAGACGGCACGAGGATGTAATTATGGGGCTTTTATGAGATGCAAGCCCCCTACTTTTGATGGAAACGGCACCGCTGCAGCCGATCACCGGTGGGTGAAGGAAATGGAAGCTGTTCTCGATATCAGCGAGTGCCGAGAGGACCAAAAGGTGAAGTTTGCTACCCACTCTTTTGTGGATTCAGCTCTGTGCTCGTGGGACAACATTGTCCAAGCTGAGGGTAGTAGGGCCATTGGGAAAATGAAATGGCTTGAGCTGAGAAGGTTGGTGATTAAGGGATTTTGTCCTCATCGGAAATGGATAAGTTGGAAAGGGAGTTTCTGCAGTTGGAGGCTGGAACCATGACACACCAGCAGTATACCACCAAGTTTAATGAAATGGCATGGCTTGTGCCTGATCAGGTGACGCCTCTGTCTCGGAAAATCAAGAGGTACATTCAGGGTTTACCAGTGGATGTTCGCCGGCATATGATCGCCGCCCGGCCAAGCACGTTTAGGTCGGCGGTTGATTTGGCAGGGAGGCTGTATGACGAGCGGGAGGTGGTGGTGACTGAAGCAAGTAAGAAGGGTGGTGGTGATCGGAACTGGAACGGGAAACGGTTTGGTCGGGGTGATGCCCCGATGGGTAACAAAAAGGCACGGGTGGATGAACACCGTGTGGTCACATCAAGTGCGGGGTCGAAAAGGTGTGGCAAGTGTGGAAGGGAGCACGGCGGGGAATGTAGGTTTCGGTCAAACTTATGCTTCAAGTGTGGGAAGACAGGGCATATGGGGAAGGATTGCCTGTCGGGCAAATGTTTTAGCTGTGGGGAAACTGGTCATATGAGCAGGGATTGTAAGAAGTCGAGGACTGAGGGTTCAGGGGTGAAGAAGACGGGAAGTGATGGGCCGAGGGCGAGCGCCAGAGCGTTCACCATGACACAGGAGGAGGCTAGGACGGACCCTGACGTTGTGTCCGGTACGTTTCTAGTGAACCAGACTTTAGCTTCTGTGTTATTTGATTCGGGTGCTAGTAGGAGTTTTAATTCTGCTGCTTTCTGTGCTAAGCTGCCTGTTAGTAGTAGACGTGTTGACGCGCCCTTTGATGTAGAAACTGCCATAGGTAAGTCTACCAGGATTTCTGAGATGATAGAGTATTGTGATGTGGAACTTGAGGGTCATAAGTTTCCTGTTAGACCGTTTGTGATGACCTTGGGTGGTTTCGATTTGGTTCTTGGGATGGATTGGTTGGCAGACTTCGAGGCGAACATTGTGTGTCGCAAGAAGATGATTCGGTTGACAGCGCCTGACGGAAGTTTGGTAACGGTTTATGGTGATCGGGTTACTACGATCCCGAAGGTGATCTCAATGGCGGTGGCGGGAAAGTGTATGAGGCATGGATGTAGCGCTTACTTGGCCTATGTAAAAGATGTGGATACACCAACACCACAACTAGCCGATGTACCGGTTGTGTGTGACTTTCCAGACGTGTTCCCAGAAGACTTATCAGGAGTGCCACCTGACAGAGAGATTGAATTTCAGATTGATTTGATACCGGGTGCCCAACCTGTAGCCAAGGCACCATATCGGTTAGCTCCGACAGAGATGAAAGAGTTGATGGAGCAGTTGCAAGAGCTGCTTGATAAGGGGTTCATTAGACCGAGTATCTCTCCTTGGGGTGCTCCGGTATGCTTGTAAAGAAGAAGGACGGTAGTATGAGGATGTGCATCGACTACCACGAGCTGAACAAGTTGACGGTGAAGAACCGATACCCCTTACCGAGGATAGATGATTTGTTCGATCAGCTTCAGGGTGCCAGCTGGTTCTCGAGAATAGATCTTCGATCTGGTTATCATCAGTTGAAGGTGAAGGAGCAAGATATCCCTAAAACAGCTTTCCGTACGCGCTATGGTCATTACGAATTTCTGGTCATGTCTTTTGGTTTGACCAACGCGTCAGCTGCTTTTATGGATCTGATGAACCGTGTGTGTCGGCCTATTTTGGATAAATCAGTGATTATGTTTATTGATGATATCCTGATTTATTCGAAGAGAAAGATTGAGCATGTCGGTCACATTCGAGAGGTTCTAGAGACGTTGAGAAGGGAGAAATTGTATGCTAAATTCTCCAAGTGCGCATTTTGGTTGCGCGAAGTTCAGTTTTTGGGTCATGTGGTGAATCCTGACGGGATTATGGTTGACCCGGCGAAGGTGGAGGCGGTTATGCAATGGAGGTCACCAAAGACGCCATCCGAGATCCGTAGTTTCTTGGGCTTGGCGGGCTACTATAGAAGATTCATCCAAGACTTCTCTAAGATTGCTTCTCCACTAACTAAGTTGACCCGAAAGGATGTGAAGTTCGT
Source organism: Flaveria trinervia (assembly GCA_025506515.1). Lineage (NCBI taxonomy): Eukaryota > Viridiplantae > Streptophyta > Magnoliopsida > Asterales > Asteraceae > Flaveria > Flaveria trinervia. The sequence continues at coordinate 4,164,280 of CM046452.1, forward strand.
ATGGGGTCAAGTTCAAGAGAAGGCGTTCGAAGAGCTGAAGGCAAGACTAACTCAAGCTCCTGTTCTGTCATTACCCGATGGAAGCGAAGATCTGGTGGTTTATTCTGATGCTTCCTACTCAGGGTTGGGGTGTGTGTTAATGCAGGGTGGGAAGGTTATAGCCTATGCATCCCGACAGTTGAAATTCCATGAGGTTAATTATCCCACTCATGACTTGGAGCTAGCAGCCGTGGTCTTTGCACTAAAGATTTGGAGGCACTATCTCTACGGGACGAAGTGCACCATATTCACCGATCATAAGAGCTTGAAGTACTTCTTCGAGCAAAGGGATCTAAACATGAGGCAGAGGAGATGGTTGGAACTTATAAAGCATTATGATTGCGAGATCCATTACCATCTGGGCAAAGCTAATGTGGTGGCGGATGCCCTTAGTCGAAAGGAAAGTCCCGAACCGATTAGGGTGAAAGCTTATCAACTAATCATGACCTCCGATGTGATGAAGCAAGTTAAGGAGTTTCAAGATGAGGCATTGAAAGAAGATCACCTTAACTCGGAAAGAATGAGAGGTCTGGTTGGGGAATTGGGTGAAAACACACTCGGTGTTAGAACTCGATTCGGTCGTGTGTGGATTCCTCGTTTTGGGGATCTACGAGTGAAGATAATGGATGAAGCCCACAAGACTCGATACTCCATTCATCCTGGTGCCACAAAAATGTACCATGACATGAAGAAAGATTATTGGTGGCCGGGTCTGAAGCGTGACGTGGTGGAGTATGTGAGTAATTGCCTTACTTGCTTACAAGTGAAGGCAGAGGATCAAAAGCCGTATGGGAAGATCCAACCTTTGGATATACCGGAATGGAAGTGGGAGCACATCACCATGGACTTCATTACGAAGCTACCACGTACTCCGAAAGGGTACGATGCCATATGGGTGATAGTTGATCGTTTGACGAAGAGTGCTCACTTTCTACCGATCCGCGAGACGTATTCATCTGAGAGGTTGGCCGAACTGTTCATCAAGGAAATTGTAACTCGTCATGGTGTGCCGGTGTCTATTGTGTCTGATCATGACACTCGGTTTACACCTAAATTTTGGAAGAAATTCCACGACGCTATGGGGACGAGGTTACATATTAGCACGGCTTATCATCCCTAAACCGATGGTCAGTCAGAAAGAACCATTCAGACACTGGAAGACATGCTCTGGGCATGTGTGATCGATTTTGGTGGAAGTTGGGATGACCACCTGCCGTTAGCTGAATTCTCCTACAACAACAGCTATCATGCCAGCATTGGTATGCCGCCATATGAGATGCTATACGGTAGGAGATGCAGAACACCCGTTTGTTGGGGTGATGTTGGTCAGAAGGAATTGGGGAGCGTCGAGGTAATCGAGGCTACGACAGAGAAGCTTGAAAAGATTAAAGCCTTCATGAAGGCAGCCAAAGATAGACATAAGTCGTATGCCGATAAGCGACGTAGGTCAATTGAGTTCCAGGTGGGTGACCGGGTTATATTGAAGGTCTCACCTTGGAAGGGCATTATCAATTCAGAAAGCGGGGCAAGTTGAGCCCAAGATATATAGGCCCTTTCCGAATCATTGCTCAAGTAGGGGAGGTGGCCTATAGATTGGAGTTGCCGGATGAGTTAAGTGGGATTCACCCGACATTCCATGTATCTCATCTAAGGAAGTGCTTAGCAGATAAGATATGGTTGTCCCATTGGAAGATATCGAAGTAGATGAACGGCTCAATTATGTGGAGCAACCAGTGGCAATCATCGACCGAAAGGAGAAAGGCTAAGGAATAAAGTGGTTCCTCTTGTGCGTGTACAGTGGAAGCACAGGAAGGGATCTGAGTCAACGTGGGAGACTAAGGAAGAAATGAGACAGCATTACCCACGTTTGTTCAACGAATAACAAGTTTCAGGGACGAAACCTATTTAAGGGGGTGGACTTGTAACACCCGAATATTTATTATTTTGAAGCCGGTGAAGAAAAAACGAAAATAAAGTCCAAAAGTCGAGGGACCAAACTCGCCAACGAAGAAAAGTTGGGAATGTGGTGATATTAGTAGGGAGAGGGCAGCCCACTCTCCCCACACACCCCACATTTCAGGTTCCTAGAGAGGAGAAGAGAGAAAAAGAGGAAAAAGTGTTGGTTCGGGTTGATTCGGGTCGCCAAAATCGTCGTGAAGCAAGCCAAATCGAAGCTCTTGTCGTTGTGCTTGTTTAGGTGAGTTCTAGGACCCCTCTTTTACATGTTTTTGAATGATTTTAGGGCTGGAACACATCTGAAAACCCTTTTTCGCGTTTTTGGGTGAAAACCCGTATGTATGCGTGTATGTATGCGTAGGACCCGATTGGGGCTTGATTTCTTGCTTGGTTGTGCTTGAATAATGTTATGGTATGCATCCCTAAGGTTTAGGATGGTCGATTTAGGCTTAAAATGGGTTTAGATGAGTTTGGAGGCCGAAAACCCTCGGCTGCAGTCGGGATGAACTGCATTCTGCATCAGTTAGGGCTAGGCGACCGACTGGAGGCCGAATGGAGGCCATACGGCCGATTAGGGTGCGATTGGGGTCCATTCTCACGACTGAAGGTCCATTCGCACGATTGAAGGTCCATTCGCACGACTGAAGGTCCAGTCGCATAGGTGTTCATCCGCATTGTCCATTCGCACGACTGGATGTTCATTCGCATAGGTGTTCATCCGCATTAGTTCATTCGCATGATGTTCAGTCACATGGAGGCCATGCGACTGAAGGGTGTCCATACGCCCGAATAGGGCTGTTGAACTCGAGGAAGGTGTAGATTGACTTCTGACTTTCGGGGGAAAGTGCAGATGTAAGTTTTGACGTAAAGGTTCCCATAAGAGTTTTTAAGATGACGATCGAGGTCTTAAAAAGCATGTTGGGCATGATGAGGGTGATGATGTTGTATGATATGTATGTATGATGTTGCTCTGTATGATGTGATGTTGATGCATGTTAATGTTCCTTAGTGTGATGTATAATATCTTTCCTATGACTTTACCTATTGTGATGAATAATGAAGTATTATGTAACGTAAAGTGAAAGATAATGAAGGAGGAACATGATGATGAACGAAGTATTAATGTACGAATGAAACGTCTTGCACGCATCGGATGACGGGTCCTTCTTTGTGATTGGCCCTTAATGTAGAACCTCTACCGCTCACCCCTAGTACTGTGGCATACGTTTAGCTGTTCATTTGTTGACTTCGGCCCAGTAGCTAAGACTGATGGTTACTCCTAGTACCGTGGCATACGTTTAGCTGTTCATTTGTTGACTTCGGCCCGGTAGCTACGACTAACCGGGTGTAGCACATGGTATTGGTAAGGATGAGGTCCGATGCGCAAGTAAAGTCATAATGAACGAATGAATGAATGAAGAAATAATGATATTATCTATGTGTACGTACGATGTGTGATCATGTAAAAGTAACGAATGGTTTTATATGAAAGTAAAGTATGTTGTATTTATAAAACTAGAACTCACTCAGCAACGCTGACTTTGACGTGTTTCCAGTTGGCAGGTAATGGTTGCTGAGGATGGCACGGACGACTACTCAACTCTTTTGGGGATGGCATTCTTTTGATTAATGTTTTTGCATTGTAATACGAACAAGCTATTTTGTAATGAAAGTTGTATTAATTTGCAAAAGCATTTATATGGAAATGAAAGATTGTTTTAGTTTTCCGCTGCGATTTATTAAATACAAATGTAATTATATGTTTTATGTGCGATGAGAACCCAGCTGTAAGCGTCCCGGGAACAGGGCCTTACATCTTACTTAATTTATTAAAAAATATTTTTAATCTAAAATGTATTAAAATTATTAATCTTATCTTAGTTAATTATTTAAAATAAGAGAACGTAAGAAAAACAAACTTAAAGAGATTAGAAATGTATCAAGTGTCTCCCTTAAGTATTATTTTAATATTATATATAGATTTTATCAATTTCTTAATTTTATATATGAATATTTATTAAATCTTGAGCATTAAGTATAACACTTTACCCAAAGACAAAAATAATTACCATATTTTATTAAACACCCTACGTGTTTTATTAAGACATAAAAGTTGTTAAGCAGTTTTACCGGGATAAGATTATAATTGAAATTATATAATTTTTAATGGACATAGAATAGTTAATCAAAGATAAAATAAATTATACAATACTTTATTCGAGATGTTGACTAAGCTTTTATAACAAGTTTTATTTGATCAATCTTCAGCTTCCATGACAATCTTTCTCCAAATGCCTCGAATCACTCCAAGAAAAACTGTGAACAAAAGAACCAAAATCAATAGAACTCAAACCATCCCTAAGGCTCTCATGGTGGAGTCCACACAGCCTGGAGCTGTAGTGTGCAATTTTTCTTTGCATAATAATAAATATAACATGCATACAAATATATTACGTAATTATGTACCTTTTATGCATAATTGTAGCAGACAAAACTAACCCTCCGCCAAAAAACACGTGTCACGCTCTGGTGACTTCGTACAATTCGCACGGAAATTACACTTTGTATAGTAATCGACATTTACTTATATATACATATAAGTGTATTTCTTATATTATATGAAATGATTATAAGTGGTTGTGAATGAGTGAGAGACAAAATATTAATTTTTATCTGTATATAACCTTAAGTCTAGTTCCATTACATAAACAACTTTTTTATCAATGTTTCTCATAAGCATGATAAAAACATTAACCTTAAATACAAAAGAGTGGTTTGGTAATCCTAAAACCATTATTCCGTTTAGAAAATACGGAGAGCATAAATTCTCATCAAATGTATCGTTAATATACTCTTCTTGGCTTATAGATTCGGAACTGATGTACCTTTTTTCATCACCTGGAAACAACAAAAGTAAACAATCATTGATTTCTTGAACAACTTTCTTTTTCGAGCAAGAATTTCCATATCTTGAAAAAAATTTGGATTTTTCAGAATTACTAATGATAGAACGATACACAAACTTGATTAAATTTGAGATAGGGTCGACCGAATTAGTAATAAGAAGATCGTGTGGTATATCTATCGTAGCATCCCCGTCATTTGATCCGCTGAGGTCACCTTTACTTAATTTTAATAGTCAATTTGTAAAGTTGTTTGTGTTTTCGATATTGCATTAGCCGACACTAGCCGACACCAGCCGACACTAGCCGACACTAGCCGACACCAGCCGACACTAGCCGACACTAGCCGACACTAGCCGACACCAGCCGACACCAGCCGACACCAGCCGACACCAGCCGACACCAGCCGACACCAGCCGACACCAGCCGACACCAGCCGACACTAGCCGACACTAGCCGACACTAGCCGACACTAGCCGACACTAGCCGACACTAGCCGACACTAGCCGACACTAGCCGACACTAGCCGACACTAGCCGACACTAGCCGACACTAGCCGACACTAGCCGACACTAGCCGACACTAGCCGACACTGATAGTTAATCTCATGTTTTTATAAGGTATGTACCTTGTAACTTTACCAAATATACGAAAAACTTAATGATGCGTTTACAAAATCTTGTCTACTACCATTCACAATAATCAATGAACTTGAATTTCAAATTTTCATCACTAAAAAAACTTTTTAGAGAAAAAATCACAGCTCAAATTTCTAAGAATTTGATGAACACACTCAAATTTCTAATAATTTGATGAACACACTCAATTTCTACTAGTCATGAGTCACAAACATCAACTAAAAACAACAAAATTTACATAAATTAACCAATATCATGGAAATTGGAAATAAAAAACCTATACATTGAAGGTCGAAGAGAGATCATACCATATACAAATTAAAAAAGTGATACAAAATTATAGGAATATTGAAAATCAATACTTTTAAAAAAACGGTCGAGTATGAGACAATTTTGTACAAGTTGTTGACACATCAAATCGTGAGCTAGATATTAGGTGGGTGTGAGGATATTAACATGAAGAAATTGAGATTTGAATAATATACACCAAAAAGTTATGTGTAATATTGAGATTAATTTTGGATTGTTTCGACCCTATAATCGGATATAGGGATATAGTTTTGAACTGGGTTGGATCGGGTTATGAATGTTAATAATATATCTGATTAGTTATTGATTATTATTTAGTTAGTACTAACTTTAGTACCTGTGTATTACACGGGTTGAAAAAATAAATATTATATAATGAAAATTTGTGAAGTATAAAATAATATTCTAAAATAAAATATGAAAACTACATATGAGTAATAACTAAAATAAAAAAGCAATGATATTGATTTTATATTTTTTAAAATATTTTTTTCAAAACAGACAGCATTAAAAATGTCACTTTTAATTTTGTTTATTATAACTCCTAATTGTAATTATTTTTAGTTTATAAAAAATTACAAAATTTTAAATTATATTATATTTAAATTTTTTTGATGTTTTATAAAATATTATTTATAAAAATTTATTTTTTTAAAAATAACATTAATAAAAGACATTTTTCTTAATTTATAAAAATTATTTATAATCTAAAATTTTATTAAAATTATTAATCTTATTTTAGTTAATTATTTAAAAGGAAAAGAGACGGTAAAAAAACTTAGAAGGACTAGAAATGTACCAAGTGTCCTCCTTAACTTACTATTTTAATATTATATATAGATTTTATCAACTTTATTTCTTAATTTTTATATAAAATACTTTACCTAAAAGACAAAGGTAATTACTATATTTTAGAGTAAATTACAAATTGTGTCATTTATTAATACATGAAATTTTACTGTGTGTTCTTTAATTTCAATAGTTACACGGTATGTCCTTTTTATATAAAATTTGTACACATATTGTTCTTTACACTAATGTATGTTAAAATTTACAGTTAAGTCATGCATGTGCACACATGATGGGCATTTAAGTATTTTACTTGCATACAATGAGTCAAAAATATTTTTACATTATTTTATTTCCGTCGCTTTCATTTTAGGTATCAAGTTGGATGTCTGAAATTTTTGGATAGTAGAAATCATTATTAGTATTCGGATATCTGAAATATCAAATATCTAAAATTCAACTGAATTTTTGGATACGAATACAGATAATGATTCGAACAATTGAATGTCTTTTTTTCCTTTTTGGAATAATTAGATAAGTGTAATTATAAAAATAATGTAAAAGCAACACATGTTAACAAAAGTTTTAATGTATTGCAAAAAGTCTCAACTAAAATAAAAAACTTTTAACATTTTAAAAACTATAACAAAAGATCTTTTTTAAATTATCCAAAAACTTAAAATTCTTTTTGTTATTTTTTAAAGTGTTAAACGTTTTTTTGTTGGGACTTGTTAGTGTATATTAGGAATTTTTTATGTGTGTTGTTATTATATTTTATTTATGATAACATATATTTAATTATTGCAAAAAAAGAAGTTTAAACATTCAAATCACTATCTGCATCCATGTCCGAAATTTTGAATATCTAAATTTCAGATTTCTGAATACTAATAGTGATTTCCACTATCTGAAAAATTCAAACATCCAACTTTTAACACCTAACATGAATACGACGAGAATGAAGCGACACAAAAATATTTTTGACTTATTGTAGGCATGTAAAATACTTAAAAGTCATTCATGTGAGGGACTCGTGTATGACTTAACTGTAAATTATAACGAAGGTTCATGTAAAGGACAATATGTGTGCAAACTTTATATAAAAAACATACAGTGTAATCATTAAAACTAAAGAACATACGATGTAATTTCATATATTAATAAAAGACATGATTTGTAATTTACTCTGTATTTTATTAAACACCCGACGTGTATTTCTAATACATCAAAGTTGTTAAGCAGTGTTACTCGGGATAACATTATAATTGAAATTATAATTTTTTAATGGACGTAGAATAGTTAATCATACAAAGATAAAATAAATTATACAATACTTTATTAGAGATGTTGATTAATGCAAGTCAACAATAAGAAAGTCTTCAAGCTTTTATAACAAGTCACTAGTACATACTTAATTTTTTGAGGCATCTAAGAGACGATTTTTTGAAGGGGTTTTATATAAAATCGTTTTAAAAAATAATACAAAGAAACATAACACTCTTAAAAAGCAGAAACCCTCTCAAAGATATATTTTTTATGGCGATTTATTCTAAACCCCCTCAAAAGATATATTTTTATGGCGATTTATTCTAAACCCCCTCAAAAGATATGTTTTTATTTTAACACCCTTAAAAAAATACCTCTAAAACATCCATAAAACCCTAAAAGTCTTAGAACGGCTGTACCACCTTCATCCTCGATCACCATTATTATTTTTCTTTCTTCCTTAACTTCTAAACATCTACTTTTCAAGGTACACAAGTTTTAATTTTATTATATATATATATTGATGATGTATTTAGTTGATTATTGTATTTTTTATGTATTAATTGTTTAGTTTTTATTAAACTAATTTTTTTATTTATTCTCATGTGTATCATCTTTAAGCTCGACCTAGATTACTCTCTTCAAGATCTGCGTTTCTCTTTTCAAGCTTTATGTTCTTTTATAACTATTTTTTTAAGGTATGTAAATTTTAACTTTATTATACTTATTGTTGATAAGTTATTGTTAATTTTTGTATGTTTTTGTGTATTAGTTGTTTAATTTCCGTTAAACTTAATTTATTAATTAACCATGTCTATCTACGTTTATGTGTATGTAACTATTGATGTGTGTAAGTGTGTATATATGTTTATGATCATGTATGTATGATATGCGTGTGCATATATATATATATATATATATATATAATTATATATATATATATATATATATATATATATGTGTGTGTGTGTGTGTGTGGTGTGTGTGTGTGTGTGTGTGTGTGTGTTTGTTTGTTTAAGATGACCCTTTAGATTATGTCTGTCCAAAATTTATCTAATAGAGATAAGTTTTGGATTGTCCCCTTTTTGGGACTGCTTTTTGAATATTTTATCTCATTTAGGATTTGTATATATTTTAACCTAATAAGATAAAATTGGTAGTTATCTCTCCTACTCCCTCGGGTTTGCGGTTTATACGCATACTTGGGGAGTTAAGGGGAAATTCTGTCGGTTTTATCTTAAATGTCAACACGTAAAAATGTATACATATGAGAGTGAATATTCAAAAAGTGGGTTAGGATCCACCGCCTTAGAGTACTATTAATCTACATCATATACATACATTTATATGTTTTTTTGTTTCTTTGTTTCTATTAATTCCCAGATGGATCGTAAAGTTTGGATGTATGAGATTGGACGTGATAACTCTATATATGCAAAGGGCGTTCAAGATTTTCTTATTGTTGCCGAAGTCAATCGGGTGAATAAACGAAGTGAAACAATTTCTTCTCCTTGTACAATTTGTAAAAATTTCAAAAGATTCAAAGACAAAAATGAGATAGAGTTTCATTTGTTGAAAAATGATTTTATCCCTAAATACACACCAATGACATTGGAACAAGCTCATGTTATTGACCACAGGTAGTTTATATTAAATTACTCTTATATGTTTATTTTATTATTATTTTTTATATTTTATTATAGCTTGAGGAATTCAATACATATCAACAACCCCTAAGTGATGAGGAACAAATGATATCTCAACATGACACTAATGATTCGAGGATGGGTTTTATGAGCATGATAATTATTTAACATCTTGTTTTTATAACAATCCACATATATAATATAATATAAGTACTAATGTTTTTATGTTGGTTTGCAAGTTAATTCAAGGGCACCCCGTAATGCCATATCAACAAGAAGTGTCAACTCTTAATGTTTCCGATCCCATTTCAAAACAACAAATACCAACTGATCCCATTCCAAAACAACAAATACCAACTACTAATCTGGATCTTCAAATAGTTGTTTTATTGGAGGAAATCAAAAATAGACCTCGAGCAATTCAATATATGGCTCAAAAACTGACAAATGGCTTTGGTAATCTTGAAAACATTATAAGTCTTTCACCAGACGGGATGTATCCCTTTTTGCATACTGATTGGATATCATACGAGTCGTTGTTACAACTTTTTTGCAACGGTTGGCTTGATATTGCTATCATACATTCTGTATGTGCTTTCTTTACTCCAAACTTCATCATAGGTGACCGATGCCATGGTGATCCTAAGGGTGTTAAGCAACACATGTTAGATATATACAAATTTCATAGTAACAAAAGATATTTCCTAGCACCATATATAAGCGGGTAAGATGTACATACATACGTAGTTCACACATACACACATACTAAGTTATTTTATAATTTTTTTGTAGGCAACATTGGTCGCTAATTAACATTTTTTCTTCAACAAAAAAGGATATATTTTAAATTCTATAAAGAGAGGAAAGAGCAAACAAAATTACAAACTTTGTTCTATAATTGAAGCATGTTTTGGGGGCGTATGGAGTTGGAAAATGGTTAAGGTAACTTTTTATTATTTTAATTATTGTTATCTACTTAATTTAATTAATTTTGAAAATTGTATAGTGCAAACAACAAAAACAAGATCGGGAATGTAGTTATATGGTGATTAAACATATGATGGAGTTTGTCTACTATTATCAACATGATTTTCCAGATAATGTAAGTGTTTTTCACATATCTATATGTTTATTGCACCAAATATGTATGTGTTTATGTATACAAATGTATATATTTCAAACCTCACACTTTCTATTTATTTTCTTGAAGACTTGAAACGAAACAGGCTATATTCCACGTACAGAAATTGACAAATTAATCTTAGAGTTAATGCCAAAATTTTTGGCAAGATGTTTGGTCTATAAGATATGTTTTCTATTTTTTAGTTAAGTTATGTGTGTGTGTGTGTATATATATATATAATATATATATATATATATATATATATATATATATATATTTCATCAATCATCAGCTTCCATGACAATCTTTTCATCATATAATAAATATCCTTTTTCTCCAAATGCCTGATCATATCACTCCAAGAAAAATGGTGAACAAAAGAACCAAAATTAAGAAAACTCAAACCATCTCGGAGACTCTAATGGAGGAGTTCACACATTCTGGAGCTATAGTCGGTTCCAACGATGACCTTTTAATTGAAATCCTTCACCGTCTCCCAATTACTTCGATCCTTCGGTTCAAAACCGTATCCAAACATTGGCAATCGCTTTTGAGTCATCGACGATTCACTCTTCTATGTGACAATGTTGCGGTTTCTCTTGGTCTTTTTGTTCGCGATTTGTATATTTCATTCGATGTTCAACACCAAACCCCTCCTCCTTTTCGAAGTCTTAATTTCTATCCTGATCGTTGTGGCATTAGAATTGTGCAATCTTGTAACGGATTACTGCTTTGTTGTAGCAATCGAGGGAAGGAACATACACGTAAATACTACGTATTTAATCCCACCACTAAACAATTTGCGGTCATCCCACCAATCATTGGAGGTTTAGACGCTAGTAAAACAGTATGTTTTATGGATCTAGCGTTTCATCAAGTAGATTGTATGCGATACAAAGTCATTTGTTTTCGAAATGCGAATGGGCATGCAAATCATAATATGAATATGTTTCAGATCCAAATCTACTCATCTGATACTGGAAATTGGAGAATCTCAAAAGAATCTTTCTCTGAGTCCGATTTTAATTCTTTCGGTTATGGAGTTTATTGGAATGGCGCGATGAATTGGATTCCTGGTTGCTTTTATCTAGCATACTTTAAGCTCGACGTAGAAATGTGCAAAAAATGTTATTGCCGGAGAGAGCATCTTCGTCTTGGGGAGCAAGGCCGCTTTACTTTGGAGAATCGTGTGGACATTTGCACTTGGTGGAGGTCACGCGTCATGAAAGCCCTTTACACCTGAATGTGTATGAAATGTTAAACAATTATTCGGGATGGTTTACGAAATACAAAGTGGAGCTTGATGGGATTCCAACCGCTTACCCCGATAGAGTCTATAGCATATCAGTTTGAAGTCTTTGATGTTGTTAGGGGTGAAGAAGAAGAATCTACATTTATGGTGGTTAAAATTCCTGAACAAATCATTAGGTACAATGTTATTAACAAAAGTTTCAAACAGATAATGGATCTCCCTAACCTTCTTTGCTATCGAAGAATTTTTTACGCGAATGTTCATCGTTATAACCAAATCTTATCTTCTTTCTAACGCTATAATGTTTGATGATTTTGTGTAACATCATCAGTATATGTAATCTCATACAAACCCATGTATGTTCCATGTGTATGTAGTATAGTTTGATGGAATGAGCATTCTTTATATATTGTCTCCTTAAAATCTAGAATTTTAGTTATAAAAGAATGAAAATAATAGCATGTCTAAAACCAAAATATAACAAACTTCATGAAACTTATGCAATTAAGAAATAAAATATTTGAAGTGAAAATTTGACCCGTTAAGAAGTTATTGCCCATCTTGGTAAAGTAATTTAAATGACTAAAACTTACTTTATAACTGCTTTAAACTGAATTTTTTATTTAGCTCATTTTTAATCCCTCAATAGTTGATTGTTTGATTATCACAACCCTAATACATATTCAAATAATAATATTTTGCAATCCGTTATGTTCAAAAGGATTGTGAGAGACACATAATCCGTTTTAAAACATTATATTAAATCTACACCAGACAAAACTAACCCGTATATTAAATTTTAGGTTCATATGGGTTTTTCATAATTATCTCATGGATCATCTTGGATATGAAAAAATTTAAGAATGGGTCAAGATGGGTTTAAGTAAAACAAGTGAGATTAATAACGGGTCAAGATGGGCCGAATTAAAACTAGAAATGAATCACAATGGGTTGCGAGGTGGTTTGTCGAGCAACCTAACACTTTGCTCGGTTGCTATCTTAATCCGCTTTTAACACATAACATGTCAATACTCATTACTCATGAGTCACAACTATAAGCTTCCAATCACCGCCCATACTCCCGACCACCACCACTTACTACATAACGCCGTTAAATTGAGAGAGAGAAAAAAAAACGGTGTAATCAATGCATTAACTCAACGAATCGATCATACATTTTGCATCACGTAGATGCACAAACGAAACACCATTAATACAAAATTTGTGATTCCAAATAATTGATTTTGCGTACAAGTATGTGTATCGATCAAATTAAACTAATGATAATGCAAACCAAGAAAATGGATCCATCTTGACCCGCACTACTCATCCTGACCTGAATCCTTTCTAACCCAACACCTTGCCCGACCTACTCGCCCATTTTGCCAGTTGTGATCGAATGTATGTTTTTGTTGGAAATAGGGAATTTTGTATTTTTTTCGATTCGACCCGACCCGTCTTGACCCGAACTCATTCTAACCCGAACCCATTTTGACTCGTTCCTAACACGAACCCGTTCTGACCCGAACCCACCCTGACCCGAACCCATCTTGACCCGCCACTCGACCAGACCCAACCCGTCCATTTTGCCAGGTGTAATTAAATCATAACAACTAGTATCTTGTTATTTTTTTAAGCGAAGTTTTTTTTCGTTTCATATGAAACTTCAACCCATGATATTGAATTATTTTGTTTCAAAAGGCTTTTTTTATCACTAGTCTACCAACCCAAGTGATATTTAAATACTATCTCCTAGTACGGGGGTGTCAAATTTATGTTAGTATAATGTTGTGTTAGACACGCGAATCAACTAATGGGAAACTTTTCATAGTTGGGATAAGATTTTTTTAGTTTGGCTCAATTTGTGTTTTGAGTTAATAAATATTTAGTAGAATGGATTCTCGTTTTGAGTTAATAAATATTTAGTAGAATGGATTCTCGTTTTCCTCCTTATGATTTGGTCATATATACTATTTTCATTCAAAAATATTTTTTTTCTTACATTTGGTTTCCTAAGGTTTGAAATAATTGTCAATTTATCCAAAAATATGAATTTTGTGGTAAATTTTTTTACTATAAACACTTAAACATAAATTAGGATTTCATTTTTATATAGAAATTTAAGTAATTACGATGAATATTTAAAAATTTTAAAACAATGGTGCTCATTTTTTGGATAAAAATGACAATATTTCTCAAACCTTGAGGAGCCAATTGCAAAAAAATATATATTTTTGGATGAAAATGACAAAGTGACCAAATCATAAGGAAGAAAATAACAATTCACTCTATTTATTAACTTTATTTATACTTTGTAGAGTAAATTACCATTTGCATCTTTAACGTTTTTTTATTTTAACTGTTTGCATCTCTATAGTTTCAAAATTGCCATTGGCCCCTTGACGTTTTATGTTATCTTCATTTGAATGTCTGTTGTTTTATTATTATTTCAATTTGAGTCAAGATAACTAACACAGTTAGTTTTTCTATTAAAGTTATTGTTAAAAAAACTAAACTACCTCTAAAATAAAAAAAATATAAAAACTTATGGGACCCATTCATCGACATCTTCTTCTTTATTACCAACACACCCATCACCACTTCCAGAGCCCTCATCACCACCTCCACAACCTTCATTACCACCACGACAGCCACCCGTCATCACCTCCACATCCTTCATCACCACCACTATAGTCCCTGCCCCCACCACACATACTCATTTCTCTTTAATAGAGCCACCCATCACTATCATCGTCACTCCCATCACCATCATCGCAGCCCTCATCACCACCACCGCAACCCCCCATCACCATTACCGTGAGTCCCATCACCACCACCGTAGCCCCTCATCACCACCACCACATCCCCTATCACCACTGCGACCCCCATCACCACCACCATGACCTCCCATCACCACCACCGCGACCCCCATCACCACCATCATAGCCCCCCATCACCACCATCGCGACCCCCATCACCACCATCGGAGCCCCCCATCACCACCATCATAGCCTCCTATCACCACTATCACAACCCCCCATCACCACCATCACAGCCCCGTTGTCGCCACCGTAGCCCCCATCACCACCGCCACAACCCCGATCAACACCATCATCACCATGACAGCCCACATCACCACCATCGCAACCCCCCATCACCCTATCGCAACCCCCCATCAATACCAGTACAACTCCCCTATCACCACCACCACAACCTGTAACACCCGGATATTTTCTTTGAAGCCGACGAAAGAAGAAAAAGAAATAAAATCCAAAGTCGGGGGATCAAACTCGCAAACGAGAGAGAGTTGGGTGAGTGGGGGTATTTAAAGGGAGAGGGCAGCCCTTACCCTCTCCCCACACCCACAAATCAGCCAAAGAGAGAAAAGAAGAGAGAAAAAGGGAGAAAAGTTGGTTCGAGTCGATTCAAGAGAGCAAAATCGTCGTGTAGCGGGTCCAATCGAAGCTCTTCTCGTTGTGTTCATTTGTGTGAGTACTAGGACACCTCTTTTACACGTTTTTGAATGATTTTTCGGCTGGAACACATCTGAAAATCGGGTTTTTGAAGTGTGTGTGTGTGTTTGACCCGTTTGTGTATGTGTGGGTATGTGTATGATCCGTTTGGGTCTTTCTTTCGATCTTGTGTGTGCTTGAATGGTGTTGTGGTATGCATTTCTAAGGTTTAGGATGATCGATTTGGGCTTAGAATGGGTTTGGATGAGCTTGGAGGTCGAAAATGGCAGATTGGGTTCGGGATGAACTGCATTTTGCATCAGCTAGGGCTAGGCGACCTAATGGAGGCCATACGGCCGATTGAGGTGCGATTGAGGTTCATTCACACGATTGAGGTTCATTCGCACGATTGAGGTTCATTCGCACGACTGAGGGTTCATTCGAACGACCGAGGGTTCATTCGCACGACTGAGGGTTCATTCGCACGACTGAGGGTTCATTCGCACGATTGGGAGCCTAGTCGCATAAATGCTCATCTGCATTAGTTCCATCCACATTAGGTCCATTCGCATGGGACTCATCCGCATTGAGTCCATTCGCATTAGTTTCATTCGAACGATTGGGTGTTCATTCGCATTGGTCCAATCGCATGATGTTCAGTCGCCTGGAGACCATGCGACTGAAGGGTGCCCATACGCCCAAGTAGGGCTGGTGTACCCGAGGGAAGTGTAGTTTAATTAATAACTTTCAAGGGAAAGTGCAAATGTAATTTTTGACGTGAAAGTTCCCGTAAGTTCATGTAAGATGAGTGTTGAGGCCTTAGAGAGTATGTTGGGCATGATGATGATGATGTCGCATGATTATGCATGATGTATGTTTGTGTTGCCCTGTATGATGATGTTGACTGTGTATGTTATGTTCCTTGTTATGATGTATGTTTATCTTTCCCGTGACTTTACGTTGAATGTTAATGAATGAAATGAAAGTATTATGTAACGTAAAGTGAAAGATAAAGAAAAGAGGAACATGAAGGAAGAATGCATGCATTAATGAATGATGAAAGTAAAGAAAGTCATGCAAGCCTTGTATGTCGATACACGCCATTAAAAGGTGTTAGCCCAACGGTGTGGGGTTCGCTACCCTGGAAGGATGCACATTGGGGTCTTTTATTGTGATTGACCATTTGTATAGAACCATTGCTGCATACCCCAGGTACTGTGACCAGAAGTGCGATGCACCGTTATAGCTGGTCTATGATAGGCCTAGATCCAGTACTACGAATAGCAGGGTATTTCATATGGCATTGGTACACCTAAACTCTACCCTAGGTACTGTGACTAGAGGTGCGATGCACCGTTATAGCTGGTCTATGATAGACCTAGGTCCAGTACTAGGAACAACAAGGTAAAGTTTATGGTTGAAGGAAAGAAAAGATGTAAAGATGAAAAAATGTGAAGATTAATGAACGTACGAATGAAAGAATGAATGTATGAACGATTAATGAAGATAATAATGTTATTATCTATATGTACGTATGATGTATGATCGCATGAAAGTAAAGTACGGTTTAACGAAAGGAAAGTATGTTTTATTTTATAAAACTAGAACTCACTCAGCAACGCTGACTTTTATATGTTTCCAGTTGGTAGATAATAATTGTTGAGGATGGCACGAGGTGGTTGCTTAGCTCTTTTTGGATGACATCCATTTATAATGCTTTTGTGATGTAATGCAACTCGGGTTTTGTAATTGGATAACGATGTATCATTTTGCAAAAACTATTATATTGAAATGGAGTGTTTTGTTTTAAATGTTCCGCTACAACGTTTTTATGTAATATGATGAAAATATATGTTTTATGTGTAATGAATTACCGCTGTAAGCGTCCCGGGAACGGGGCCTTACAAGTTGGTATCAGAGCCAAAGTTTAAGTGAAATGGGTAAATTTTCAAAATAAACCTTAACTTAAACTGAGAATGGGACGGAAGGAGAAGGGATGCCAATCTGAGTAGCTGCGTGCCATCAGGTATTTTCGTAAAGTTAACCGGTATTATGTGCATATGTTATGTGGTTATGTGCTGTACGTAGATTTAAATATTGATGTAGTCAGGACAGCTAATGCTCGGGGTATGAAGACAAGAGAGGAACAGGTCCTCGGGAGGACGAGAATAACCGAAGCCTGAAATGGTTCTATCTGATGATGAAGAGGAAGAAGAAGAGCCTGTGTAGGAGGTGGCATGAGGCTGTAATTATGGGGCATTTCAACAATGCAAGCCCCCTACTTTTGATGGGAACGACACTGCTGCTGCTGCTCACTCGTGGGTGAGAGAAATGGAAGCGGTATTGAACATTAGGGAGTGCCGAGAGGACCAGAAAGTAAAGTTTTCTGCCCACTCTTTTGTGGACTCGGCTTTGTGCTGGTGGGACAATATAGTCCAAGCCGAGGGTAGCAGGGCTATTGGAAGAATGAGATGGTCGGAGCTGAAAAAGTTGGTGATTGAGGAGTTTTGTCCTCACTGGGAAATGGACAAGGTTGAGAGGGAGTTCTTGCAACTGGAGGCGGGAACCATGACACACCAACAGTACACCACCAAATTCAATGAGATGGCACGTCTGGTGCGGGATCAGGTGACACCTCTGTCTCGAAAGATCAAGAGGTATATTTAGGGTTTGCCAGCGGATATTCGCAGGCATAAGATCACTGCCCGACCAAGCACGTTTAGGTCAGCGGTGGATCTGGCAGGGAGGTTATATGATGAGAGGGCTGTAGTGGTGTTGGCTAAAGGTAGCGGGAAGGATGGAGGTGATCGAAACTGGCAAGGGAAGAGGTTTGGTCGGGGTAATGCCTCGACGGTTAACAAGAAGGCATGGGTGGATGACCGTTGTGTGGCCACATCGAGTGCGGGGTCGAAAAGGTGTGGCAAGTGTGGAAGGGAGCATACGGGAGAATGTAGGTTGGGATTGAACGGGTGCTTCAAATGTGGGAAGACGGGGCATATAGCCAAGGACTGTCGTACGGTCTGGTGCTTTAACTGTGGCGTGGAGGGCCACATAAGTAGGGATTGTAAGAAGCCGAGGGATGAGGGTTCCGGGGCGAAGAAAACGGGGAGTGAAGGGCCAAGGGCGAGCGCTAGGGCATTCACTATGACACAGGTGGAAGCTAGGACGGACCCTGACGTTGTGTCCGGTACGTTTCTAGTGAACCAAACTTTAGCTTCTATGTTATTTGATTCGGGTGCCAGTGAAAGTTTTATTTCTATTGCTTTCTATTCTAAGCTACCTGTTAGTTGTAGATGTGTTGATGCACCCTTTGATGTAGAAACTATCATAGGTAAGTCTACCAGGATTTTGGAGATGATAGAGAACTGTGATATAGAACTAGAAGACTATAAGTTTCCTGTTAGACCGTTCGTGATGACCTTAGGTGGTTTCGATTTGGCTCTTGGGATGGATTGGTTGGTGGACTCCGAGGCGAATATTGTGTGTCACAAGAAGATGATTCGTTTGACAGCACCTGACGGGAGTTTGGTAACTGTTTATAGAGATCGGGTCATGATGATCCCAAGAGTAATCTCAATGGCGGTGGCGGGAGGGAAAGTGTATGAGGCGTGGATGTAATGCCTACTTGGCTTATGTAAAGGATGTGGATACGCCAACACCACAATTGTCCGATGTACCGGTTGTGTGTGACTTTCCGAACGTGTTCCCAGAAGACTTACCAGGAGTACCACCTGATAGAGAGATCGAGTTTCAGATTGATCTGATACGTGGTGCCCAACCTGTTGCCAAGGCACCGTATTGGTTGGCTCCGACGGAAATGAAAGAGTTGATGGAGCAGTTGCAAGAGCTGTTTGATAAGGCGTTCATTAGGCCGAGTATCTCTCCTTGGGGTGCTCCAGTCCTGTTCGTGAAGAAGAGAGACGATAGTATGAGGATATGTATTGACTACCATGAGCTGAATAAGTTGACGGTGAAGAACCGATACCCTTTGCCGAGAATAGATGATTTGTTCGATCAACTTCAAGGTGCCGGTTGGTTTTCAAGGATAGACCTTCGATCATGCTATCATCAGTTGAAAGTGAAGGAGCAGGATATTTCTAAAACAGCTTTTCGCACATGTTATGGACATTACGAGTTTCTTGTTATGTCATTTGGTTTAACCAACGCGCCAGCTGCTTTTATGGACCTGATGAATCGAGTGTGTCGGCCGATGTTGGATAAATCAGTGATTGTGTTTATTGATGATATCCTGATTTATTCAAAGAATGTGGAGGAGCATGCCAGTCACATTCGGGAGGTTCTGGAGATGCTAAGGAAGGAGAAGTTGTACGCCAAGTTCTCCAAGTGTGCATTTTGGTTGCGCGAGGTTCAGTTCTTGGGTCACGTGGTAAATCCCGACGGATTATGGTGAACCTGGCAAAGGTGGAGGTGGTGATGCAATGGAAGTCTCCAAAGACGCCATCCGAGATTCGTACTTTCTTGGGTTTGATAGGCTACTGCAGAAGATTTATTCAAGACTATTCTAAGATTGCTTCTTCACTAACTAAGTTGACCCGGAAAGATGTAAAGCTTGTATGGGGTCAAGCTTAAGAGAAGGCATTCGAAGAATTGAAGACGAGATTGACTCAAGCTCCTGTTCTGTCATTACCCGATGGAAGTAAAGATCTGGTGGTTTATTCTAATGCTTCCTACTTGGGTTGGGGTGTGTGTTAATGTAGAGAGTAAAAATGATAGCCTATGCATCCCCATATTTGAAGGTTCATGAGGTCAACTATCCTACTCATGACTTGGAGCTAGCAGCCGTGGTCTTTGCACTAAAGATTTGGAGGCACTATCTTTACGGGACGAAGTGCACCATTTTCACTAACCACAAGAGCTTGAAGTACTTCTTTGAGCAGAAAGATCTAAACATGAGGTAGAGACGATGGTTGGAGCTTATAAAGGACTACGATTGTGAGATCCATTACCATCCAGGCAAAGCCAATGTGGTGGCGGACGCCCTTAGTCGGAAAGAGAGGCCCGAGCCGATTCGGGGGAAAGCCTATCAGTTGATCATGACCTCAGATGTGATGAAGCAAGTCAAAGAGTTTCAAGATAAGGCCTTGAAAGAAGATCATCTTAACTCTGAAAGAATGAGAGGTCTGATTGTGGAGTTGGGTGAAAACACACTTGGTGTTAAAACCCGGTTTGGACGAGTGTGGATTCCTCGTTTTGGGGATCTACGGGTGAAGATTTTGGATGAAGCTCATAAGACTTGATACTCTATTCATCCAGGTGCCACAAAGATGTATCAAGACATGAAGAAGGATTATTGATGGCTGGGTATGAAACGCGACGTAGTGGAGTATGCGAGTAAATGCCTTACTTGTCTACAGGTGAAGGTCAAGCATCAGAAACCGTATGGGAAGATCCAACCTTTGGATATACCGGAATGGAAGTGGGAGTACATCACCATGGATTTCATTACAAAGCTGCCGCGTACCCCGAAAGGGTATGATGCTATATGGGTGATTGTTGACCGCTTGACAAAGAGTGGTCACTTCCTACCGATCTGCGAGACATATTCATCTAAGAGGTTGGCTGATCTTTTCAGCAAAGAGATTGTAACTCATCACGGTGTGCCGGTGTCTATTGTGTCTAATCGTGACACTCGGTTTACATCCAAATTTTGGAAGAAATTCCAGGATGCTATGGGGACGAGGTTACACATTAGCACGGCTTACTATCCTAGACTGATGGTCAGTCAAAGAGGACCATTCAGACATTGGAGGACATGGTTCGGGCATGTGTGCTTGATTTTAGGGGAAGTTGGGATGACCATTTACCACTAGCTGAATTCTCATACAACAACAGTTATCATGCCAGCATTGGTATGCCACCTTATGAGATGCTATATGGTAGGAGATGCAGAACACCCGTCTGTTGGGGTGATATTGGTCAGAAAGATTTAAGAAGCGTCGAGGTAATCAAGACTACGACTGAGAAGCTTGAAAAGATCAAGGGCTTCATGAAGGCAGCCAAAGATTGACAGAAGTCGTATGCTGATAAACGACGCAGACTGATTGAGTTCCAGGTGGGTGACCGGGTGATGCTGAAGGTCTCACCTTGGAAAGGTATCATTCATTTCCGAAAGAGGGGAAAGTTGAGCCAGAGATACATAGGCCCTTTCCGAATCATTGCTCGAGTAGGAGAGGTGGCCTACAGATTGGAGTTACCAGATAAGTTAAGTGGAATTCACCCGACATTCCATGTATCTCATCTAAGGAAATGCTTAGCAGATGAAGACATGATTGTTCCACTGGAATATATCAAAGTAAACAACGGATCAATTATGTGGAGCAACCAATAGCAATCATCGATCAAAAAGAGAAGAGGCTAAGAAATAAAGTGGTTCCTCTTGTGTGTGTATGGTGGAAGCACATGAAGGGATCCGAGTCAATGTGGGAGACTGGGGAAGAAATGAGATAGCTTTATCCACGTTTGTTCGAGGAATAACAGGTTTCGGGGACGAAACCTATTTAAGGGGGGTGGACTTGTAACACCTGGATATTTTCTTTGAAGCCGACGAAAGAAGAAAAAGAAATAAAGTCCAAAGTCTTGGAACCAAACTCACCAACGAGAGAAAGTTGGATGAGTGGGGGTATTTAAAGGGAGAGGGCAGCCCTTACCCTCTTCCCACACCCGCAAATCAGCCAAATGAGAGAAAAAAAGAGAGAAAAAGGGAGAAAAGTTGGTTCGAGTCAATTCAAGAGAGCAAAATCGTCGTGTAGCGGGTCTAATCGAAGCTCTTCTCGTTGTGGTCGTTTGTGTGAGTTCTAGGACCCCTCTTTTACGCGTTTTTGAATGATTTTGGAGCTGGAACACATCTGAAAATCAGGTTTTGAAGTGTGTGTGTGTGTGTTTGACCCGTTTATGTATGTGTGGGTATGTGTATGATTCGTTTGGGTCTTGCTTTCGAGCTTGTGTGTGCTTGAATGGTGTTGTGGTATGCATTGCTAAGGTTTAGGATGGTCGATTTGGGCTTAGAATGGGTTTGGATAAGCTTGGAGGACGAAAATGGCAGATTGGGTTTGGGATGAACTGCATTCTGCATCAGCTAGGGCTAGGCGACCGAATGGAGGCCATACGGCCGATTGAGGTGCGATTGAGGTTCATTTGCATGACTGAGGGTTCATTCCATAAATGCTCATCCGCATTAGTTCCATCCGCATTAGGTCCATTCGCATGGGACTCATCCGCATTGAGTCCATTCGCATTAGTTTCATTCGCACGATTGGGTGTTTATCCGCATTGGTCCAATCGCATGATGTTCAGTCGCCTGGAGGCCATGCGACTGAAGGGTGCCGATACGCCCAAGTAGGGCTGGTGTACCCGAGGGATGTGTAGTTTAATTACTAACTTTCGGGGGAAAGTACAGATATAAGTTTTGACGTGAAAGTTCCCGTAAGTTCATGTAGGATGACTATTGAGGCCTTAGAGAGTATGTCGGGCATGATGATGATGATGTCGCATGATTATGCATGATGTATGTTTGATGTTGCCCTGTATGATGATGTTGACTGTGTATGTTATGTTCCTTGTTATGATGTATGTTTATCTTTTCCGTGACTTTACGTTGAATGTTAATGAATAAAATGAAAGTATTATGTAACGTAAAGTGAAAGATAAAGAAAAGAGGAACATGAAGGAAGAATGCATGCATTAATGAATGATGAAAGTAAAGAAAGTCTTGCAAGCCTTGTATGTCGGGACACGCCATTAAAAGGTGTTAACCCAACGGTGTGGGGGTTCACTACCCCGGGAGGATGCACATTGGGGTCTTTCTTTGTGTTGACCATTTGTATAGAACCATTGCTGCATACCCTAGGTACTGTGACAAGAGGTGCGATGCATCGTTATAGCTAGTCTATGATAGGCCTAGGTCCAGTACCAGGAATAGCAGGGTATTGCATATGGCATGGTACACCTAAACTCTACCCTAGGTACTGTGACCAGAGGTGCGATGCGCCGTTATAGCTGGTCTATGCTAGATCTAGGTCCAGTACCAGGAATAGCAGGGTAAAGTTTATAGTTGAAGGAAAGAAAAAAGGTAAAGATGAAAGAATGCGAAGGTTAATGAATGTACGAATGAAATAATGAATGTATGAACGATTAATGAAGATAATAATGTTATTATCTATGTGTATGTATGATGTATGATCGCATGAAAGTAAGTACAGTTTTAACGAAAGGAAGTATGTTTTATTTTATAAAACTAGAACTCACTCAGCAACGCTGACTTTTATATGTTTCCAGTTGGCAGGTAATGATTGCTGAGGATGGCACGAGGTTGCTACTCAGCTTTTTTGGGATGGCATCCATTTATAATGCTTTTGTGATGTAATGCAACTTGGGTTTTGTAATTGGATAACGATGTATTATTTTACAAAAGCTATTATATTGAAATGGAGTGTTTTGTTTTAAATGTTCCGCTGCAACGTTTTTATGTAATATGATGAAAATATATATTTTATGTGCAATGATTTACCAGCTGTAAGCGTCCCGGGAACGAGGCTTTACACAACCCCCATCTTATCTAGATCTACGATTTGACATCGATGGTGATTGTGGACTACCGATCACACACACACACTCGATCACACACACATGAAAAGAGATATAGAGAGAGTGAGGGAGAAAGAAAAAGAAGAGATAGGGCTGGCAGTGGTTGTGGTCTTTGAGGTGGTGGTTGTATCAGCGGTTCGGTGGTTGCGGTGGTAGACTGAAAAACATAGAAAGGGAGAAGAGAGGGACACACACACACACACACACACACACACATATATTATATATATATATAGAAAGAGAGAGAGAGAGAGAAGAAATAAGGGTGAGAGTGAGGATAAAAGGTATGTGATTTAATAAATAAAAGTAATTTTGTTATTTTATAAACGTTAACAGAAAAATTTAACGTCGTTAGTGTTTAGGATTCAATGGAGATAAAAAGGAAACACTAGTGGGTAGATGAAAATATACATATATATATATATATATATATATATATATATATATATATATATATATATATATATTATATATATATATATATATATATATATATATATATATCTATACATACATATATTATATATATACACATATATATATACATATACATATATATATATACATATATATGTATGTATCGATATATATATATATATATATATATATATATATATATATATATATATATATATATATATATATATATATATGTATAGATATATATATATATATGTATATGTATATATATATATATATATGTATATGTATATATATATATATATTATATATATGTATGTATAGATATATATATATATATATTATATATATATATATATGTATGTATATATATAATATGTATGTATGTATATATATATATATGTGTGTGTGTGTGTGTGTGTGTGTATATAGCGGGAGTTCCATTGAAAACCCTATTATAATTGAAAACCAAAAAAACCAGATTATAGCTATTGATTTATTTAATCTATGGTTAAGATTGTTTAGTGGCATGATAGTAATTAAATGGTGTTTAAAAGATTTAATTAAAAGGTTCTAGGGGTATAATAGACAAAAGACATATAAATTATATGAAAATCTTTTTTTAATTAACTAAATCACTAAATGCAATCATTCTCTCTCATCTTTTTAATTAATAAAAAAACCATTTATTCTTCTTATTTTATTATACTAACATTTTTTTAATTTAACAACAAATTATACTAAATTTTAGATATTAAATCAATTGACTATAAAGTAAAACACAAACACAAACACAAATACATAACCATGATAAAAATGAGTTAATTTCAATATGTAACAATGTGTTACGTATATATAATAATGATCTATGCATATGAAACATTATGTTACGTATACGTAACCTAATGAACTTCATTTTCACCATGAACTAATCTCAAATTTTTTGACCATCTAACCACTTCAATTAATCTTGCTACATATACAATTGTCATCATACACGCTTATGTAAACATAACACATGTACCAAGTAAAAAACATTTTATTGAACTAAAAGTTTACACATATATAGATGTGGTTATGTATTAATATACATATACAAATGCAATATAATACATATATGTACATGATGATTAGATATATGTGTCCTGGGTACATATATGTATCCTACCCAAATACTCTTTTACATATACATATATGTAACATTGGTACATATATGTATCCTACCATGATACCATTTTTTCATATTCAATTGATTGATCTTCATCATCATAGCTATCAAAGTTATATATATGTATCTCATAAGGTTACATGTATATAACCTAGGCACATATATGAATCCTACCTGAAATACTATTTTTCCATCCTGTTCATCGTTGTCTTCATCTTCATCTTGGTTACATATGTGTAACTAAGTTCATTATCATCATCATCTTCACCTTGACATTACCAAGAACATTTCTTCTTTACTTGATTCATTATAACTCACTTAACACCTTTCCACATCTATCCACATGTATCCTATCCGTTTCTTCATCTTCGATCATGAGGTTGAGCCCTAGTCGTACCAAATATTGATTTGTGGATATGAATGGAGCAGATAACCATGTTCTTTGATGGTGGTTTGTTCATATTAATATATTTATCATATCAATCGATTCCCATCTAAATCGATTTTTTATCTAACACCTTTCCACTATTGAACCCATCATAATATTTGTAATCAAATGCCGATTATGCATGTTAGGCCATGGTGTTGGTAGTGTTCGTAGGTGCCGATGGGAGTAGATACCGGTGATCGATTATGGCAAGGCAGTGATGCGATGGTTCAGTTGGCATTATCAACGGATTGTAATTTTTAATCAAGAGTTATCAGCTTGATTGAATCTTTAATTTGATTTTAGTTAGTTCTACAAATATGGAAGATGATGATTTAAAGACAAATTGGTCAAAAGTCAATAAGAAATTGAAAGTTAAAAAATATTGCCTAAATTAATGGAGTAAAAGTTTACTTAATTACCCTTTTAATTAGAAGAATTAAAAAAACTATTAGAAATTATGTGATTGATTGATATTGGTCTTTTATAATGGTGGTTTTCATTTGATGCCTCTTCTATATATATATATATATATATATAGAGAGAGAGAGAGAGAGAAGAGAGATAAAGGGTGAGAGTGATGATGAAAGGTATGTGATTTAATAAATAGAGTAATTTTTTGTTATTTTACAAAAGTTAAACGAAAAAATTAAACGTCGTTAATGTTTAGGACTCAAATAGAGATAAAAAGAAAATATTATGAGGTAGATGAAAACTTTAATACTATAAAGATGATGCAAATAATTAAAATTGAAAAACTTAGGAATGTAAATGGTACTCATGTATAATTGATAAATTAGTGGGTCATTGGCTGAAGAACGATGTGGGCCTTTAATCTTTCAAGTATCAAAAGCCCATCAGCCTTAAAAATGGTTTCATATTTTCATCAAAGATGATAGTGGGCTCGTGATTATATTGTATATTATTAAGAAACCTTGGAAAGAAACGAACAAGTGGATAAAGCCAATTGTGAAAACCAATTAAAAACTTGCTTTAGACTTTTTTTATAATTTTTTAAAACTTTTATATGAAAATTTTGTTAAGTGACTTTTCGGAGAAAAAACGTAAAATATGTTTCCTTTTATGCGCATAGAATATTAAAGGACATTTTTTAGAATAAATATAATGTATATTATTTTTTTATGTGAAAAAAACAGTTAGACGCTTTTGTGATAAAAAACTAAAAATATGTTTGTTTTTATGGTATTTACCTTTTCAACAGAGGAAAAAATATGATCATTTTCATAGCATAATGTGACTAGTTGTCTTTTTATAGGACGATGAACGGGTTTTCTTGTTGCCGGTGTTGTTGTCTCCATTGCATTATTGCAAGGCAAAATATACTCTAACGCGTGATTTTGTAACCGCGCGTGTTTATGTTTCATTGTGTATTGTAAAATTTAGTTTCTTGTTAGTCTTTTCAGTATTACTATATTTTGAGCTTAAAACAATGTTAATTTATAATTTTCAAATCGTAATAAGAAACCTGAAAACACAATCTAAAAGCTCACTCGAATACGATATTAGCTAGATACTATTTCTATATGAAGAATCAAAGAATAAAGTCCCATGACTTGAGCTTAAACTTGCTTGAAGAATATTATCTTATAAACATTTAACCATGATCAAGACTCTGGTCTTGAGGTTTCAATTTCTTGTAGCTTCTCGCAAATGTGCTTTATGTCGGGCCTAAAAGAAGGCAAAGGTGAACAACACGCTATCGCAAGATGATACAATTTCAAAATGTCTTTTTCGTCAACTTTACCAAATATGCGATGATCCAAGATTGAGTTGGAACTAATATTTGGCTTCTCATTCGGTTCCTTACATGTGAGTAACTCGAGTAAGATCACGCCAAAGTTGTAGATATCGGTTTCAACACTTACATCATTTGTTTTAATCAACTCGGGTGGTTTGTAACCTTCAACCGCAGCATCTTCGATCATTTCTTGAATTGTGGGTGGATTTAAGAGTAGAATTAGACCGAAATCAGACACTAATGGTATATGATTTCGGCCTAGAAGTATGTTTTTTGATTTCAGATTTCCATGGATGATTGGCTTTTGAAGGCTTGTATGGAGATGGTTTAATCCTTTGGCAATGCCAGTTGATATCCTGTAAATAACACTCCATTTCTTAGATTCACCATTTC
Organism: Flaveria trinervia; assembly: GCA_025506515.1. NCBI lineage: Eukaryota > Viridiplantae > Streptophyta > Magnoliopsida > Asterales > Asteraceae > Flaveria > Flaveria trinervia. The sequence continues at coordinate 4,192,424 of CM046452.1, forward strand.
CATCTGCACAATTGAAAGTAAAAGAATAAACCATAAATGATAGCAAAAGAAGCATCATAAGGTTTTGTTTTTCATACAACGTTCAGGTTTACTTGTTTAACCCATTTACTTAACAATGGTGTGTGTTGACTTTTTTAACCCGCTAAATTTAACAAAGTCAACCGTTAAAAATAAAAAAATACATATATTATATATATATATATATATATATATATATATATATATATATATATATATATATATATATATATATATATATATATATAAGGTCAACTCATTTAAACTTGTTTATCTAGTTTATTACAATTTGTTTACAACCCGCTAAGATGTTTATGACACATTTATTCCGTTCACAACTTAATCAGAACCTGTTTGGCTTGTTTCAAATAAATAGGTTTACTGTATTCGGGGAGAGTTCTACATAAAACATAGTTTTTTGCGAGAACAATGAGAACAAATTAAATATTTCATTTCTCAATCCGTGTAATTCATGTGTAGGTTATGTTACCTACACATGTGTAATTAACGTTTAAATTTACAAAAAGATACTAAAAATTGTTATAGTGGTTTTTATGTATATCTTACACGTTTATAGTTAAATACTTTAAGAAAAATATCCATCAATAAAAACTAAATGATTTAGGTTTGTACTCTTGGTTTCTACATAAACTTGGTGTTTTGAAATGATCTACATTGTAATGTATTTTACATACATAAATACGAGAGATGTCTAGCTTCATTAATTTAACACGTCAACTCATCAACCGGACACCACAAACGACTGAGATTAAAAAGCCTTCATTCAGGTAAAACTTTAAAAATACACCCACAATAAAATAATTATCATCAATCACCACTTTTCAATCAATATTATTACCTCCAAAAGTAAAAAAATAAAATAAATATGAAAAGAAAAAGTGAAAGAAAAGAGAGAATCAGAGATGCACACCTCTAATGAACTCTGCAAGATTTCCTCTTCTGTAGAAAGGATGAACAAGAAGCTTTTCACCTCTAGGACCAACATAAACCCCACAAAGAGGAACCAAATTAGGATGCCTAACAGACCCCAAAACTTGTACATTATGCATAAAATCTTGTACCTGCCCAACACAAGCTGGTCTCAAGAACCTCAACACCACAACAGTATACTCCTCACCAAATTAGCCCTATACAAAGTCCCATAATTGGATTTACCAATCACTTCACCAGGAGCATCCAACACATCAAAACAAGTGAGATCTTCACCACCTTCAAACTTTATCATCTCCTCCTTCATCTCCATCATTTCTGCAGCTTCAAAGCTTGATTCTTTATCACAAGATTCATGGTTTCTTGAATACCCTTTTCTTCTGCAGATGCAAATCATGGTTACTGTGATGAATAATGCAAAAGATGATGAGGATAGTGCCACAATTAGCATGATGTTCTGTGTGTCCTCCATGTGGGTTTAGTAAAATCTTGATTAATTGCTTATAGACTTGAAGAGTGTGATGTGTTTGTTGGGGTGGGGTTGGAGGTGGTTAATATGATGTTTTAATGCAATGTTTTAACAGTATCATATTAAATATTTTTTGGCCTTTATAAAATATACTTAGTACATGTTTGTTTTTATTTTTTGCTTTTTGTTTGTTTCACATGGATGGAAAGGGCTATAAATTTGTTTTAGGTATGTTGCTAATGAGCGAGCTTCATTTGGGTTTGGGCTATAAGGTAAGAATCAGCTCTGCTTGTTTATAAATAATGAGCGTAAACAAATCAAACCAACTCGTTTATTATTATTATCTTTTAATTTTAATAAAAATAATAAAATTTTTATAAGTGCAAAAATTATATACTAATTCAACGTGAAGAAAATGTGTGAGACAACATTAACCGACCCCAAAAAATTTTATTATATAACCAACTCGACTTGAACTGAACCTACAATAATTTAATATGTAGTAGTACATATATCAACCTACAAAATTTTCCACCCCAATGAAAAAAGGTTTAGATGTCTATCATTGTCGACGAAAAATTCCCAAACTTCAAACGATCAAAATTTATGCAAAAGTTGAGTTACAAGGTCCATAACTAGTGAAGTGAAAAAAATCATTTTGCCTTGTTGATTATATACTCAAAGTTGTTTCGTATACGCTTGATTGATGTAAAGATGCATGAAATTGTTCATCAACAACAACAAATAAGTAAATCAACAAGAGTAGTAAATCAACAGTACATTATTAGTGGAAACTTGAGTATTAGTGACAACTTGGTCATCAACAACAAATAAGTTGTTGTAGAAGGTCAAATTATCCACAGTAAGTTAGTTATTGTTAATAGAGTTTCTGTTATGGTTTTTCTAGTTCACTAATATCTTGTGTTTAACCAAATTGCATAAATGATCTCTATGATTTATTATTCTTTCGAGTATGAATTAAATGTACATAAGAGAGGGTTTGTAAGATTGTTACCTAAAAGGCCACATATCTTGTGTTTCAAGGTGATCTCGAGAGTCTAAGATACCAACCCATCTATGATGTAGTAGGGGATAATTATCCTTGTAAATAGAAATCTTTTACAATCAACACTAAAGTTTTCAAAATATCAAATTGGATGGAATATAAGTAGTCGATGCATGGTCCGATAAGAATCGCTTGTACTAAGAACGGGTGATGTTGAATTGTTCAAAGTTGTTTATATTGAAGTTGATGTTACAAGATATATCTATTGATCATGAATTGCCTAAAAATTACTTTTTAAGAATACAAAATTGCATATTGTCTAATATAAGCATTGGTTACTAACAAAACCTTAAAACATTAATAACAAAATAGAGAAACTTACCCGCCAGATGTAAGATGTACCAAAAACATTGAACTTTTTAACAACTTACAAGAAAATATTGATGCTTTTGTAGACATAACTTGTACTTTAGTTTTAAGATATGTATTTGGTCTAGGATTGTTGGTTGCAAGGCTACAATTAATATATATATTTTAGGGGTTGCTAAATGGAAAAAGAGAACTCACAACCAATGCAATTTTGCAATTGGACCCATTTAACCATTATTGTGTTTCCCTAGTATGATAAAATAAAATTATACCTAAAAATATTTTGTGTTGTAGAACATAAAAGGTATAAGATTATAAAAAAAATAGCATAACTTTCTTGGATATATATAAAAAGAAATAGATAGTATTTTAAGGTCCTTAACTATTAATTGTTCTAGTCAGGAATGCCAACAATTTGAACATAGTTTAATCATGTCTTATCTCGGGTTTGACTCATTTAATTTAACAAAAATGTGAGTTTGGGCTTGACTCTTATGAAGCTTCATAACCAAAACTCATGCCTTGCTCGTGAGAAAGTTTTCAAGTTCGAGCTCGGCTCTTTATTGATTGTTGCATATTAAAATTGTTATTTTTTTATTTATATAAATGTATAATTATTCAATATACTATAAATAATATTTATATAAATGTATAGATATAAGAGAGAGGGGGGAAAGAGAGAGAGTTAAAAAAATTTATAGTGACATTCTATTTCTAAAAAATAATAATAATACATTTAACCATTATTGTGTTTTCCTAGGTAAGTTATACAACTATTTAATTAAAATATTAAATTTTCATTATTTTAATTTTAAATGTATACCAAGTAATATGAACATTTGTTTCAGGAAATCATCCAAAAAGATTACACTCGCTCAAATGATCAAGATCTTCAAGTTATACATGAACTAAAGGTTATGCTAGACATAGATAACCAATTAGTTAAGGTTTATAGAATGGTAAGAGATTCATTCAATGACAATCCCCATGTCAACCTGAAGTTACGATTAATCGATAAGAGTAACAAAGATGGTGGGACATACAACCTACCAATGGCACATTGTCGGTGACATTGGTGATTGTATCGATAAGCGTGATGTTGTCATTGAAGCACAAAATGAAAACTAAGACATATCAGTGAGCTTCATCCATCATACCTTCCTCTACAATATTCATTGCTTTTCCCATATGGTGATGATGGTTATAGGGTAGAAATACTTCATAGAAACGTTGAAACTTCAACCAATAAAAAAAGTTATCAATGAGAGAATTTTTTTCATATCGTGTTCAGGATCGTGATTGTAAGTTTTCATTGATACTAAACTCTCAAAGACTCTTCGAGTCGAATCATATAATATGATTGAGAGTGAAAGGTTAAACTACATACATAATCAGGAAAGAGTTCTACGAAGTGAGTCATACGACAATATTTGCAAAGAACGAAAAAAGAAACTGAAAATATGCCTGACGTAGGTAAACGAGTTATCTTACCTTCATCTTTTACAAGTGGTGTGCGATACATGATGTAGAATTATCTTGATGCTATGTCTTGTAACACCCGGCCCCTCGCATCAATAATATTGTTCGCTTTGCCCACAAGGAGCTCACGGGTTTGATTTTGGTTGCCCGGGTGAAAACTTCTCAAGGAGGTCACCCATCCCTGGACTACTCCCACCTGAGCATGCTTAACTGTGGAGTTTTCCTCTCATCCATAGCCAATACGCCCAAAATGCGTTGTTGATGTTAGAGGCCAAACATTCCTTATGAACCAAGAATCTCTCCTGTCCACGGCCGATGTGGGATATGTGTAGAGTGTCACAAGAACCCCCTGTTTGGACTCATCATCCTCGATGAGCCCGAGAAGTCACCATCCTTGGTGAGGTATGTCTCATACCCCGAACGACACAGGAGTGACTCTGATACCATTCTGTAACACTCGACCCCTCACATCAACAATATTGTCTGCTTTGCCCATGAGGAGCTCACGGATTTGCTTTTGGTTTCCCGGGTGAAAACTTCCCGGGAAGGTCACCCATCCCTAGACTGTTTCCACCTGAGCACGCTTAACTGTGGAGTTCTCCTTTCATCCACAACCAGTACGCCCAAAACGCGTTGTTGATGTTAGAGACCAGACATACCTTATGAACTAATAATCTCTCTTGTCCACGGCCAATGTGAGATATGTGTAGGGTGTCACAAGCACCATCTATCACATCCTCAATTTCCGCAAACGGGGTAATACCGTTAGACGCGTGACGTACCAGGATCTTAGCCATTAGTTACACCAAATGACACAACAATCACAAAACATGATTTCTAATTTAAAATAAAGTTTCTCAAAATCAGAGTTAAATACAAAAACAAGAAAGTAAACGCGGAAGCGTATAAACCATAATTTAAACTACGCAAACACGCGCAACCCAAATAAGTATAATTTATAGAAAAATGTAGATTGTTCATTTGACTCTATGATGATGAACATAATGCGAGATTTTCTATTCATGCGCACCTTAAGAACCTGAAAGAAACATTTTAAAGTGTCAACACAAGGTTGGTGAGTTCACATGTTTATCAGAAAATAGTAAGTAACAATATAAGATCCAGATTAAGTAATCTATATTAATAGATAGCTAGCCTACAACAAGTCACTATGTGTATGAATTTCGCGACCGATCTGATAGTAATAATATAATTAGTGCCCCGGCTGTGGATGCCAGACCACAACACTGTAAAACAGGCTAACCATTCACCTGTTTGACGTCTAGTCAAACTAGCACGACTAGCCCGAGTGGGGTTTGTCAAACCCAGTAGATCTACTAACAATCACCTCGCTAATACCATATTAACAATTTGAATGAGGCGTAGTGGTATCACAATAGTAAACCAGTATATGTAGTATTATTAATATAAAGTATTGTATGGTTTATGAAAAACAACATGTTTCTCTCCCCCAAAAGAGAGTATAGTATGAAAATGGGGCTGTAAACTCACATTGAATGCACATCAACACGTAAAACAAGCACAAATAATCGGGTTTCAATTAACCTGAATTCATTTAATATTTAGTTGAGATTAAATATTAATAGTGGAATTAATTATCGAGAATAGAATAGTATGGGTCGTGATCATGGTTTGGTTACAACGCAGGCTATCGGTTGATTCCCCACATGCAAGCAACTACACATACTATGTATCATACATAAATATATACATGAACACCAATCATATTACACATAACTAATAATATTTCATACATATTATACAATATATATACCCACGTACTCAAAGAGAGATTACAACATGCAGCCATACACCAAAACAAATGACAACCCACTGCAATCCCACTCCCAAAGACATGCATCAATGCACACATCTTTAATTAATTCATGGCACCACTTATGCTGACATATACACATTCACGCAAAGATTACATACACTTATATATGCATCGCAACACTTACATTCAAAGAAATACACACATATACAAACATTGCAGAATATAGATACGAAGAGAACACACACGTACATTCGAACATAAATATATATGTAAACCACACACACACGGAAATAAGCACACGCACACACACACAACCTGAAACCGTAACTGTGATGAACGTGAGTCATGAACAGGGAAGCATCGTACCCGAAACCGAACAACGTTGAACGATGATAAAGGAAAGAACCATACCTAAACAGATTGTTTTGGTTATCGTTCGAAACTTTCGGGGACGATGTCGATTGTCAAGAGCTCGTGGTTGAAAGCGAAGGAGATGTTGAAGGCTTCCGGTTGCGAGGAAAGGGCTGCTGCCGTCGGAGCGTTTGCCATGGAGGAGGCTGCAGTCGAGGGGTGCAAGTCGAGAGGGCGAGGCGAATGAGTTCGGTTACGGGGTTGAGCTATATTTGAATGATACTATCCTTGCAAGTTGGCATCATTAGTCCCTCATTTAGATCCAATTGACATTTTATGTTAATTAAATCTAGTTAGTAACTATATGTTTAGATGGTATTTATTTTACAATCATTTTATTTAACGATAAAAAATTTGGTTAATCATAAGTTGATTAATCATAACATAACAGAGAGAGGTTAGATAGTGGTAATTGTGCTAACCTATGCGGGGTGTCACATGTCTATTTGTAAGTGGTACGAATATCCAGATTTCTTTATAACTATTACATGTAATCCCAAATGGGTAGAAACTAGAAAATTTCTCAAGGACACCACACTCAACCCTGAAGATAGATCAGACATACTATGTCGATTGTTTCGACTTAAGCTAGACTCAATTATTAAAGACTTAAAGGATAATTCTATACTCGGTTATGTTTCAGCATGTAATTATTTAGAAACTTTTATTTATAATTATTTATTACCTTATGTGTATGCATATACATTTAATATTATACATTAAGTTTAGAATAAATTTGATATGTTTTGTGATTCTTCTTTAAGTAATAATGCTTCATTCTATAACTAACATTACTTTCTTTCATTACAGTTGTTTACACGATTGAATTTCAAAAACATGATCTGCCTCATGCACATATATGTATATTCATGAACATTCAACATAAGTTTCATATGATAGATCATATTTATAACTTCATGTCCGCTAAAATTCTAACAAGAATAAAGACCAGGAATTATATGATTTTGTATTGGAGTTTATGATACATGTTCCATTTGGTAATGCTAATCCTAAGTGTTTGTGCATGGTAGATAAAAAGTGCTAAAAAAACTTTTCAAAATATTTTAACCAAAACACATGTACTGATTCACATGGTTTTCCATTGTATAGAAGAAGAGATTCAGGCATTTTTGTTGAAAAATCAGGTGTCAAGTTGGATAATAGAAGCGTGGTTGCATACAACAAACACCTGCTCAAAAGATATCAGGCGCATATAAATGTTGAATGGGGATGATAGGGCTACAATTGCGGTTATAGCACCAAACATTGATACTGACCAAGAAAATGGTAATGATGAAATTAAAGAATATTATGATTGTAGATACATTTCAGCATGTGAGGCTTCTTGGAGAATTTTTGATTTTGATGTGCATTACCATTATCCATCGGTTATAAGGTTGCCTTTCCATTTTCCAAACCAACAACAAATTGTGTACGGTGTTCACAATGATATAAACAACGTACTAAGTAAACCGTCTGTTGCATGTACAATGTTTTTATCTTGGATGGAACGTAATCGCTTTGACCAAGAGGCACGCAAGTTAACTTGCGTTGAATTTCCTACTAAACTTGTATGGAAATCTAACCAAAAATGTTGGGCTCCCAGAAAACAAGGTTTTTTAATAAATCAAATTCATTCTATATCTCCTTCATTGGGCGAGGCTTATTATTTACGGATAGTTCTAAATAAAGTCAAAGAACCCATGTCATTTAATGATATTAAAAACTGTTAATGGTGAAACGTTTCCATCATTTAGATATGCATGTTATGCTATTGGTCTTTTAGATGATGACGCATAATATATTGATGCAATTAAAGAGGCAAGTCATTTAGCATCCGGATATTATCTTTGTACTTTGTTTGCCACGATATTGATATCAAAATTCTTTGGCAAGACCGTATTATGTTTGAATAGTACGTAAGAGTACTTATCTTATGACATTCTTTACAAACAATAAAAAATATTAAGATTACCAGGTACTATAATACATCTTTTAACTTTTTATATTTTATCATAATGTATAATATTATGTTTATTTATAGTTATAATCATCATATTTATTACATAATACATTTTATATTTTCATAAACTTATATAATTTGTAATTATTTTACTCAATTTCTATTCATTAGTCACATCTTTGTCCCTAACAAACAGTCAATAAAAAAATGACATTGTTTGAGATTGAAAAATATTTATTGCAGAATAACTCCACACTAAAGTCATTTACAAGTATGCCTTACCCGGATAATGATTGTTTGTCTTCATCAAATAATCGATTATCTAGTGAAGAGTTGTTGTATGATGTTGCAAATGGGACGATTGAATTTGAAAAGCTTTGTAATTTTTTAATGGAGAAACAATAATTAGTTTTTAATGACATCATGAAAGTTGTTGAAGTTAATACAGGAGAAGTTTCTTTCGATTATGGATATGGTGGAACTAGTAAAACTTTTTTATGGAAGACATTGGGGGCAATAATAAGGTCTAAAGGTGATATTGTATTAACTATAGCATCCAATGGAATAACATCTTTGTTGCTTACCGGAGGTCGTACTGCACACTCCAGATTCCATATTCCATTAAATGTAAATGAAGATTTAGTCTGTCACATAAAACCAACAGTAAAGTTGCTCATCTAGTAAAGCTTACAAAATTGATTATTTGGGATGAAACTCCAATGACATACAAGCATGCATTTGAAGCATTGGATAGAACGATGAATGATATACTAACTACAAGTACTTCCATACATTCATATATGAATTTTGGTGGAAAAGTTATTGTTTTGGTGGTGATTTTCGACAAATTTAACTTGTAGTTCCAAATGGTAGTCGTCAAGAAATTGTTAATGTATCATTAAGCTCATCATACATTGGGAATAATGCAAGTTACTCATTTTAACAAAAAATATGTGTCTAAAATCCAGGGGACAAGATGATGGTACTAAAGGAATTGAAAATTTTGCTATATGACTTCTTGATATAGGAGAAGGTAATATTGATGGTAATAATGATAGCGAGACAATTATTACTATACGTGATGAACTCGTTATCAACGACTCAATTGATCCTTTATCAAGTTTGGTTCACTTTTTTACCCATCTGTATTAAATAAAAACAAAGAGAATGAGTACTTTCATGAGAGAACAATTCTTGCGTCAAAAAGTGATATTGTTCATGAAATAAATGATCGTTTGCTTTCCATTTTCCCCAATGATAAGATAGAGTATCTTAGGTCGGATTGCATATGTCAAACGAAACATTTTAACATTCTGTTACAAGAAAACTTGTATTCTGTTGATTTTCTAAATGGTCTTACGATATTGGGATTGCCAAACCACAGATTAGCATTGAAGGTTGGTGTTCCTGTCATGCTTATATGTAATATCGACCAACAAAATGGTCTTTGCAATGGTACTCACCTACAAATTGTATCTATTGGTAAATGAGTTATTAAAGCAGAGATAATATCTGGTAGTAATATTAGATGTCGAACATTTATTCCAAAAATTAATCTCATGCCATCGGATAAAAATATCCCTTTCAAGTTCCAAATAAGTCAATTTCCAATAAATGTTTCTTTTGCAATGACCTTTTACAAAATTAGGGACAATCATTGTCAAGAGTTGGTTTGTATTTAAAAGAACCAGTATTCATTCACGGACAGTTATACGTGGTTTTGTCAAGGGTGAAGATTACAGACGGTGTAAAACTACTCATTTTAGATGAAAATGGTAATATTACCAACAAGACATGAAACGTTGTATACAAAAAGTGTTTACACATTTATTAGATAGTAATACAAATGTTCTGTCACTTCTATTTTCAAACTTTATTATTTAGTTTTCTAGTTTTTTCATAATGTATATTTGTCAATAAAATTTAATGAAGTATGATGCTTTAAAACATTATTGTATCATACAGGCTCTAACTTAGGTATTCAATATACTATAAGTATATTTATAAAAATATATAGATATAAGAGAGAGAGGGGAAGAGACATTATAGTTAAAATAATAATAATAATACATTTAACCATTATTGTGTTTTCCTAGGTATGTTAAAGACAATATATTAAGATGATAGTGTTGTAGAACATTGAAAGTATATAAATAATCAAAAGAGTTGATATAAATTTCATGGATATATGTAAAAAATATAGATGTGATTATTTTAAGATCCTTTAACTATTTATTGTTCTAGTCAGAAATGTTAACAATTTAATATAGTTCAATCACGTCTTATATCGGGCTTGATTCATTTAATTTAATGGAATTTGAGTTTGGGTTCGACTCTTATTGAGCTCCATAACCAAAACTCATGCATGGCTTGTGAGAAAGTTTTTAGGTTCGAGCTTGACTCGTTTGTTGGTTGTTGTTTATATAAATTTTTAGTTCTTTGTTATATAAATGTATGCTTATTCAATATACTATAAATTAAATTTAAATAAATATTTGTATCTATACTATTATATAATACAATTAAGATAACAAGATAGTAATTTTACTCAAACAGTCTAATATAACATTTTAAACATAGAGTACAGGTAGCGTATATAATAGTTTTATTTTTCTATCTATTTAATAAACTCTTTTAATTAAATACTTAATACACATTATTAATACATTTTTAATAGCATGATATTATTTAATTCAATATATTTAATATTTTAATACTTCAAAAAATGACACTTAAATTATTAAATACTATTTAAATAACTAAGTGTAGAACTAATATTTATAATGACTTATAGTTATATTTTTAGGGTAATCAATAACTTTAATATTTATGACTAAATTTGTTAGTAAATAAAATATTATTTAATATGCCTAAAAATATAATAATATTAATAGTAATGATTATTTTTATTAAAAGATTAACAACCACAAAAATATTGTGTTAAAATTTAATGTTGTGTTTTTGTCATATTAATGTATCTGTAATAGTTTAATAATAACATATCATTAATCATGATACAATATTTTATATTTTATAATAGTTTTTATTCAAATACTTTGAACATATTTATTTATTTGATATCCAAAAATTATTAAATATTATATGTTCAATATTAATATCATGATGATATAATAACGGATCACTAAAGCATGTGTAGATATCCATGAGAATTTGAATGCTTATATCATTGAACTTATTAAAAGCATGATAATCCCAAAAACTATCATTGCGACATTCACATATACATTTAAAATCAAACCGCGACATGATCGGGTGGTGAAAGTTTGTAGAGATTAATGAAGAGGCTGATGCAACTCAAAACATCCAGAGTCTATCCTGCACGTTGCACAAGTGCATTGAAGAAGAATGCTTAGGAAGTTTCTCACATGCAACTGAAATACTCTAAGTATGAAATCTTCCGAAGGCATGACCAATATCTTCTGAAGCCAAAGATGAAGTTTTCCGAAGCCTTAGAGACAAAGTCTTTCAAAGCTTCAACTCATGAAGACAGATTTCTTCCGAAGACATTTCACACATGGTTTATCTGTTGTACTTTTCCATAAAGCTGTACATCTTTCCGTTACATCTCTGTAAGGTCACCAACTTACATGAGTTGGTGAAAAGGTCCATGCTTTTGGTAACTGTTCATTGAGGTCTTGAGTCTGTAGCTTTCTACATGATGTACTTTATCCTTTTTGTAATAGATAAGGATGTGAGCTATGGCATGTCATAGTCACTAGTCAAAAGGCAATCTGCCTTTTGACTCTACAATTGATTTTGTTTGTGTCTAGTCAATTGTATCCAGCTGGCTTTCAAAGTATAGCTAGCTTTCAAAGTATAGCTAGCTGTAGGATGTAGTATAAGTATCTCATGTTCTTGTATCTTTATAATATGCTTTGTAACACTTGTAATTGAACATAGAGAAAGCAGTATACTGCATTCTTGAAAACCATACACCTATGTTCTTTTGTTCTGTCTCATATATTACTTGTGTTCTTAGTGTCTCACTTGTGGTTAATCCAGTTTACTATTTGATTAAGTTTGGTTAATCTCCTCTTTGTTGTATTGTGTTATAAGTGACCCCCTTCACCGGTCCTGCATTTGGTATTAGAGCATACCAGGCTCTTGATATAAGATCTACCATCTTAAGATCCCTCACATACACAAATACTCAACTTTTCAAATGGCAGCCATTTCTAAGACTGATATGGAGACTGGAACCATGAACAAGTCTCCACTGATCACTCTTGATGAGTTTGATACCTGGTGTTTGAGGATGGAAGGTTTCATCAGGTCTCTTGATTCAAGAATGTGGGAGTCTATTGAAAATGGACCTTTCATACCTAGCACCCCCTCTGCTACTAGTGCTGGTATGATCCCCAAGGATGTGGCTAACTACTCTGATGAAGATAGGAAGAGAGTAGAGATTGATAGAAAAGCCATGATAGCCCTTCAAACTGCCCTTCCAAACTCTGTGTACAGAGGTTTCAAGAAGTGCAAAATAGCTAAGAAGTTGTGGGATGCACTGAAACTGATGTATGAGGGTTCCTCTGAAGCCAAGGAGAACAAGAAGGATCTCCTGGAGCAGCAGTTTGAAAACTTCACCTTCAAAACAGGTGAAACTATGACTCAGCAATACTTCAGGTATGTTGAGATTGTGGATACCCTTGTGGATGGAGGAGTTTCTCTTGAGAACAGAGACATTGTAAGGAAGTTCATGTCCTCACTTCCTAGGCAGTGGACACACTACTGTGTGGTGATCAAGAGGACTGAAAATATCAAAACTCTTACTCTAACAAAGTTATATGGGATTCTCAGTGGCTACCAGATGGAGATGAACATGCAAGGTTCATCTAGCAACTCCAACAATCAAATGGGTTCAGCCCTACATGTGGTTGAAAAGGATAGCATAGAACCCAAACATCATCTTATATGCTACCTGACAACTCACCAAAAGGTCCTTTCATCAGCTTCCCAGAGACACCAAGGGAGAACTACACTCAAGGAAGCCCATTCCAAGAGACAAGCTCTTCTCAAGCTTTTGTGTCTTTTGATGAAAGTTGTGGCAACTCTCTTTTCACTCTTGAAGACCTAGATTGTATTCATCCAGATGATCTGGAATACATGGAAATAGTCCAGTAGATGGCTCTTCTCACTCACAGAGCCAAGAAGTTCTACAAGAGGACTAGAAGGAAGTTTCCAAGCAATGCAACCAGTGGAAAGTTTGGCCTGGACAAAGGCAAAGTAAAGTGTTACAACTATAACTTTATGGGCCACTTTGCTAGAGAGTGTAAGGCACCTAAAACAAATGGTGGCCAAACACAGTCCAGACTTAACTACACTGACAAAGCTCTCCAAAATGAGAAGTCAAAGCAGCAAGCTGCTGTTGCTGTTGAAGAATGAGGCTTTGACTGGAGTTTTCAGGTGGAAGATGCTTCTCCAAACCAAGCATTGATGGCAGATCATGATGAAGCCAGGTATTGGAACATCTCTATACTCCTGAATGCATTGCTAAAGTCAAAGATACAGGTCCTATAACTTGGAGATGAGATCTGATCTTGAGTCCTTAAATATTTTAAAATCTGATTTTAGAAAATCTGAAAATGATTATAAACTAAAGATAGAGGACCTAGAGAAAACCATTTCAGTTCTAAAATATGAACACATAGATTTTAGGACTCAAATCAAAGATCTCATAACCAAGCTGAATGAGTGCCAGGCTGAGCTTGTGATCAGCAAAGCCAGGGCAGAAAAGAGTTTTCTTGAAGAAGAGACCTTCAAGAACATGATATCCTCATCCTTGTACAACAAAGTGTGCTATCAAAACAGGAAGGTACTGGGATCAAATGAGATAGCTTCTCCACATACAATTTTATCTGTAAGATCTTCTAGGTGTGAAACTTATGAAGATGAGCTTCCTCTCTTAGATCCTATAAGTGAAGAGGATGAAGAAGAGATAGTGAGGAATTCTTCTGAAAAGAGTGAAGAGGAAGATTCTAAGAAGGGCCACTATCTTTTAAGGAGAAGAAGAAGACTGTGATGACCAAGTCCATGAGAAAGAACTTGATCAGAAAGAGCAAAAGAAAGGCAAGTAAGGCTACTTTTGACTCTAAGCAGAAACAAGTTTTCATCTCTGCAGGGTTTAAAGCGGTAAGGACTGAAAACATCAACCAGAACTCTTCTGCTAAGAGTTCTGGTTCTTGTTCAACTCATCTCAGTAACAAAAAGAAGACTGGTCTGTTGTGTACACTGTTGCACAACCTGGACCATCAAACTCCAAGAACAGTTCCCAGCCCAAAGGAACTGTCGCAGCATCTGCAAAGATGAGGTGGAGAAGGATGTGACCAAAGGAAGTCTTGTTCATAGCAAAAGACTCTTGTGAAAAGAAAATGATGTGTGTCATGTGTGAAAGTACCTTTCACATTGCTAAGGATTGTCCATACAATCCTAAAGGTACTGTCCATATGACCAAGATAAAGACTTCAAAGAGTTCCAAGAAGATTCAAGCTTCGGAAGGAAAACCTGTTTCCTTCGAAAGCTCCAAATCTAAGAAAGGAGTTCTTCCGAAGTACTGAAGTCTGCTGCAGTGTCTACGGAATCTTCCGAAGGTTCAGTCATCAAAACTTTCGAAGTTCCAAAAGCTTCCGAATTTTTGAAGGTCAAGTCCAAGACTCCAAAGGTGGTGTGGAAGTCTAAGAAAGACCAAGTGACTGAGAATTCTCCATCAACAACAGCTCAAGATCCTCTTAGCACAACCATAGGATCTATTAACGTTGTATTACCTTCTGTTTCTGAGCCCAAGACAAGCAAGGCTTGGGTTTCCAAATGTAACTAATCATTTTCTTTATGCAGAGACAGCTCAAGACAAACAAAAATGTCTGGATCATTGATAGTGGCTGTTCCAGGCACATGACAGGCAATAGGTTATTACTCTAGAACTTTGAAAGGATTGATGGAGGACCAGTTGCTTTTGGAGGAGATGAAGGTGGTTACATTTCAGGAAGGGACATGGTCACAAATGGTAATCTCAGCATTGAAATGGTAAACTTTGTCAAAGAGCTTGGGTACAATCTTCTGAGTGTATCCCAATTTTGTGATCAGAATCATAACATGCTTTTTACTGAGCATGAGTGCATTGTTCTCAAGCCTGGTGTGGTCATTCCTCATGAGCATATCCTGCTTAGAGCCCCCAGGAAAGGGAACATGTACAAGATGGATTTGCAAGAAACATCTCCCTCTGGAGAAGTTTTATGCTTTCTGTCTAAAGCCAATAGTGATGAGTCTTTCCTGTGGCATAAAAGAATATGCCATGTAAACTTTAAGAACATGAATAAATTAATTAGAATGATTTGGTAACTGGAATACCAAAGAAAGAGTTTACAAGTGATGACCATTGTGTTGAATGCCTGAAAGGGAAGCAACATAAGGTATCTCACAAGCCTAAGGAAAGGAACTCCATCACTACACCCCGACACTTGTTACATATGGATCTCTTTGGCCCCACCAGTGTAATGAGTCTAGGAAGGACCTCTTATTGTTTAATGATCACATCTGATCACAAGGTTAAGATCATAAGATGTGATCAAGTAACTGAATTTAAGAACCAAATCCTTGATACATTTTGTGATGAAAAGGGTATTACAAGACAATACAATGCTCCTAGGACTCCTTAGCAGAATGGTGTTGCTGAGAGGAGAAACAGGACACTGATTGAAGCTGCAAGAACCATGTTGTCTGACTCTAAGCTGCCCATCACCTTCTGGGCAGAGGCAGTCAACACTGCCTGCTATATGCAGAACAGAGTTTTAATGGTCAAGGCTCATGGCAAGACTCTTTATGAACTTTGGCACAAGAGGAAACCTTCATTGGTTTTCTCAGGTCATTTGGATGTCCTTGCACCATCTTGAATACCAAAGATCAAATTGCCAAGTTTGCTGAGAAATCAGATGATGGACACTTTATTGGATACTCTTCTTAAGCTAAGGCTTATAGAGTATACAATCTTAGAACCAAAATTATTGAGGAGTCAGCCAATGTGACTCTCAATGAACACACACCCTATGTGGTTGGTTCTGGTCCTGATTGGCTATTTGATCTTGATTTAGTTACCAACTGTTTTACAAATCTTGTGAGAATGTTTCAGGATCTGCAGAAAATCTAAATATAGGTGATCCTGATCCAAGATTTGAGCTGAGAAGATCTTCAAGTCACACATCTTTAGCTTCAGTTAGAACTACTTCTGCAAATGAGGTGTCTATCAGCACTACAATGACAAACTCAGCTGATACATTTGGGGTGCCTTCAAATTCTAGCTCAAAGGCTCCATAACCAGATAAGAATATCTCAATTGTGGAAGACAATAATAGTGGTGGTGACAGTGATCAAGAATTTCTTGATGCTACTAACCACACCATAGATAAGAACATCAATGATTTGATACTCTGCTTGGATCAAGTTTCTCTTGAAAAGTGTGCTGATGTGGTGGGAGAAACATCTATGCCAGATCTAAATTTCTCTAATTTAGATCTTTCTCAGCAACTTGCTGTGATCCCTCAGCTTAGGATCCACAAGTCTCACCCTACCACAAACATCATTGGAGATGTTGTCACTAGGGTAAGAACAAGAGGACAACCCCATGAAGCAAATGTTTGTCTTCACTCTTGTTTCCTATCTCAGATAGAGCCAAAGAAAGTTTATGAGGCTCTAAAGGATGGAAGTTGGGTTAAGGCTATGCAATAAGAGCTGCTTCAATTCAAAAGGCAGAAAGTTTGGAACCTTTGTCCTCTTCCTTATGGGAAGACTACCATTGGAATGAAATGGGTCTTTAGAAATAAGAAAGATGATAGAGGCATTATCATCAAGAACAAAGCTAGACTAGTTGTTCAAGGGTACACACAAGAAGAAGGGATTGACTACACTGATGTCTTTGCTCCAGTAGCAAGATTAGAATCTGTTAGGATACTCCTGGCATTTGCTGCATCCAAGAACTTCAAGGTCTTTCAGCTTGATGTAAAATGTGCCTTTCTGTACGGAGTGATTGATGAAGAGGTACATGTCAAACAACCACCTGGTTTTGTAGATCCTGATCATCCTGATTATGTCTGCAAGCTTGACAAAGCTCTTTATGGGCTGCATCAGGCACCCAGGAAATGGTATGAGACACTGTCTGAGTATCTTTGTAAACATGGATATAGGAGAGGTACTATAGATGAAACTCTCTTCATCAAAGGACAGGGAAATGACATTCTGCTAGTTCAAGTGTATGTGGATGACATCATCTTTGGTTCAACTAATCCAAAGCTCTGCTGTCACACCCCAACCTTGACGGCGGAAATGTCGAGGAGTAAGAGTTAAGATCGTTCACAGCCACATAATGCTATTATTAAATCCAAATATATTATTCATAAGTTTGAAAAGTACATTACAAGCATAAGTCTCAAATGAGAACACAATATAAGAAATATAACAAGCTCATTCACTAAGTTAATTAGGTCCATTCCTAGGTGTGAACAACTTCAAAAATGGCGATCAAGCTTGAGTATTTCCTGAAACATGTTAAAAATAAAAGGTCAATAATAATGTTGGTGAGGTTTTCATAGTTTTCAATACATAAGTATATGAAAGATGGCAATTCATGTTGTAAGTTAGAGAACAAAGTAAACTAGGGATGTAAGACAGAATGCATAATCAAACCTCGACAAAGTTTTACAAGTCTCAAACGTTTACAAGTATATACGATTAGCTAAGTGTACTTGGATCAACCAAGCAAGCTTGTCTGGCCCATAGATCTATGACTTTGCTAGGCTAGCAATACTTAATGATTGTACATATATTCGACATTACATGGTAGCCACAAAGTTCAACTAACCACAACATACAGGTGAAATGTCATAAGTTTACAAGAATCAAACGTGTTTACAAGTGCAAAATTTATAATGTAACATGTTTCACCCCAACGTGTGAAAGTATAAAAAGTGGCATAGAAGTACTCACTTGATCAAATCAGTATAGAATGACGATTAAATAAGAAATGTAATAAGCAGTGATCCAATGTAGTTCTTCACAAGGCATCTAAAATTATATATATATTTACAAGGTTAAAGTTTAATTATAATTAGTTTAACGTTTTAACAAGAACTAGGGTTTTAAATGGAATTTGGGATGTTAATAATTAGATCCAACTAACATGGTAAATTTTGATTATGTTTTGAGTCAATATACTATTTAATCGTTTTAATACTAAGAAAAAAAAGAAACTATTTGTAACAAAGTCTAAATATAGTTTAAACAAACTTTTAAAATAACTCTCAGATTAAACAATAATATATACTTGTTATTTGAACAAATAATGATTTAGTGAGTTATAACGATATTCAATGTCTATTTTGTAAGAAAAATAATTTAAATATATTATTTGAGCAAATAACTATTTAGTAAATTAAAATAATATTTTAAGTTTAACTTATAAGAAATAATCTAAATATATTATTTGTACAAATAATGATTTAATAAGTCAAAGAATATTTAAAATCTATTTTATAAGAAATTGAACTAATTATATCATTTGTTTAAAATAATTAATAATAATATTATATGAAATAAATTTCTAGAAAATTAGTTAGATGATTTTAAAAATATTTGAAGTTTTTAAATGAATTTAGTATATTTGTTAAAAATTTTCTAGAAATTATTTTGGGCTAAAACCCCTTAAAAAAATAAAATGGTGGTGCCCGGGTTCGAACCCGGGACCCCATGTGTATGAGGAGAGTGCCTTAACCGGTGAACGAGGGCTGTGGTCTTGGTATCACTCGGTACTTAAAACTTAAAAACACATATTTGCAGAAAACCCCCAAACCCAGGAACCTAGTTTGTTCTTGGATCCAATTGAACCCCGATTCGATTCAATTACAGGTTAGGTTCATGGGGCTTTTATTCCCTATGTTAAAACGATTATGTAGATGTGTTTAATTACCCGAATGAAAATGATTCGAATTTGAACACCACGATGAACAAACCGCGATTGAGACTTGACTCAAATTGTGGTCAAACGAGTATGAAAACCAAATTAAACTCGTGGACAGATTCGAGTGATGCTCTGGATCCAAAGCCCCTTATCAATTTCAGTTTAATTTGGCGAATTGGCGATGTTCAATTAAAGTGCAGGTCGCGACTTCGGAGTGAATCCAATGAGACGTGTTTGTGTGTTATAGCTACAATAGAAAGTTGTATTTGATTTTCAATAGTCAGGTGGTTGTTTATGTTAATTTGATTGAATTATAATTAGGACTAAATGCTCAAACGGCTTTATGGTTAAAGTCGAACTTCCGTTTCATGTTTGAATGCTCATAACAACCCTTAAAATCGAATTAAAGTGTAGTAAAAGGTTTGATTCTTGTTCCTGATGTGGTTGTAAACGATTGGGGTTCACGATTTGAAGGATTTTGGAGGTTTCAACATCGTTGGACTTCGGCCGGAGTGTTGGCCGGAGTCCACCGGGTTTAAACTGGGTGGGGGTTGGATTTGAAACTTTAAAATTCACACTTTGGCCCCTTGAAATTTGAGTTGTTATTATTTTATGTAAAAACATTCATTTAAAGTTTCTAAATTAACAAAATAACCCCTCAAATTTAATCAAACTTTAAGTTGTTATTATTTTATATAAATAGTTTACTTCTAAAGTTTATAAAATGACAAATAAACTCCCTAAATTTCAATGTGTTTAGGTTTTAATCATTTTTGTTTAGGTTTATCAACTTTATAAGTACTACTTAATATTATAAAAGTTATTATTTTTATTATTACCATTATAATTATTAATTTTGTTGTTGATATTATTATTAGTGTTATTATTATTCTAATTATTATTATTTATAATATAATAATTATTATTATAAACCTTCAAGTTAAGGGATTAAAAGGTAAATCAAAACAATAAGCCCAGGTAACCCATGAATTTCATTTTAGGCAACAATGGTCCTTACAAATATAACGCCGTTAACTTTTAATTAACGTAAAAATACAGGATGTTACAGTCTCCCCAACTTAAAAGAATTTCGTCCCGAAATTAAGAATGAAACTTAAACGAATAGAAGACTTATGATGAAAGATAAGTGTACTAACTGACTGTGGTTGGCGTTTTATTACCGGTGAGATGCTTCACTTTGCGAATTATGGAATTTTACACGATGCGTCCAAGTTTGAACTCTTCTAGTGGAATGCGAAAGTTATCATTGACAAACTAACACTTTGAGGTTTGACACGTGAAACGTTGGAAAACGATGATGATTTCCTGAGGTATATTAGACTTATAAGTCACACTTTTCCCATCATCTAGAAAGAAATTATGTAATAAGTGACGTTTTGAAGCCAAAAAGAAATAATAATATCCCGTAATTGTATGAAAGTTTGACCGTCGGAATTTAAGAATCCCAAGTGTCACTGTATAATGTCACAAGCATAAGGCATATCTTGAGAATACGTATCGCTCCTCCGGTTAAACGTCAGGTTAAAAAAATGATACGATATGCCGAGATTTTGAGCTGGGTTCCCAAAAATGATTAGAGGCATTGCTAATAACAAAAAGTGAATCGATCACAAGTATTAACGATCGATGTTTAACGACACACCACGATAACTGACTATTTGAGGTAAGTACGAGTAAACTTCTCGACTCGTTATCTCACATGAGTCAATATGAAATGCGTGAAAGTAGCCAATCGGTCAATAATGCACCAAATGACATCAAGAAATACAAGGCATTTGAACATATACCAAGCTATGTTAACATTTCCTTTATGCCAAACCATGAATACCAATCGCGGAATTCATGATCCTTTTTGTCCACATCGAAATGAATGTAGTAACAAGTCTTGTGAGTCACAATCAAGATAGAGATTTAAAGATTTTCAAGATTAGAAGTTCAAGGTTATCCAAAATAATGGGGATGGCATTTTTAATTATAGGTAAAGAGTTAAACAAAGACGTCGTGCATGATCGGATTGGAATTTGAATAATTCCGAATATCGACAATAAAGGTAATCACAAATAGCTTTCCAAGTACGGTTGCACATGCGGTTCATCAACCCATGATCACAACCATACATTGCTATAAACAGAAAGGCATGGCATGAATTTATAATAACTTTATATTGTACGAAAGATTGTTTTAGGAGTGTTATCATCGTGCAATTAGGTTTTAATGATAACTCAGAATGAAGATCGATAAAAAGGTTCCATAAAACTAGATCAACTTCAAATTGTAACATAAAAAGCGTGAGAGAAGAAATCGATTTAAAATTTAAATGTTCCAGGCTTGGAACTAGGGTTACCCTTAAGTAACAACGACCCCTTTTGAGTTCAAGATTCATGCTTTAGCTTGACTGGCTGGAACACGATCATCGATAAATTAGATAACGGTGTTCACCCTTCAAGTTATTACATGTTTCTTGTCAATTGAAGTCTTAAAACCTTGGTAAGTTTGAGATCAAGGAATGGGAATACTCACCAAGATGCGGTTATCACTCTTAGCTTGGTGATGTATTTCCCAAAATATGACTCTTAACTACCAAACGAGAGCTTGATCCTAACTCATTGTTGAGGATCCACAAGAATAAAATAAGGTAACTTACCATTAAGGTAAGGATAATCACTCTTATCTCAACAGTGAAGTTTTATAGAAACACAATATAGCAAAATGAAAAGTTTCATCAAAGAACGAAATTCACTCCTATTTTGATGAGGTCATTTCATTTGAGGAAAATAGACATCCATAAAATTTTTAACAGGATATTATCATCAAGGTATGGATTTCACGCCTATCTTGATGATTGAATTTCCTAATAACAAAAAAACAACCGAGAACTGACTGTTGTCACCAAAGTACGGGGTTCAATCCTATTTTGGTAGGGTCATTTCATTCGTGAAATACGAGTTCCAAAGGAAAATGATTGAAATCTATCCTCAAAACAAGGAAATCACCTTGATTCAGAGGATGGGATTTCATAGAACACACAATACAAAAATTGAAAACCATCATCAAGATACGAAATTTTACTCCTATTTTAAGGAGGTGATTCCATTTGTAAAATACGAATTCATAAAAACAAGAAGAAGGAATAGTCATCAAGGTATGAGGTTCACTTCTGTCTTGACGATGAAATTTCATAAGAACAGTAATAGCGAATGGAAAGTCATCACCAAAGTAAGGGAATCACTCCTGTTTTGATGATATAGAATCATTTAGGGGATACGAGTGTCCTTAGTCATAGGTTGATTTGCAACTCTTGCATTACCTACGATACGAAACGGTTTGAAGTTTTTATAAAGCTCAACTTGGTAATCGTAAGAGGATATCGGCTAGAAATTCAGAAACTTCAAATTACATCAATGCGACTTTAATCATGCTTGCTAGGATTAAGGTTAAAGTTTGGGATAATGGAGTTAATTGTGTTAGGTTCCCAAATCTTGAATGGTTTAAGTCAGGAAAACAAGATCAATGACGGAAATGATTCAACACAATAATGAGATGTAAACGTTCGGTTCAAAATAAAAGGAAAATACATTGACTTCTCAAAGTGTTACGTCAACCACAACTTTACGGTAGACACGCGTACCTATAAGCGAACACCCATCTTATGAGTTCCAGGTCAGATAAACGGATCCAACGGTTGAATCAAATTTATGTGTATACCTTGCCTAGACAAGGTATCCCGGGATGTAGGTATTCCACCTTTCGAAATTGCATGATTTCAGTTATGGGACATACTTTAAGGACATTTGAAAACCCTAAGTAACAATTTTAAGTTTAAAAAAACCATTTGGTTTAGACGACCAATATCTTTGGATATATTAAGATCCATGTACACGTTGGTCAAGGTATGAAGATAGTTACATAAGGCGCACAACGTATAACGTTGTTTAAACGTAGGAATTGAGGAGTATAACGAGTTCAATATTAACGGGAACATTCGTAAGATGAGAAGATATTAGAGTTTCGATGATAAACGAGTCCAAGGAATCAAGGATTTTTGATATTTTAAATCTAAACTGGATGGTTCCTTTTGGTAACGCATTACCATTTGGAAACGTTGACACGTCAAGGTAAGTTGACCCATTTGCCATAGAAACTTGTGTATGTTGACCATAGTTTATCACTTATCTCAGAATTCCCCAGGTAAGCATAACTAGTCCCGTAGGATTTATACGATATGCTTGCCTTAGCCCGAGGGCCTTTTTCCAGGAAATCCAGAATACAGGTGTCTATGTGTCACACAAATGTCTTAGGTTCATGAAATCAAAACCTTGATGAGATTTTCATAGATTAGACATAAGTCTAAAGATCCAAGTCATAAGCATAAGTATACGATTCCACGTGTATTTGAGAATAAGATTAAGAAGTTTCATGTTCGGGGAGAGTGAAAGAGTCAAAGTTAAGTTTAGGAAGACAAGTAACAATGTTTAGGCAATCCTATGCTAAGGCATCAAATTACACATAAGAGGACATAGCATTATGTAGCATGCAAACTATATAATTTACAAGATAGAATTATAATTCTATAAGGTTCATGCATACTATAGTCTGGTCACCATTTCTAATAACCTAAATCCCTATAGTTATGGGCTCTGATACCAATCTGTCACACCCCAACCTTGATGGCGGAAACATCAAGGTGTGAGAGTTAAGATCGTTCACAACCACATAACGCTATTCTTAAATCCAAATATATTATTCATAAGTTTGAAAGGTACATTACAAGCATAAGTCTCAAATAAGAACACAATATAAGAAATATAACAAGCTCATTCATTAAGTTAATTAGGTCCATTCCTAGGTGTGAACAACTTCAAAAATGGCGATCAAGCTTGAGTATTTCCTGAAACATGTTAAAAATAAAAGGTCAACAATAATGTTGGTGAGATTTCTATAGTTTTCAATACATAAGTATATGAAAGATGGCAATTCATGTTGTAAGTTACAGAACAAAGTAAACTAGGGATGTAAGACAGAATGCACAATCAAACCTCGACAAAGTTTTACAAGTCTCAAACGTTTACAAGTATATACGATTAGCTAAGTGTACTTGGATCAACCAAGCAGGCTTGTCTGGCCCATAGATCTATGACTTCGCTAGGCTAGCAATAGTTAATGATTGTACATATATTCGACATTACATGGTAGCCACAAAGTTCAACTAACCACAACATACAGGTGAAATGCCATAAGTTTACAAGAATCAAACGTGTTTACAAGTGCAAAATTTATAATGTAACATGTTTCACCCCAAAGTGTGAAAGTATAAAAAGGGGTATAGAAATACTCACTTGATCAAATAAGTATAGAATGATGATTAAATAAGAAATGTAATAAGCAGTGATCCAATGTAGTTCTTCACAAGGCACCTAAAATTATATATATATATTTACAAGGTTAAAGTTTAATTATAATAAGTTTAACGTTTTAACGAGAACTAGGGTTTTAAGTGGAATTTGAGATGTTAATAATTAGATCCAACTAACATAGTAAATTTTGATTATGTTTTGAGTCAATATACTATTTAATCGTTTTAATACTAAGAAATAAAAGAAACCATTTGTAACAAAGTCTAAATATAATTTAAACAAACTTTTAAAATAACTCTCATTTTAAACAATAATATACTTGTTATTTGAACAAATAATGATTTATTGAGTTATAAAGATATTCAATGTCTATTTTATAAGAAAAATAATTTAAATATATTATTTGAGCAAATAACTATTTAGTAAATTAAAACAATATTTTAAGTTTAACTTATAAGAAATAATCTAAATATATTATTTACACAAATAACGATTTAATAAGTTAAAGAATATTTAAAATCTATTTTTTAAGAAATTAAACTAATTATATCATTTGTTTAAAATAATTAATAATAATATTATAAGAAATAAATTTCTAGAAAATTATTTAGATGGTTTTAAAAATATTTGAAGTTTTTAAATGAATTTAGTATATTTTTTAAAAAATTTCTAGAATTTATTTTGGGCTAAAACCCCTTAAAAAAATAAAATGATGGTGTCCGGGTTCGAACCCGAGACCCCATGTGTGTGAGGCGAGTGCCTTAACTGGTGAACCAGGGTCGTGGCCTTGGTATCACTCGGTACTTAAAACTTAAAAACACATATCTACAGGATACCCCCAAACTCGTCAACCCTAGTTTGTTCTTGGATCCAATTGAACCCTGATTCGATTCAATTACAGGTTAGGTTCATGGGGCTCTTATTCCACATGTTAAAACGATCATGTAGATGTGTTTAATTACCCGAATGAAGATGATTCGAATTCGAACACGACGATGAACAAACCGCGACTGAGACTTGACTCAAATTGTTGTCAAACGAGTATGAAAACCAAATTAAACTCATGGACAGATTCGAGTGATGCTCTGGATCCAAAGCCCCTTATCAATTTAGTTTAATTTGGCGAATTGGCGATGTTCAATTGAAATGTAGGTCGCGACTTCAGAGTGAATCCAATGAGACGTGTTTGTGTGTTACAGATGCAATAGAAAGTTGTATTTGATTTTCAATAGTCAGGTGGTTGTTTATGTTAATTGATTGAATTATAGTTAGGATTAAATGCTCAAACGGCTTTATGGTTAAAGTCGAACTTCCGTTTCATGTTTGAATGCTCATAACAACCTTAAAATCGAATAAAGTTTAGTAAAAGGTTTGATTCTTGTTCTTGAAGCGGTTGTAAACGATTGGGGTTCACGATTCGAAGGATTTTGGAGGTTTCAACATCGCCGGACTTCGGCCGGAGTGTTGGTCGGAGTCCACCGGGTTTAAACTGGGTGGGGGTTGGATTTGAAACTTTAAAATTCACACTTTGGCCCCTTGAAATTTGAGTTGTTATTATTTTATACAAAAACATTCATTTAAAGTTTCTAAATTAACAAAATAACCCCTCAAATTTAATCAAACTTTAAGTTGTTATTATTTTATATAAATAGTTTACTTCTAAAGTTTATAAAATAACAAATAAACTCCCTAAATTTCAATGTGTTTAGGTTTTAATCATTTTTTTAGGTTTACCAACTTTATAAGTACTACTTAATATTATAAATATTATTATTTTTATTATTACCATTTTAATTATTAATTTTGTTGTTGATATTATTATTAGTGTTATTATTATTCTAATTATTATTATTTATTATATGATAATTATTGTTATAAACCTTCAAGTTAAGGGATTAAAAGGTAAATCAAAACAATAAGCCTAGGTAACTCATGAATTTCATTTTAGGCAATAATGATCCTTACAAATATAATGTCGTTAACTTTTAATTAACATAAAAATACAGGATGTTACATCTGCAAAGACTTTGAGAAGCTGATGAAAGATAGATTTGAAATGAGTGCCATGGGGGAACTCAATTTCTTTCTGAGAATTCAAGTGAAGCAAGTTAAAGATGTCATCTTCATAAGTCAGTCAAAGTATGTTCAGGACATACTCAAGAGATTCAACATGACTGATTGTAAGATTGCTAAGACACCCATAGCCAGAAACCACTCCCATGGACCTGACTTTGAGGGGGAGTGTGTAGATGAACACTTATACAGGGCTATGATTGGGTCTCTTATGTATCTTACTGCTAGCAGGCCTGATATTATGTTTGCTACATGCATTTGTGCAAGATATCAAGCCAACCCTAAGATGTCTCACCTCATCACTGTCAAAAGGATTCTTAGATACCTCAAAGGTGCCTCAACACTTGGTTTGTGGTACCCAAAGAATCCTGACTTTAATCTGTATGCTTATACATATAGTGATTATGGTGGTTGCAACATGACTGCAAAGTATACATTTAGGGGATGTCAGTTCCTTGGTGAAAGGGTTGTCTCATGGCAATGCAAGAAACAATCCTGTGTCTCTACATCAACTGCTGAAGCTGAATACATTGCTGCTACAAGCTACTGTGCTCAAGTACTATGGATTCAGAATTAGATGTTGGACTATGGGTTAAACTTCAAGGAGACTCCCATTCACATAGATAACAACAGTGCTATTTCAATCACAGAGAATCCTGTGCAACACTCAAGGACCAAACACATCAATATCAGCTATCATTTAATAAGAGATAACCATGAAAACAGATTAATTAAACTAGTCAAAGTTCACACAGATGAACAATATGCTAATCTGTGTACAAAGGCTTTTGATGAACAGAGATTTAAATATCTAATATCAGCTATTGGGATGATCAACTTTGAGTAGGTTTTTCTTAAAACTAATTCTTATTATTTCTTAAAATATGTGTCCTAAGTTATCTAGTTCATCACTTTCATAAGCTCATGTTTTCTCTAGATAAAATTATTTTTTTGAAGACTTTCCTTAGATTTTTTAGAATTTTTGATCTTTCAGAAGTTATGCTTTTAACTTCGGAAGAAAATCATGCCTTTAAAATAAATAACTGTCTAAGAAATTTACCTTCGAAAGAGGTTTTTAATCTATCTTCCGAAGCTTAAATACTTGTCTCAGACACTTATTCATTTTTAAGGACTATTTACTTCCGAAGCAAAATTAACTCTCGGAAGCTTTGTGTTTTACATACAAAGCAATCAAGTTTTAATTTCTCTTTCGAAGCAAAATTTTTCAAAAACTGTCAGGAAATTCTTCCGAAGTCATTTTAGCTTTGAAAGCTTTTTAGTTAAAACTTTCGAAAATAATTTACCTTCGGAAGCTTTATAAATTTCAAGAAAACTACTTTTTGAGCAAAAGTAAACTACTTTTTCAGAGGTGGGACCGACATCCGGATTTCAAAGTTTCTCCTCTTTCATTAAATTTTATCTGAAATCCTCTCACATAAAAACCCAACGGTTTCCCCCTCTTTCTATCATCTGTTCTTTCTCCATACCTAAAACCCAAATTTCTCTTTGAAATTTCTTTATTCCTTCTTTCTTCATCTTTAAGCTACCTCACAACGGCCAATCTCGCTCACAGAAATGATCCCAACTTTACCATGCAGCTACACAGGCAACATAATCTGGTTGCTCGGTTAAGCTCTGAGAAAGATCCTCATTTCTCAAAGATTTGTGGATTCTTAGCTTTGTCAAATCACTTGTAAGGCCCCGTTCCCGGGACGCTTCCAGCTGGTAAATCATCACACATAAAACATATACTTTGCATTTAATCGTTAAAACATTGCAGCGGAAACATAAAACAAATGGCATCTCATTTCATCATAAAAACTTTTGCAAAATAATGCATTGTTTGTCGGTTACACAATTTCCTTGTTGTATTACATCACAAAAGCTTTATATAAATGGATGCCATCCAAAGACCTGAGCAGCTGCCTCGTGCCATCCTCAGGAACATTACCTGCCAACTGGAAACATATAAAAGTCAGCGTTGCTGAGTGAGTTCTAGTTTTATAAATAAACATACTTTTCTTTCGTAAAGCCATCCTTTCTCTCAAAATCATATTATGCTTTACATTCATACGTGATCATACATCATACGTACATACAGATAATATAATTATTATCTTCTTTAATCTTTGATGCCACATTCTTTACTTTTCCTTTCTGTCACCCATAAACCTTTCCCTTCTGTTCATGGTACTGAACCTAGGCCCATCATAGACCTTCTATAACAGTGCATCGCACCTCGTGGTCACAGTACCTAGGGTAAAGTTTAGGTTTACTATGCAATACCTTTCTATTCATAGTTCTGGACCTAGGCCTCTCATAGACCATTTATAACGGTGCATCGCACCTTGTGGTCACAGTACCTAAGGTATGAATGTACATGTACCATTGCCATAAGCAATACCTTTCTACTCATGGTACTGGACCTAGGCCTCTCATAGACGTTCTATAACGGTGCATCACACCTTGTAGTTACAGTACCTAAGGTATGCAGCAATAGTTCTATGCAAATGGTCAATCACAAGGAAAGACCCCGATGTGCATGCCATGCTTACAAGACTATTCTTACTTTCATTATTTGTTAATGCATGCATTCTTACTTCATGTTCCTCTTTCATTATCTTTCACTTTACGTTACATAATACTTCATTCATTCATTAACATAACACGTAAAGTCATAGGAAAGATAAACATACATCATCACAAGGAACATAAACATATCATTCATACATATGACCCCCAAAGTCAACTTACATAACCCCCGGGAATCTCCTAGGTCAAAGCCTACATTACCACTTTTTCCCAAAAAGTCAGAATTTTTCTAAGTGTTCATCCGCATTTCCTATAGTTCATCCGCATTTGCTATAATTCATCTGCATTGGCCTTATTGTTCATCCGCATTGGATTTACTTCATCCGCATTTGCTATAGTTCATCCGCATTGGATTTACTTCATCCGCATTTTCTATAGTTCATGCGCATTAGATTTACTTCATCCGCATTTGCTATAGTTCATCCGCATTTGTCATCCGCATTGGACTTACTCATCCGCATTTCCCAGACTTAGTCAAATGCTCATCCGCATTGACTTCATTCGCATTTGACTTCATCCACATTTCCCAGACTTAGTCAAATGCTCATCCGTATTGACGTACCTCATCCGCATTTCCCAGACTTAGTCAAATGCTCATCCGCATTTCATGCACTTAGTCAATGTTCATCCGCATTGACTTCATCCGCATTTGACTTCATCCACATTGACTTACCCATTGGTTAATGTTCATCCGTATTAACCCTTTCCATCCGTATTTACTTCCAAACACTTAGGCAGATTTAAAAACTTAACAAGTGGGTCTAAGACACCATATTCGATTTCCATGCACCATTCATCATGTTCTAAGCTTAAATCTTACCCTCTAAGCCTTAGAAACACAATCATACATCATCAACCATGAACATAGTCACACATCACATCATAACATCATCATACACACATTCAAGCATACGGGTCTGAAACCCAGTTATATAAAAACATACATTCATGCATTTCCAACCCCAAAATCAGTTAAAAACCAGTAAAAGAGGGGTCCTAGAACTCACCTTTGCAGATTTTGAGTGTGGCTTCTTCCAAACTAGTTTGCAAATTGAATTCAACCTGCTAGAAACCCACTAAAAACATATCCGAACACATACAAACACACATAAGCATAAACCCGAGGATATAACCAGTCAAAAACATCATCAAATCATGAATTCTTACCTTGAATTCGAATTCCTTCAAGTTCTTCCTTCAAAGCCGAGAATTTGCTGCTCCCAGCTACTCTCTCTCTCTAAAACCCGAAAATCAGTGGTGTATGTGACATATGGGCGGCCATACCTCCTTTTACACCCACTTTTCAAACATTTTGTCCTTTTGGACACTTTTTACCCCTAGACTTGGGTTTTATTTCTTTTCCTTCTTTTTCTTCACTTATTCTTCTTTCTTGTCTAAGAATAGCCGGGTGTTACAAGTCCACCCCCCTTAAATAGGTTTCGTCCTTGAAACCTGTTATTCCTCAAAGAATTGTGGGTATTGTGGTCTCATCTCTTCTTCTGCCTCCCACGTAGACTCGAATCTCTTCCTGTGCTTCCATTGACACGCACAAGGGGAACCACTTTATTCCTCAGCCTCTTTTCCTTCCGATCAATGATTGCCACTGGTTGCTCCACATAATTAGCTGTTTGTCTACTTCGATATCCTCCAGTGGAACAATCATGCCTTCATAAGCACTTCCTCAGATGAGATACATGGAATGTCGGGTGAATTCCACTTAACTCATCGGGTATCTCTAGTCTATAGGCTACCTCTCCTACTCGAGCGATGATTCGGAAAGGGCCTATGTATCTCGGGCTCAACTTGCCTCGCTTTCGGAAACGAATAATGCCCTTCCAAGGTGAGACCTTCTACATAACTCGGTCACCCACCTGGAACTCAATCGGTCTACGTCGTTTATTGGCATACGACTTCTGTCTATCTTTGGTTGCCTTCATGAAGGCCTTGATCTTCTCAAGCTTCTCAGTCGTAGCCTCGATTACCTCGACGCTCCCCAATTCCTTATTACCAATATCACCCCAACAAATGGGTGTTCTGCATCTCTTACCGTACAGCATCTCATATGGTGGCATACCAATGCTGGCATGATAGCTGTTGTTGTATGAGAATTCGGCTAACGGTAGGTGGTCATCCCAACTCCCACCAAAATCAATCACACATGCCCGAAGCATGTCTTCTAATGTCTGAATGGTCCTCTCTGACTGACCATCAGTTTGGGGATGATAAGCCGTTCTAATGTGTAACCTCGTCCCATTGCGTCGTGGAATTTCTTCCAGATTTTAGATGTAAAGCGGGCATCACGATCGGACACAATAGACACCGGCACACCATGACGAGTTACAACCTCCTTGATGAACAGGTCAGCCAACCTCTCAGATGAATATGTCTCACGAATCGGTAGGAAGTGAGCACTCTTCGTCAGACGGTCCACAATCACCCATATGGCACTGTACCCTTTCGGAGTACGTGGCAGCTTCGTAATGAAATCCATGGTGATGTGCTCCCACTTCCATTCCGGTATATCCAAAGGTTGGATCTTCCCATACGGCTTTTGATGCTCGGCCTTCACTTGCAAGCAGGTAAGGCACTTACTCACATACCCCACCACATCACACTTCATACCCGGCCACCAATAACCTTTCTTCATATCTTGATACATCTTTGTGGCACCAGGATGAATGGAGTATCAAGTCTTGTGAGCCTCATCCATTATCTTTACCCGTAAATCCCCAAAACTGGAATCCACGTTCTCCTGAATCGAGTTCTAACACCAAATGTGTTTTCACCCAATTTTGCGACCAGACCTCTCATTCTCTCAGAGTTAAGATGGTCTTCTTTCAGTGCCTCATCCTGAAACTCTTTGACTTGATTCATCACAACAAAGGTCATGATCAGCTAATATGCTTTCACCCTAATCGGTTCGGGTCTCTCCTTTCAGCCAAGGGCATCCGCCACCACGTTGGCCTTGCCCAGATGGTAATGGATCTCACAATCATAATCCTTTATAAGCTCCAACCACCTCCTCTGCTTCATGTTCAGATCCTTTTGCTCGAAGAAGTACTTCAAGCTCTTGTGGTCAGTGAAGATGGTGCACTTTGTACCGTAAAGATAGTGCCTCCAAATATTTAGTGCAAAGACCACGGCTACTAGCTCCAAGTCATGAGTAGGGTAGTTGACCTCATGAACCTTCAACTGTTAGGATGCATAGGCTATAACTTTCCCTCTCTGCATTAACACGCACCCCAAACTCGAGTAGGAAGCATCAGAATAAACCACCAGATCTTCGCTCCCATAGGGTAATGACAGAACAGGAGCTTAAGTCAACCTCGCCTTCAATTCTTCAAACGCATGTTCTTGAGCTTGACCCCATATGAACTTCACATCTTTTCGGGTCAACTTAGTTAGTGGAGAAGCGATCTTGGAGAAGTCTTGAATGAATCTCCCGTAGTAACCCGCCAAACCCAAGAAACTGCGAATTTCGGATGGCGTCTTTGGGGACTTCCATTGAATAACCGCCTCCACCTTAGCCGGGTCCACCATAATCCCCTCGGGATTCACCACATGACCCAAGAACTAAACTTCACGCAACCAAAACACGCACTTGGAGAATTTGGCGTACAGCTTCTCCTTTCTCAACGTTTCCAAAACCTCTCGAATGTGACCGACATGCTCATCCTCGCTCTTCGAATAAATCAGGATATCATCAATAAACACGATCACGGATTTATCCAACATAGACCGACACACACGGTTCATCAGATCCATAAAAGCAGCTGGCACGTTGGTCAAACCAAAAGACATGACAAGAAACTCGTAGTGACCGTAGCGCGTACGCAAAGCTGTTTTAGGAACATCCTGCTCTTTAACCTTCAGCTGATGATAACCAGATTGGAGGTCGATCCTTGAAAACCAACTAGCACCATGAAGCTGATCGAACAAATCATCTATTCTTGGTAAGGGGTATCGGTTCTTCACCGTCAACTTATTCAGCTCACTGTAGTCAATACACATCCTTATACTACCGTCTTTCTTCTTCACAAACAAGACCGGAGCACCCCAAGGAGAGATACTCGGTCTGATGAACCCCTTATCCAGCAGCTCTTGCAACTGCTCCATCAACTCTTTCATCTCCATCGGAGCCAACCGATACGGTGCATTGGCAACAGGTTGGGCACCCGATATCAGACCAATCTAGAACTCGATTTCTCTGTCAGGTGGTACTCCTGTTAAATCTTCTCACATCTGGAAAGTCACACACAACCAGTACCTCGGATAGTTGCGTTGTTGGCGTATCCACATCTTTTACATAGGCCAAATAGGCACCAAATCCACGCCTTATACACTTTCCCGCCACCGCCATCGAAATCACCGCCGGGATCGTCGTGACCCGATCTCCATAGACTGTTACCAAACTCCCGCCAGGCGCTGTCAGAAAAATCATCTTCTTGCGACACATAATGTTCTCCTTGAAGTCTGCTAACCAATCCATCCCAAGAACCAAATCGAAACCACCTAAGGTCATTACGAAGGGTCTAACCGGAAATTTATGACCCTCTAGTTCGACGTCACAACCCTTCATCATCTTAGAGATTCTGGTAGACTTACCTATGGCAGTTTCTACATCGAAGGGCGCATCAACACGTCTACTACTAACAGGCAGTTTAGCATAGAAAGCAACAGAAATAAAACTTTTACTGGCACCCGAATCAAATAACACAGAAGCTAAAGTTTGGTTCAACGGAAACGTACCAGACACAACGTCAGGGTCCGTCCTAGCCTCCTCCCGTGTCATCGTGAATGCCTCGGCGCTCACCCTTGGTCCTTCACCTCCAGTTCTCTTCACCCCAGAACTCTCAGCCCTGGGCTTCTTACAATCCTTGTTCACGTGGCCCTCCATGCCATAGTTAAAACACCGAGCCGTATGACAATCCTTGGCTATATGCCCCGACTTCCCACATTTGAAGCATACATTCAACCCCAGCCTGCATTCCCCGCTATGTTCTCTCCCACACCTATCACACTTCTTTATACTGCACCGGATGCGACCGTACGGCGGTCATCCACCCGTGCCTTCTTGTTACCCGTCGAAGCATTACCCCGACCAAACCTCTTCCCCAGCCATTTTCGCTCACCACCACTCTTCTTTCCACCTTCATTCACCACTACCGTCCTCTCATCATACAGTCTCCCTGCCAAATCCACTGCCGACCTAAACGTGCTCGGCCGGGCAGCGATCATGTGCCTGCGAATATCCGCTGGCAAACCCTGAATGTACCTCTTGATTTTTCGAGACAGAGGTGTCACCTGATCAAGCACCAGACGTGCCATCTCGTTGAATTTCGTGGTGTACTGCTGGTGCGTCATAGTTCCCGCCTCAAGTTGCAGGAACTCTCTTGCGACCTTGTCCATTTCTCGATGAGGACAAAACTCCTCAATCACCAACTTTTTCAGCTCAGACCATCTTATCCTCCCGATGGCCCTGATACCCTCGGCTTGGACAATGTTGTCCCACCAGCACAGAGCTGAATCCACAAAAGAGTGGGTAGCAAACTTCACCTTTTGATCTTCGCGGCACTCGCTGATATCAAGAACAGCCTCCATTTCCCTCACCCACCGGTGAGCAGTAGCTACAGTGCCGTTACCATCAAAATTAGGGGGCTTGCATCTCATAAACACCCCGTAGTTATAGCCTCGTACCGTCTCCTGCACAGGCTCTGCTTCTTCCTCTTCTTCTTCGTCATCAGACGGAACCGTCTCAGTCTCAGGCTGTCTTCTTTTGCCCGTAGGTCTACTCCTTTCCCTTCTCTCCCCTTCTCTAACTGCCTTTATCACTTCAGTCACCACAGACGGTAGGATCGTCTGCATGACTTGATGCACTTCCTCCACAACTGCCTCCTTCACTGAGGCTCTTAGGTTAGCACTCTCATCTCCGCATTTCGGATGAGGGGTTTCTGGTTCTTCAGGAACCACCTTTTCGGCTCTAGGCCATCCTCTCGTAACCCGTGGTTCAGCACCACTTCCGCCACCATGCGAAGCTTTAGATGATCTACCACCGACCATCTTCTAACTCCCACTGAAAGATTTAAATGCTAATACGGTCATTCAAGGAAACGACTCAGTTTATGGCAAGTACAGTAAGTCTCTAATTACATTGGCCAGTTGTGATTAGCCACTTAATTTACTCTTCATACCCCAAGCATTACCTGTCCTGACTACATCAGTATTTAAATATACATACAACACATAACCACATACCATGCGCACATAAAACCAGTTATCTTTACAAAAAATACCTGATGGCACGCAGCTACTCAGATTGGCATCCCTTTCCTTCCGTCCCCTTCTCAGTTTAAGTTAAGGTTTATTTTGAAAATTTACCCATTTCACTTAAACTTTGGCTCTGATACCAACTTGTAAGGCCATGTTCCCAGGACGCTTCCAGCTGGTAAATCATCGCACATAAAACATATACTTTGCATTTAATCGTTAAAACATTGCAGCAGAAACATAAAACAAATGACATTTCATTTCATCATAAAAACTTTTGCAAAATAATGCATCGTTTGTCGGTTACACAATTTCATTGTTGTATTACATCACAAAAGCTTTATATAAATGGATACCATCCAAAAGAGCTGAGCAACTGCCTCGTGCCATCCTCAACAACATTACCTGCCAACTGGAAACACATAAAAGTCGGCGTTGCTGAGTGAATTCTAGTTTTATAATAAAACATACTTTTCTTTCGTAAAGCCATCCTTTCTCTCAAAATCATATTATGCTTTACATTCGTTCGTGATCATACATTGTACGTACATACAGATAATATAATTATTATCTTCTTTAATCTTTCATGCCTCATTCTTTACTTTTCCTTTCTGTCACCTATAAACCCTTCCCTTCTATTCATGGTATTGAACCTAGGCCATCATAGATCTTCTATAATGGTGCGATGCACCTCGTGGTCACAGTACCTAGGGTAAAGTTTAGGTTTACTATGCAATACCTTTCTATTCATGGTTCTGGACCTAGGCCTCTCATAGAACTTTTATAACGGTGCATCGCACCTCGTGGTCACAGTACCTAAGGTATGAATGTACATGTACCATTGCCATAAGCAATACCTTTCTGTTCATGGTTCTGGACCTAGGCCTCTCATAGACCTTCTATAACGGTGCATCGCACCTCGTGGTCACAGTACCTAAGATATGCAGCAATAGTTCTATGCAAATGGTCAATCACAAGGAATGACCCCGATGTGCATGCCATGCTTACAAGACTATCATTACTCTCATTACTTGTTAATGCATGCATTCTTACTTCATGTTCCTCTTTCATTATCTCACTTTACGTTACATAATACTTCTTTCATTCATTAACATAACACATAAAGTCATAGGAAAGATAAACATACATCATCACAAGGAACATAAACATATCATTCATACATCATCATGCAGGGCATCATACATACATCACATACCTCATGTATAACCATGCAACATCATCATCATCATGCATAAGCGCCAATCACAATACATTACATGCCCATCATACCATCTATGACCCCCAAAGTCAACTTACATAACCCCCGGGAATCTCCTAGGTCAAAGCCTACATTACTTCTTTTTCCCAAAAAGTCAGAAAGTCAGAATTTTTCTAAATGTTCATCCGCATTTCCTATAGTTCATCCGCATTTGCTATAGTTCATCCGCATTGGCCTTATTGTTCATCCGCATTGGATTTACTTCATCCGCATTTGCTATAGTTCATCTGCATTGGATTTACTTCATCCGCATTTGCTATAGTTCTTCCGCATTGGATTTACTTCATCCGCATTTGCTATAGTTCATCCGCATTGGATTTAGGTCATCCGCATTTGCTATAGTTCATCTGCATTGGATTTACTTCATCCGCATTTGCTATAGTTCATCCGCATTTGTCATCCGCATTGGACTTACTCATCCGCATTTCCCAGACTTAGTCAAATGCTCATCCGCATTGACTTCACCCACATTTGACTTCATCCGCATTTCCCAGACTTAGTCAAATGTTCATCCGCATTGACATACCTCATCCGCATTTCCCAGACTTAGTCAAATGCTCATCCACATTTCGTGCACTTAGTCAATGTTCATCCGCATTGACCTCATCCGCATTTGACTTCATCCGCATTGACTTACCGATTGGTTAATGTTCATCCGCATTAACCCTTTCCATCTGCATTTACTTCCAAACACTTAGGCAGATTTAAAAACTTAACAAGTGGGTCTAAAACACTGTATTCGATTTCCATGCACCATTCATCATGTTCTAAGATTAAATCCTACCCTCTAAGCCTTAGAAACACAATCATACATCATCAAGCATGAACATAGTCACACGTCACATCATAACATCATCATACACACATTCAAGCATACGGGTCCGAAACCCAGTTATATAAAAACATACATTCATGCATTTCCAGCCCCAAAATCAGTTAAAAACTAGTAAAAGAGGGGTCCTAGAACTCACCTTTGCAGCTTTTGAGTGTGGATTCTTCCAAACTTGTTTGCAAATTGAATTCAATCTCCTAGAAACCCACTAAAAACATATCCGAACACATACAAACACACATAAGCATAAACCCAAGGATATGACCAGTCAAGAACATCATCAAATCATGAGTTCTTACCTTGAATTCGAATTCCTTCAAGTTCTTCCTTCAAAGCTGAGAATTTGTTGCTCCCAGCTACTCTCTCTCTAAAACCCGAAAATCAGTGGTGTATGTGACATATGGGCAGCCATACCTCCTTTTACACCCACTTTTCAAACATTTTGTCCTTTTGGACACTTTTTACCCCTAGACTTAAGTTTTATTTCTTTTCCTTCTTTTTCTTCACTTATTCTTCTTTCTTGTCTAAGAATAACAGGGTGTTACATTACTTCGGCCATCATCAACAGGTATGTTCAGCTGGATGATGAAGAAGGTGAGGTGTTCTTCCCAAAAGAAGCTGTTAATCATTCCTTTGAGCAGATGGGATATGAGGGAGATTTCTCTGTAAAGACCTTTAGAAAAGGGAAGGTCTCATCCCAGTGGAGATTTATGCTCCATGTGGTCATCCACAGCTTGTCCAACAAGCATGGTGGATGGGACCAGATTCCTGAGGATCTCTCCTTCGTCATCCATGGAATGGTTCAAGTGGTCGAGTTCAGGTATTCTCAGTTTGTTTATACCAACTTGCTTGCTAACTTAGACTCCTTAGAATATTATATGTTTCCTAGATATGTCCAGTATATTCTTAACTGTGAACTGGGCTCACAGTTAAGAGAAACAGGTAACATTCTTAAACTGGGACAAATGAAGCCTGACATCTTTAAAATACTGAGAAAGCCCACTGTTGGCTTCTCTGGGGTAGAAACAGCCCTAGTCCCAAAAATGTTAGAGCTCATTGCTTAAGGTGACAACCTAGCAGCACAAGCTAGTGTTGAACCCACACCTGCTACATCCCAACCACCCACACAGCCTCAAATTACCCTCACCTACCAAAGAAAATCCAAACAAACCCCTGCTCAGACTATTTAGTCTGTAGAGGTCCCCATACACTCACCCTTACATGCAGAAGTGGATACTGGAGCTCCCACTTCTCCTGAGGAGCAGACCACTCCCTTCTCTTCAAGGATCAGTGCTGAGGTTTCTCATTCTCAGCCTGATGAGCTCATTAGCCCAACTGCCTTAAGCCATCACTCTGAGTCTCAACACTCAAGTGATCAACCTTCAAGGTACAGTTACCATCCCCAGCCAATAGATCTCAACCAACCAATTCCTAACATTGATTTCTATACTGATGAAGATCTAGGTTTCAGTGAGTACCATGATTCTCTCTTCTTTTCCCCTACTCAAAGAAAGATGAGTGCTTCTAAAGCTCCTATTTCTAGCCCCCATCAATCACCTACTACTGAGGTGGGCACTTTTGAACCTATTTAGGATGTCCATATGGAAGAGGCTCTCACTTCTGAAAGTGATTACATCATTAAGACCTCAACCATGGCAACTCAGCCCATGGCAACTCAGCCCATGGTCATCTCAACTGAGACTGCCAGTGAGCAGAGGAAATCCAGCAGCCAAGAACCTGAGGCTGGTGGTGAGAGAGAGGACTTTGGTCAAATCATCTCATCCCCCAATGATTTTTCTAATGAAGATGAGGGGAATCTAAGACTAAAGGAGCACAAACTAACTAAAACATACGCCTATTTAGTCTCAAAGGTTAGTTACCTTGAATCTCAGGTGACTACCTACATAATAGGATCAATGATCAGCAACTTGAGATTTCATATCTTAAGGAAAAACTAGCTGGGAGACCCTTAAGAAGAGCTCAACCAGGAACACAAGAACCTATGGATGTGATTGACCTATCTTCCAGCTCACCTATGCAAGTGGGTGATGCTACTAAAAAGGGGGAGAAAGTCATTACAGCTACAAAACCTGGGAGTTCTTCAGAGAGAGTGAACATCAAGGACTCACCATCCTCACTTGAAAATGTGCATCCTCAGCAACATCCTCAAATTCACATTGATGTGGACTACACAGACTCCTTCATACAGAGTCTGTTTGAGGATGGGATACCAAGGGCTATGTCATCTTCACCATCTTCCAATCACATCATTGGGTGGACGTATGATAGCAACATGAAAGCCCTAATCATCATAAGAGTTCAAGGGTACCAAGAAGTCATGAATTTTTAGACTTTGAACTACTATGAAGGTATGGATCTAGTCAACATGTCACTTTTCAATCCAAGCAAATCAAGACAAGCTGACAGACTGGCTCAAAGAATTCAAGACAGGATCACTGTAGAGTTCAGCTTCAGAAGGAGACTCAGGTAATCAGGCAATGCCATCGGTCAGCTGGATGTTGAGGCAGACCCTAAGATTAGTTTCATAGGGGAAACCTTGACTGAAGGCCCAGTGGTAGACCTGAGAGCCCTGTCTCATCATCATCAACTGCTACAGAGATCCACATTCCTATTGAGACACCTGCTGGTGAAGGTGCTTCTCAACCTCTCTCTGGCTAGAGCTCAGAAGCTACATCAAGCAATGAAGGCCAAAGCTCTCTCCACCCTGAGTCACAAAGGTTTGTGAGTGACAAAGGGAAAAGAAAGATGACATCTGAGGAGATTGAGGAGGAGGAGAGAGAGAGAGAGAGAGGAAAAGGAGGCTAAGGGGAGAAAGTTCCTCTGCTGAGTCTTCAAGACTCATGGAGTCTGCTACCAGGGCTGCCCCCAGACCAAATACTCAGAATGATGAGTTAAGGACAGTCAGGATAAATTATCTGTAGACAAGGAACTATGACATAGACAGTGTCATTTCTCTCCCCTTAGATGAGTTGAATGAACTGGTTGACCTGGAAAGGTCAAGGGAGAAGAAGGAGGCAGAAGATGCA
The DNA here is from genome assembly GCA_025506515.1 of Flaveria trinervia. Taxonomy (NCBI): domain Eukaryota; kingdom Viridiplantae; phylum Streptophyta; class Magnoliopsida; order Asterales; family Asteraceae; genus Flaveria; species Flaveria trinervia. The sequence goes on from CM046452.1 coordinate 4,233,316, forward strand.
GAGCTTCTAGTACAAATAAAAGAAGAAAGAAGAAAGAAAAGATTGTACAAACATGTGCCTACCCTCTCCCCAGTTCAAGAAAGTCCTGCACAAGAGGATGTGGTTCAACAAGAACCTCAAGTAGATAAAGAAGAAGAAAGAATCAGGATGATCAACTACTTGAGTGCCACAGGCCTCTATCAGGCAGAAGCACTTCTTCCCTTGTCCTTTGACTATGTTGAGTTTGAGTACTTAAAACAACTTGAACTTGAGATAATCAAGGACAGAAAGACAACTAAGACAAAGCTAAGGGAAGAAGCTGCAAAATCAAGAGCCATCATCCAAAAGAGCATGAAGAAGTCTGCTGATAGGCAGAGGATGATGAGCTTCTTGAAGCTATATGGATTCTCCAGAAGGAGACTTGGCCCTATGTCTCTATCCAATATGGATGAGCATATTAGGGTGATCAAGCAGAAGATCAAAAGTGGAGAGCTCATTGACTTACACTCCACTCCAAGTCAAGCCCCACCTGAAGTGGAGGTTAAGGTTGAACAACCAGAGACAACACAACCTGGACCTCCTGCTAAAACTCAGCAAGCTTCATCTTCTGATCTATAGCAGGGTCAACCTCCCTCTCCTTCTGAGTTTGAGAGAGAGCAAGTCCCAACTGAGAAAGATAGTGAAGATCAATCTGGTACTGCAGGCCAGTCTTCTCAGTTAAAACCTATAAAGAGAATGAAGAGGATGGCTTCTAAACCAAAGCCAAAGAAGAAGAAGACCACACCCTCTTCTAAACCCTAGTTAGAACATCCTGAGGATGTGCAGCCAGAGGATGTTACATCAACTCCAATTCAAACAGCTCCTCTAGCATCAAGAAGACCCATATTGTCTTGGACATACACCACAAATCCAGAAAGATGACATGTCATTAGAGATCAAGGCACTGAAGACATTTACACATGGCAAGATATGTTTCAGTTTCCTCTGCATGATCTCTTTGATATGAGAAGACATTTTGACAGTCTGAAGGATTTTGATCATCTTATAAAGAAAGGAATGGTGATCATCCTATTGAGGATTGTTGATATCTAAAGTCTACTAAGTGTTTTGGTAGCATCAGCCTAGGGGGAGTTTGTAAAGATTAATGAAGAGGCAGATGCAACTCAAACATCCAGAGTCTATCCTGCATGCTACACAAGTGCATTGAAGAAGAATGCTCAGGAAGTTTCTCACATGCAACTGAAATACTATAAGTGTGAAATCTTCCGAAGTTAAGACCAATATCTTCTGAAGCCAAAGATGAAGTCTTCCGAAGCCACAGAGACAAAGTCTTCCGAAGCTTCAACTCATGAAGACAGATTTCTTCCGAAGACTTTTGACACATGCTTTATCTGTTGTACTTTTCCATAAAACTGGACACCTTTCCGCTGCATCTCTGTAAGGTCACCAACTTACATGGGTTGGTGAAAAGGTCCATGCTTTTGGTAACTGTACATTGAGGTCTTGAGTCTGTAACTTTCTACTTCATGTAGTTTATCCTTTGTGTAATAGATAAGGATGTGAGCTATGGCATGTCATAGTCACTAGTCAAAAGACAATCTGCCTTTTGACTCTACAATTGATTTTGTTTGTGTCTAGTCAATTGTATCCAACTGGCTTTCAAAGTATAGCCGGCTGTAGGATGTAGTATAAGTATCTCATGTTCTTGTATCGTTCTAATATGCTTTGTAACACTTGTAATAGAACATAGAGAAAGCAATATACTGCATTCTTGAAAACCATACACCTATGTTCTTTTGTTCTGTCTCATATATTACTTGTATTCTTAGTGTCTCACTTATGGTTAATCCAGTTTACTATTTGATTAAGTTTGGTTAATCTCCTCTTTGTTGTATTGTGTTGTAAGTGACCCCCTTCACCGGTCCTGCAAAGTTCAATGTTTAAAGATTTATTTTTGTGTTTTACGTGTCAAATTTTGAGAAATAGAGTTACTTTTAGGATATATTTGCTTTTGTAACGTGAAGAATACCAAAAAGTTGAAAGAAACGTGACACAAATTGGAGCTCGGGAGATGAAGAAATGTAAAAGAGAAGTTGCTGGACAATGGTAACTAAAAAAGGGCACGACGAAGTGGGGTCTCCACTATACTACTATATAAAACAAAACCTTATGATACAAATATAAGTTTACAAAAATATTTAAGATACCTGATACAACTTTTTAAGCATTAGGTACAAGTGTTCAATGCAATTATTCTTATTTTACCCCTTATTAATAAATTTTTTGAAATTAATACATTAACTACTATATTATATAATATTATAAAATTATTTAATTCACTACATTAAATATTATATAAACTTTAATATTTTAAATTAACATGTCAATGTATAAATAAGCATTACCTTATTTGAATACTTAAATAACTACTTGTATAATAATAATAATATAATAATAATAATAATAATAATAATATAATAATAATAATAATAATAATAACAATAATAATAATAATAATAATTATTATTATTATTATTATTATTATTATTATTATTATAAATAAGTATTATTCTATTTGAATACTTTATATAATTACTAAATACTTTTGTAAAAATAAAGATAATCGTTATATATATATATATATATCATCTATCAATTATTATTATGTATAAAACATCTTTTTAAAACAAGATTGTAATTTTGCAATAATTTTAAGATAATAAATAAAAGATTGCAAACTTTGATTTTTAATATTATAAAAAATCTTACTATTATACTCTCATTCTGCTTCAAATAAATGTACCACATGGTTTTCTATTAATATATCTATATTTAATATCTAATGTTATAACAATTTTTTTATTGTCGAATGTGAATTTTCTTAAAAATAATCGTTAAACTTTAATCACATTCAACACTTATGTTCACTTAAAAGTGGAGTCATTTAATTATTTAATGATAATTAGTTTTGTAACATTATGTTAGATCTAACATTTGATAATAATCATAAACCTAAAGATTTATAGATTGTTAATTCGCCGTAATACACGGGTTACCCACTAATATAGATGTAAGAGAGAGAGTGTCTGTGTGTTAAAGATTTTTTATAGTGACATTCTACAACCTAAAAAAACCACCACATAGTGAAGGGGTAAAGCAATAGCTGTTGGTTCAGCTATAAAAACATTAGGTTAAAGCCACTCATCTACCCTCTCCCCAAACACGATTTGTATTTCTCTAATTGTTTTAGGAACCTCTAAGAGTATTTGCTTATTTTCCTTATATTTTAACTAAAAATCATTATTTAATAAATTTATATATTATTTTCAAAAATCTCTCACAACTCGTTTACTATTTTATCTTTATCTACTTATAAACACTTATGTTATTATTAATTTTTTAATAACTCGCAAGAATTTGATAAATGATGAATAGCAAACCTCCTAAATTTGATGTGTTATTATCACAATCCTTTATAATTTGATGATATAGTCTAGTGATAAGTTGATAACAAGTACAATAAAAAGTATTTTTAATCATATTCTTTTCATTTTGATGAGTGAGATAAGGTTGATGATTCAATGGTAAATGCTATATGCGTTGAAGAACACTCTGGCTACAACACCAAACTTACGGCCACCAAAAACTAAATTAAAGCAATTATGTATGATTAAAAGTTATAATAAGCTTAAAGGCGATAAGGAAGTCACATGCCAATTTTTTTTATTTTTGACATAAGGGTACAAGTGTAATAATGTTACTCATTATTATCAGTCTAATCAAACCTGCCATGTTTGTTAAATCGTATTTCTCATAAAGGTAAATTATCCCATAAATTGAGAAACATGGAATACCCAAAAATAATAATTAATTGTAAGCTCTGGCCTTTATGAAATTATTTATGGTAGTATTCACTATTTAGGGTTTTTACCGGTTGTTTCAACCAATTTTATAAAATTTTGAACCAAACTATAAATTAAACCCTCGAGGTATGATAAACTAAACTGGTTCTATTGGATGGGTTGGCCTGTTTTACTAATTTGATGATTAAATGATTAGGTTTTGCTGGTTTGATGGTATGATAGTTTGACTTGAGTTTTTAGTCTTTTTAAAATCATTAGTTTGTATTAGAATTGTTCAATTGACAAAGAAGGTTTGTTGACATTTATGTTTTATATCAATTCAGTGTCAACATAATTCATATAAACAAAATTTCTAATGGTGTGAAATTAATTTTACATTTTGGGCTGTTATATTTGATGTGGATTGTTGGATATATATTGGACTTGTAGCAGTTATGATTAGTGGGCTTACGGGCTGATACAGTCATGTAGTATTCAAATCATTGGGCTTACTATGCAGATTATTGTGAGTGTAACTGTAGAGATGCGCAATGAAACCGAGTTTTGGACCCGACCCGAATCAGGTTCAACCCATGTCTCCTCAACTTGGTTCTAACCTGATATAACCTTACGGTTTCGTACTAGGTTCTCTCATTTGTTCACTAACCTGGTTACAGCCTGGGTTTACCATGATCCGAACCCAACCCATTTCAACCTATCCATTATATTATATATAAATTACATAATATGAACCCGGGTTGGACCTAACCCGAAACCTGGTCAAACCCGGTTTGAAGTTTGTTGACCATGGCCCCACACAGTTTGAATAAAATTTCCCTATTGTCTTTGTTCTTTTTCATCTTTTATCATTTAAACTTTGGGTTTTTCAACATGTGATCGTCATGAAGGCTAAGCTTATCATGCGATGTTTTCATCTTCACAATTTCATCATCACATCATGATGAACTCATATATCTCTCATTATCTGTATTTTATCATCCATCACGTTGATATTTAAGTGTAGGCTTGTTCACGATCCGAGACGAACCATTTGGAGCTTTGCTCGTGCTTTGTTGGTTAAGAAACAAAGCCAATTCGATTAGCTGAAAATCAAACAAGCATTATTCGAGCATCAATTTTTTGAGTGACGGGTGAGTAATTTTAACAGCCCTACTTTCTAGTGTGTGATTCTTTTTTATTTTTCATATATAAACAATGATGAGGATGAAACTATGGCTGATGAGACGACGAGTAGACTGTGAGGGAGTATGGTGAAACCGAAACATTGTCCATTTAGTGTTAGAGCGAGAGACGATAAGGCAATGAGAAAATTGTCGGGGTTAAAGGCTATCATTTAGCGATTTAATGTTTACTTTTAGATTTAGTATCAAACTTTATATTGGATTAATTGGTTAAATTTATATAAATATAATTGTATATTTGTGTATATTAGGTCAAATCAAATATAATAGTATTATAAAACTATATTTATAATTGTATATTTGTGTTGTATAATTAAAAAATAATTCAAGCCAAATGGACCTTTCGCTTGTGTTTGGCTCATTTGCAAACAAAACCGAGTGAATCGGCTCATTTACAATCGAGAAAAAAATAAACAAACATTTAGAGATCAACAAGCAGTGAAAGATTTGGACAACCCTGATTAATTCAAGTTAATATATACCTGCAGTGTTGTTGTACTTGATTGTTTCATTTAAATTTGGATTTGTTTATTTTGGTTTGGGATATTAAATTAAGTTTTTTGGGAAAATTACGAAAATGATCGTTTGAACAAATCGAATTACGAAAATGAAGTTTATCAAATAAAACAATCAATTTTATCGTTCTACGTGTCCATCACTCGCTGACGTGACGAGAAATTATGGGAATCTCTCGCCCAGAAAAACGTGCCAGCGAGAAATTATGGGAATCCCTCGCCCATGTGTACATCCCTCGCCCATGTGTACATCCCTCGCCCATGTGTACATCTCTCGCCCATTATACATCCCTCCCTGACTTAGTGAGGGATTATGGGAATCCCTCGCCCAAAATTACAAAAATGCCCCCCCCTATATATATATGTATATATATATATATATTACTTATAGGCGAGGGAGGGCATTTTTGTAATTTTGGGCGATGGATTCCCATAATCCCTCGCTGGCACGCTTTTCTGGGTGAGGGATTTTCATAATCCCTCGCCACGTTAGCGAGGGAATGACACCTGGAGCGATAGGATTGGCTGTTTTATTTAATAAACTTCATTTTTGACCGGTTATTTTAGTAATTCGATTTGGTCAAATGGTTATTTTCGTATTTACCCTAAGTTTTTTAGTTTCTTGACACGATCAAATCAGTTGACTTGCTTCAGCTTGATTGGTCGGGCTGGTTTCAACACTCTGATTACATATAGTATTGTTAATGATAGTAATCAAGCTTCAAGCTATTTACTCTCTTTTTCGTTCAAACAAAATTTGCCTATCTTATTCTATGCAAAATGGCGCATAAAATCCTTCCCGCAATTGCACGAGGTTGCTCCGTCCCACCTCTGGTATTGATACTGAGGATAGTGTTCTTGCTATCTTCCTTCCCGCTTGTCGCTTCCACATCATCCTTTTTCTCCTTTGCTTACTCTAAATCGAGATGTACCTTTTTTCATGGATCCTAATGCATTCCGCATCATTTTCCACCTCACCATCTCTCACCTTTCAACTCACCACTTCTCCGTTCCCCACACCCCAACCCCAAACCCGAAAAAATAATAAAAATAAAATAAAAATAAAGATAAAAAATCCTAATCTTGCTCCCATACCTTTCACTCTAAGAAATCACACATGTAATCATGTTCATTATCATAATAATAAGAGAGATTTAAATCAAAGCTTTCCATATGTAACAATTGAAAAAGATTAGTTTTAGATAATAACATATTCACGAAAATCATCAAGTTTTTAAATCCAGACGTGAAAAAAATAACTAGACTTGAAACCAAATACACGATTGTCTAGTTGAGTACCATAATCATGTTTATTTGGCCAATAGATTGAACCAACGAACTTAACTAGTTGCGACATATTTTTACATATATTTACAACCTGGACATACCGAATCTAAAACACTTAAACCCCAATGTATATAACAAAAGTAAGATCAATTATTTCTGTTTAAAAACATGTGATTATAACAGTGTTACACTTCACAATGAGAGCTCAACTTTTACATTAAAAGAACACTCACACCATTAACCTTTAAGCTAAAAACATATTAGTATTTTTTTCCTAACAATCAAGAAATGAAATACATAGGGTTTGAAAGCTTGAATGATCTTATAGACATATGTGAACCTATTAAATCACTCCATTGATCACCTGAGTTTCCAATAATTCGAAATCCCTCTTCCATAATCTTTTTTCTTTTATCCGATTTAAATGCCACCGCGCTTTTCCCCTGGTCTTCAGCATTTCTGTAGAAAGATTAAATATTAGTTTTGATACCACAAAACATATTCAATTTGTATTACCTACCTCAAAATGAGTCGATCCCAATTCTCAAATCCGACCTTGGTCAAATTGTTTATAGTGATACTCCTTTTGTTCTCGGCTCGCCCGGTTAACAAAAACATCTTAAACCCTAAGTTTTGAACCGTATTGTAAAGCTTCAAACTGGGTTTAATTGCTAGTGCTGCTCCTTCAAGGACCCAATTGTCAAACTGAACATGGTCGAAAACCTCTGACCTGACATAACATATTAATGAGGGAGAAATTCATATATCAGCTCAAAACTTTATACGTTCAATATATACTCTAAACTTATAAATAACAAATGTATTTTCAATACATAAAATATCATATTATCTGTTTGTATTTATATCACTAGATACAACAAATACGATCATTATATTCTTCATTTTTTTTAAAGTTTTAGAAGTTACATATTTTATCTTGTTGGAACACCTAACAAGACTGTTCTTTTGTGACATTAAGGTCATGGATTCAAGTCGTGAGAAACAATATTCTCATGCACAAAATGTAAAGTAAGCCTGCTGAAATCGAAAAACAATCTAGATTTAGCCTCTCCGTATAGTAAGACCCAACCTATGTTCATATAAATAAAAAAACTGTAATTAGACAATAACAAAGATCATATTCATACCCGTAACCATGTTGAGAGTAATACGGCAAATTCGAAAGCAAAGTCTCATCCACATCAAACACCCAAGCATCCAAACCATCACCCTTCAACTCAACACTCTTCGCGAACTCCAATGCTTCATTCGACACAAACTCAAGATCAATTTCATACGATCCACCATTCATATACTCCTTCACATAATCAACACAATCCACCGGGATCGTCTTCCATGGGCTCAAATTGTTCGCCTCGATCGCAACTCTCCAACTCTCACACCATGATCGAGCTTCTTCAATCGTATCATCGGTTTCGGAGGTTAGATCGATCATCATGGGTCGATGAAGAAGGTGAGGATCTTTGTGTGAAAGTTCTTCACACAAAGCTAGAGGAATTAGAAACAAAATTATTAGATGTATTGTGTAGAATTCCATGGGGATGAATTGATGGTGATAAGGATTGTTTGGAAGAATGTGATATAAGAATTGCGTGTTCGATGAGTTAGATTATTAAGGATTTTAAGGGAATTAATTGGTTGTTAAGTAAAAGAAATTGAAGATTAAGATTCGGATTTTTGGTCAACTTTTTTTATTGTGTATACTTCAGTTCATAGGCGTGTTTGACTAAAACCAATAGTGTTGAATTAATATTATTATTTTAATTACAAGTTACCTAGAGCAATAAAGTTTGAGAAATTTCGTTTGGTCCTAGCTGTTTGTCGAGATGTGACAGCAATGTTCTATAAAATAGATGGACGTTAACTAGTGTTTTAAATACTGGATCGAGCCGATCATACTACGAACATAACTTCAATTTGGTGCATTATGGTGCTTTAAATCGTTTTAACGTTAAACAAGTTTTTTATACTTTTTTTAAAATCTCAATATCTTTTTTTATATATTCATCAAAATAATTATAATTTAATCTGGTTTCGTATATCTGGTGAGACCAACGGACCGGTAAGATGTTTGATTCACTATGTGGTCCGGTTCTGAAAACATTGACATTAACTTTAATAATTAATGGGTGTGACCCGCGTTATGCAATAGGAGTTATAAAAGTTTAATATTTAATTCTGATGATTTATACCTCAATACTAACTACAAGAAAAAAATACATACTAAATACTGGCAAAAAAGTGTAATAATAATATAAAAAAATAAATTCTTCAAAACAGAGAAGAAAAATAGTAAATGCATAGATGGTGACTTTACTATAATTAACGAGCACTATTTCTAAATTGATTAAAAGAAATTTTGACATACACGAAGGCTTAGTATAAAGCTTAAAAAAAGTTTAGGTGATTAAATCTAAATTTGACATAACTTGAAAGTTTAAATATAAAATTTAAAAAAGTTTAGGTTTTTAAATATAAATTTAACATAACTCGAAGGTTTAAATATAAAACATTAAAACAGACAAAATGATTAGATATCAATTAAGAAAAAGACAGCAAAGAGAAAAAGTGTTATGGTTAGTTTAAAATATATCTTTAAAAGTCTAAATGTAAAATTATAAAAAAAGTATGGTTTTTATTATTTTGATAAATAAAATTATTGTAATAACATTTAAAAAATATTTGCACCTTTACTACTTAATTTTTTTCTATTTGTTATATCCACTTATGTGGCAGGTGCTATCAAGCTTTTTTCCGACCTGTTTTAAACGTTGATATATTTAGGTGTTATTATTATTATAACTATGAAAATATTTGATGATTATATATTTATGTGTTTATATAATATAATATCTAAATCAAATAGCATTAAGTTATGAAAAATAAATCATAAATGTATTTCTTTTAATATTAAATTAAAATATTATAAATAAGATAATATTTTAAATAAAATAAATATATTAAATAATGTATTAATCAGAAGAAATTTATTAAATATGGGAAAATTAAAAACTATTGTATATATCACTTGTACCTTATGTTTAAAAAGTTATATTAGAAAATTTAAATTTTGAGTAAATTACAAGTGTGTAATTTATATAATGATTTATAAATTAGTATTATCATCATAATTATAATATATAAGGTAGTGAATTAAATAATCTTATATTATTAAGTAATATATTATTAACCATGCTAAGTAGAACGACCGACACATCGTCATTGGGCGAAACGTAAAACATATAAAACAATAACTAGGTTAATATTGGACCAGCGCGTTGCGACGGTACCATTAAACGGGAAGAAAAATAAGCGTAAAAATGTTGAACTACACATGCACACTGTAGCATGTTAACTCGTAAAATGTAAACCGAAACATAAAACAAAAAAATTAAAATATAAAAAGTATAGGGGCCAAAGTTAAAAGTAAAAAAATATTTGGGTTAAATTATAAAAGATGTAAAGGTGTTGGGTTAAAATGAAAAAGTTAAAAATTAAAAATAATAAGACAAAAGTTGGGTACATCCCCTAAAACATGTTGTGCAACCCATAATGCATAAACAAGTTGGTAACTAGTATTTATATCATATGTATTAATTAGAAAAAGATTATTTAAATGAGCGATAAAATATAATAATTGCATATAACACTTGTATCTAATTATTAAAAAATTGTATCAGGTGTCAAAATTTATTTGTAGAATTACATTTATGCCCTAAGTTTTTGTTTTATATAATAGTATAGATTTAACTAGTGAGTGTGAAATGATCAAAATTTCTTAAAATTTTAAACAATAAAAATTAGTATATTATATATTTTAATTAATTCAAGAAACAATATATAAAAGTAGGGCTCGGTTGCTATACAAAGTGAATTTTTCGTGCGAAGCGTACGAAGTCACAAGGATGTAACACGGTTTTCTGGAGGAGGGATGGTTTCGTCCGCGTCACAATTACGCATATAATGTACATAATTACGCAAGTTATATTCATAACTATGCATGTTATATGTATTATTACGCAATATATATTTGATATTACGCAAAGTAAAATTACTCATGCTACAAAAAAATTATACGCAACTTATTTATAATTACGCAAGTTATGTTAATAATAACACAACGAATAATCACGCAAGTTATACGCACAACACGTAAATGTTTTTTAAAAAAATGTTATAGTTTAAAAAAAATATAGCAATACTATAATCATATTAAAGAATATAAAATGCTTGTTTTATTATGTATTTTTAAGGGGTAATTACATATATCCCCTTATAAACTTCATAAATTACATATATACCCAACTTAAATTTTAATTACGTATATCCCCTTATAAAACTTAGTTAATTACATATATACCCAAATTAAGAGTTTAATTATATATATCCTTTTCTAAAACTTTGTTAATTACATATTTATCTAAACTAAAAGCTTAATTACATATATTTACTTTATTAAACATAATTATTACATATTTATCCATATGATTATTTTTTATTAAAAATAACTTATATAATTAGTAATTACTCTTTTTGTTAAACTATAAAGTTATGTTTTTACTTTTTACTAGCTTTTCAAGTTTTGATTATTTACTAATATTTCTATACTAATGTTTTTTATGTTCTTTTTGTTTTTTACCTGTTTTTGATACTAAATTTTTTCATGTTTCTATATGAGACACTTGAATTCTCATTATGCAACATGATATGAACACATATTTTTTATTGCATAATAATATTGGAAGTATCTTGTATAGGTAACGAAAATATTAGAATGAAAAGGTAAAAACAAAAAAAATCACAAAAATGTTAGTATAAAAATATCAAAACTCGAACAACAAGTAAGAAGAAAAAATATAATTTTATAGTTTAATAAAAAAGAGTAAAATACTATAATATAAGTTATTTCTAATAAAAGCAATAAAATTGGTAAATATGTAATATTTATGTTTAATAAAGCGGATACATGTAATTAAACTTTTAGTTTAAGTATATATGTAATTAACTAATTTTTAGAATGTGATATATGTAATTAAACTTTTAATTTGGGTGTATATGTAATTAATAAAGTTTTAGAAGGGGATGTATATAACTAAAATATTAATTTGGGTATATATGTAATAAACTAAGTTTTATAAGGGGATATATGTAATTAAAAAATTAAGTTGGATATATATGTATTTGATGAATTTATAGGGGGATATATATATAATTCTCCTTTTTTTTAAAACAATAATGTCATATAAGAATTTACATGTTTTAAAAAAACAGAAAGAATTTTGAAAAAGTTAATAATTTTAGGCTATTTTACAATTATACCCCTCTATGAACATACTCTTTCTTGATCATGACATGTTAAATCTAAATCGTTCGCCTATTAAATCAATGGTTATTGTTATTTCATACGATTCATACAAATTATAGGCTTTGTACGTCAAATTTCCGTATTAAGGTAGCATATGTTTATATTAAACTTTAAAAGATAGTGTCGATAATGAGAGTTTGTCATTGTTCATAATTATTACTAGCAAAGTCACACACCTTTCAACACGTCTGCCAGCCTTAAAATAGTCTTACATCACATCAAGTACAAGCAAAAATATATAGTTTGTTAATCATACAGTCATATTTCAATACTAAATATTATCAATGGCACATTTAAAGCTTTAAGTAAAACTATTTGTGTTTGTTTATTTAATTAAAATAACATAAAATATGAATTTATTAAAATTATTTTAAATCAAGTATAGTGGGTTTAAAACACCTTTTAGTTAAAAGTATGAAAAAATAAATTCATTTATCTATTTTAACGTTTGTTAAGGCTTTGACTAAAAATAAAATTTAAGCTCACTTTTAACTAAAAGTAGTGGTCTTAATGATTTAATTGTGTCCAATTTTGTTAGGTATCACAACAAGAGTAGGTTCCAACGGAAGCATACAAACACACACTATCACACAATAGAAAGAAATAGTAAACACGAGACAATTATAGTGGTTAGGTCTAGGTGACCTACGTCTACTTTGCAACTAGGGTTTATATTATTATTGTGCTCAAAGAATACAATTACATCAATGAGTCTATTTATAATGCTAGATTAGGGTTAGTAATTAAGTCAATAACTTAGGCTCTAAGAATTAACTAAATAATCCGAATTGTCATTGGTCCGACTGCCCTTGTTCCTGTCCGTAGCAAAAAACAAGCCCGAACCAAGCCCGGTTCGGCCCAAAGCCTTCATAACCCAACTCTCCCACTTGAAGGCTTTGTAAACGTTTACAAACGCCATCCAAGTAACCCATATCCAGTAACTCTAGTATTCTTCATATCCAAAGTCTTCCAAGCTTCAATACTCATCAGCTAAGACTTCATCATAACCCATTGTTGCACCCCCTCTCATCAAGTACATAAGTAAACAGTTGAAGCTCCCCTGAGCTCCAACCCATTCTCTATCTCAACTGGTATGCATGATCCATCAACTCTAGAGATAACCTGAGAATCATCAACACTTTTCTCATTCAACAAGATATCCACAGGAGAGAATTTAACAATTGGAGTAGCGGTCTTCAAAACCTAACATTGTTTTATGACTGTACCTAAAACACGTCTCGTGCTCCTACTATCACCAAACCCCTGACCTGGTTTAGACCTCCAATCACGCTTAGCTTGAATCACCTTGGCACCAGGATTCTATCTTGCAAATTGAACCTTCTTTTGCCCCTTTGACTCAACGAACCCAACTTTGTATTAAGGAACACTTGTATTTTCCTTAGTTGGTACTTTCACCATGTATAATGATCCTCGTTTGTTTCCATAGCCATAACTAAATTTCCTTTTGTTACTTTACATTTACTTTTACCAAACTTTACTTTTTTTCCTTGTTCATCCAATTGACTAACAAAGATAAGATTTCTCTTCAAAGTTGGAATGACCCTAACATTCTTCAAGTTCCAATAGGTTCCCAATGGAGTTAACAGATTAACATGACCTATGCCCGTAACATCAAGAATATTACCATTTTCCATTCGTACCTTCCCAAAGTTGTCAAATTTTAGATTCACCAATGCCTCCCCTTTGTGCATCGCGTGAAACAAAGATCCATAATCCATAACCCAAGAGTCCACACTATTTTCAACCTCGAGTAGTAACGTGTCATTATCATATTCATCCTCAGCAGCAGTGTTTACTTCCCCAAATTTTCCTTGCTTACGGTTTGGACATTGACTCTTAACATGCCCAATCTCATCGCAACTCCAACACTTCATAGTTTTCCAAGCTCTAGATGAACTTTTCCCTCGACTCCCACTACTTCTGTTATTTTCCCTACCCTTGCCAACATATAACAAACCAGAAGATGATCCACCACTAGTGCTTTTTCGGCAAGTTTCCTCACCTAGAATAATGTTTTGGACCCCGTCAAATGTTAACCCATTGGTCCCCACAGAACTAGTAATAGTCGTTACAGTTCCAAACCAACTATCTAGTAAAGAAGATAGTAATACTACAACTTGAGTCTCATCATCAAACTTTATGCCCGCAGAACCTAACCTGGATGTGATCGATTTAAGATCGTGAATATGCTCCAAAACTGAAGTTCCCTTGTTCATTCGAGTCATGAATAACTCCCTCATCAAGAACACCTTATTAGCACTAGACGACTTTTCATACATATTTGATAGAGTCATCATTATACATCGAGCCGTGGTTTCATACATAACAATAAATGCAATGCTCCTCGTCAAAGCCAATGTAATAGCCCCTCTAGCCTTCTTGTCCTTTGAGTTCCAAACTGCTTCTTTAGTTTTGCTCATTGTACCCATCTTTTCTTCCGATACTACTTTCAAATCTTTTTCACCAAGCAATTCTTCTATTTGCATCTTCGAGCAAGGAAAGTCTATGTCACACCCCGACCGACGGTGAAATCATCGGGTCGGAGGAATGCGAGACGATTATTCATAGCACATGGAACTAATTAAATTGAAATAATATTAAATATCATTAATCATTGAACTTTACAAGACAAATAAAGCATTGCAAAACAATCAAGATACAACCAATAACATAAGATTTTCAATTAATCTAGGTCCAAGTCCTATATGAGCACAAGAAGATCTTCAAATATCAAACATGAAACATGTTAAAAATAAAGGGTCAACTATAAAGTTGTTGAGTTCCCATGGGTTAGACACACGTGTGTGTGTGTGTATATATATATATATAATATATATATATATATATATATATATATATATATATATTATATATATATATAATATATATATATATATATATATAAGGTTTACAAGTAGCAATTCATGTCAATGGTTATGAGTTAGCAAGTTTACAGAACACATATAGTTATAATCAAACCTCGACTTGATTACAAGTTATAAGATTGGCTAAGTGTACTTGGTTCCCATGATGAACAAGCATACGTCATGATGAGCCGGCATTACCTCGGCTTTAGCACCAAATAGGTTTGTCAGGCCCAAAGATCTAAGACGTCGCCAGGCTAGCAATAGTTAATGGCTGTAAACAAAATATGTATCTCATATAAGACTTATAATAACACAAATAACCATGACAAAAAGATAAAGATGAATTGCATGTGCATTTACAAGTATCAAGATGTTTATGTAACACCCGGAAATTTTTTTTGAAGCCGACGAAAGAAGAAAAAGGAATAAAGTCCAAAGTCGAGGGACCAATATTGCCAAAACGGGAAAAAAATTGGATGAGTTGGGGTATAAAAGGGGAGGGCATCCCACACCCTCCCATTCGTGCAAAACTCAGCCAAAGAAGAGAGAAAAGGAGAAAAAGAGGAGAAAAGCTTGGTTCAGGTGGATTCGAGCATGAAAATCGTCATGTAGCGGGTCAAATCGAAGCTCTACTCGATGGGATCGTTTATGTGAGTTCTAGGACCCCTCTTTTACACGTTTTTGAATGATTTTGGGGCTGGAACACATCTGAAAATTGTTTTGGGTATTTTGGGTGTAAACCCGTTTATGTATGTATGTGTATGTGTGTGATTCATTTAGGGCTTAACTTCGGGCTTGGTTATGCTTGAATGGTGTCGTGGTATGCTTCCCTAAAGTGTATAATGGTTGATTTGAGCTTAAAAGAGGTTTGGAAGAGTTTGGAGGTCGAACTTGGCAGCTGCAGTTCGGGGTGAACTGCATTCTGCACCAGCTAGGGCTAGGCGACCTCCGAATGGCATGCGACTGGGTCCATACACACGAAAGGTGTGTGACGGAGGTTCATTCGCACGAAAGTGGTGCGACTAAGGGTCATACGCATGAGGGCTATGCGACTGAAGGAAATGCGGATGAAGGTCATGCGACTGAATGAAATGCGGATAAAAGTCATGCGACTGAAGGTCATGCGACTAGAGTCCATACGCATGTGAGTCGTGCGATTGAGGTTGATACGAACAAAAGGTGTTCGACTGAGGGCCATTTGCATGAAGGTCATGCGACTGAGGTCCATACGCCCGGGTGTCATGCGACTGAGGTCCAGACGCCCGGATGTCATGCGACTGAGGTCCATTCGCATAGGAAGCATGCGATTGGAGGCTATGCGACTGGAGGTCTGATCGCCTAAGTGTTCTTATACATACAAAAGACCATGCGACCGAATAGGGTCCATACGCTCGAATGAACTTAGTGTATTGTCTGACTTTCGGGAAAGTGCGGACGTAGGCTCGGACCTTTGGGGTTGTAGATGATGTTGATCATGCATGATGAGATGTGATGCTGATGATGATGATGTGATGCGCATGATTCGTGTGATGTTTGATGTCGTGTGATTGTGCATGTTGTATGTTTTGCATGATGTATGTTATGGGTCTGCGATGTTGCCTTGTGTGATTGATGTTGTATGTTTTTATGTTCCTTATTATTATGTATGATTGTCTTCCCGTGGTTTGCTTTGAACATTTATGAATGTAATGAAAGTATTATGTAACGTGAAATGGAAGATAATGAAGGGAGGAACGTAATGAATGAGTACAAGCATGAACAAATGAATGAGAGTAAGGATGGCTTGCAAGAGAAAGAAAGGAGGTTCACGACTCATTGAGGGTCGTTAGCTCAACTGTGTGTGTATTATAGCATGCGATCTTGGCTAACTTATAAGGGGACATAGACACAATGGGAGTTCAGTTTTGGTAACTGCTCCGATACGTGCGATGTGGTATATACTGCGTGCTATGTAGCGTGCGATTTTGGCTACCTCATGTGGATTATGTAGCGTGCGATTTTGGCTACCTCATGTGGATTATGTAGCGTGCAATTTTGGCTAACCCATGAGATGGCGTGCGATTCTGGCTACACCCCAAGAGTTCTCACACACACAGGGGGAGTCGGTCTTGGTGACCACTCCGTTGGTGCGATTTGTGCGATATGTACGATGGATAACATAAGGGACTATAGACACAGTGGGAGTTTAGTTTTGTTAACTGCTCTGATACGTGCGATGTGGTATTTGTTGTGTGCTATGTAGCGTGCAATTTTGGCTACGATACCTTATCTGTGTGATTTGTGCGATATGTACTTCGGGTACGATGATGCAAGGGTGCGATTTGTGCAAAAAGTGTGATATTTGTGATATGATCGAATGTAAGAAAGGATGTTACGAACGAATGAACCAAATGATAAAGTATCGTGTGATGATTAATGAACGAAAGAATGTAACGAATGTGTTGGAAGAAAATAATTATATTATCTCTGTGTATGTATGTTGTGTGATCGCATACGAAATTAACGAATGGTTTTATAAAGGAAGTAATGTATGTTTTCTTTAAAACTAGAACTCACTCAGCAACGCTAACTTTGATGTGTTTCTAGTTGGCAGGTATGTTGCTGAGGATGGCACAAGGCAACTACTTAGCTCTTTTGGGATGACATCCATTGTTATAATGCTTTTGTAATGGAATGTAAAATGATATTGTGTAATGAACGGTCGTAGTATTTTGCAAAATCATTTTGATGAAATGAAAATGTTGTTTCTAATGTTTCCGCTGCAACGCTTTTATGTAAGATGATGAAAATATATGTTTTATGTGCGATGAATGACCATTTGTAAGCGTCCCGGGAACGGGGCCTTACAAGTTGGTATCAGAGCCAAAGTTTAAGTAAAATGGGTAAATTTTCAAAAATAAACCTTAACTTAAACTGAGAATGGGACGGAAAGGGAAGAGATGCCAAACTGAGTAGCTGCGTGCCATCAGGTATTTTCATAATGTTAACCGGTATTGTGTGTGCATGTTATGTGGTTTATGTGTTGCTGGTAGATTTAGATATTGATGTAGTCAGGACAGGAAATGCTTGGGGTATGAAGAGTAAAGTAAGTGGCTACTCATAACTGGCCACTTTAATTAGGGATTTACTATACTTGACATAAACTGAGCTGTTTCCTTGAATGACCGTGTTGGTGTTTGAATCTTTTAGTGTGTGGGAGGATTGTAAGGCCCCGTTCCCGGGCACCTCACAGTTGGTCATTCATTGCACATATAACATTATAAAATGTACATTTATTTTGCAGCAGAATTTAAAACTTTCATTAATAACTAAAAACATGTCATTTCGTTCATTTACAACATTTGTTTTCATCTCAAAACACAAAGACATGTCAAAATACGGATGCCAGCCTCAAAATGCTCCCGGTAGCTTATGCATCCATGTCTGCAACTCCTCAGCATCAACATATACCTGCCAACTATCATGCATACAAAAGTCAGCGACGCTGAGTGAGTTCAAGTTTTTATAATAAAATACTTTACTTTCGTTAAAACCGTCATTTACTTTTCTTTCAAAAGCATACTATACTTTACAATCGTTCGTGATCATACATCATACGTACATACAGATAATATCATTATTATCTTCATCATTACGTTCGTTAACTTCCGTTCATACAACGTATTACATTATCGTTCACTTCTCTTTCTAGATCCGGTCATACTTTACCCTCTTCGTGGCACTCAGCCACGATTATTGAGGTCGAATGACAAGGATCCTGTTATGTACGTTATTATGATAATTCATTAACGTTCATTCATACGTTCGTTCTTTCATACATTATCTTACATTCATTACTCTTTATTACACGAATCTTGTCTCATGCAATATCCCCGACTCATGCTCGAAAGCTGATGCTATGCCGGGGCCTGCTCACAAACCCCCGACTCATGTCCGAAGACTGACACAACACCGCGATACGCAACAAGGATCCCATACGAGTCAATCACAGGGATTGAACTCTATCCGAGTCTGTTACAACACAAAGTCGCTCACCTCATTGTCTCGTCTCATGGACAAAGACCTCTGTCGAGTCTGTTGCGACACAGAGTCGCTCACCACATGCCTATGCGTGGCTTTATGCCACACCCCCGAAGTTATACGTAACTGGGGTAACCATCATGTATTTCACCCCTAACATTTTGGGTAACAACACCCTCATCGAAATGGATAACACCCTAATCGAAATGGGTAACACCCCCACCGAAATGGGTAACACCCCCACCGAAATGGGTAACACCCCCACCGAAATGGGTAACACTCCCACCGAAATGGGTAACACCCCTACCGAAATGGGTAACACCCCCACCGAAATGGGTAAAACCCCCACCGAAATGGGTAACAACACTGAAGGTCAGTCATAAAGACTGGAACCCTTGCGTGCACACTTTAGGATTTGTTGAACCTCACGTGGTAGGGCTTAAGGCATTTAGAGCCGTGCACCACCGTACATATTGCTTGCAAGTCTTTCTATACTTCCTCTATTATCATTATGTTACTCTTTTTATTATCTTCCACTTTACATTACATAATACTTTTCATTACATTTATTTAATGTTCAATGCAAAGCCAAGGGAAGACATACATACATAATAAAGAACATACACATAATCATAAACATACACCATCACCGTACAAGCAACATCATACATGCATAACATACCTCCAACATAAGCCATCACATTATAATCAGGCCTATCTCCCCATTTTACCCCTTAAAAACCACTTAGAAACCTAAGTCCAAATGGGCGCATGGGACCTTCCAGGCGCATGAGCATAAAAATTCTAAGTGTAAAACAGTCTGGGCGCATGGGCACTATTTGGGCGCTTCTGCCCTGTTCAGGCGCATGGCACCTGTTCAGGCACATCACCAACACTTAGCCGTTTCAATCACTTAGGCGCATGGGTACTATTTAGGCACATGGCACTATTTAGGCGCATGGCTAACACTTGGGCACATGGCCAACACTTAGGCGCATGGGCCACTGTTTAGGCGCATGGCTAACCCTTGGGCGTATGGCTAACACTTAAACGCATGGGCCAACATGCTGGGCGCATGGGCCACTGTTTAGGCGCATGACCCACTCTTGGGGGCATGGCTAACACTTAGGCGTCTGGCCTCTCATGCTGGGCGCATGAGCCACTGTTTGAGCGCATGAGCCACCTCTGGGCGCATGGACCACTATTCATGTTCATCAGAGCATTCTGAAATATTTTCTATGTTATCAACATCACCCGATTATCATTCTAATCATATCCAAATACAGATCTAACATTCTAAGGCCATCTAAGCATGTTAATCATCATCACTAACCCATGATCAACTCTATAACATACATACATCATTTCGAACATAGAGCTATAAACCCACGGTTTCTTTCAAATTTTTTACTTAGTATGCATAATTGCCCTAAACTAATTGAAAATCAGTAAAAGAGGGGTTCTAGAAACTCACCTTGAGCAGCCTTTGAGCAACACACTTCAAGTTCGAGACCCACCTTCGATTCAGCTCTTAAATCCCGAAAACAAACACTAAACAACCAGAACTTCGGTCAAGAACTCGAAACCCAACTGAAACCGAGCTCAAATAAGAGAAGACTTACCTTTGAAGCTGCTTCTTCCACTTTCTCTCTCTAGAACCTGGGCTCTATCTCTTCTTTCTTCCTCCGAGAGCAAAAGCAGCTTTTTGCTTTGATATGGGTGGCCATGCCCCTTAAATCCTTAAAATAATAAGGTTTGTACTTTGTACACTTTATCCCCCTCTACTTGTGCACAATTTCTATTCTTTCTATTTACTTTTCTTTTCCTTTCGTTTAAATAGAAATTCAGGGTGTTACAAGTTTACCCCCCTTAAAGAGGTTTCGTCCCCGAAACCTGTCGCTTCTCGAACAGTTATGGGTAACACTGTCTCACCTCTTCTTTGATCTTGCATTTAAACTTAGATTCCTTTAGGCTTCACTGCACCCGCATAAGTGAAACCATCATCCTCCTTAGCCTATTCTCTTCTTCTTATTAATAATGGCCACCAGTTGCTTCTTGTGGTTGGATACTTTGTCCATCTCAGTGTTCTCTAGTAGCATGATCATATCCTCATCGGTTGAGCTCTTTCTTAGACGAGATGCATGGAACATCAGATGAATTCCACTTAACTCATCAGGTAGCTCCAGTCGATGTGTCACTTCTCCTACCTAAGCAACAACTAGGAATGACCCTATACACTTTAGTATTAGCTTTACTCGACTCCAACCAAGCAATCCGATTTCCTGGTCGAAGCCTTCCTCATAATTCATTATCGTAGGTTGTCACCGAACTCTGGTTGTGCATGGTTGAGCAATCCATCTTCTTGCAACACTTGGGGTTTGAGTCATAGACTACTGATCAACTCACCCGGAGGTGCATGTCTACCTACCTATGTTTGTCTTGAACAGCCTAGCAGGAACAAGCACTCTCTCTCAATTCTATCGCACAATCCTCTAGGGCATTAGGTAACCTGGTAGACTTACTAATAGCAATTCTTACATCGAAGGGCTCATCGATATTCCTACCCCTAACGTGCAACATCACAGAAAATAGCGGCAACAAAACTACTACTAGCGTCACAATTAAAGCATAGATGCATAAATCTAAACTTGCAAGAATGTACCTGACGTTACCTCGGAGTCTGACCTAGCCTCCTCCCGGCCATAGAAAAGGCTCTAGCCTTCACCCTCTGTTCTCCTTCCTCGTACCGGAGCTTCCTCCGATCTTCTTCACTCCCGAACCTTTCGCCCTCGGCTTCTTGCAATCCCTGCTCATGTGACCTTCCTCACCACAGGAATAACACCTCCCCATACTGTAGTTCTTCGCCACATGTCCAGTCCTCCCATAATGAAAACAAACATTGCCCCCAATCTACATTCCGGGGGTGCCTGTTTCTAAACTTGTCACACTTTTTCGACCCCGCACCAGTTATGACCACACGCTGATCATCCACTCGTGCCCCTTTGTTACCCGGAGTGGCTTCGCCATGTCCCAATTGCTTCCCGTTCCATTCTTGATCACCCTCTCCTTTCTTGCTACTTTCAGTCACCATCATAGATCTTTCACCATATAATCTCCCCGCCAAATCAACCGCTGACCTAAACATGCTCGGTCGGGCAACGATCATGTGCCTACGGATGTCCGCCCGTAAGCCCTGAATGTACCTCTTGATCTTTTGTGAAAGAGGTGTCACCTGATCCGGCACCAGACGTGCCATCTCGTTGAATTTAGAGGTATATTGCTAATGTGTCATCGTGCCTGCCTCTAGCTGCAGGAACTCCCTCTCAACTTTATCCATCTCACGATGAGGACAGAACTCCTTAATCACTAACCTTTTCAACTCCGGCCATCTTATCCTTCTGATAGCCCTGCTTCCCTCAACCTGGACAATATTGTTCCACCAACACAAGGCTGAGTCCACAAAAGAGTGGGCAGCAAACTTCACTTTCTGATCCTCCCGGCACTCGCTGATATTTAATACCGCTTCCATCTCTCTCACCCATCAGTGAGCAGCAGCAGCAGTGCCGTTTCCATCAAAAGTCGGGGCCTTGCATCGTTGAAAAGCCCCATAGTTACAGCCTCGTGCCGCCTCCAGCGCAGGCTCTTCCTCTTCTTCCTCTTCGTCATCGAAGAAAACCGTTTCTGTCTCGGGTCGTCCCCTTTCGCCCGAAGGTATACCCTTTTCCTGTCTCTCCCCATCTTTAACAGTCTTATAATTTCGGTCACCACAGATGGTAGGATCGTCTGCATGACCACCTGGTGCACTTCCTCCCCGACTGCCTCTCTCATCGAGGCCCTCTGATTAGCATTCTCATCACCGCCCTCATGATGAGGGGTCTCGGGTCCTTCATGGACTACTTTTTCAGCCCTATACCTTCCTCTTGTGACCCGTGGTTCAGCACCACGTCCACCGCCACCTCCTACTTGTGAAGCTTTTGAAGATCTACCGCCAACCATCTTCTAACACACTATAAGATTCAAACACTAACGCGCTCATTCAAGGTAATAACTCAGTTTATGTCAAGTATAGTAAGTCCCTAATTACAGTGGCCAGTTGTGATTAGCCACTTACTTTACTCTTCATACCCCAAGCATCTCCTATCCCGACTTAATCAGTATCTAAATCTACACACAAGCCACATAACATGAGCACATAATGCCGGTTAACATTAACTTACTTTAAACGTTTACATAAAACCTTTACCTGCAGGCACGTAGCTACTAGGACTGGCATCCCTTTTCCTTTTAGTCCCATTCTCAGTTTCAGATTAGGTTTTTCAAAATATTTACCCAATTCACTTAAACTTTTGCTCTGATACCAACTTGTAAGGCCCCGTTCCCGGGCACCTCACATTTGGTCATTCATTGCACATAAAACATTATAAAACGTATATTTATTTTGCAGCGGAATTTAAAACTTTCATTAATAAATAAAAACATGTCATTTCGTTCATTTACAACATTTATTTTCATCTCAAAACACAAAGACATGTCAAAATATGGATGCCAGCCTCAAAATGCTCTGGGTAGCTTATGCATCCATGCCTGCAACTCCTAAGTCCAAATTGAGCGCATGGGACCTTCCAGGCGCATGAGCATAAAAATTCTTAAGTGTAAAACTGTTTGGGCGCATGGGCACTATTTAGACGCTTCTGCCCTGTTCAGGCGCATGGCACTTGTTCAGGCGCATCACCAACACTTAGCCGTTTCAATCACTTAGGCGCATGGGCACTATTTAGGCGCATGACACTATTTAGGCGCATGGCCAACACTTGGGCGCATGGCCAACACTTGGGCGCATGGCCAACACTTAGGTGCATGGGCCACTGTTTAGGCGCATGGCCAGCCCTTGGGCGCATGGCCAACACTTAGACGCATGGGCCAACATGCTGGGCGCATAGGCCATTGTTTAGGTGCATGACCCACGCTTGGGTGCTTGGCCAACACTTAGGCGTCTGGCCTCTCATGCTGGGCGCATGAGCCACTGTTTGGGCGCATGACCACCTCTGGGCGCATGGACCACTATTCATGTTCATCAGAGCATTCTGAAATATTTTCTATATTATCAACATCACCCGATTATCATTCTAATCATACCCAAACACAGATCTAACATACTAAGGCCATCTAAGCATGCTAATCATCATCACTAACCCATGATCAACTCTATAACATACATGAATACATACATCATTTCGAACATAGAGCTGTAAACCCACGATTTCTTTCAAATTGTTTACTTAGTATGCATAATAGCCCCAAACTAGTTGAAAATCAGTAAAAGAGGGGTTTTAGAAACTCACCTTAAGCAGCCTTTGAGCAACACACTTCAAGTTCGAGACCCACCTTCGATTAAGCTCTTGAATCCCAAAAACAAACACTAAACAACCAAAACTTCGGTCAAGAACTCGAAACCCAACTGAAACCGAGCTCAAATAAGAGAAGACTTACCTTTGAAGCTACTTCTTCCACTGTCTCTCTCTAGAACTGGGGCTCTCTCTCTTCTTTCTTCCTCCGAGAGCAAAAGCAGCTTTCTGCTTTGATATGGGTGGCCATGCCCCTTAAATCCTTAAAATAATAAGGTTTGTACTTTGTACACTTTATCCCTCTCTACTTGTGCACAATTTCTATTCTTCTATTTACTTTTCTTTTCCTTTCGTTTAAATAGAAATTCGGGGTGTTACAAGGATGGCTGGTGGTAGATCTTCTAAAGCTTCACGTGGTGGAGGCGGTGGTGGACGTGGTGCTGAACCAGGGGTCACAAGAGGAAGGCCTAGAGTGGAGAAAGTGGTTCATGAGGAACCTGAGACCCCTCATCCGGAGGGCGGTGATGAGAGTGCTAATCTGAGACCTCGATGAGAGAGGCAGTTGCGGAGGAAGTGCATCAGGCCATGCAGACGATCTACTGTCTGTGGTGACCGAAGTGATAAAGGTTGTTAGAGATCGGGAGAGACAAGAAAGGGGTAGACCTTCGGGTGGAAGGAGACGACCTGAGACTGAAGTGGTTTTCTTCGATGACAAAGAGGAGGAAGAAGAGGAAGAGCCTACGCTAGAGGTGGCACGAGGCTATAACTATGGGACGTTTCAATGATGCAAGCCCCCAACTTTTAATGGTAATGGAACTACTGCTTTTGCTCATCGATGGGTGAGGGAAATGGAAGTTGTTCTGAACATCAGCGAGTGACGGGATGACTAGAAGGTAAAGTTTGATGCCCACTCGTTTGTGGACTCGGCTCTATGCTGGTGGGACAACATAGTCCAAGTTAAGGGTAGTCGGGCTATCAGAAGGATGAGATGGTTAGAGTTGAAAAGGCTAGTGATTGAGGAGTTCTATCCTCACCGTGAGATGGACAAAGTTGAAAGAGAGTTCCTGTAGCTGGAGGCGGGAACAATGACGCATCAGCAGTACACCACCAAATTCAACGAAATGGCACGGCTGGTACCGGATCAGGTGACATCTCTTTCGCGAAAGATCAAGAGGGATATTTAGGGCTTGCCGGCAGATATCCGTAGGCACATGATCGCTGCCCGACCGAACACGTTTAGGTCGGCAGTTGATCTGGCAGGAAGGAGACAGCGAGAAAGGTGATGGAGACTAGAACTGGAGGGGGAAGAGAACTGGACGGGGTGGTGTCCCGACGAATAATAAGCACGCACGGGGGGATTACCGCCGTGTGGTCACACCTGGTGCGGGGACGGATCGATGTGGTAAATGCGGGATGGAGCATTCGGGAGAATGAAAAAAGGGACCAAATACTTGCTTCAAGTGTGGGAAGCCTGGTCATGTGGCTAGAGAATGTGCGACTATGAGATGTTATAATTGTGGAGAAATTGGCCACATAAGCAGGGACTATAAAAAGCTAAGGGTGAAAGGTTCGGGAGTGAAGAGGGATGGAGGAGAATGACATAGGGCGAACGCAGTGCCTGCACGATGATGCAGGAGAAGGCTAGGGCGGACACCAATGTTGTGTCAGGTACGTTTCTAGTAAATCAACCTTTAGCCTTTGTGTTATTCAATGCTGGCGCTAGTAAAATTTTTATTCATGCTGCTTTCTGTGCTAAATTGCCTATTAGTAGTAAGAATATAGATACGCCCTTCGATGTGGTCCTAGGAGTGGATTGTTTGGCGGACTACAAAGTGAACGTTGTGTGCCGCAAAAAGATGATACGGTTGACAGCGCCTGGCGGGATCACGGTGATGGTTTAAGGTGATCGAGTCATGACGATTCCCGAACTTGCTTTTGATGGCGGTGGCGGGAAAGCGCATGAGGCGTGGATGTATTGCCTACTTGGCCGATGTAAGGTATGTGGAGACACTGACATCCCAACTGTCAGATGTACCGAGACCCGAGTAAAGATTATTGGTGGCCGAGTATGAAGCACGAGATGGTGGAGTACGGGATTAAATTCCTTACTTGCTTACAAGTGAAGGCCGAGCACCAAAAGCCGTATCGGAAGCATTGAGGTGATTGAGGCTACGACTGAGAAGCTCGAAAGGATCAAAGCCCTAATGAAGGTAACCAGAGGTAGACGAAAAGTCATATGTGGATAACCGACGTAGACCGATTGAATTCCAAGTGGGAGACAGGAAAAGAGACGAGACAATATTGCCCGCAATTCTTTAAGGAATGACAGGTTTCGACGTACACCGATTGAATACGTATGATGTGGTATTTATTGTGTGCTATGTAGCATGCGATTTTGGCTACGATACCTTATGTGTGCGATTTGTGCGATATGTACTTCGGGTACGATGATGCAAGGTTGCGATTTGTGCGAAAAGTGAGATATGTGCGAAAAGTGCGATATGTGCGATATGAAAGAACGTAAGAAAGGATGTTACGAACGAATGAAGAGAATGATAAAGTATCGTGCGATGATTAATGAACGAAAGAGTGTAACGAATGTAATGGAAGATAATAAATATATTATCTCTGTGTATGGATGTTGTGTGATCGTGTACGAAATTAACGAATGGTTTTATAAAGTAAGTAATGTATGTTTTCTTTAATACTAGAATTCACTCAGCAACGCTGACTTTGATGTGTTTTCAGTTGGCAGGTATGTTGCTGAGGATGGCACCGGTGACTACTCAGCTCTTTTGGGATGGCATCCATTGTTATAATGCTTTTTAATAGAATATAAAATGATATTGTGTAATGAACGATCGTATTATTTTGCAAAAGCATTTTGATAAAATGAAAATGTTGTTTTTAATGTTTCCGCTACAACGCTTTTATGTAAGATGATGAAAATATATGTTTTATGTGCGATGAATGAACGACTGTAAGCGTCCCAAGAATGGGGCCTTACAGTTTACAAGTGTAGGTTTATAAGGTTAACATGTTTCACCCCAAAGGTGTGGAATAAAATTAAAAAAGGCATGGGGAACTCACATGGAAAACTCACGTGCTATAAGTTGCACTTAAGATAACGATAAAAAGATAAGATGGTTCCAATGATTTATTCACGATTCAACCTAATGGTTGATGCCTCAGAAATAGAACAAATATGAGATTCAAGAATAAATATCAATTATGGTTTCATTTGGAATTTGGGGGTTTTTGATAAGTAAAATAAAATAAAACAATTGTTTATGTTTTGGTTCAATAATGTTAGAGTCAATCAATTAAATATAAGAATTATAGTGAATGATTCAATAATTAAATTTATTGAATTACATGATGTGTGAAAAGAAATAATTAATTTAATAATTAATTATTTAAAACTTGATAAAGATAATTAATCGAATACTTATTAAATGACTCTAAAATTATTTAAAATTATTTTATAGGGTTTTGAACTTTTTAAATGATTTATTATAAAGATCTTAAAATACAAAACTTTAAGAATAAAGTATAATATGTTGTTTTATAAGTTAATTAAAAGTTTAAGAAGTAGATTTATTAACTATTTATGATATAACATAGTTAATTAAAACATTGAATAATTAATTATTTAAATAATCATTTAAATAATCATTTATATAATTAATTATTTAAATAATCATTGAATAAGTAATTATTTAAATAATCATTGAACTATAATATATTTATAACATGAATGACTAAATAATATTTTTAT
The DNA here is from genome assembly GCA_025506515.1 of Flaveria trinervia. NCBI lineage: Eukaryota > Viridiplantae > Streptophyta > Magnoliopsida > Asterales > Asteraceae > Flaveria > Flaveria trinervia. Next base: position 4,261,558 of record CM046452.1, read on the forward strand.
AACTTTTTCTTCTTAAAAAAATAAATTAAATCTAAGAATTATAAGTGTTAAAACCTTTAAAAATTAACTTGATATTTTCTGAAATAATTTAGTTAACAAAATAATTTTTATTGTGATTTAACAATATATTACAAATATTCTGAATTATAAAAATATTAAGAAAACTAATTAAAACAAAATATGGTGGAGGCCCCGTTTGAACCGGGGACCTCTTAGCCATAAACCATGCCACTTACCAGTTGGGCTACAGCCCGATCTGGTTATAAGTTCGGCCTAAATGTTTAATAAACGTCAATTATCAAATCCTCCAAATTACCAAGAACCCTATAACGATTTGATTCCAATTGAATTGTAACACCTGAATATTTATTATTTTGAAGCCGGTGACGAAAGAAAAGAAAATAAAGTCCAAAAGTCGAGGGACCAAACTCGCCAACGAAGAAAAGTTGGGAAATGTGGAGATATATGTAGGGAGAGGGCAGCCACTCTCCCCACACTCACATTTCAGTTTCATAAAGAGAAGAAGAGAGAAAGAAGAGAAAAAGAGGAAAAGTGCCGGTTCGGGTCGGTTCGGGTCGCCAAAATCGTCGTGAAGCAAGCCAAATCGAAGCTCTTGTCGTTGTGCTCGTTTAGGTGAGTTCTAAGACCCCACTTTTACTTGTTTTCAAACGATTTGGGGCTGGAAAACATCTGAAATCGAGTTTTTCGTATGTATGTAAGTTGACCCGTTTGTGTATGTGTATGTGTATGTATGATGCGTTGTGACTTGATTTCTTGCTTGGTTGTGCTTGAATAATGTTATGGTATGCATACCTAAGGTTTAGGACGGTTGATTTAGGCTTAAAATGGGTTTAGACGAGTTTGGAGGCCGAAAACCCTCGGCTGCAGTCGGGATGAACTGCATTCTGCATCAGTTAGGGCTAGGCGACCGACTGGAGGCCGAATGGAGGCCATACGGCCGATTAGGTGCGATTGGGGTTCATTCGCACGATTGGAGGGCCAGTCGCATGGGGACATGCGACTGAAGGTTCATTCGCACGACTGAAGGTCCAGTCGCATAGGTGTTCATCCGCATTGTCTATTCGCACGACTGGATGTTCATTCGCATAGGTGTCATCCGTATTAGTTCATTCGCATGATGTTCAGTCGCATGGAGGCAGTGCGACTGAAGGGTGTCCATACGCCCGAATAGGGCTGTTGTACCCGAGGAAGGTGTAGATTGACTTCTGACTTTCGGGGGAAAGTGCAGATGTAAGTTTGACGTAAAGGTTCCCATAAGAGTTTTTAAGATGACGATCGAGGTCTTAGAAAGCATGTTGGGCATGATGAGGGTGATGATGTTGTATGTTATGTATGTATGATGTTGCTCTGTATGATGTGATGTTGATGCATGTTAATGTTCCTTAGTGTGATGTATAATATCTTTCCTATGGCTTTACCTATTATGATGATGAACGAAGTATTATGTAACGTAAAGTGAAAGATAAAGAGAGAGGACCTGATGAATGAATGCATGTATTAATGAACGAATGAAACGTCTTGCACACATCGGATAACGGGTCCTTCTTGGTGATTGACCCTGAATGTAGAACCTCTACCGCTCACCCTAGTACTGTGGCATACGTTTAGCTGTTCATTTGTTGACTTTGGCCCAGTAGCTAAGACTGATGGTTACTCCTAGTACCGTGGCATACGTTTAGCTGTTCATTTGTTGACTTCGGCTCGGTAGCTACGACTAACCGAGTGTAGCACATGGTATTGGTATGGATGATGTTCGATGCGCAAGTAAAGTCATAATGAACGAATGAAAGAATGAAGAAGATAATAATGATGTTATCTATGTGTACGTACGATGTGTGATCATGTAAAAGTAACGAACGGTTTATATGAAAGTAAAGTATGTTTTATTTATAAAACTAGAACTCACTCAGCAACGCTGACTTTGATGTGTTTTCCAGTTGGCAGGTAATGTTTGCTGAGGATGGCACGGGCGACTACTCAGCTCTTTTGGGGATGGCATTCTTTTGATTAATGTTTTTGCATTGTAATGCGAACAAGCTATTTTATAATGAATGTTGTATTAATTTGCAAAAGCATTTACATGGAAATGAAAGATTGTTTTAGTTTTCCATTGCGATTTATGAAATACAAATGTAATTATATGTTTTATGTGCGATGAGAACCCAGCTGTAAGCGTCCCGGGAACAAGCCAAATAAATTATTTGTAATCTTTATAACACTTATAAAACTTGTAAACTTCATAATTTGATCATTTATTTTCAACAATTTAATATTCCAATTTGACTAATAAACTTTATTCATTTTATTAATTTATGAAAAGAATTATATATAAACCCATAAATTATTACAAGTTGTTTTAAATAATTTTTATATGAATAATTCTCAATGCAAGTTGCATTTAATCCATTAAAAATAGTCTAATAATGGAAACTCAAATAGAGTTCAGGTTTCGGGCTTGAACTCAAAAAATGACGGATGTTACAGTCTCCCCTACTTTAAGAAATTCGTCCCGAAATTTAATCACGAGGAAACAAATTTCAATTATATAGGGAGACTTCATTTTTTATGCCACATTCGTAAGTGACACTTGGAACGTTTCAATTCAAAGAATTTAATTATGATGTTATGTTGTGCTAAAATTTGTCAAATTTCATATTTCATGATTTCATGTGTTTTTTGACAAAGTGAACAAGATCATAAATTTAGAATTTTAGTTGACAAACTTTTGTATTTTAAACGGTTCAAGATGATTTAGTAGGGTTTTGTCACGAGTACAACCCCAAGTTTTAGATCAATACAAGGCTTAGCTTGACGACATGAAAAAACATGGTCAAGACACTTTTGGATAAGATATGGAATTCATAAGAGCTTCTCAAGCAAATAACTTTAACGAGGTTTCTAGGTGATCGATTCTTGTTTTCTTATGTCATTAAGGTTTCAAAGTTTTATTAGTGTAACGTTGATACGAGGATCGTGTTTATTAAGATTAAAGGTTCAATTCAGAATGAGGGCATCATTGTAATAGGTTTTCTGGATAAGTGCGGTTTTGAGGGGAAGGCGTTTAGAAAGATTTTTATGGGTCATTAAGAGAAATGAGATAATGAGTTTTAAGATTTAGGAGGACAAAATCAATGATGAAACAATTCAAAATAATAAGAGGTTTTGAGTGTAATGTTTGGTTTACAAACCAAAACATTACGTTGACTTATCAAAGTTTTAGGTCAACTACAACCTTAATAAAGACATGCGTACCTACAAGCAGACACTCACCCCAAGGGTTCCCAGGTAAGGTAAACAGATCCATCGGTTGATTTGGATTTATATGAATATCATGCCTAGACAGAATACCTCGAGATATAGGCATCCTACTTTTCCAGCATTACATGTTTCAAGTTATATGTAGCATCTCGTATTTTTCGTTAAATTAAAAGTTAATCTTGTTAAGTTCTTGTAAGGACTACTTATGCCCATTATGAAGTTCATGGATTACTTATGTCTATTTCTTAGTTCTTTTTTTTAATTTGAAGTTAATAATGTTAATTATTCCATAATAAATAAATAGCAATCAAAAAATAATAATACTAATAATAATAACAATAATAACAACTAGATTAATAGTAATAACGATAATAATAATATTGTTACAATAATAATAATTTAAAAAAAACAAGAAGAAAATAACCTTAGAAGTTGTTAAACTTGAATTCTTTGAATTAGAGGGGTTAGTTAGTCATTTTGAAAACTTAAAATAAAAAGTTTATTCATAAAATAATAAAGCTTAAAAGTTCAGGGGCTAAAACTGTAATATTTTAAAATCCTATTTTCTTTCCCCGTGATTTCCGGTGGTCGACCGGTGTAACCTCCGGCAAGCCCCAAACCCACGAAGAACAACCGATACCATTACCCAAACCGTTCGAAACCTTTCGCGTACATGATACGAACATAATTACTCACTTAAACGATGTTAAAACACCGGTTACAATCCTCAAACGATCGTATAACCGATGCCTTTAATTCCATAGTCGTTCGAGCATTAAATCGTAATAATAATCAAATTAAACGAACATACACAATCATCTAACTAATCCTAAGCGGTCACAACAATCAATTTCACCTGAAAACATACAAAATTTCCCGTCTGTTTTCTCTCCTCGTTGCAACCTGCAATCTAATGGAAACCTATCTTCCGACCTATCTAATTCAAAATGATAAAGGGCTTTAAATCCAGAGCATCACTCGAAGCTATCCACGAGTTTAATTTGGTTTTCATAGTCGTTTGCCCACAGTTTGAGTCAAGTTTCAGTCGCGGTTCGTTCATCGTGGTGTTCGACTTCGAGTCATCTTTATTCGGGTAATTAAATACATCTCGAAGGTCATTTAAACATGGGGAATAAAAGCCCCATGATCTTCAACGTTCACAACAACGATTTGACTGTCAATTTTGGTTCAAACGAATCCAGGGTTCATGAGTTTGGGGGAAGTTCATAGGGGTTGTGTTCTTAAGATTTGAAAACCAAAACTAAACCAAGGCCAAGGCCCTGGTTCACTGGTTAAAGCACTCTCCCCCTAACATGAGGTCCTGGGTTCGAACCGGGCACCCTCATGTTTTCTTTTTAAGGCTGTTTAGCCTAAAAGCCAATTTCAAAAAAAATTTAATAAATATAAAAATTATTATTTTAAACTTCAAATATTGTTAAAATCACCTAACTAATTTTCTGAAAATTATTTCTTATAATACTTTGATATTTTTTATTAATTATTTTTAAACAAATGATATAATTAGTTCAATTTTTATAAAATAGATTTTAAATATTGTTTGACTTATTAAATCATTGTTATTCAAATAATATATTTAGATTATTTCTTATAAGTGAAACTTAAAATATTGTTTTAATTTACTAAATAGTTATTTGCTCAAATAATATATTTAAATTATTTTTTTTCTTATAAGATAGACATTGAATATCGTTATAACTCACTGAATCATTATTTGTTCAAATAACAAGTATATAATACTGTTAAAAAGGAGTTATTTTAAAAGTTTGATAAATTATATATAGACTTTGTTACAAATGATTTGTTAAAAAGGGAGTTATTTTAAAAGTTTGTTAATATCGTTATAACATAATCAAATTTACCATGTTAGTTGGATCTAATTATTAACATCCCAAATTCTAATACCCTAGTTCTCTTTAAACTTATTATAATTAAACTTTAACCTTGTATATAATTTTAGGTGCCTTGTGAAGAACTACATTGGATCGCTGCTTATTACATTTCTTATTAATCGTCATTTTTATACATTTGATCATGTGAGTATTTCTATATCCCTTTTTCATATTATCACACTTTGGGGTGAAACATGTTACTTTATAACCTTTGCACTTGTAAACATTTGATTCTTGTAAACTTATGGCATTTCATTTGTGTGTTGTGATTAGTTGAACCTTGTAGCTACCATGTAATGTTGAGTACATGTACAATCATTAACTATTGCTAGCCTAGCGAAGTCATAGATCTATGGGCCATACAAACCTGCTTGGTTGATCCAAGTACACTTAGCTAATCGTATATAGTTTTAAACATTTGAGACTTGTAAAACTTTGTCGAGGTTTGATTGTGCATTCTGTCTTACATCCCTAGTTTACTTTGTTCTCTAACTCACAACATGAATTGCCATCTTTTATATACTTATGTATTGCAAACTATGGAAATCTCACCAACATTATTGTTGACCTTTATTTTTAACATGTTTTAGGAAATACTCAAGCTTGATCGCCATTTTTGAAGTTGTTCACACCTAGGAATAGACCTAGTTAACTTAACGAATGAGCTTGTTATATTTTTATATATTGTGTTCTTATTTGAGACTTATGCTTGTAATGTATCTTTCAAACTTATTAATAATATATTTGGATTTAATAATAGCGTTATGTGGCTGTGAACGATCTTAACTCTCACTCCTCGACGTTTCCGCCGTCAAGGTTGGGGTGTGACATTATAGGACATAGACTTTGACGAGACTTGAAGTCCTAGAATAACGATATAAAAGCATATTTTGAAAACCATTTCATTCAAGCATATAATTCCTTAGAATATGATTTAAGGTTCGTGTGTGCATTGATAAGATTCAAGGTATAAGCATAAACACATAAGGCATATAATCACATAATCAAGTATAAACACATAAGGCACATGAAATCCTATCTACGCATATAAAATACATGAGAGGACTCATGTGTAAAAGTACTTAGTTATAGTCTAGGTCATTCCATTTCTAATAACCTAAATCCCTATAACCATGGCTCTGATACCAATCTGTCACACCCCGACCGACGGCAGAATCATCGGAGCGGACGAATGGGAGACGATTGTTCATAGCACATGGAACTAATTAAATTGAAGTAATATTAAATATCATTAACCATTGAACTTTACAAGACAAATAAATCATTAAAAAACAATCAAGATACAACCAATAACATAAGATTTTCAATTAATCTAGGTCCAAGTTCTATATGAGCACAAGAAGATCTTCAAGTATCAAACCTAAAACATGTTAAAAATAAAGAGTCAACTATAAAGTTGGTGAGTTCACATGGGTTAACACACGCATATATATATATATATATATATATATATATATATATATATATATATGTATATATATATATATATATATATATATATACATATATATATATACATATATATATATATAAAGGTTTACAAGTAGCAATTCATGTCAATGGTTATGAGTTAGCAAGTTTATAGAACACATATAGTTACAACCAAACCTCAACTTGATTACAAGTTTATAAGATGGCTAAGTGTACTTGGTTCCCATGATGAACAAACATACGTCATCAGGAGCCAGCAATACCTCGGCTTTGGCACTAAATAGGCTTGTCAGGCCCAAAGATCTAAGACATCGCCAGGCTAGCAATAGTTATGATTGTAAACAAAATATGTATCTCATATAAGACTTACAATAACACAAATAACCATGACAAAAAGGTAAAGATGAATTGCATGTGTATTTACAAGTATCAAGATGCTACAAGTGTAGGTTTATAAGGTTAACATTTTCACCCTAAAAGGTGTGAAATAAAGTAAAAAGGGGCATGGAGAACTCACATGGAAAATTCACGTGCTATAAGTTGTACTTAAGATAATGATAAGAAGATAATATGGTTCCAACGATTTCTTCACGATTCAACCTAACGGTTGATGTCTCAGAATTAGAACAAATATGAGATTCAAGAAAAAAATGAATTAGGGTTTCATTTGGAATTTGGGGATTTTTAATAAGTAAAATAAAATAAAGCAAACGTTTATGTTTTGGTTCAATAATGTTGGAGTCAATCAATTAAATATAAGAATTATAGTGAATGATTCAATAATTAAATTTATTAAATTAACATGATGTGTTAAAAGAAATAATTAATTTAATAATTAATTATTTAAAACTTGATAAAGGTGATTAATCGAATACTTATTAAATGAATTTAAAATTATTTAAAATCATTTTATAGATTTTTGGACTTGTTAAATGATTTGGTTTAATAGAGCTTCAAACATGGATCTCCGTTAAGTTGCAAGTCGCGATGAAGGTGATGATCGAATTCAACGTTTGTGTTTGTTTCAGGTGTAACAGAGAGTGGTGGATGCTTAAGATTAGTTAGAGGATGGTTTATGTTCGTTTAATTAGATTATTATTGAGATTTAATGCTCGAACGGCTAAGAAATTGAAGATGTTTCGGTTATGCATTCGATTAACATAGTAACCGATGATTAAACGCGTTTAATTGGTGCATTCAAGTTCGAAGTGGGTTCTAGAAAGATTGGGGAACGGTTTTTGGTCTCGAATCGACCGATTTCAATAGTTTATACCCTCGCCGGAGTTGGCTGGAGATAGCCGGCGGGTTACAGGAAACACGAGGAGTGAGTGAGAAAAAGAGTTTGGGTTTTGATTATTTACACAATAAGTCCCTGTAGGTTTAGGTCTTATTATTTCATGTAATAAAGTTTTTATTGTAAGTATTAAATATTACAAATTTAACCCTGGACTTTATAAAACCCATTTGAATAACAAGCCAAATAAATTTATTTGTTAATCTTTATAACACTTATAAAACTTTTAAACATCATAATTTGATCATTTATTTTCAACAATTTAATATTCCAATTTGACTAATAAACTTTATTCATTTTATTATTTTATGAAAAGAATTATATATAAACCCATAAATTATTACAAGTTGTTCTAAATAATTTTTTATATGAATAATTCTCAATGCAAGTTGCATTTAATCCATTAAAAATAGTCTAATAATGGAAACTCAAATTGAGTTCGGGTTTCATGTTTTAACTCGAAAAATAACGGATGTTACAGTCTGTCCCATTAAACTTTTCAATTTGAACTCTCCCGTCTTCAGCCATTGCAAACGAGAAACGAATACGATCACGAAACATAAACTGTAGTTGATGAACGTTGCAAAAAAAGATTAACCTTTGAAGTAAAAAACCAAAAACCAAAGCTAACCGAAGCCAAGCACACCCTCAATAAAACCCCAAAACCCGAAGTACCTAAGCCGGCAACTTCACCTGCAGATAATCGAGTGTAGCCAGCAATTTCAAGGAGTTCAAAACCGAATCCTAAATGTAAAACACTCAAAAGACTAGTTGTGTTTGTTTATTTATTTAAAAAATCATAAAATATGAATTTATTATAATCATTTTAAATCAAGTATAGTGGGTTTAAAGCACCTTTTAGTTAAAAGTAAGAAAAAATAAATTCATTTATCTATTGGCTTTGACTAATAATAAATTTGAAGCTCACTTTTAACTAAAAGTAGTGGTTTTAATGCTTTAATTGTGTCCACATTGTTAGGTATCACAACAAGAGTAGGTTCCAACGGAAGCATACAAACATACAATATCATACAATAGAAAGAAAGAGTAGACACGAGAGAATTATAGTGGTTCGGTCTAGGTGACCTATGTCCACTCTGCAACTAGGGTTTATATTATTATTGTGTTCAAAGAATACAATTACATCAATGGGTCTATTTATGATGTTAGATTAGGGTTAGTAATCAAGGTAATAACTTAGGCTCCAAGAATTAACTAAATAACTCTAATTGTCTTAGGTCCGACTGCCCTTGTTCTTGTCAGCAGCAAAAAACATACCCAAACCAAGCCTCGTTCGACCCAAAACCTTCACAACCCAACACACATCGACATCTTTAAAGACCCTAAGGGCACCACACTGTCTAATCTAAAAGTACACATATGATTCTATCATACAATTAATAATCTATGAGTTCTCTAAATAGATATAAAGTCACTCAAATTTCAATCATATTTTCTTAACTTCTTTTTAAAGCGCTACTCAAGTCAATTAAAGGAAGGCACACATGACTATTATGCTTCACACATTTAACCATAGTAGTATAACTATGTAAATTATATGCAATCATATAAGGAAAAACAGTTTCTTAGAATAAGATATTTAGAATTTAATTATAGAAACCCAATGACCTAAATACTAAATCTATATCTGGTGAGCAAGATTCACAAGACCATTAACAATATGAATTTTATTCGTTTAACTTCTAATATCATATGTCTATAAAACCAAATATCCTTGTATTGAAAGAAAATAAGTGTTCATTGATATATTATTAACGTTAGCCAATTGAATAAAATATACTAGTAACGTTACACAAATATTAGTGGACTGTAAACGACAATCAATATAAAGTTAACCGTAATCACTTTCTTCGATCAATAATGAAAATTAAGTATTAGTGGCTAAAATAATGATAATTTTCGTATAATAATAACTTAGAATTATCACCAACTTAATTCCAATGTGAATGGAAACCAAGTACAAAAATCCTTTTGAATTATTAAAGTCACGTGTTGATGATATAAACCACATTTATATACAAGGTTTAAATTATCAATTTGATCATCATTAATCAAATATATTAAATGTTTTATAAAGTTAGTGCTCTGATTAAAGAGAATAAAAGCATAAAGTGTAAGATTTTAATATGTTATATAACATATAAGGGTCAAAGATGGAATGACCCACCGACCGAGTTTTAATATTTTAATGTATGTATAATGTGTATACATCCCCCTATTCAAAAGGCAGAAATCTAAAGTCTTTTTTTCTATTTTATTAAAATAATCCAAAAGACAGATCTCGGTTTAATATGTTCAACAACACACAACTCATAGTTATATAGGTATAAATCTCAATTTAAGTATTTAACCCAAGATCGTATGGAACTACAAATGGATTTTTATATCTGAGAGAAGTACTGAAATAACCTACAATGTAATTCAGGTTTGAGAGAGAATAAACGACAACAAAAAGTTAAATACACATTTTCAGCTTACCTTAAACTTATCTTATGATAATGTAATTTAACTCAAAAAGCAATTGGTGTAAATAACGTGTTGTAAAGCAATAGCAATGAATATGAGAAGAAATATAGGGAAAGAAAAAGAGATGTTTATGCATTCATTGGTTGTTTATATATAATACAATACATTATGATATATATATATATATATATATATATATATAATATATATATATATATATTATATATATATATATATATTTATTTATTTATACATGTATATATATATGTATATATATGTGTATATATTTATACATGTATATATATATGTATATATGTGTATATATATATATATTATATATTATATATAATATATATATATAAGGATGTGGTTCTAATGAGAACACAACTTTTTTGTAAGAACTCTTTAACTCAATACCAACCATGAATCATAAAATCAATGGATTAGATTTTTCTATCATTTTTTAATACAAAAAGGTAAAATAGTCATTTTATTCACTAATAAAAAATCAGCTTTTAATAAGAATATAACACATGTCTTCCCTATTTCCTCCTAATTTTTTTTCCTATTTAAATTTTTTACCCTTTTTGTTTTTATAATCTTTATAACTTTTCCATACATTGTTATTTTTTTATAAAAATAACATCATTAAACTCGTCTCATTATTCTCTTTAATTCTAATATACTCTCGATATTTTATAAAAAAAATTGAACGTTACATATTACAGTGAATTACATCATTTTCGTATGCAAAACCTAAACAATATAAACCATTAACTACATCGTGATTTTAACAACCAAACAACATTAAACCCATGTTACAAGTTACAACTTTAATTCTCATATAATGTTGCAAACGATATTAGATCATATAATCTTGCATTACTATACCAAATATTTACACCACTCCAACTAACAATAACATCCTCATTACGATAACCTAACAACCAAACGATATTACACCACGCAACTACAACAATGTAATTAAATATAAACATTATAACAAAACCAAAATAACAAAAGTACACCACTGTAACAAAGTTAAACCGAAGTAAACTAATGTACCATGGTAATACACTAATGTAATAATGTGTTATGCCATGGTAATACACTAATATAATATTGTGTTACATCATAAAATTTATAGTCTCAATATTTTTTTGTGATTTAGTCTCAATATTTTTTTTGTGATATAGTTTGGGCGTATGTAGCTACAACACTATAATTAGTATCTCTAATGTAAACCAATGTGTAAACCTATGTAAACTTAGAATGGACGTACTAAAAAAACCTAAAACTATTGTAAACCAATGTTAATTAGGAATATATGAAGTAACAAAACCTAAATCTATTTTGTACTAAGAACACTAAGGTACAAATGAATTACATCATGTTTATTTTAATAAGAATTTCAATACTTAACAGTGAATTACAAATATTTGTAATTATTTACAGTGAATTACATCATTTGTAGTTACTTACAGTGAATTATGTTAACGTAAAAAGATGTAACATCCAGTGTAAACAAATATAAACCTATGTAAAATAATATAAACGAATCATCATTACATCAATATAAACAATGTAAACTAATATAAAACAAACGAATCATTATTACACCCGATATTACATCATTTACACTTACAGTAATACCGTCCTTACAACAACCTAACAGCCAAATGATATAAAATCATGTAACTACACCACTTTAACCAAATTTCAAGACTATAAAGAAATCAATAATCAAAACTACATCACTATAACAAAATTGACCTAATGTAAACCAATCTATAAAATAATATAAACCAATCTGTAAAACTATTGTAATTACAACACTAACAAATTTTCAATATAAACCAATGTAACTAAAGAAAAAAACATCCTCACTTGTGTGTCTTCAAGTGGTTCTTGTAAGAAAGCATAATTTTCTTTTATTCTCCTTTTTTGTTCACAATAAAAATCAAAATTCAAAACATAACACACTCCAAGGTCCTTAATTTCCCATCTATGAACAATTTCTTTTTTATTGAAATACATACAAAAAACAAAGATTAAAAGGGAACAAATAAAAAAACAACACTATGTAAAGAAAGGCTATTTTTTTCTTAAAATTAATACCCTAAAAGCTATTAACAAGATTTAAATGGGTTTGCAAAGCTTTTAAGGAAAGATTTCAAGAAATACCCAAATCAAAGCCCCACAAGAATAAAAAAGAATGTTACCTTGGTTTTTATACTTGAAGATCAAAAAGTGAATTTGTGAAAAGTTGATGTTAAAGAGAGAAGATGAAGATGACATAATGGGGTGGCGTGTGATGGCTGGTGGTTGATGTCGTAATGGGGTGGCGTATGATTGTGGCGATAGTGTTGTGGTGGTGTGGATGTAGATGGTGGTAGTGAAAGGGAGTGAAGATGAAGATAAAAAAAGAATATGAAGATGATTAGTGTAACACCCGATATTGATTATTTTGAAGCCGGTGGCGAAAGAAAAGAAAATAAAGTCCAAAAGTCGAGGGACCAAACCGCCAACGAAGAAAAGTTGGGAAATGTGGTGACATATGTAGGGAGAGGGCAGCCCACTCTCCCCACACTCACATTTCAGCTCACAAAGAGGAGAATAGAGAGAAAGAGGAGAAAAAGAGGAAAAAGTGTTGGTTCGGGTCGATTCGGGTCGATTCGGGTCGCCAAAATCGTCGTGAAGCAAGCCGAATCGAAGCTCTTGTCGTTGTGCTCGTTTAGGTAAGTTCTAGGACCCCTCTTTTACTTGTTTTCAAACGATTTGGGGCTGGAAAACATCTGAAATCGAGTTTTTCGTATGTGTGTAAGTTGACCGTTTGTGTATGTGTATGCGTATGTATGATGCGTTTGGGACTTGATTTCTTGCTTGGTTGTGCTTGAATGATGTTATGGTATGCATCCCTAAGGTTTAGAATGGTCGATTAGGCTTAAAATGGGTTTAGATGAGTTTGGAGGCCGAAAACCCTCGGCTGCAGTCGGGTTGAACTGCATTCTGCATCAGTTAGGGTTAGGCGACCGACTGGAGGCCGAATGGAGGCCATGCGGCCGATTAGGGTGCGATTGGGGTCCATTCGCACGATTGGGGTTCATTCGCACGACTGGAGGGCCAGTCGCATGGGGGTCATGCGACTGAAGGTCCATTCGCACGACTGAAAGTCCAGTCGCATAGGTGCTCATCCGCATTGTCCATTCGCACGACTGGATGTTCATTCGCATAGGTGTTCATCCGTATTAGTTCAATCGCATGATGTTCAGTCGCATGGAGGCAATGCGACTGAGGGGTGTCCATACGCCCAAATAGGGCTGTTGAACCTGAGGAAGGTGTAGATTAACTTTTGACTTTCGGGGGAAAGTGCAGATGTAAGTGTTGATGTAAAGGTTCCCATAAGAGTTTTTAAGATGACGATCGAGGTCTTAGAAGCATGTTGGGCATGATGAGGGTGATGATGTTGTGCGTTATGCATGTATGATGTTGCCATGTATGATGTGATGTTGATGCATGTTTATGTTCCTTAATGTGATGTAAAATATCTTTCCTGTGGCTTTACTTGTTATGATGAATGAACGAAGTATTATGTAACGTAAAGTGAAAGATAAAGAAAGAGGAACATGATGAACGAATGAAACGTCTTGCACACATCGGATACGGGGTCCCTCTTGGTGATTGACCCCAAATGTAGAACCTCTACCGCTCACCCCTAGTACTGTGGCATACGTTTAGCTGTCATTCATTGACTTCGGCCAGTAGCTAAGACTGACGGTTACTCCTAGTACCGCGGCATACGTTTAGCTGTCATTCGTTGACTTCGGCCCGGTAGCTACGACTAACCGGGGTGTAGCACATGGTATTGGTTCGGGATGATGTCCGATGCGCAAGTAAGGTAATGGAAGAACGAATGAACGAATGAAGAAGATAATAATGATATTATCTATGTGTACGTACGATGTGTGATCATGTAAAAGTACGAACGGTTTTATATGAAAGTAAAGTATGTTTTATTTATAAAACTAGAACTCACTCAGCAACGTTGACTTTGATGTGTTTCCAGTTGGCAGGTAATGATTGCTGAGGATGGCACGGGCGACTACTCAGCTCTTTTGGGATGGCATTCTTTGATTAATGTTTTTGCATTGTAATGCGAACAAACTATTTTTGTAATGAATGTTGTATTAGTTTGCAAAAGCATTTACATGGAAATGAAAGTTTGTATTAGTTTTCCGCTGCGATTTATTAAATACTAATGTAATTATACGTTTTATGTGCGATGAGAACCCAGCTGTAAGCGTCCCGGGAACGGGGCCTTACAAGTTGGTATCAGAGCCAAAGTTTAAGTGAAATGGGTAAATTTTCAAAATAAACCTAATCTTAAACTGAGAATGGGACGGAAAAGGAATGGGATGCCAAACTGAGTAGCTGCGTGCCATCAGGTATTTTCGTAAAGTTAACGGTTTTATGTGCGCATGGTATGTGTTATGTGTTATATGTAGGTTAAATACTGATGTAGTCAGGACAGGTAATACTTGGGGTATGAAGAGTAAAGTAAGTGGCTAATCACAACTGGCCACTATAATTAGGGACTTACTATACTTGACATAAACTGAGCTGTTTCCTTGAATGACCGTGTTGGTGTTTGAATCTTTCAGTGTGCGTGTGATGGCCGGAGGTAGATCTTCGAAAGCTTCTAGGGGTGGAGGTCACGGTGCTGAACCGCGACCCAAGAGAGGGAGACCCAGAGTTGAGAGGGTGGTTCATGAAGAACCAGAGACCCCTCATCCGGAGGGTGGCGACGAAAGCGCCAATTTGAGAGCCTCAGTAAAAGAGGCTGTTGTAGAAGAAGTACATCAGGTCATGCAGACGATCTTACCGTCTGTGGTGACCGAAGTTATTAAGGCTGTACGAGAAGGGGAAAGGAAAGAAAGAAACAGATCCTCTGGGGAACGGGAACAACCAGAGCCGGAAACGATTCTATCTGATGATGATGAGGAGAGGAAGAGCCTGTGCATGAAACGGCACGAGGATGTAATTATGAGGCTTTTATGAGATGCAAGCCCCCTACTTTTGATGGAAACGGCACCGCTGCAGCCGCTCACCGTGGGTGAGGGAAATGGAAGCTGTTCTCGATATCAGCAAGTGCCGAGAGGACCAAAAGGTGAAGTTTGCTACCCACTCTTTTGTGGATTCAGCTCTGTGCTGGTGGGACAACATTGTCCAAGCTGAGGGTAGTAGGGCCATTGGGAAAATGAAATGGCCCGAGTTGAAGAAGATGGTGATTGAGGAGTTCTGTCCTCACAGAGAAATGGATAAGTTGGAAAGGGAGTTTTTACAGTTGGAGGCTGGAACCATGACACACCAGCAGTATACCACCAAGTTTAATGAAATGGCACGGCTTGTGCCTGATCAGGTGACGCCTCTGTCTCGGAAAATTAAGAGGTATATTCAGGGTTACCAGTGGATGTTCGTCGGCACATGATCGCCACCCGGCCAAGCACGTTTAGGTCGGCGGTTGATTTGGCAGGGAGGCTGTATGATGAGCGGGAGGTGGTGGTGACTGAAGCAAGTAAGAAGGGTGGTGGTGATTGGAACTGGAACGGGAAACGGTTTGGTCGGGGTGATGCCCCGATGGGTAACAAAAAGGCACGGGTGGATGAGCGTCGTGTGGTCACATCAAGTGCGGGGTCGAAAAGGTGTGGCAAGTGTGGAAGGGAGCACACCGGGGAATGTAGGTTTGGGTCAAACTTGTGCTTCAAGTGTGGGAAGACAGGGCATATGGTGAAGGATTGCATGTCGAGCAAATGTTTTAACTGTGGGGAAACTGGTCATATGAGCAGAGATTGTAAGAAGTCGAGGACTGAGGGTTCAGGGGCGAAGAAGACGGGAAGTGATGGACCGAGGGCGAGCGCCAGGGTGTTCACCATGACACAGGAGGAGGCTAGGACGGACCCTGACGTTGTGTCCGGTACGTTTCTAGTGAACCAGACTTTAGCTTCTGTGTTATTTGATTCGGGTGCTAGTAAGAGTTTTATTTCTGCTGCTTTCTGTGCTAAGCTACCTGTTAGTAGTAGACGTGTTGATGCGCCCTTTGATGTAGAAACTGCCATAGGTAAGTCTACCAGGATTTCTGAGATGATAGAGAAGTGTGATGTGGAACTTGAGGGTCACAAGTTTCCTGTTAGACCGTTTGTGATGACCTTGGGTGGTTTCGATTTGGTTCTTGGGATGGATTGGTTGGCGGATTTCGAGGCAAAAATTGTGTGTCGCAAGAAGATGGTTCGGTTGACAGCGCCTGACGGAAGTTTGGTAACAGTTTATGGTGATCGGGTTACTACGATTCTGAAGGTGATCTCAATGGCGGTGGCGGGAAAGTGTATGAGGCGTGGATGTAGCGCCTACTTGGCTTATGTAAAGGATGTGGATACACCAACACCACAACTAGCCGATGTACCGGTTGTGTGTGACTTTCCAAACGTGTTCCCAGAAGACTTATCAGGAGTGCCACCTGATAGAGAGATTGAATTTCAGATTGATCTGATACCGGGTGCCCAACCTGTTGCCAAGGCACCATATCGGTTGGCTCCAACCGAGATGAAGGAGTTGATGGAGCAGGTGCGAGAGCTGCTTGATAAGGGGTTCATTAGACCAAGTATCTCTCCTGGGGTGCTCCGGTCCTATTTGTAAAGAAGAAGGATGGTAGTATGAGGATGTGCATTGACTACCGCGAACTGAACAAGTTGACAGTGAAGAACCGCTACCCCTTACCGAGGATAGATGATTTGTTCGATCAGCTTCAGGGTGCTATGGTTCTCGAGGATTGATCTTCTGGTTATCATCAGTTGAAGTGAAAGGCAAGATATCCTAAACAGCTTTCCGTACGCGCTATGGTCATTACGAGTTTCTTGTCATGTCCTTGGTTTGACCAACGCGCCAGCTGCTTTTATGGATCTGATGAACCGTGTGTGTCGGCCTATGTTGGATAAATCAGTGATTGTGTTTATTGATGATATCCTGATTTATTCGAAGAGCGAGATTGAGCATGCCGGTCACATTCGGGAGGTTCTAGAGACGTTGAGAAGGGAGAGAATTGTATGCTAAATTGTCCAAGTGTGCATTTTGGTTGCGCGAAGTTCAGTTTTTGGGTCATGTGGTAAATCCTGATGGGATTATGGTTGACCCGGCGAAGGTGGAGGCGGTTATGCAATGGAAGTCACCAAAGACGCCATCCGAGATCCGTAGTTTCTTGGGCTTGGCGGGCTACTATAGAAGATTCATCCAAGACTTCTCTAAGATTGCTTCTCCACTAACTAAGTTGACCCGCAAGGATGTGAAGTTTGTATGGGGTCAAGCTCAAGAGAAGGCGTTCGAAGAGCTGAAGGCAAGACTGACTCAAGCTCCTGTTCTGTCATTACCCGATGGAAGCGAAGATTTGTGGTTTATCTGATGCTTCCTACTCAGGGTTGGGGTGTGTGTTAATGCAGAGAGGGAAGGTTATAGCCTATGCATCTCGACAGTTAAAGGTCCATGAGGTCAATTATCCTACTCATGACTTGGACCTAGCAGCCATGGTCTTTGCGTTGAAGATCTGGAGGCACTATCTCTACGGGACGAAGTGCACCATATTCACCGATCATAAAAGCTTGAAGTATTTCTTCGAGCAAAAGGATCTGAACATGAGGCAGAGGAGATGGTTGGAACTCATAAAGGATTATGATTGCGAGATCCATTACCATCTAGGCAAAGCTAATGTGGTGGCGGATGCCCTTAGCCGAAAAGAGAGGCCCGAGCGATTCGGGTGAAAGCTTATCAATTAATCATGACCTCGGATGTGATGAAGCAAGTTAAGGAGTTTCAAGATGAGGCATTGAGGGAAGATCATCTTAACTCGGAAAGAATGAGAGGTCTGGTTGGGGAATTGGGTGAAAACACACTCGGTGTTAGAACTCGATTCGGTCGTGTATGGATTCCTCGTTTGGGGATCTACGGGTGAAGATAATGGATGAAGCCCACAAGACTTGATACTCCATTCATCCTGGTGCCACGAAAATGTATCATGACATGAAGAAAGATTTGGTGGCCGGGTATGAAGCGTGACGTGGTGGAGTATGTGAGTAAGTGCCTTACTTGCTTACAGGTGAAGGCAGAGCATCAAAAGCCGTATGGGAAGATACAACCTTTGGATATACCAGAATGGAAATGGGAGCACATCACCATGGACTTCATTACGAAGCTGCCACGTACCCGAAAGGGTATGATGCCATATGGGTGATAGTTGATCGTCTGACGAAGAGCGCTCATTTTCTACCGATCCGCGAGACGTACTCATCTGAGAGGTTGGCTGATCTGTTCATCAAGGAAATTGTAGCTCGTCATGGTGTGCCGGGTCTATTGTGTCTGATCGTGACACTCGGTTTACATCTAAATTTTGGAAGAAATTCCACGACGCTATGGGGACGAGGTTACATATTAGCACGGCTTATCATCCCCAGACTGATGGTCAGTCAGAAAGGACCATTCAGACACTGGAAGACATGCTCCGGGCATGTCTGATCGATTTTGGTGGAAGTTGGGATGACCACCTGCCGTTAGCTGAATTCTCATACAACAACAGCTATCATGCCAGTATTGGTATGCCGCCATATGAAATGCTATACGGTAGGAGATGCAGAACACCGTTTGTTGGGGTGATATTGGTCAGAAGGAATTGGGGAGCGTCGAGGTAATCGAGGCTACGACAGGGAAGCTTGAAAAGATTAAAGCCTTTATGAAGGCAGCCAAGGATAGACAGAAGTCGTATGCCGATAAGCGACGTAGGCCAATTGAGTTCCAGGTGGGTGACCGGGTTATGCTGAAGGTCTCACCTTGGAAGGGTATTATCAGATTCAAAAAGCGGGGCAAGATGAGCCCAAGATATATAGGCCCTTTCGAATCATTGCTCGAGTAGGGGAGGTGGCCTATAGATTGGAGTTGCCAGATGAGTTAAGTGGGATTCACTCGACATTCCATGTATCTCATCTGAGAAAGTGTATAGCTGATGAAGACATGATTGTCCCATTGGAAGACATTGAAATAGATGAAAGGCTCAATTATGTGGAGCAACCGGTGGCAATCATCGATCGTAAAGAAAAGAGGCTAAGGAATAAAGTGGTTCCTCTTGTGCGTGTACAGTGGAAGCACAGGAAGGGATCCGAGTCAACGTGGGAGACTGAAGAAGAAATGAGACAGCATTATCCACGTTTGTTCGATGAATAACAGGTTTCGGGGACGAAACCTATTTAAGGGGGGTGGACTTGTAACACCCGGATATTGATTATTTTGAAGCCGGTGGCGAAAGAAAAGAAAATAAAGTCCAAAAGTCGAGGGACAAACCCGCCAACGAAGAAAAGTTGGGAAATGTGGTGACATATGTAGGGAGAGGGCAGCCCACTCTCCCCGCACTCATATTTCAGCTCACAAGAGGAGAATAGAGAGAAAGAGGAGAAAAAGAGGAAAAAGTGTTGGTTCGGGTCGATTCGGGTCGCCAAAATCGTCGTGAAGCAAGCCGAATCGAAGCTCTTGTCGTTGTGCTCGTTTAGGTGAGTTCTAGGACCCCTCTTTTACTTGTTTTCAAACGATTTGGGGCTGGAAAACATCTGAAATCGAGTTTTTCGTATGTGGTAAGTTGACCCGTTGTGTATGTGTATGCGTATGTATGATGCGTTTGGGACTTGATTTCTTGCTTGGTTGTGCTTGAATGATGTTATGGTATGCATCCCTAAGGTTTAGAATGGTCGATTTAGGCTTAAAATGGGTTTAGATGAGTTTGGAGGCCGAAAACCCTCGGCTGCAGTCGGGTTGAACTGCATTCTGCATCAGTTAGGGTTAGGCGACCGACTGGAGGCCGAATGGAGGCCATGCGGCCGATTAGGGTGCGATTGGGGTCCATTCGCACGATTGGGGTTCATTCGCACGACTGGAGGGCCAGTCGCATGGGGGTCATGCGACTGAAGGTCCATTCGCACGACTGAAAGTCCAGTCGCATAGGTGCTCATCCGCATTGTCCATTCGCACGACTGGATATTCATTCGCATAGGTGTTCATCCGTATTAGTTCAATCGCATGATGTTCAGTCGCATGGAGGCAATGCGACTGAGGGGTGTCCATACGCCCAAATAGGGTTGTTGAACCTGAGGAAGGTGTAGATTAACTTCTGACTTTCGGGGGAAAGTGCAGATGTAAGTGTTGATGTAAAGGTTCCCATAAGAGTTTTTAAGATGAAGATCGAGGTCTTAGAAGCATGTTGGGCATGATGAGGGTGATGATGTTGTGCGTTATGCATGTATGATGTTGCCATGTATGATGTGATGTTGATGCATGTTTATGTTCCTTAATGTGATGTATAATATCTTTCCTGTGGCTTTACTTGTTATGATGAATGAACGAAGTATTATGTAACGTAAAGTGAAAGATAAAGAAAGAGGAACATGATGAACGAATGAAACGTCTTGCACACATCAGATACGGGGTCCCTCTTGGTGATTGACCCCAAATGTAGAACCTCTACCGCTCACCCCTAGTACTGTGGCATACGTTTAGCTATCATTCGTTGACTTCGGCCTAGTAGCTAAGACTGACGGTTACTCCTAGTACCGTGGCATACGTTTAGCTGTCATTCGTTGACTTCGGCCCGGTAGCTACGACTAACCGGGGTGTAGCACATGGTATTGGTTCGGGATGATGTCCGATGCGCAAGTAAGGTAATGGAAGAACGAATTAACGAATGAAGAAGATAATAATGATATTATCTATGTGTACGTACGATGTGTGATCATGTAAAAGTACGAACGGTTTTATATGAAAGTAAAGTATGTTTTATTTATAAAACTAGAACTCACTCAGCAATGCTGACTTTGATGTGTTTCCAGTTGGCAGGTAATGATTGCTGAGGATGGCACAGGCGACTACTCAGCTCTTTTGGGATGGCATTCTTTGATTAATGTTTTTGCATTGTAATGCGAACAAACTATTTTTTTAATGAATGTTGTATTAGTTTGCAAAAGCATTTACATGGAAATGAAAGTTTGTATTAGTTTTCCGCTGCGATTTATTAAATACTAATGTAATTATACGTTTTATGTGCGATGAGAACCCAGCTGTAAGCGTCCCGGGAACGGGGCCTTACATTTAGTTTGAAAATAAGAGAGAAAGAAGATGTTATTTTGATATGGTAGGTGTTTTTTTCTTAAAAAAATGCAAATCAATATTACTAATATACCCTTGATTTAGTTTGAACCATTCAAATGGAATATTCCATTTTAGATGCTAAATCAGTGGTCATTAGTGAGTTAAAGGGCTTTTATAAAAAGTAAGAATTTTCATATGAACTCAATCATATATATATATATATATATATAGCAGGACTGGTGAAGGGTATGCACTTACAACACAACAACATAATGATGAGATTTACTTAGAATACTTAACATATCAAATAGGAAACTGGTTAATGTTTAGTAACAGATGCTAAAAACACAAGTAAATATGAGACAGAACAAGATGGCAAAAACAACACACGTAATTGGTATTCAAGAATGTTGTATATTGCTTCTCAAGTTCTATTACAAATGTTACTTAGCACTTCTAAAAGATACAAGTACTTGAGATACATATACTACATCCTACAGCCGGCCATATTTTGAAAGTCAGCTAGATACAATTGACTAGACAACTACAAAATCAAATGTAGAGTCAAAAGACAGATTTGCCTTTTGACTAGTGACTATGATATGCAATAGCTCACATCCTAATATATTACAAAAAAGATAAAAGTACATTGAACATATCCTGCTATGTGCAGATCTGCCTCAAAGTTTCTTCTCATGTCAAAGATATCATGTAGAGGCAGATTAAACATACCTGCCATTTGTAGACATTTTCAAAACCTTGATCTTTGATGACATGTCATCTTTCTGGATTTGTAGTGTATGTTCGAGACAAGATGGGTATTCCTGATGCTAGAGGAGCTACTTGAATTGGAGTTGGTGGAGCATCCTCTTTTTGCACATCCTCAGGATGTTCTGACTCATCCTAAGGTTTGGAGACAGATGTTTCTTTCTTCTTTTTCTTTGGCTTTGGTTTGGAAGCCATCCTTTTTCTCCTCTTTAAAATTTTTAACTGAGAAGACTGGCCTGTAGCACCTGATTGATCTTCTTTGTCTTTCTTAGTTGAGTATTCCTCTCTCACAGGTTCATATGAGAGAGGACAAGATCCTGCTATGGATCAGAAGTGGAAGATTGATAAGGTTCAGCAAGAGACTCGGTTGTGTTGTCTCAAATGGTTTAACCTTAATCTTTACTTCTTGAGGGATCTAACTTGGTGGGGAGTGTAAGTCAACAAGTTCACCCTAATGTGCTCATCCATGGTGGACAGAGACATAGGGGCAAGTCTCCTTCCGGAGAATCCATACAGCTTCAAAAAGCTCATCATCCTCTGCCTGTTAGCAGACTTCTTCATGCTTTTCTGGATGCCAGCTCTTGACTTTGCAACCTCTTCCCTTAACTTTCTCTTAGTAGTTTTTCTTTCTTTGACTAATTCAAGTTTAAGCTATTTGAGATACTCAAACTCAATCTAATCAAAGGGTAAGGGAAGAAGTGCAAATGCCTGATAGAGACCTGTGGCACTCAAGTAGTTTATCATATTTATCCTATCAGTATCTTTGTCTACTTGTGGTTCTTGTGGAGCCACATCCTCATGTACATGACTTTCTTGATTTGGGAAGAGAGTAGGCACATGCTTGTAGAGTCTTTTTTGTCTTCTTTCTTATTTGATTTGAAGAAATAATTTTGCATCCTTTGCCTCTTTTCTTTCCTTTGACAATACCATGTCAGCCAGTTCATTTAATTCATCTAAGGGGAGGGAGATGATATTGTCAATGTCATAGTTCCCAGTCTGCAAGTAGTTGATCCTGACTACACTCAACTTATCATTCTAAGTGTTTGGCTTAGGGGCATCCTTGATAGCAGCTTCCATGAGTCTTGTAGACTTAGTGGAGGAACTTTCTCCCCTTAGCTTCCTTTTCCTCTCTCTCTCTCCTCCTCAATCTTCTCAGAAGTCATTTTTCTTTTCCCTTTGTCACTCACAGATCTTTATGACTCAGGGTGAAGAGAGCTTTGGCCTTTATTGTTTGATGTAGCTTCCAAGCTCTGGCCAGGAGATGTTGAGATGCACCTTCACTAGCAGGTGTCTCATCAAGGGAATGAATCTCTGTAGCAGTTGATGGTGAGATAGGGCTTTTAGGTTCTACCATTGGGCTTTCAGTCAAGGTTTCCCCTATGAAGCTAATCTTAAGGTCTGCCTCAATATCCAGTTGACCAATGATATTTCTTGATTGCCTTAGTCTCCTTCTCAAGCTGAACTCTGCAGTGATTATGTCTTGAATTCTTTGGGCCAGCTTGTCAGCTTGTCTAGATTGGCTTTGCTTGACAAGTGGCATGCTGACAAGGTCAAGACTTTCATAGAAGTTCAAAGTCTAAAAATTGAAAACTTCTTGTTGCCCTTGAACTCTTTAAAGAATAAGGGTTCTTCTGTTTGCATCATACATCCACCCTATGATGTGATTGAAAGATCCTTGAGGTGGAGATGATACTGCCCCTGGTATACCTTCCACAAAAAGACTCTGAATGAAAGAGTCTATTGAGTCCACATCAATGTGAACTTGAGAAAGTTGTTGAGTATGCTCAATTGCAAGTGAGGATGGTGAGTCCTCAATGTCCATACTCCCTGAAAAACTCCTAGGTTCTGTGACTGTAATGACTTTCTCCCTCTTTTTTGTAGCATCACCCACTTGTATAGGTGAGCTAGAGGTTAGGTCAACCAGATTCATAGGTTCTTGTGTTTCCGGTTGAGCTCTTCTTAAAGGTCTCCCAGCTAGTTTGTAACATCTGTCCATTTTGGAAAATAGAAACCCAAACCGTTTAGGTCAATTTTTGGAAAAATCAAATATGTTAGTTAGAAATTTTATTTATTTTAATCATTCAAAAACAATAATAATACCATTTATTCAACTTCCATTTATTAAATTAATTCATTGTAATTTCATGATTTATAGAATAAAATTTTATAAATTCATGAAGTTTATTTGTCATTTATGAGTTTTAATTACAAAACTAAAATAAAAGATTAAAATACAAGATCATTATTTTTACAAATATGTAAGGTCTATAAAATGTTATTAATATTTATAAGATTTTAAATATTCAATTAAAATAAATAATCAAATAAAAATTCTTATTAGATTTATAAAGTCTACAAAGATTTAATAGAAAAGAAGTTTTAATAAATTTAAAGTTTAAATTGTAAGTATTCTTTTATTTATTTAAATTATTTAATTTTATATTTATTTCAAATTCCAATCATAACCCTGTAACACCCGGTAATTTTAAAAAGACAAGGAATGAAGAATAAAAGAAAGAAAAGCAATAAAGTCCAAGTTGAGGGACTAAAAGTGTCCAAAAGGACAAATCTTTGAAAAGTTGGTGTAAAGGTGGGCATGGCACCCACCCTCATTTCACATCACCATTTTCTTTCGGTTTTAGAGAGAGATAGCAGAGTAACTCTCGGCTGAAGAAAAGAAGAAGAAGAGAAATCGAATTCAAGGTAAGAATTCGTGGTTTTTAAGTGTTTATGACGGGTTTTATCCCGGTTATATGCTTATGTGCTTATGTGTTTATGTATGTGCTCGTGTGTGTGTGTGTTTGGTGGTGTTTTTAGGTGTTGAACTCATTGGCAAAGGGTTTGAAGGAAGAAACACCCAAGTTGCACCAGGTGAGTTTTTAAACCTGGTTTTTACTTGTTTCAAACATCTTTGGGGCTGAAAATGTATTAAACGATTTTCAAAGTTTATATATATGTTACCCGTATGTATTATGCTTGTTGGATGTTGATTCTTGAATGCTTATAGGTTGTTCATGTTCAGAATAGCAATATTAAGCTTAGAACAGATGAGTTTGATGATTGGGTTTGAAAACATACTAAAAACATGTTACACAGAAGGTCCATGCGCCTAGAAAAGGCTCATGCTCCTGAAAATGCCTTCGAAGGATTTAAGTGTAATCCATGCGCCTGAACAGTAGCCCATGCACCTAAGATTGCCTTAGAAATGTCTAAGTATAGCCCATGCGCCTGAACAGTGGTCCATGCGCCTGAACAGTGGTCCATGCGCCTAGAAATATTAGTCAGACGACTAAGTATAGGGCCATGCACCCCAATAGTGCCCATGCGCCCAAGAGGCCCATGCGCCAAAGTGTCCATGCGTCCGAATAACCCATGGGCCTAAATGTTCATACGCCCGAATAGTGCCCATGCGCCTGAATAGTTCATGCGCCTAAGTGATAAAATGATTTACGTGTTGGCTGATGCGCCTACATAGTAATGAAATGCCCAAACAGGGCTCATGCACCCAAATAGTGTCAAAGCGCCCAGACACTTAGAATTTATTACAGAATTCTTGGGAGTTTGTGCTCTTAAGGTTTTGATCGAGGTTTGACTAGGTCTTATTAATGATAGATTTCATGCATGGTTATGATTGCCTTATGATTGTTACTTATTATTATTATTGCTATTATTATTATTACCCATAGTATGTGACTTTACGTGGTAAGTTTATTATCGTAACGTAAAGTATATTGTAATAATAAAGAGAAAGAGCAATAAAGAAAAGAAGAGGAACATTAATAAAATGTTAACAAGTCTTGCAAGCTTACAGGAGCGACACGACCATGTTGTCGTTAGCTCGACCGTGTTGCGGGTTAGCTACCCCATATTGCACACGGGACCAGGACCTTTGCAACATGCCCTGGGTGATTGGGTCGGCCTTGCATACAGTTGACCCTTTCGATGGACAGTTGACCCTTTCGAGGGATATAGTTGACCCTTTCAAAGGATACAAATGACCCTTTCGAGGGATACAGTTGACCCTTTCGAGGTATATAGTTAACCCTTTCGTGGGATACATTTGACCCTTTCGAGGGATACAATTGACCCTTTCGAGGGATATAGTTGACCCTTTCGAGAAATATAGTTGATCCTCTCGAGGGATACAGTTGACCCTTTCGAGGGATATAGATGGCCCATAACCCATTTTCCATCGCGCATACAGTTGGGGTATTGCTCATTGGTCCATACAGAAACTGAAAGATAAAGATAAAAGATTACAGAACATACAAGGCATACAGTAAAGAGAACGAAAAGCATATGTTCATATAGTTAATGTGTGCTCGCATATACTGTATAGAGTTGTATTTTACAGAAAAAAGTATTTTCATATACAACATATATAAAGTATTTTATTACTTTTAAAACTAGAACTCACTCAGCAACGCTGACTTTTATACATTTTCAGTTGGCAGGTAATTATTACTGAGGATGGCATGAGGGTGAAGCTACTCGGTAGGGAAAGACTGACATCCATTCGTATTTTATGTTGCCGTTATTTTGTAATGCAGTAAACAATTCTTTTGTAATCAGTTAAACGATGATGTATTGCTCAACAACAGTGATTTAAATGAAATGAATGGTTATTGATAAATTATTTCTGCTGCTTAAGTTTGTATAATTATAATGTTTAATGTTTTAACTGCTGTGATTGACCAGCTATGAGGTTTCCGGGAACGGGGCCTTACAAGTTGGTATCAGAGCCAAAGTTTAAGAGAATTGGTTAAATAAAAATTTTAAAACCTAAACTTAATTGAAAATGGGACAAATGGAAGGATGTCAGCTCGAGTAGCTACGTGCCATCAGGTATGTCTTTTCTTAATGTTAACCGGTATTATGTGCGCAGTTATGTGACTTATGTGCTCTTAGTAGATTTAGATACTGATTAGGTCAGGATAGGATGCTTGGGGTATGAAGAGTAAAGTAAGTGCTAATGACAACCGGCCACTGTAATTAGGGATTTACTATACTTGACAAAAACTGAGTGTTACCTTGAATGACCGCGTTAGTGTTTGAATCTTATAGTGTGCGTTTAGATGATGGGTAACGGTAGATCTTTGAAAGCCTCTCGTGGTGGAGGTCACGGTGCTGCTCCGCGACCCAAGAGAGGAGACCGAGAGTCGAGAAAGTGGTTCATGAAGTATCACACCCCAACCTTGACGGCGGAAACGTCGAGGAGTGAGAGTTAAGATCGTTCATAGCCACATAACGCTATTATTAATCCAAATATTTTACACATAAGTTTCATTTGTCACATTACAAATATAAGTCTCAAGGATATAAAAGCATAACATAAAATGTAACAATTCATTCTATTTTATTTATTAATCTAGGTCCATTCCTAGATGTGCAAGCTTCAATGTGTAGATAATCAAACTTGGGCGTTTCCTGAAACATGTTAAAAATAAAGGGTCATCAACAATGTTGGTGAGCATTCCATAGTTTTAAATACATAGATTATATAAAAGATGCAATTCAAGTCATAATTAGTGAATAAAGTGATTAGGGATGTTATGATCAATGCAACAATCAAACCTCGACAAAGTTTTACAAGTCTCAAACGTTTACAAGATTATACGATCAGCTAAGTGTACTTAGATCAACCAAAGCAAGCTTGTCTTGCCCATAGATCTATGACTTCGCTGGGCTAGCAATAGTTAATGATTGTACATATAACGCCATAACATGGTAACCACAAAAGTTCAACTAACCACAACTTTACATGATGAATTGCCATAAAGTTTACAAGTCTCAAATAAGTTTACAAGTGCAATGATAATAAGTTAACATGTTTCACCCCAAAGTGTGAAAATAAGCAAAAAGGGTATGGAAATACTCACTTGATCAAATAATATATATTTGATGATTAATATGAATAATAACAAGCAACGTTTCAACGTAGACCTTCACAACGCACCTAAAACAAGTATATATTTACAAGGTTACAATTAATAATATAATTAATGGTTAAACGAGACTAGGGTTTCAATTGGTATTTGAGGGTTTTAAATGACGTTGGTTAGAGAGATCATATATATGCTTTAGTCCAAGAGAAATGTCATGTATCAAATTTTAAGGAAATTAAATCCTTTATAACAATTTGTGAAGGTTAATTATAAAATATATAAATTCTATAATTATCATAATTAATCCATAATTGTATAGTATCTAAATAATAATTAAATAATTTACCATATTATATAAAGTCTATTTTTATAAAAATAAACTTTGTTAAATTTTATTTTATAAGAAAATTGTTAAGGTGTTTAAAGTGATAAATTTGTAGAAAATAATAGGATAGCTTTAAAAATAACCAAAGTTTACAAAACTCTTTTTTATAATTTTCAGAAAATTTTATATACTTTTTAAAGGCTGAAAAGCCAAAAACAATTAATTGGAGGTCGCCGGGTTCGAACCCGGGACCTCTAATTCAGAATGTGAGTGGGGAACCAGTGAACCAAGGCCTTAGCCGCGGTTTTACTTGGTTCTCAAATCTTAAGAACACCCGTTTCAGAATAGCCCCAATTTCATAAGAACCCTAGTTTGATTTGAATCGAAATTGAAGATCAAATCGATGATGTTTATGAGAAAGAACATGGGGCTTTGATCCCCATGTGATTACGCGTGTATAATTGTTTTTATTTACCCGATTGATGATGAATTCGAGATGAACACGACGAAGAACAATTCGCGACCACGTAGCACCGGTTTGATGCTCAAATGATGATGATAATCAAATTCAATGTACAGGTAGTTTCTAATGACCTCAAGGATGAAAAGCCCCGTGTTAGTTTCGAGTTTTGAAGCTCTGAAGATGGGGTTCGAATGGTTGCAGATTCACGATGAGAGGGGTAATCGTACAACCTTGTTTGTGTGATTTCAGGTGCAATTAGAAGGTGTGAACGATTAGTCGTAGTTAGATAGTCGTTT
This sequence comes from Flaveria trinervia, assembly GCA_025506515.1. Lineage (NCBI taxonomy): Eukaryota > Viridiplantae > Streptophyta > Magnoliopsida > Asterales > Asteraceae > Flaveria > Flaveria trinervia. Next base: position 4,290,889 of record CM046452.1, read on the forward strand.
AGGTTCATTTAATTGAATTATTACAGAGTTTTAATGCCTAAACGGCTATAAGATTAATGGGTTTCGGTTATTCGATCGATTTGAGTTTGTAACCGGCGTTTAAACGCGTTTAGGGTGCGTATTCAAGTTCGAATCATGTAATCGAACGGTTTGGGTCGGTTTGGGTGTTAAAACCGAGTGTTTTGTGGTTTTTTGGAGCTCACCGGAGCCATAGCCGGCGGTAGCCGGAGGCCGGCCGGAAAAACGGGTTTAGCGGGGAAAATGGTTTGGGTTTGATAAATTTACATAATTAGCCCCTGCGATTTCATACTTATTATTTTATGCCCAAAACTCCTATATTAAGTTTCTAAAATGACAAAAACACCCCCCCTCAACCTAATTACATTAAGTTTTAACATTTTTAAGTTTAATAATTTTTTATAAATTATTATTATTATTGTTATCATTTATTATTGTTATTATTATTAATATTATTTTTATTATTAACATTGTTATTATTTTTATTATTAGTTATATTTACCATTATTATTTATTTTTATGTTCAATTTAATAGATAAACTATAATCTTTTACATTAAAGGATTAAAGACTAACTAATAGATAAACACAAATAGCCCACAAGTTTCATGAAAAAAAACATTAATAGTCCTTACAAGAATAAACGAGATTAACTATTAGTTAACCAAAAATACAAGATGTTACAGTCTCCCCAACTTAAAAGAATTTCGTCCCGAAATTAAGATTAAAGCTAAGAGAACAAATGCGGGTATCTCTCCTTCATATGATCCTCACGCTCCCAAGTGAACTCAGCTTCACGTTTGTTTTCCCAACGGACTTTGACGATAGGTGTGGCAGTTGTTCGGGTCTTCTTCAGGGTGCGATCCATAATCTCAACAGGCTTCTCAACGAAATGCAATGACTCATCAATTTGAATTTCCTCTAGTGGAACATGCAAATTTTCATCAGCCAAGCACTTCCTCAGGTTTGAGACATGAAAGACAGGATGAACTCCGCTAAGTTCAGAAGGTAACTCCAGTTTGTAAGCCACTTTCCCAATTCTTTTCAAAATCTTGAAAGGTCCTACAAAGCGTGGGGCTAACTTACCCTTCTTCCCAAAACGTACAACACCCTTCCATGGAGAGACTTTAAGAAGAACCATGTCGTCGACTTGAAACTCCAATGGTTTGCGTCTTTTATCGGCATAACTCTTTTGGCGACTTCTAGCCACCTCAAGGTTATTTCGAATTTTGGAAACTTTGTCAGTCGTTTCCTGAATAAGTTCCGGACCAGTGATAAGATTTTCCCCAATGTCAGTCCAACCGATTGGAGAACGACATTTACGACCATACAAAGCCTCGAATGGTGCCATCTTGATACTTGAGTGATAACTATTGTTATACGAAAATTCCGCGAGCGGTAAATGCGTATCCCAATCACCACCAAAATCAAGGACACAAAGACGTAGCAGATCCTCGAGGGTTTGGATTGTTCGTTCGGTTTGACCATCGGTTTGAGGATGGTAAGCCGTACTTAAATCCAATTGAGTTCCCAAGAGTTCTTGCATCGAAGACCAGAAGTGCAAAGTGCAACGAGCATCTCGATCGGAAATGATGTGTAAGGGCACGCCATGACGATTCACAATTTCATCAACATAGATTCGGGCTAGCCTTGAAACCTTGTACGTATCTCGTATGGGTATGAAATGTGCTGTCTTGGTCAAACGGTCAACGATGACCCAAATACTATCATGACCATGAGGTGTACGAGGTAACTTGGTTATGAAATCCATGGATATATGTTCCCATTTCCACATAGGGATTTCAGGTTGCTCAAGTAAACCACTTGGTCGTTGATGCTCGGCTTTGACCCTTGCACACGTGAGACACTTAGAAACATAAGACGATATCTTTCTTCATTCCAGGCCACCAATATTGACCACGTAAGTCCATGTACATCTTATCGGAGCCAGGATGAATGGAATATCGGGTTTGATGAGCTTCGTTCATAATGAAGTGTCGAAGGTTGTCACGATTCGGGATCCAAAGTCGATTCAAGAAATACCACATGCCATTCGGTTTTGTATCCAGTTGTGACCGAACATTAGGCATCAAATCTTCATCCTTCCCTTCGTCAGTAAGTGCCGCTTGTTGAGCCTCGCGAATGCACAACTCGAGGTCACTATCGATCCTTATGTTTTGAAGCATGATAGTAGCCTCGTTGACATCCACATGAATCTCGGTATCAAAGTCTCCTAGTGTATCAAACCATTGCCTTCGATCTCGAATTTCTTGAAGCGAGACAATCTTGTTGTGGACCTTGCGACTTAGCGCGTCGGCTACAACATTCGCCTTTCCAGGGTGATAGCGAATGTCGCAGTCGTAATCGCTAATCAACTCAATCCAACGTCTTTGTCTCATGTTGAGATCCTTTTGATTGAACACGTGTTGGAGACTCTTATGATCAGTGTAGACTATGCATTGCGTCCCATATAAATAGTGTCGCCAAATCTTCAATGCAAAAACCACAGCACCAAGTTCAAGATCATGCGTTGTGTAGTTAACTTCATGAACCTTCAATTGTCTTGACGCGTATGCTATAACTTTGCCTCGTTGCATGAGAACACAACCAAGACCTTGATTAGAAGCATCACAATATACAGTAAAGTCGTCGTTTCCATCGGGTAGTGTAAGAATAGGAGCATTACACAACTTGCGTTTCAATGTCTTGAAAGCCTCTTCTTGCTCGGGTCCCTATTCAAAAAGTCGATTCTTTTGGGTTAGCGCCGTTAATGGTTTAGCAATCTTCGAGAAATTTGCTATGAACCTACGGTAATATCCCGCTAAACCCAGAAAAGAACGAACCTCGGTTGGGGTTGTGGGAACACACCAATTCTTCACAGCTTCAATTTTAGTAGGATCCACGTGAATTCCTTGGCTATTCACCACATGCCCTAAGAATTGAACTTCCTCCAACCAAAATTCACACTTGGAAAGCTTGGCGTATAATTGCTCCTTCTTCAAAAGCCCAAGTACTTGTCGCAAGTGTGTCTCGTGATCGATTTTTGTCTTGGAATAAATAAGGATGTCATCAATAAATACGATCACGAACTTATCCAAATACGGTTTACATACTCGATTCATGAGATCCATGAACACAGCAGGCGCATTGGTCAGGCCAAAAGGCATGACCATGAACTCGTAGTGCCCATATCGAGTACGAAAAGCGGTCTTTGGAATGTCGTCATCATGAACACATAGTTGATGATACCCAGAACGTAGATCGATCTTTGAGAATTGAGTTGCTCCTTGAAGTTGGTCGAAGAGGTCATCGATTCGAGGAAGAGGGTATCGCTTTTTGATAGTAAGCTTGTTGAGTTCGCGGTAATCGATGCACATACGGAATGAACCATCCTTCTTCTTCACAAATAGTACAGGTGCACCCCACGGCGATGAACTAGGGCGAATAAATCCCTTATCGGTCAACTGTTGCAGTTGACTAGCGAGTTCCTGCATTTCAGAAGGTGCAAGGCGATAAGGCGATTTAACCACAGGGTTTGCGCCGGGGATTAAATCAATCTTGAACTCAACTTCCCGCACGGGAGGTAACCCTTTAAGATCCTCGGGAAAAACTTCAGGAAAGTCTCGAACAACAGGAATGTCTTTCAACTCCTTACCCTTGACTTTCGTATTAACTACATATGCCATGAAAGCCATGTAATTTTTACTCAAGCATTTACGGGCCTTGATGCATGACATGAGTTTGAGTCTTTGAGAGGATTTCTCCCCAAGGACCCTTAAGGTATCACCAGTTGGTAAAGGAATTCGGATACACTTCTCAAAGCATAAAATTTCCGCACGTTGCTCGGCTAACCAATCCATACCAATGATAACATCAAAGCTTCCCAGCTGCATAGGAATAAGGTCGACGGAGAACTCGTGTTCCTTAAGGCTCAAGGTGCAGTCGCGTATCACGACATCAACGACAATAGATTCTCCATCGGCGACCTCGACCGTGAAAGATCTCTCCAGTTTTGCACGCGGTTTAGAAAGTATAGGTTCGCATTCCAAGGACACGAAACTCCTATCGGCACCCGAATCAAACAATACAGATGCATAATGATTATTTACAAGATACATACCTGTTTGGTAACAACCTATTATTGATATGATGAACATAGATAGAAAATTTTGCAAGACAAGAAAAGGACTAGAAGAAATTTAACGGCGTACCATTCACCACGTCGTTGTTGGCTTGCGCTTGGTTGGCGTTGATGTTGAAAGCCCTTCCACGAGCCGGTGGCACAGTTCCCGCATTGCGAGGACATTGAGGGCGAATATGGCCAGCCTCGCCACAGTTGTAGCAGGTTCGGTTGGTAAGCATGGCAGTGTTATTTGGTGCACGAAGACAGGTAGCCACCAAATGACCATACTTTCCACACAGCGAGCAGACTCGGCATGGAATGTTGCTTGAATGATGGTACTTGCACGTGTTACACATAGGATGTGGAACAGCATAAACTTTAGCCATGGGAGCTTGATTCGCAACCACCATTTGTTTTTGAGGAGCATTAGGGGCGGTCATAGCGTAGTTGCGTGTCGGGGTGAACTTACGCTTCTTGTTTTGAGAAGATGACTCGGCCTTTACCTCCTTTGTTGCCTCGGTGTCACCTTCGCTATAGCCTTGGAACCCTTTGCCGACATCGTGCCAGCTCTTATATGATTCTCGGTGAGCTGTGCAGTGATAGTGATCGCTTCCTCCAAAGTTGTGGGCCTACTACCCACCACAACATCTTGAATTTGAGGTGGCACCCCCTTGATAAATTTCTCGATGTTACGGGGCACGGTGTCTACCATGTGTGGTAGAAGCATACTCAACTCATGATGTCGGGTGGAATAAGCCAAATGATTCCCACCATCTTGTTTGAGATTCCAGAATTCCTCCTCTAGCTTTTGTAACTCGCTCCTTGGACAAAACTTTTGAATCATAACCTCCTTGAACTCCTCCCAGGACAAGGCCAAAGCAATTTCAGTTCCCCGGTTTCTCTTTTCACTATTCCACCAAGTTAGCGCTCGTTGTTGAAGAACACTTGTGGCATAGCGAACCTTGAACTCGTTGGGACACTCGCTAACAATGAACGTATTCTCCATACTTTCAAACCACTCGAGAAGTCCAGCGGCTCCTTCTTTTCCACTAAAGCTAGTGGGTTTGCACGAGTTAAAGTGTTTGAAGGTGCAAGTACGGTTGTTCTCTTGTTGATTGTTCCCATTTTGATTGTTGCTATTGTCTCCATTAGCACCACTATTGTTCCCATTGGTGTTGTTGTTGTTGCTATTAGCCATTAGTGTGCTATTGAGTTCAGCCACCATAGTCGGGAGAACGGCAGCCATTTGTCGCGCAATCATGGTAGCCAGCTTACGGTCGGAACTTCCACGCTTTCCATGGTGACGAGACATGCTGTATATACAAAAATGAGTTAGTTACAGGAGCGGGGATAACAGAGGATAGTAGTTTAACAAAGATAAGCTAAGGGTTTTAAGGTACACGGGATGTTTCCATTTGGTAACGCATTACCATTTGAAAACGTTGACACGTCAAGGTGAATTGACCCATTTACCTTAGAAACTTGTGTATGTTGACCATAGTTTATCACTCATCTCAGAAATCCCCAGGTAAGCATAACTAGTCCCGTAGGATTTATGCGATATGCTTGCCTTAGCCCGAGGGCCTTTTGCCAGGAAAACCAGGATACAGGTGTCTATGTGTCACACAATATTTCTTAGGTTCATAGAATCAAAACCTTGATGGGATTTATATAGATTAGACATAACGTCTAAAGATCCAAGTCATAACATAAGCATAAGATTCCACGTGTCGACGAGAATAAGATTAAGAGAGTTCATACTCGGGGAGAGTCAAAGAGTCAAAGTTAAGTTTAGGGAGACAAATAACAATGTTTAGGCAATCCTATGCTAAGGCATCAAATTGTACATAAGAGGCATAGCATTATGTAGCATGAAAAGTATATAATTTAAAAGATAGAAATATAATTCTATAAGGTTCATGCATACTATAGCCTAGGTTACCATTTCTAATAACCTAGATCCCTATAGTTATGGGCTCTGATACCAATCTATCACACCCCAACCTTGACGGCGGAAACGTCGAGGAGTGAGAGTTAAGATCGTTCATAGCCACATAACGCTATTATTAATCCAATATATTTTACACATAAGTTTCATTTGTCACATTACAAATATAAGTCTCAAAGGATATAAAAGCATAACATAAAATGTAACAATTCATTCTATTTTATTTATTAATCTAGGTCCATTCCTAGATGTGCAAGCTTCAATGTGTAGATAATCAAACTTGGGCGTTTCCTGAAACATGTTAAAAATAAAGGGTCATCAACAATGTTGGTGAGCATTCCATAGTTTTAAATACATAGATTATATAAAAGATGGCAATTCAAGTCATAATTAGTGAATAAAGTGATTAGGGATGTTATGATCAATGCAACAATCAAACCTCGACAAAGTTTTACAAGTCTCAAACGTTACAAGATTATACGATCAGCTAAGTGTACTTAGATCAACCAAAGCAAGCTTGTCTTGCCCATAGATCTATGACTTCGCTGGGCTAGCAATAGTTAATGATTGTACATATAACGCCATAACATGGTAACCACAAAAGTTCAACTAACCACAACTTTACATGATGAATTGCCATAAAGTTTACAAGTCTCAAATAAGTTTACAAGTGCAATGATAATAAGTTAACATGTTTCACCCCAAAGTGTGAAAATAAGCAAAAAGGGGTATGGAAATACTCACTTGATCAAATAATATATATTTGATGATTAATATGAATAATAACAAGCAACGTTTCAACGTAGACCTTCACAACGCACCTAAAACAAGTATATATTTACAAGGTTACAATTTAATAATATAATTAATGGTTAAACGAGACTAGGGTTTCAAATTGGTATTTGAGGGTTTTAAATGACGTTGGTTAGAGAGATCATATATATGCTTTAGTCCAAGAGAAATGTCATGTATCAAATTTTAAGGAAATTAAATCCTTTATAACAATTTGTGAAGGTTAATTATAAAATATATAAATTCTATAATTATCATAATTAATCCATAATTGTATAGTATCTAAATAATAATTAAATAATTTACCAATATTATATAAAGTCTATTTTTATAAAAATAAACTTTGTTAAATTTTATTTTATAAGAAAATTGTTAAGGTGTTTAAAGTGATAAATTTGTAGAAAATAATAGGATAGCTTTAAAAATAACCAAAGTTTACAAAACTCTTTTTATAATTTTCAGAAAATTTTATATACTTTTTAAAGGCTGAAAAGCCAAAAACAATTAAATTGGAGGTCGCCGGGTTCGAACCCGGGACCTCTAATTCAGAATGTGAGTGGGGAACCAGTGAACCAAGGCCTTAGCCGCGGTTTTACTTGGTTCTCAAATCTTAAGAACACCCGTTTCAGAATAGCCCCAATTTCATAAGAACCCTAGTTTGATTTGAATCGAAATTGAAGATCAAATCGATGATGTTTATGAGAAAGAACATGGGGCTTTGATCCCCCATGTGATTACGCGTGTATAATTGTTTTTATTTACCCGATTGATGATGAATTCGAGATGAACACGACGAAGAACAATTCGCGACCACGTAGCACCGGTTTGATGCTCAAATGATGATGATAATCAAATTCAATGTACAGGTAGTTTCTAATGACCTCAAGGATGAAAAGCCCCGTGTTGTTAGTTTTGAGTTTTGAAGCTCTGAAGATGGGGTTCGAATGGTTGCAGATTCACGATGAGAGGGGTAATCGTACAACCTTGTTTGTGTGATTTCAGGTGCAATTAGAAGGTGTGAACGATTAGTCGTAGTTAGATAGTCGTTTAGGTTCATTTAATTGAATTATTACAGAGTTTTAATGCCTAAACGGCTATAAGATTAATGGGTTTCGGTTATTCGATCGATTTGAGTTTGTAACCGGCGTTTAAACGCGTTTAGGGTGCGTATTCAAGTTTGAATCATGTAATCGAAACGGTTTGGGTCGGTTTGGGTGTTAAAACCGAGTGTTTTGTGGTTTTTTGGAGCTCACCGGAGCCATAGCCGGCGGTAGCCGGAGGCCGGCCGGAAAAACGGGTTTAGGGGGAAAAATGGTTTGGGTTTGATAAATTTACATAATTAGCCCCTGTGATTTCATACTTATTATTTTATGCCCAAAACTCCTATATTAAGTTTCTAAAATGACAAAAACACCCCCCTCAACCTAATTACATTAAGTTTTAACATTTTTAAGTTTAATAATTTTTTATAAATTATTATTATTATTTTATCATTTATTATTGTTATTATTATTAATATTATTTTTATTATTAACATTGTTATTATTTTTATTATTAGTTATTATTTACCATTATTATTTATTTTTATGTTTAATTTAATAGATAAACTATAATCTTTTACATTAAAGGATTAAAGACTAACTAATAGAAACACAAATAGCCCACAAGTTTCATGAAAAAAAACATTAATAGTCCTTACAAGAATAAACGAGATTAACTATTAGTTAACCAAAATACAAGATGTTACATGAAGAACCAGAGACCCCTCATTCGGAGGGTGGCGACGAGAGCGCCAATCTAAGAGCCTCAATAAAGGAGGCTGTGGTGGAAGAGGTTCATCAGGTCATGCAGATGACTCTACCGTCTGTGGTGACCGAAGTGATCAAAACAGTAAGGGAAGGGGAAGAAAGGAAAGAAACAGGTCCTCGGGAGGACGGGAACAACCAGAGCCGGAAATGGTTCTCTCTGATGACAAGGAGGAGGAAGAAGAAAAGCATGTGCCGGAGGCGACCCGAGGTTGTAACTATAGGGCGTTATGAGATGCAAGCCCCCTACTTTCGATGGAAACGACACTGCTCAGCTGCTCACCGGTGGGTGAGGGAAATGGAGGCTATCCTTGATATCAGTGAGTGCCGTGAAGATCAGAAGGTGAAATTAGCTACCCACTCTTTTGTGGACTTGGCTTTGTGCTGGTGGGACAACATTTTCCAAGCCGAGGGTAGCAGGGCCATTGGGAGAATGAGATGGCCTGAACTGAAGAAGTTAGTGATTGAGGAATTCTATCCTCACAGAGAGATGGACAAGGTAGAAAGAGATTTCCTGCAGCTGGAGGCGGGAACGATGACACACCAGTAGTACACCACTAAATTTAATGAAATGGCGTGGCTGGTGCCCGATCAAGTGACACCACTGTCACGAAAGATTAAAAGATACATCCAGGGGCTGTCGGTGGATATCCGTAGGCATATGATCGCCGCCCGTCCGAGCACTTTTAGGTCGGCGGTTGATTTGGCTGGTAGATTATATGATGAGTGCGAGGTGGTGGTGGCTGAGGTGAAGAAGACGAGTGGGGATGGAAGGAACAGAAATGGGAAGAGATTTGGACGTGGTGGTTTTACTTCAAACAATAAGAATGTGAAGGTGAACGACCGTGGAGTGTCGTCAAGATCAGAGCTGAGGAGGTGTGACAAATGTGGAAGGGAGCATACTGGTGAGTGCTAGAGACTGTAAGAAGCCAAGGGCGGAGAGCTCTGGAGTAGATAAGAAGAAGCCGGAGGAAGGAGGGCAGAGGGCAAGTGCTAGAGCTTACACTATGACCCGGGAGGAAGCCAGAGCTGATCCCGATGTTGTGTCAGGTATGTTTCTAGTAAACCAAGTTTATGCCTTTGTATTGTTTGATTCTGGTGCTAGCAGGAGTTTTATTTCCACTACTTTCTGTGCTAAGTTGCCTGTTAGTAGTAGAAAGGTCAGTGCACCATTCGATGTAGAAAATGCTATTGGTAAGTCCACTAGAATTACTGATGTGATAGAGGACTGTGCCATAGAACTAGAAGGTCATAGGTTTGCTTCTAGGTTACACGTGATACCCCTAGGTGGAATTGATGTAGTACTAGGGATGGACTGGTTAGCAACCTATGAAGCAAACATCGTGTGTTGCAAGAAGATGATTCGATTAGTTGCGCCCGATAAGAGTTTGGTTACGATTCATGGAGATCGCGTTACTACGATCCTGAAGATGATTTCGATGGCGGTGGCGGGGAAGTGCATAAGACGTGGATGTAGTACCTACTTTGCCTACGTAAAAGATGTGAATGCATCGGTACCGCAATTATCCGAAGTACCAGTGGTGTGTGACTTTCCGGACGTATTCCTGAAAGACTTACCCGGCGTGCCACCAGATCGCGAGATTGAGTTCCAGATTGATTTGATACCCGGTGCTCAACCCGTTGCCAAAGCACCGTATCGGTTAGCTTCGACAAAAATGAAAGAGCTGATGGAGCAATTGCAAGAGCTGCTCAATAAGGGGTTCATTAGACCAAGTATCTCTCCCTGGGTTGCTCCGGTCCTGTTTGTGAAGAAGAAAGACGGTAGCATGAGGATGTGCATCGACTACCGTGAGCTGAACAAGCTGACAGTGAAGAACCGATACCCCTTACCGAGGATTGATGATTTGTTTGATCAGCTTCAGGGTGCCAGTTGGTTTTCAAGGATAGATCTTCGATCTGGTTACCATCAGCTAAAGGTGAAGGAGCAGGATATCCCTAAAACAACTTTTTGCACGCGCTACGGTCACTATGAATTCCTTGTTATGTCATTTGGTCTGACGAATGCGCCAGCTGCTTTTATGGAATTGATGAATAGAGTGTGTTGGCCGATGTTGGATAGATCAGTGATTGTGTTCATTGATGATATCCTGATCTACTCGAAGAGCAAAGAAGAGCATGCTGGACACATTCGGGAGGTGTTGGAGACCTTAAGAAGGGAGAAGTTGTATGCCAAATTCTCCAAGTGCGCGTTCTGGTTACGCGAAGTTCAATTCTTAGCTCACATGGTAAATCCCAAGGGGATTATGGTAGATCCTGCTAAGGTGGAGGCTGTGATGCAATGGAAGTCTCCAACGACGCCATCCGAGATTCGTAGTTTCTTGGGGTTAGCGGGATATTATCGAAGGTTCATTCAGGATTTCTCCAAGATAGCCTCCCCATTGACTAAGCTGACCTATAAGGATGTAAGGTTCGGTGGATGAGGAGCAAGAAAGGGCTTTTGAGGAGTTGAAGACCAGACTGACCCAAGCCCCTATCTTGTCATTACCCGAAGGAAGCGAGGATTTTGTGGTATATTCAGATGCTTTTTACTTGGGGTTGGGTTGTGTGTTGATGTAGCGAGGTAAGGTGATAGCCTACGCATCCCGAAAACTGAAAGTGCATGAGGTTAACTATCCTACTCATGATCTGGAATTAGCCGTGATGGTCTTTGTACTAAAGATTTGGAGGCACTATCTGTACGGGATGAAGTGCACCATTTTCACTGACCACAAGAGCTTGAAGTACTTCTTCGAGCAAAAAGATCTGAACATGAGGCAGAGAAGATGGTTGGAGCTCATAAAAGATTATGATTGTGAGACCCATTACCATCCGGGCAAGGCCAACGTGGTGGCGGATGCTCTTAGCCGAAAGGAGAGGCCCGAGCCAATTCGAGTGAAAGCATACCAACTGATCATGACCTCTTAAGTAATGAAGCAGGTCAAGGAGTTTCAAGATGAGGCATTAAAGGAAGATCATCTAAACTTTGAAAGTATGAGAGGTCTGGTTGGGGAACTGGGTGAAAAAACACTTGGTGTTAAAACTCGATTTGGACGAGTGTGGATTCCTCATTTCGGGGATCTACGTGTAAGGATTATGGATGAATCTCACAAGACTCGATACTCCATTCATCCTGGTGCCACAAAGATGTATCAAGATATGAAGAAAGATTATTGGTGGTCGGGTATGAAGCGTGACGTGGTGGAGTATGTGAGTAAGTGCCTTACTTGTTTGCAAGTGAAGGCCGAACATCAGAAGCCGTATGGGAAGATCCAACCTTTAGATATACCGGAATGGAAGTGGGAGGACATCACCATGGATTTCATTACAAAGCTGCCATGTACTCCGAAGGGGTACGGCGCCATATGGGTGATTGTCGACCGTTTGAGGAAGAGTTCCCACTTCCTACCGATCCGCAAGACATATTCATCCGAGAGGTTGGCTGACCTGTTCATCAAGGAGATTGTAACCCATCATGGTGTGCCGGTGTCCATTGTGTCTGATCGTGACACCCGGTTTACATCTAAATTTTGGAAGAAATTCCACGACGCCATGGGGACAAAGTTACATATCAGCATGGCATATCATCCCCAAACTGATGGTCAGTCAAAAAGGACCAATCAGATATTGGAAGACATGCTTCGGGCATGTGTGATTGATTTTGGGGGAAGTTGGGATGACCACTTACCGTTAGTTGAATTCTCGTACAACAATAGCTATCATGCCAGCATTGGCATGCCACCATACGAGATGCTATACGGTAGGAGATGCAGAACACCCATTTGTTGGGGTGATATTGGTCAGAAGGAATTGGGGATTGTCAAGGTAATTGAGGCTACGACTGAGAAGCTTGAGAAGATTAAAGCCTTCATGAAGGCAGCTAAAGATAGGCAGAAGTCGTATGCCGATAGATGACGCAGACCGATCGAGTTCCAGGTCGGTGACCAGGTTATGTTGAAGGTCTCACCTTGGAAGGGTATTATCCGATTCAGGAAGCGAGGCAAGTTGAGCCCAAGGTATATAGGCCATTTCCAAATCATTGCTCGAGTAGGAGAGGTGGCCTATAGATTGGAGTTACCAGATGAGTTAAATGCAATTCACCCGACATTCCATGTATCTCACTTAAGAAAGTGCTTAGCTGATGAAGACATGATTGTTCCACTGGAGGATATCGAAGTAGACGAAAGGCTCAATTATGTAGAGCAACCAGTGGCAATCATCAATCGTAAAGAGAAGAGGCTGAGAAATAAAGTGGTTCCTCTTGTGCGTGTACAGTGGAAGCACAGGAAGGGATCTGAATCTACGTGGGAAACCAAGGAGGAGATGAGGCAGCATTATCCTCGTCTGTTCGAGAAATAACAGGTTTCGGGGACGAAACCTATATAAGGGGGTGGACTTGTAACACCCGGTTATTTTAAAAAGACAAGGAATGAAGAATAAAAGAAAGAAAACCAATAAAGTCCAAGTGGAGGGACTAAAAGTGTCCAAAAGGACAAATCTTTGAAAAGTTGGTGTAAAGGTGGGCATGGCCGCCCACCCTCATTTCACATCACCATTTCTTTTGGTTTTAGAGAGAGAGAGCAGAGGAACTCTCGACTGAAGAAAAGAAGAAGAAAAGAATCGAATTCAAGGTAAGAATTCGTGGTTTTTAAGTGTTTATGACGGGTTTTATCCCGGTTATATGCTTATGTACTTATATGTTTATGTATGTGCTCGGGTGTGTGTGTTTGGTGGTATTTTTAGGTATTTGAACTCATTTGCAAAGGGTTTGAAGGAAGAAACACCCAAGTTGCACCAGGTGAGTTTCTAGACCCTGGTTTTTACTTGTTTTAAATATCTTTGGGGGTGAAAATGTATTAAAATGATTTTCAAAGTTTATGTATGTTACCCGTATGTATTATGCTTGTTGGATGTTGATTCTTGAATGCTTATAGGTTGTTCATGTTTAGAATAGCCATATTAAGTTTAGAACAGATGGGTTTGATGATTGGGTTTGAAAACATACTAGAAACATGTTACACAGAAGGTCCATGCGCCTAGATAAGGCTCATGCACCTGAAAATGCCTTAGAAGGATTTAAGTGTAATCCATACGCCTGAACAGTAGCCCATGCGCCTAAGATTGCCTTAGAAATGTTTAAGTATAGCCTATGTGCCTGAATAGTGGTCCATGCGCTTAGAAATATTAGTCGGACGACTAAGTATAGGGCCATCCGCCCCAATAGTGCCCATGTGCCCAAGAGGCCCATGCGCCTAAGTGTCCATGTGTCTGAATAACCCATGCGCCTAAGTGTTCATACGCCCGAATAGTGCCCATGCGCCTGAATAGTTCAAATGATTTAAGTGTTGGCTGATGCACCTACATAGTAATGAAACGCCCAAACAGGACTCATGTGCCCAAATAGCGTCAAAGCGCCCAAACACTTAGAATTTATTACAGAATTTTTGGGAGTTTGTGCTCTTAAGGTTTTGACTAAGGTTTGACTAGGGCTTATTAATGATGGGTTTCATGCATGGTTATGATTGCCTTATGATTGTTCCTTATTATTATTATTATTGCTATTATTATTATTACCTATAGTATGTGAGTTTACGTGGTAAGTTTATTATCGTAACATAAAGTATATTGTAATAATAAAGAGAAAGAGCAATAAAGAAAAGAAGAAAAACAATAATAAAATGTTAACAAGTCTTGCAAGCTTACAGGAGTGACACGACCATGTTGTCGTTAGCTCGACCGTGTTGCGGGTTAGCTACCCCATATTGCACACATGACTAGGACCTTTGGAGCATGTCCTAGGTGATCGGGTCGGCCTTGCATACAGTTGACCCTTTCGAGGGATATAGTTGACCCTTTCGAGGGATACAGTTGACCCTTTCGAGGGATACAGTTGACCCTTTCGAGGGATACAGTTGACCCTTTCGAGGGATACAGTTGACCCTTTCGAGGGATACAGTTGACCATTTCGAGGGATACAGTTGACCCATTCGAGGGATACAGTTGACCCTTTTGAGGGATATAGATGGCCCATAACCCGTTTTCCATTGTGCATACAGTTGGGATATTGCTCATTGGTCCATACAGAAAGTGAAAGATAAAGATAAAAGATTACAGAACATACAAGGCATACAGTAAAGAGAACGAACAGTATTTGTTCATATAGTTAATGCGTGCTCGCATATACACTACAGAGTTGTATTTTACAGAAAAAAGTATTTTCATATACAACATATAGAAAGTATTTTATTACTTTTAAAACTAAAACTCACTCAGCAACGCTGACTTTTATACATTTTCAGTTGGCAGGTAATTATTGCTGAGGATGGCACGAGGGTGAAGCTACTCGGCAGGGAAATACTGGCATCCATTCGTATTTTATGTTGTTGTTGTTTTGTAATGCAGTAAAACAATTCTTTTGTAATCAGTTAAACGATGATGTATTGCTCAACAACAGTGGTTTAAATGAATGAATGGTTTTTGATAAATTATTTCCGCTGCTTAAGTTTGTATAATTATAATGTTTAATGTTTTAACTGTTGTGATTGACCAACTGTGAGGTTTTCGGGAATGGGGACTTACAAACCCTCTTTTAAAAGACTTATAAATCACCATTAAAACCATTCATAACCTCCTCCTAACCTAAAGTGTAAATGCAAGGCTTAGGCCTTAGTTTTAATTTGCTCATTCTCTAAAAATCTCACTCTTATATCTTTCTTTCATCCATTGGTTATGATCAATTTGAAGAATTTTATTTTACAAAAAATTTCAAGAATTCTTAATACTAAATAATATTTTATTTTTTTATATTATACATTTTAATCATCCTAACATCTAATTGTTCTCATGACTTTATGTTCTTACTATTGTTCTTTCCTTTACCAAATCTCTTTTTATTTTAATCATTATCATTTGATCATTAACATTTTAATAAACACTAACCTTATAGCAATCACTAACATTCCTAAATTACGCTAACAAAACACTAACATAAACAAAGAATCCCGTTTGCATATGGACGGCTATGCCGCCACATTCGGTTATTCCACAAGATTATTGTTCTAAATGATGGCTATTCCAAAGTATTAGAATATTTTTTATAACTCAAATGAAGACTAATATACCATATATTGACATAATAAAATGTTCTAACCCGTTTCATGCTTTAATGATTTTAAAAGTGCACATAAGTGCCTTACTACAATTCTAGCAGAATATAATCTTACTTCAATCGACCATAATTTGATAATAACAAACTAAACTTGAGTAAAATGAAACTCCAATATTAATTTCATTGAATTATCTTTTCAACGATAGTTTATACGTCTTCAAACTCAATCGGACGACTCAACAATAGCCATCACAAGATAAGTGTGCATTTCAGAACCTTCTGTCTTGTGCTGCTTGTTTGACCTATTTAAAGATCTTTTCATAAAATTGTTTCTGAATAAAAGTTGTCTGGGAGACTTTGATCTAGTCAAGTATAAATTTTTATAATTTTATAAAACCGTTTTTTATTTTTAAAACCTGTTCAAAAACATACCAAACAGTATGTCCAAAATCTAAAATTGATGCAATAATCCATTTTCAATCTACCTTTCGCTTTTTAGCATTATTTAAATGTCCTAACTTCTTATAATTAATTCCAACCTCAAGTTATTGTTTTTTATCATTTAGGACATCACCTTTAACTCTTGACATCCAAGTTTTCTTATGTACTCTACAACCATCACTATACTTGTGAGTTTCTCATGTGAGTTCTCCATGCCCCTTTTTACTTTAATTCTCACATTTTAGGGTAAAACATATTAACCTTATAACTTACACTTGTAAACATCTTGATACTTGTAAATGCACATGCAATTCATCTTTACTTTTTTTCATGGTTATTGTATTATTGTGAGTCTTATATGAGATACATATTTTGTTTACAATCATTAACTATTGCTAGCCTGCCGACGTCTTAGATCTTTGGGCCTAACAAGCCTATTTGGTGCTAAAGCCGATGTATTGCCGGCTCCTGATGACGTATGCTTGTTCATCATGGGAACCAAATACACTTAGCCAATCTTATAAACTTGTAATCAAGTCGAGGTTTGGTTGTAACTATATGTGTTCTATAAACTTGCTAACTCATAACCATTGACATGAATTTCTACTTCTAAATCTTTTTATATATATGTACGTTTAACCCATGGGAACTCACCAACTTTGTAGTTAACCCTTTATTTTTTTAACATGTTTCAGGTTTACTACTTGTGGATATCTTCATGCTCATATAGGACTTGGACTTAGATAAATTATGTTGTTGTTTATATTTTTGTGTATTGTAATTACTTAATTGACTTGTATTGTTCAATGAATAATGGTATTTAATTGACTTGTGTTCCTGGTTGAGCTCTTCTTAAAGGTCTCCCAGCTAGTTTTTCCTTGAGATAAGATATCTCAAGTTGCTGATTAGTTTTGCAAGGTAGTCACCTGAGATTCAATATGACTAACCTTGGAGACTAGATAGGTGCATGTTTGCGACAGTTTTTGCACCTTTAGCCTCATATTTCCCTCATCTTCATCAGAAGAATCATTGGGGGATTAGATTATTGGACCAAAATCATCTCTCTCACCACCAGCTTCAGGTTCTTGGCTGCTGGATTTCCTTTGCTCACTAACAGCCTTAGTTGAGGTGTCAATGTGCTGAGTTGCCATGGTTGAGGTCTTAATGATGTAATCACTTTTTAAAGTGAGAGCCTCTTCCATATGGATATCCTGAACAGTTTTAAAAGTATCCACCTTAGTGATGGGTGATTGATGTGGGCTAGACATAGGAGACTCAAGAGCATGCATCTCTCTTTGAGAAGTAGAAAAGAATAAAGAGTCATGGTACTCACTGAAACCTAAGTCTTCATCGGTATAGAAGTCAAGGTTAGGATAGGTTGGTTTAAGTCTAAAGGCTGGGGATGGTAACTGTCCCCTGAAGGTTGTTCACTTTAGTGTTGATACTCAAAGTGAAGGCTTAAGGCATTTGGGCTTGTGAGCTCATCAGGCTGAGCATGAGGAACATCAGCACTGATCATTGAAATAATAGGAATGGTTTGCTCCTCAGGAGATGTGGGAGCTCAAGTATCCACTTCCTCCTGTATGGGTAAGTATATAGGAGCCTGCACAGACTCAATAGTCTGAGCAGGGGTTCGTTTGAGTTTTCTATGGTAGGTGAGGGTGATTTGAGGTCTTTTTGGTGGTTGAGATGTAGAAGGTGTGGGTTCAACACTAGCTTGTGTTGCTAGGTTGTCACCTTGAGCAATGAGCTCTAACAGTTTTGGGACAAGGGCTATTTCTACCCCTAAGAAGCCTACAGTTGGCTTGTTCATAATTTTAAAGATGCCGGGCTTCATCTGTCCCAATTTAAGAATATTATCTGTTTTTCTTAACTATGAACCCAGTTCATAGTTGAGAATATGTTGAACATATCTAGGAAACATATAATACTCTAAGGAGTCCAAGTTAGCAAGCAAATTTGTATAAACAAACTGAGAGTACCTGAACTTGACCACTTGAACCATTCCATGTAATAAGAAGGAGAGATCCTTAGGAATCTGGTCCCACCCTCCATGCTTGTTTGACAAGCTGTGGATAACCACATGTAGCAGGTATTTCCACTGAGGTGAGACCTTTCCTTTCATGAAGGTCTTTATAGAGAAATCTCTCTCATAGCCCATATGCTCAAAGGAATGATTAATAGGTTCTTTTGGGAAGGACAACTCACCTTTTTCATCATCCAACTATAAGTGAATGTTGATGA
The DNA here is from genome assembly GCA_025506515.1 of Flaveria trinervia. Classification (NCBI taxonomy): domain Eukaryota; kingdom Viridiplantae; phylum Streptophyta; class Magnoliopsida; order Asterales; family Asteraceae; genus Flaveria; species Flaveria trinervia. The sequence goes on from CM046452.1 coordinate 4,309,364, forward strand.
TGGCCGGAGTAATGAAGATTGTCCTCCCTTGCACTGTGGCAGACAATGCCTTCTCCCCATCCATAATGACCTCTTGGTAGGTCTTCCAAAATTCTAGCAGATGATCATCATAGAGAGTAGGATCAATGATAAGGGAGGTGAAGTAGTTAGATAGTGCCAAGAAACGGCAAACCTCTGAGAAACTTTCATTTATCTCAGAGCTTAACAGACCAACTTGGTTGTGTTGCCTGTGAAGTTACATGGAGAAATTTAGGTTGTTTCTGTGGTTAAGGTTGGCTATTTGAGAAGCTTAAGGGTGAAAGAAGATGAAGAACTATAGAAATTTAGGTTAGGAAAGATGAAGATGATAAAAAGATAGGGAACCGTTGGGTACTTATGAGAAAAGAATTTGAGACAAAGTTAATGAAAAAGGATAAACTTTGAAATTCGGATGTCGATCCCACCTCTGAAAAGTAGTTTCATGTTTGCCCAAAAAGTAGTTTTCTTGGAAGTCGAGAATTCTTCCGAATGTAATTTTGCTTTGGAAGATATTTTAAAGGTTTTTGAGAATTTTGCTTTGGAAGAGAATTTACACTCAGAGGTTTTCATTTTAAGGAGAATAAAAACTTCAGAAGGTAATTTACTTTTGGAAGAAACTTGTTCTTTGAAAACATAAGAGTACTTGAGTTGATCTTTTAGCTTCGGAAGATATTTCAGAAATTTCTTCCGAAGCTAATTTGCTTTCTAAGACATAAATTTCTTCTGAAGGTAATTTAAAATCTTTCAAAGAGAAAATAGATCAAAATTTTCAAAATCTAAGAAATATCTTTTGAAAACTTTTTTCTTCCAAAGAAAACAAAGGCTTATGAAGGTGATAAAATAGACAACTTAGGACACACGGGTTTTAGAAATAGATACGATTAAGTTTTAAGAAAAGCTATTCAAAGTTAATCATCCCAATAGCTAATACAAGATATTTAAATTACTGCTCATCAAAAGCTTTGGTGAACAGATCAACATATTGTTCATTTATGTTAACTTTGACTAGTTTGATTAATCCCTTTTCAAAGTTATCTCTAATCAAATGATACCTGATATTGATATGCTTTATCCTTGAGTGCTGGACAGGATTTTCTGTGATTGAGATAACATTGTTGTTGTCTATGTGAATGGGAGTTTCCTTAAAGTTGAATCCATAGTCCAGCATCTGGTTCTGAATCCAAAGCACTTGAGCACAACATCTTGCAACAACAATGTATTCAGCCTCAGCAGTTGATGCATACACACAGGATTGCTTCTTACACCAAAAGACTACTCTTCCACCAAGAAATTGTCATCCCCCTGATGTAGACTTTGCAGTCATGTTGCAGCCACCATAGTCACTATTTGTATAAGCATACAAATTAAAGTCAGAATTCTTTGGATACCAAAGGCCATGAGATGGAGCACCTTTAAGGTATCTTAGAATTCTTTTAACAGTGACCAGGTGTGACATCTTGGGATTTGCTTGATATCTTGCACAAATGCATGTAGCAAACATGATATCTGGCCTGCTAGCTGTCAGGTACATAAAAGACCCAATCATTGCCCTATAGAGATGCTCATCAACACACTCCCTCCTAAGATTAGGTCCAAGGGAGTGATTTCTGGCTATGGGTGTCTTATTGAACCTTTTAAGTATGTCTTGTACATATTTTGACTAACTTATGAAGATGTCATTGTCAACTTGCTTCACTTGAATTCCTAGAAAGAAATTGAGTTCCCTCATGGCACTTATTTCAAAATTTTCCTTTATCAGCTTTTCTAATTTTTTGCATAGTTTTGGATTAGATGACCCAAAGATAATGTCATCTACATATACTTGAACTAACATTATGTCATCTCATGTTCCTTTGATGAAGAGAGTTTCATCTATAGTACCCTTTTTATAGCCATGCTGATAGAGATACTGAGATAGAGTCTCATACCACTTTCTTGGAGCTTGGTGTACCCTATAAAGAGCTTTATCAAGCCTGTAGACATAGTCCGGATGATCAGCATCTGTAAAACCAGGTGGTTGTTTGACATACACGTCTTCATCAATCACCCCGTACAGAAAAGCACACTTGACATCAAGTTGATAAACCTTCAAGTTCTTGGATGAAACAAATGCCAAGAATATTCTAACAACTTCTAGTCTTGCTACAGGAGCAAAGACATCAGTGTAGTCAAATCCTACTTCTTGTGTATTCTTGAACAACTAGTCTAGCTTTGTTTTTTATGACAAGTCCTCTATCATACTTCTTATTCCTAAAAACCCATTTGGTTCCTATGGTAGTCTTCCCTTAAGGAAGAGGAGATAGGTTCCAAACCTTTTGCCTTTTGAATTGAAGCAGCTCCTCTTGCATAGCTTCAACCTAACCTCCATCCTTTAAAGCATCATCAATTTTTTGGCTCTATCTGGGACAAGAAATAAGAGTGAAGACAAACATTTGCATCATGGGTTTGCCCTCTTGTTCTTACCTTAATGTGAATATCTCTAATGATGTTTGTGGTGGGGTGAGACATGTGGATCCTTAGTTGAAGGATCACAGCAAGTTGCTAAGAGAGATCTAAATTAGAAAAATTTAGATCTGGCATTGATGCTTCTCCCACCACATCAGCACACTTATCAAGTGAAACTTGATCCAATGAGTGTGTAACATCATTGATATTTTCATCTATGGAATGGTTATCAGCATTAAGAAATTCTAGATCACTATCACCACCACCATCATTTTCTTCTGCATTTGAAGTGTCTTTATCTGGTTGTTGAGCCTTTGAGCTGGAATTTGAAGGCATCTCAGATGTATCAACTGAATTTGTCATTGTTGTGCTAATAGAGACCTCATTTGCAGAAGTAGTTACAACTAGAGCTAAAGATGTGTAACTTGAAGGTCTTCTTCTTAGCTCAAATCTTGGGTCAGGATCACCTGTAGGTAAGATATCTGTAAGCCTCAGCTTGAAAAGAGTATTCAATGAAGTGTCCATCATCGGATTTCTCAGCAAATTTGGCAATTTGATCTTAGGTATTCAAGATGGTGCAAGGACATCCAAATGACCTAAGAAAACCAATGAAAGGTATCCTTTTGTGCCAAAGTTCATATGGAGTCTTGCCATGAGTCTTAACCACTAAAACTCTATTTTGCACATAGCAGGCAGTGTTGACTGCCTTTGCCCAGAAGGTGATTGGCAGCTTAGAGTCAGACAACATGATTATTGCAGCTTCAATCAGTGTCCTATTTCTTCTATCAGCAACACCATTTTGCTGAGGAGTCTTGGGAGCACTATATTGTCTTGTAATACCCTTTTCATCATAAAATGTATCAAGGATTTGGTTCTTAAATTTAGTTCCTTGATCACATCTTATGGTTTTGACCTTGTGATAACATTGATTCTCAATCTTTAAGATGAAATTATTTAGAGTCTCAGAAGTCTCATCCTTATTTTTAAAGAAAAAGACCCAAGTGAATCTTGTAAAGTCATTTGTGATCACCAAACAGTAAGAGGTCCTTCCTAGACTCATTACACTGGTGGGGCCAAAGAGATCCATATGTAACAAGTGTAGGGGTGTAGTGATGGAGTTTCTTTCCTTAGGCTTGTGAGATACCTTATGTTACTTCCCTTTCAGGCATGCAACACAATAATCATCACTTGTAAACTCTTTGTTTGGCATTTCAGTTACCAAATCACTCTTAATTAGTTTATTCATATTCTTAAAGTTTACATGACATATTCTTTTATGCCATAGGAAAGACTCGTCACTATTGGCTTTAGATAGAAAGCATGAAACCTCACCTGAGGGGGTTGTTTCTTGCAAATCCATCTTGTACATGTTCCCTTTCCTGGGAGCTCTAAGCGGGATGTGCTCATAAGGAATGACCACCCCGGGCCTGAGAACAATGCACTCATGCTCGGTGAAGAGCATGTTATGACTTTGATCACAAAATTGGGATACCTCAGAAGATTGTACCCAAGCTCCTTGACAAAGTTTACCTTCTTAATGCTAAGCTTACCATTTATGACCTTACCCTTTCTATAAATATAACCTCCTTCATCTCCTCCAAAGGCAACAAGCCCTCCATCAATTCTTTCAAAGTTTTGGAGTAGTGACCTATTGACTGTCATGTGCTTGGAACAACCACTATCAATGATTCAGACATTCTTGTTTGTCTTGAGTTGTTTCTGCACAAAGAAAATAATTAATTACATTTGGAAACCCAAGCCTTATTGGTCTTGGGCTTATCAAAGGAAGTAGAAGGTAATGAAACAGTGATAGATCCTATAGTTGTGTTGTGATACCAAATGCAGGACCGGTGAAGGGTATGCACTTACAAAATAACAACACAATGAGGGAGTTACTTAGAACACTTAACAGATCAAATAGGGAACTGGTTAATGTTTTAGTAACAGATGCTAAGAACACAAGTAAATATGAGACAAAACAAGATGGCAAAACAACACAAGTAATTGGTTTTCAAGAATGTTGTATATTGCTTCTAAAGTTTATTACAAATATTACTTTGCACTTCTAAAAGATACAAGTACCTGAGATACATATATTCCATCCTACAACCAGTCATATTTTGAAAGTCATTCGGATACAATTGACTAGACAACTACAAAATCAAATGTAGAGTCAAAAGGCAGATTTGTCTTTTGACTAGTGACTATGACATGTCATAGCTCACATCCTAATATATTACAAAAAGGATAAAAGTACATAAAGTAAAAAGCACAGACTCAGGACCTCAATATACAGTTACCAAAAACATGGATCTTTTCACCAACTTATGTAAGTTGGTGACTTACAGAGTTGCAGCGGAAAGGGGTCCAACTTTATGTAAAATAAAGCATGTGTTCAAAAGTCTTTGGATGAAATCTGTCTTCAAGTGTTGGCTTTGGAAGACTTTGTCTTTGAAGCTTCGGAAGACTTCATCTTTGGCTTCGGAAGATATTGGTCTTGGATTCGGAAGATTTCACACTTAGAGTATTTTCTAAGGCAGAGTGTGAAACTTCCGAAGCATTCCACTTAAGTACATTTGTGCATGCATGCAGGAGAGACTTTAGGTGTTTGGGTTGCATCAACCTTACATTGAAAGCCAACTAGATATATGTAGAGTCAAAAGGTAAATTTGTCTTTTGACTAGTGACTATGACATGTCATAGCTCACATCCTAATATATTACAAAAAGGATAAAAGTACATAAAGTAGAAAGCACATACTCAAGACCTCAATGTACAGTTACCAAAAGCATGAACCTTTTCACCAACTTATGTAAGTTGGTGACTTACAGAGTTGCAACGGAAAGGGGTCCAACTTTATGTAAAAGATACATCAGATAAAGCATGTGTTCAAAAGTCTTTGGAAGAAATCTGTCTTTAACTGTTGGCTTTGGAAGACTTTGTCTTTAAAGCTTCAGAAGACTTCATCTTTCGCTTCGGAAGATATTGTGTGACATCTGGTAAATTTCCGTTACCAAACTCCGTTAGTTCCGTTAAGTCTTGTATACACGTGTCGTGAGCACACACTAGTTGTCGTTTAACGTTGGTGACCTAATAATAAAGGATAATGTTAATTTGATGTGAATCTAATTGATTATGTGAGTATTGGGTTATGTTTATGTGTTTACACATTTTTAAAAGGTTAATTAGAAAATTAATCGCGTAACGCGGAAACATGCCTATTTATTCGTATGTCTTGTGTTTTTATAAAGATAAGATATATAATGATTTTCATAAGTTTATATCTTTATATTATGAAGTTAAAAACACTTTACAAAGAGTTTAAAGCTTAGTTTTTATAAAATACAAATTACAAGGGTTAAAAGGGTAAATATGTAAATTAAAATTAAATAAAACAACTCCAAACCCTAGCCCACCCACCCTTCGGCCGCGATCTCCCATCTCAACACCTCCCTTTGCGAAAATCTGCCAAGAACAAGCATCTAAACCTCGATTTCGTTCGATTACAAGGTGCATAACTTGTTGGAAACATCAATTGCAAGTTATAACACGTTTAAAGGTTAGATTTTTCATGTTTTTGTGAGTTGTTCATAATGGCCGAACCCTAGTTGTGAAATTGGCTTTCATGGAGTCGAAATTGATGTTGGTTGATGATGTTAGTATGTTAGTTAGATTGTATACATGTTAGTTAACGTCGATTATGCATGAATTCTATGTTTTTAGTGGATTGATCATGAACCTTGTGTATGAAACAAACCCTAGTTCGAAAATGCTATGATTATGCATGATGGATGATTGTTTGATGAATGTATGATGATTAGTAGGTTGTATGAATGTTAGAATACATTGATTTTGCAAGAAATTGGTGAATTGAAGTTGGTGTTCATAGGTTACTAATAATAGTAACTTTATTTTGCATGTAATGATGATCTAGTGATGGATTGATGTTATGGATGTGTTCATGATGATGATTAGATGCTAGATTGTTGTTATGAATGCCAGAAATCTTTGAATGGTTGTTGTTGATTCATAGCTTGCCAAAAGTAGAAACTTTTGTTTATGAAGATTGTTAGATTATGGTGTTTAGGTGATGTTGATCATGTCTAGATATTGTATGGAGCTTGAGATGGTATAATTATGATGAATTCATGAATACATTGGATGGTTGATAGATGTTGGGATGTACTTTCCCAAAAGGGAAACTTTATTTGCCTAAAGTTTGAAAAATGATAGCTTGAACATGTTTGGGATGTTAGGAACATGTTAGTATGATCATGGATAGATTCTAATGTGGTAGAACATGGTAATTTAGTTGTATGTAATGTCGGGGTAATCATGAATGATATTTGGACATTTATGCTCATGTATGATTTGGATGTTGTTTAGTAGTAGGACATCATGTTTGGGACTGGTAATTGATTATTGTGATGTTGTTGAATGCAATGCATATAGATAATGAATATGGTTATGATCATCATACACGCGTGCGAATCTGAGGCCCCTACTTAGTAGGATTGGCAGGGTTTAGGATGTGAAGTTGTGAGTGGCTTCACATGGCATGTGGTGAGTGGTTTGAACTTTGTGTGACATGTTAGTTGTGTTATAACTAGTGGATATGTTAATGTTCTAGATTCGCATGACTTGTATGATACTTGGTTGTATGATGATCTAAGTGTTACACCTGGATGATATAGCATACATATGATCTATTTGAATATTAACAATGCATGACGCATGTGTATGATTACTTGAATGATTTACAACACATAAAGTCACCAACGGGTCAAACGGATCAACTAGGTCAAACATGTCTGTTTTGTTTGAAATCTTGAGTCCTTGGTTGTAGTGTACTTAGGTTTCACATGTTCTTTGATTACACGTACTCATGCACTTATATGATCTAGGTAACCTCTGAAGGTTGTCTGTCTATTCTGTTTGACAAGTCAAACTCTGTGTATCTAAACGCATATCAGGTGAGTTCATGCCCCACTTTTTATTTACTCTCTTTGGGGGAGATAGCATACTGGTAAATCACGAACGCTTTATGTATTTAAGTTGTGTACATATTATATAGTGTTGATATCATGGAAAAGTCCTCACACTTTCGAATTGTTAATATTGATTAGCGGGAAATTTTGGGTAGTACTACTGGGTCTGACGAGCCCCACCTGTGTGACTCGAGGTCAACCGGGTGCAAGTTGTCCTAATGAACATTGTCACAACCTGTTAAGTCGTGGCAGAAGGCAACAACGTAACACAGTCAGCTTCAATTACGAAATCACTATGAAATAATATTTATTGTTATGGACTAGCTATCTGTTACAATACGCTACTTGTGCATCTCTATTATTAAACTGTTTATATTTGAATATCTCTTGAACTCACCAACCATCATGTTGACATTTTTAGTATGCTATTCTCAGGTCATTAGCTTGCTTGCCATAGGAGCACTGCATGGTCCACTGCATTCTATGACACGGTCTTCAAGACAATTTTATCATTTTAATAATTAATGATTTCTCTTTTGGGATTGGCACGTGTTTTGCCACATTTATACTTATATTTCTTGGGTTGTTTTCAAAACGCTTCCGCACTGTTTAATTTATTTACTTTGGATTGATTTCATATAAATTATGGCATATAGAGTCGTTCGGAGTAACTATTGACTGTGATCCTGGTTTGTTCACACGCCTCGCGGTAAAACTCCGCAAGTGGATTTTGAGGGTGTGACAGATTGGTATCAGAGCCATTGGTTATAGGGAACTAGGTTGCATACACACTAGACTATAACCGCACAGTTAATTAGTTACCTGTGCCTTATTCTCATCTTACTGTATACTCATTGGCATACACGTCACACTCCTCTACAGCATGGCATCGTCTTCGAGTGCTTCGGGTAAACGACCTGAATCACCTTCACGATCTGAATCCCCACCTCCCGCACCTGTACCTGATGATGGATTCGATTGGCCCCAACTGGCTTATCCCCGAGAGGAGATTGACTGGGATCAACCATTTGCATTGATGAAGCGTGACCCTCCGCGAGACTGGCGTTCCTATCCTAGATTTGTTGATCATATCATGTTTAGGGAGCGCGTACCTATCCCGAGGCCCAGGACTAGGAACAATGCCGACCAACCCATGCCTTCACTCCCACGAACGGTGCAGTCCAACGAGCAACTGATTGCTGCACTAATGGCTGCACTGGATACGGAACAACATCGGGTAAGACGGCTCACGGGTGATGTCTATACACTACAGCAAGAGGTGTACAACCTGAGACATCAATTGGATGAACTCGAGGAAGAACATGGGAAGACCCTGAACGTTTGTCACCATATGCAAGATGGACTTATAGCACTCCAACGGCACGTGACTGCTCGTGAACAGCGGGACGCCGTAGCCGATAATAGGATTGCCATTTTAGAAGCTCAGCTAGCGGCACTTCAGATTGCTATAGCTCCTGCTCCTGCAGCAGACCCTGAGGATGAGGAGGATCCTGAGGAGGGACCCGAGGAGGAGGAACCGGAGCAGATGGAGGATGATAGTGATGGGTCGGATGTTGTCGATTGACTTCGTTATATGACTTAGACTACGTAGTGTTTTCTTTTTGAAACCTATATGGGAAGGGTTGTTTCCCCACACGAACGACAAACTTCAATTTTGACATTGCTAAATACATTATGACTCATTTGCAATTTATTTACTTTGTTATTATTTTTGTTATGAATGTTGTGGTTGTGATGATTCGTTATTTCTTTTGTTTACTATTTACTATGCTTCAATGAGTTAAATATATTTGATGTTACTCATTATTGTAATTGTGAATGTAAAGTGAAAAGAATGGACGCCCGTGGACGTGGACGTGGACGTGGTCGTGGACGCGGACGTGGACGTGGCCCGGAGAACAAGGTGGTGGTGCTATTAACATGACTCCCGCAGAATTGGCTGCTCTAATTAATGAGCATGTTCAGGCGGCAGTGGCTGCTGCCCACGCGGGTCAGCCAGCAAGTAAACAATGATAGAAAGATAAATCTGATATCCTTTATAACTGTAGGGGATGTCTGATTAATGTGTGTTGTGTTAAAACAGGACCACCAGTGTGTACATACAAGTCCTTTATGGACTGTAAACCACACCTACAGCGGTACAGAGGGTGTTGTAGGGCTTGTACGCTGGTTCGAGAAGACTGAGTCTGTTTTCTCCAAATGTAACTGTCCACCAGCGGATCAAGTAAAGTATGCCACCGGGACTTTAGAGGGTGCTGCTCTGTCTTGGTGGAACGTGCAAGTCCAGATGCTTGGACAAGCGATGGCGAATGGACTTCCATGGGATGAGTTCAAAGCAATGATGACCGAGGAGTACTGTCCTTGCAGCGAAGTACAGAAATTAGAGATGGAGTTCTGGCAACTGAAAATGCAGGGCTCGGAAATTGAGGCTTACACCACCAGAACCCATGAATTAGAAACTTTGTGCCGGGAATGGTGAATGAGGTGCATAAAAGGATAGAGCATTACATACGGGGATTGGTACCTGAAATCCAGAGTATGGTAACTGCTTCCAATCCAGCCACAATTCAGCAAGCCATCCAGCTAGCTCATAGGCTAACTAACAAGCCGTGGAGCAAGGACGTCTACCCAAACGGGGCGCTATGGCAAGCGTGCCCGACAACAAAAGAAAGTGGGATAAGGCTAACAACACCAAAGCATCATCATCTTCCAGTGGTCAACCCCAATCTCAACAACAACAACAGCCGGTTCAGCAGCAACGGAGGTTTGACAATAACCATAACTCCAACCAGACGCCTGCAAATAATCAAGGACCCAGTGGTTATGGTGGGAGACATCCGAAGTGTACTCGTGTAATTACCATCATGTGGGAAGGTGTGATAGCTTCAAGTGTCAACGTTGTGGAAAAATTGGACACGCCGCGAAGGATTGTCGTGGTGAACTGGTGAGGAGGCCACAACAACCTCAAGAAACTCCCAAGGTTGTTTTGAATGTGGGAAAGAAGGGCATTACAAGTGAAACTGCCCACAACTAAGGAGGAACGGAAATGGCAACAACAACAACAACAATACCAACAACCACGGTAACAACAACAACAATGGTAATAATAACAACAATGGTGGAAATGGCACTGGAAATGGCGGCAATAAGATGGAGCCAAGGGGAGAGCCTTCGTCATTGGCTCAGGTGAGGCTCTAAATGATCCCACAACTGTTATTGGTAAATTCCCTGTTAATGGTTGTTTTGCTACGGTACTATTTGATACTGGAGCCGATAGGAGTTTTTGTCCTTAAAGTTCTGTAGTCTTTTAAGTGATATACCCTCTGCTTTAGAATCTAAATACACTGTGGAATTAGCCAACGGTAAACAAATCCATGTAACGCATATCCTTAAAGACTGTAAGATAGAACTTACTGGTCATACTTTCACCATAGATCTCATGCCCGTTACGCTAGGGAGTTTTGATGTTGTGATAGGCATGGATTGGCTCTCTAGCAAGCAAGCGGAAGTCATATGTCACGAGAAGATCATACGGATCCCGGTTGGTGATCAAATCCTTACCGTCAGAGGTGATAGAAGTGGTGCTATGATAGGCATCATCTCATTCATGAAAGCCCAAAAGTTGTTACGAAAGGGTCGTGTGGCTATCCTAGCACTTGTGACCGACAAGTAGATAGGAGAAAAGAGAATGGAGGATATTCCCGTAGTACGCGACTTTCCGGAGGTGTTCCCAGAGGATCTCCCTGGATTACCACCGCACCGCCAAGTGGAATTCCAGATTGAGTTGACTCCCGGCGCAGCTCTGATTGCTAGGGCACCTTATCGATTAGCACCGAACGAACTGTAGGAGTTGTTGTCACAACTTCAGGAGCTTTTGGATAAGGGCTTTATTCGACCTAGTACATCACCTTGGGGAGCTCCTGTTCTCTCTGTTAAGAAGAAGGATGGCACATTCCGGATGTGCATCGATTATCGAGAGTTAAACAAAGTAACAGTCAAGAACCGATACCCTTTACCTCGTATTGACGACTTGTTCGATCAGCTTCAAGGATCAAGCTATTATTCGAAGATTGACTTGAGATCTGGTTATCATCAACTCAGAGTTCAAGAAGAAGACATTCCCAAGACTGCGTTTTGTACTCGTTATGGTCATTATGAGTTCTTGGTCATGCCTTTTGGGTTGACTAATGCACCTGCTGTGTTCATGGACCTCATGAACTGCGTGTGCAAACCTTATCTTGATCAGTTTGTCATCGTGTTCATCGATGATATACTGATATATTCTAGGATCAAGGAGGAGCATGAAGAGCACTTACAAATGATCTTGGAACTGTTGAAAAATGAGCAGCTGTATGCTAAATTCTCAAAGTGTGACTTTTGGATAAGAGAAGTACAATTCCTAGGTCATATTGTTAATGAGAAAGGAATACACGTTGATCCTGCCAAAATTGAGGCGATAAAGAATTGGACTACACCCAAAACGCCGAGCGAGATAAGACAATTTCTGGGATTAGCAGGATATTACCGCCGATTCATAGAAGGATTTTCTAAGATCGCACAACCTCTCACAGCCTTGACTCACAAAGGAACGACATACAAATGGACTGAGAGTCAAGAATCAGCTTTCCAATTATTAAAACAAAAACTCTGTACTACCCCGATATTAGCATTACCAGAGGGAACAGATGACTTTGTGGTGTATTGTGATGCATCCATTCAAGGATTGGGTTGTGTCTTGATGCAACGAGACAAGGTGATAGCCTACGCCTCGAGACAACTAAAGGTTCATGAGAAGAACTATACCACCCATGACTTAGAATTGGGTGCAGTAGTTTTTACCTTAAAGATCTGGAGACATTACTTGTACGGTACCAAGTGCACTATCTACACCGATCACAAGAGTCTTCAACATATCTTCGAGCAAAAAGAGTTGAATATGAGGCAGTGACGTTGGGTGGAACTACTAAATGATTATGATTGCGCAATTAAGTATCATCCGGGAAAGGCGAACGTAGTTGCCGATGCCCTAAGCAGGAAGGAAACAGCTAAACCCCGACGGGTGCGAGCTTTACAGCTTACTATCAGTACCCAACTGCCCGAACAAGTTAAGGAGGCACAGATAGAAGCTTTAAAAGTAGAAAATATTGGTTCTGAGTTGCTAAGGGGAATGGATAAACAGCTAGTGGTGAAAGAGGATGGAATTTGGTATTTCATGGATAGACTTTGGGTGCCTGTTCATGGATATCTGAGAGATTTAGTTATGAGCGAGGCACACAAATCTAAGTATTCTATACATCCTGGATCCGACAAGATGTATCATGACCTAAAGGCTCACTACTGGTGGCCCAACATGAAAACGGATGTAGCTACGTATGTGAGCAAGTGTTTGACCTGCTCGAAGGTAAAAGTAGAATATCAAAAACCATCCGGACTGTTACAACAACCCAAGATTCCAATGTGGAAATGGGAACAAATCTCCATGGATTTTATTACTAAGCTACCCCGAACTAGTACTGGTTGTGACACGATGTGGGTTATTGTGGATCGATTGACAAAGTCTGCTCACTTCCTTGCAATTAAGGAACGGATAAGATGGAGAAATTAACCCGATTGTACCTTAAAGAGATCGTTTCGAGACATGGAGTACCGATCTCAGTTATTTCCGATTGTGACGCTCGTTTCACGTCACATTTCTGGCAATCATTTCAGAAATCTTTGGGTACACGGTTGGATATGAGTACTGCATATCATCCACAGACGGATGGTCAGAGTGAGCGTACTATACAAACGTTGGAAGATATGCTACGTGCTTGTGTGATTGACTTCGGGAATAACTGGGAAATTCACCTGCCATTGGTGGAGTTTTCTTATAACAACAGTTATCATACTAGCATACAGGCAACACCTTTCGAGGCGCTGTATGGGAGAACATGTCGATCATCAGTTTGCTGGGCGGAAATTGGTGATAGTCAAATAACAGGTCCCGAGTTAATTCATGAGACGACTGAGAAGATTATACAGATATGGAACCGTATGGCTGCAGCGCGAGACAGACAAAAGAGTTATGCTGACAAGAGACGGAAACCTTTAGAGTTTCAGGTTGGTGACAAGGTTTTGTTGAAAGTCTCACCATGGAAAGGCGTAGTTCGGTTTGGCAAACGAGGGAAACTAAATCCGAGGTACGTTGGACCATTTGAAATAGTGGAAAGAATAGGTCCAGTAGCCTATCGATTAGCCCTACCTGATTCGCTAAGTGGAATTCATGATGTATTTCACGTGTCAAACCTGAAGAAGTGCATAACTGATGAAACGACGGTCGTACCACTAGAAGAAATCAAGTGGATGAACAATTGCGTTTTATTGAAGAACCAGTTGAGGTGATGGACCGTGAGGTGAAAACACTTAAGCAAAGCAAGATACCTATTGTTAAAATCCATTGAAATTCGCGACGTGGACCGGAATTCACATGGGAACGGGAAGATCAAATGAAGTTTAAGTACCCTCAACTATTCGAAGGGACGATGCCAGCAGACGAAGGTATTGATTTAAATTTTGGGACGAAATTTCTTTCAACATGGGGATGATGTGACAACTCATCCAAAACTCACTCGATTTTGATTTCTGTGTGCCAATGCAGTAGACCAGTGATGAAACACTCGCACCATGTAACGCAATTTTCGGGACGAAAATTCTTTCAACATGGGGATAATGTGACATCCGGTAAATTTCCGTTACCAAACTCCGTTAGTTCCGTTAAGTCTTGTATACACGTGTCGTGAGCACACACTAGTTGTCGTTTAACGTTGGTGACCTAATAATAATAGATAATATTAATTTGATGTGAATCTAATTGATTATGTGAGTATTGGGTTATGTTTATGTGTTTACACATTTTTAAAAGGTTAATTAGAAAATTAATCGCGTAACGCGGAAACATGCCTATTTATTCGTATGTCTTGTGTTTTTATAAAGATAAGATATATAATGATTTTCATAAGTTTATATCTTTATATTATGAAGTTAAAAACACTTTACAAAGAGTTTAAAGCTTAGTTTTTATAAAATACAAATTACAAGGGTTAAAAGGGTAAATATGTAAATTAAAATTAATAAAACAACTCCAAACCCTAGCCCACCCACCCTTCGCCGCGATCTCCCATCTCAACACCTCCCTTTGCGAAAATATGCCTAGAACAAGCATCTAAACCTCGATTTCGTTCGATTACAAGGTGCACAACTTGTTGGAAACATCAATTGCAAGTTATAACACGTTTAAAGGTTAGATTTTTCATGTTTTTGTGAGTTGTTCATAATGGCCAAACCCTAGTTGTGAAATTGGCTTTCATGGAGTCGAAATTGATGTTGGTTGATGATGTTAGTATGTTAGTTAGATTGTATACATGTTAGTTAACGTCGATTATGCATGAATTCTATGTTTTTAGTGGATTGATCATGAACCTTGTGTATGAAACAAACCCTAGTTCGAAAATGCTATGATTATGCATGATGGATGATTGTTTGATGAATGTATGATGATTAGTAGGTTGTATGAATGTTAGAATACATTGATTTTGCAAGAAATTGGTGAATTGAAGTTGGTGTTCATAGGTTACTAATAATAGTAACTTTATTTTGCATGTAATGATGATCTAGTGATGGATTGATGTTATGGATGTTTCATGATGGATTAGATGCTAGATTGTTGTTATGAATGCTAGAAATCTTTGAATGGTTGTTGTTGATTCATAGCTTGCCAAAAGTAGAAACTTTTGTTTATGAAGATTGTTAGATTATGGTGTTTAGGTGATGTTGATCATGTCTAGATATTGTATGGAGCTTGAGATGGTATAATTATGATGAATTCATGAATACATTGGATGGTTGATAGATGTTGGGATGTACTTTCCCAAAAGGGAAACTTTATTTGCCTAAAGTTTGAAAAATGATAGCTTGAACATGTTTGGGATGTTAGGAACATGTTAGTATGATCATGGATAGATTCTAATGTGGTAGAACATGGTATTTAGTTGTATGTAATGCCGGGGTAATCATGAATGATATTTGGACATTTATGCTCATGTATGATTTGGATGTTGTTTAGTAGTAGGACATCATGTTTGGGACTGGTAATTGATTATTGTGATGTTGTTGAATGCAATGCATATGGATAATGAATATGGTTATGATCATCATACACGCGTGCGAATCTGAGGCCCCTACTTAGTAGGATTGGCAGGGTTTAGGATGTGAAGTCGTGAGTGGCTTCACATGGCATGTGGTGAGTGGTTTGAACTTTGTGTGACATGTTAGTTGTGTTATAACTAGTGGATATGTTAATGTTCAAGATTCGCATGACTTGTATGATACTTGGTTGTATGATGATCTAAGTGTTACACCTGGATGATATAGCATACATATGATCTATTTGAATGTTAACAATGCATGACGCATGTGTATGATTACTTGAATGATTTACAACACATAAAGTCACCAACGGGTCAAACGGATCAACTAGGTCAAACATGTCTGTTTTGTTTGAAATCTTGAGTCCTTGGTTGTAGTGTACTTAGGGTTTCACATGTTCTTTGATTACACGTACTCATGCACTTATATGATCTAGGTAACCTCTGAAGGTTGTCTGTCTATTCTGTTTGACAAGTCAAACTCTGTGTATCTAAACGCATATCAGGTGAGTTCATGCCCCACTTTTTATTTACTCTCTTTGGGGGAGATAGCATACTGGTAAATCACGAACGCTTTATGTATTTAAGTTGTGTACAATTTATATAGTGTTGATATCATGGAAAAGTCCTCACACTTTCGAATTGTTATATTGATTAGCGGGAAATTTTGGGTAGTACTACTGGGTCTGACGAGCCCCACCTGTGTGACTCGAGGTCAACCGGGTGCAAGTTGTCCTAATGAACATTGTCACAACCTGTTAAGTCGTGGCAGAAGGCAACAACGTAACACAGTCAGCTTCAATTACGAAATCACTATGAAATAATATTTATTGTTAATGGACTAGCTATCTGTTACAATACGCTACTTGTGCATCTCTATTATTAAACTGTTTATATTTGAATATCTCTTGAACTCACCAACCATCATGTTGACATTTTTAGTATGCTATTCTCAGGTCATTAGCTTGTTTGCCATAGGAGCACTGCATGGTCCACTGCATTCTATGACACGGTCTTCAAGACAATTTTATCATTTTAATAATTAATGATTTCTCTTTTGGGATTGGCACGTGTTTTGCCACATTTATACTTATATTTCTTTGGGTTGTTTTCAAAACGCTTCCGCACTGTTTAATTTATTTACTTTGGATTGATTTCATATAAATTATGGCATATAGAGTCGTTCGGAGTAACTATTGACTGTGATCCTGGTTTGTTCACACGCCTCGCGGTAAAACTCCGCAAGTGGATTTTGAGGGTGTGACAGATTGGTCTTGACTTCGGAAGATTTCACACTTACGGTAATTTATAAGGCAGAGTGTGAAACTTCCGAAGCATTCCACTTAAGTACATTTGTGCATGTATGCAGGAGAGACAGGTTGAACCATCGGTCGGTCGAACCGGTTTTTTATATATTATTTTATATTTTCTGTAACTTTTTTACATATCTTCATTAGAATAATTGTAACTTTATCCAGTTATAATATCCGGACAAATCGATCCTACCAACATACTCGTCAATTAGGGATTCATGTCTTAAAACATTGCTTTTTATCCTTTATCCTTTTAATGTTCAGAAATCAAAATTATAACTCTATCCCAAGCCCAAATATCCCAGTCCCAAACTACCTCACCAAGACCATTAAAAATACACCAACAAGAATAATAAAACATGTAACCCAAATTGTTCCGAGCCTATGGACCAAGCATGCAACAAAAGGTAAATGCATCCAAATCAAAAGCCCACCCATTCCCATACATAAACAATATATGTTATTTAGTTATTCTTATGAGCTTTATATATAAGCAATATTTATTATGTGCTTGGAAAATAATTATAACCATATAAATATTATATAAATACATATATATATATATATATATATAGTAAACTCGTTTAGGCCTGTGTATGAAACTTAATCTCAAGCTCTCTACCTAGTTCAGTCTCCACTTGATTCGAGTTTTAGAGAGTCAATATTAAGTAACTTTGGCTTGACTTGTTTACACTTCTATTTGTTATACGCGGTAAGTGGGCGGGTAAGAGTAACTTACACGAACAATCATGAGTAAGGATGTTCATAAGCGGGTGAACTGAACCAAAACAAAAGCAAAAACATGGTTTGACATGTCAACACCTAGTCCAAGTCGTGGTTTTGTTCTATCGTTTTCCAACTTGACTTTTGTGGACAACACATGTTTCATGGTACACATCAAGTGGATAAAGGGGGGTTCTCCCCTTTCAAATGCCAACTTTTAATTTAAGTATTTCTTCTAATTCCTCCTAACCCAAGTACAAAATTTATAATTGGAATAATTCTAGTCCTTTGGATGATCAAATAAAAATAAATCAAGGGTTACAAATGAGGTTGTATGTTTGTAATTATTTCAATTTTAGAGGCAATTAACTCAAGAAATGAACTACAACATCCTCCTCCCTTCCTTCTTCTTCTTCTACCCACGACCATCTTCAATTCATTTTCTTCGCGCCATAGTGAACATAGTCTTCGTCTCCATCAAAATATGAACTAGAAGAGTGCACCGGTTTAAAACTATACCACAACAAGTCCAGACCGACAGGCTATGATGGTCACGCACATGACGACTATGAATTTTTATAAACGTCTTATTTTTTTTATTTAGTTGTAAAGAGAAAATTTTGAAATTATTATTTTTTATTTATTATCACAACTAGTTATTGGCAGTGACAAGTAATGGTGACAAATGACAATAAGAGTTTTGAAAGATCAAAAGGTAGATAGGAAATTGTTTTATTAGATCATGTGTTTTCAACTAAAAGACTGTTTAACTATATTATGTTTAGTCATTAATAGTGAACCATAGGGGGTGAAATATATATATATATATATATATATATATAATATATATATATATATATATATATATATATATATATATATATATATATAATATATATATATATATATATATATCGGGTTGAATTAATAAAATATTAAATAGAAGAAATTTTTATTAGTTATAAAACGATATTATAAGATAAAATATTATTTAAATTTTTACTATTATAAATATAACAAAAAATTGTTTCAAAACAAACGTTTTAAAGAAAATCATTTTTAAAACTTTCTTATTATAACTCCTAATGTTAATTATTTTTTGTTCATAGAATCTTACTTTCTAAAAACACCAATTTTAAAATATTTTATATTTTAAAAAAGTTTGATGTTTTAAAATAATTTCTTATTTTATAAAATTTTGTTTCTTTAAATAATATTAATACAAAGATCTATTTCTTAATTTATTAAAAACTGTTTTAATTAAAAAATAGTTAAATAGTATTTAGTAACTAATTTGATTATTAAACAAAATAGAGAAACGGAAAAATTTTGATGAAACAAATGTAAGAGATTTTACTTACCATTTAGATTTTAACTAGTATTAACC
Organism: Flaveria trinervia; assembly: GCA_025506515.1. NCBI lineage: Eukaryota > Viridiplantae > Streptophyta > Magnoliopsida > Asterales > Asteraceae > Flaveria > Flaveria trinervia. The sequence goes on from CM046452.1 coordinate 4,328,442, forward strand.
TCCTCGTGTTACAATGAGAGGCGTAAACTGTGCCAAGTAACAATAATGACACATCAACGCTAGTGACCACCAACACTGGAAATATCATAAAACATAAGAAAAATCGAATGAAAAGTAGACGTAAAAACGTTGAACCATGTAGTGACGCAAACTGAACATAAAACATATAGAACAATAAGTAAATCGATCTAAGATCAACGCGTAATAATGGAGGTATTAAAGTGAAAATAATATGTGAAAAAAATGTTTAATCACACACGCACGCTACAGAGTGTTAACTTGTAAATTGAAACTGAAACTTAACAAAAAAATTGTAAAATATGATAAATATAAGTGTGTAAGGATAAAAGTAAAAAAAATATAAAGACTAAGTTATAAAAGTTGTAAAAGTATCGAGTTAAAATAAAAAAGTTAAAGATTGACAAAGAAACAAAAAGAAAGTACAACTCATTTAAAACATATAATACCACTTATATTACATATAAAATTTGATCAATTAGTATAATATAAATTTATAAAAGTTGATCAGTATAATATAAATTTTAAAGGTCGCATGCTTGTAATTATTTCAACTTTAGAGGCAATTAACTCAAAAAAGGAACTACAACATCCTCCTCCCTTCCTTCTTCTAACCACAACCATCTTGAATTCTTTTTCTTTTCACCGTAATGAACAGTGAACGCAGTGTTCGACCCCATTAAAATATAAACTAGAAGAGTGTACGTGTACTGGTTTAAAACTATACCACAACAAGTCTAGACAGGATCTCGCTCATGGCGATGGTGAATTTTTTATAATCGTCTTTTGGTTGCAAAGAGAGAAAATTTTGAATTTGATTTTTTTTATCATGACTAGTAATTGACAGTGACAAATGACAACAATAGTCTTGAAAGATCAAAAGGTAGAAAGGAATTTGTTTCATTAGGTAATGTATATTCAACTATGAGATTGATCATTGATGTATTTTAAAACCAAACTATATGGGGATGAAATATATATATAATTTTAAACTAGTAAATCAAATATTAACTATACTGACAAAAGAGAGGAAGGGAGGGTGGCGGTGCGCAAATGAAAAAAGAAAGGGAGGGAGGAAATGGTTAACCCCCATCCCCTCCCTCGCGCCGGGCCCTCACTAAAGTCAGCCTATAAAAATGTTTAATCAAATAATAATTTAGTTTTTGAATCAATCAACATAATCAATAAGAATTGTTTTATAAGTAAACCAAACATGCATCACCTTTGACCAATTCGGCTAATTGAATTAGGAAGAGTCACCAAACCATTCCTAAGATAGTTATGAACACTCAAATTACTCTTAATGTGGCAAAATAGACAAGTAACCTTCGTCACGTCTTTAAATTGAGTTCTTAAATTATTATGATGATAATGATATTTGACTTTTAGCAAACGGAAATTTTTTTATTGTGGTCGGATACGATTAACTAAATTTATAATGTAGTTGCCGACATGCTTTTTAAACAAATAAAATATATAATTTACAAAGAAAAAAACATCTAAATATCCAATAGGGACTAATATGAATCCCCATGTCGTTCTTGATTTGTGGTGTGCTAACTAGATTTGACAGAAATCCAACCAATATGGGTCATCAACAGCTATCCCGGCTGTTGTACCATCGTCACTCACTGCTAAAATAATCAATATAGTTATATTTCTTTTTCTAATACTCTATCTAATCTACAACAGGACTAATTACTCAAACAAAAGTTAGTAATGTTAAGGATCTACTGTAAAAGGTGGGGTTGTGATACTCGTAACATATTTACAAGCAACACCATAATTTTATACAAAATAAATTTACGTTATATATATTGTTCTTAATTTTCATCAAGTCTTTTGTAAGTTTTTTAAATGGATTGCCAATAAGGCTTAGATTAATTAGTTTAGGAGGAGACAATTTTATGATCTTTCAATGAAAATGATCGAGTCTCATTTAATATAACTCTAGATGGTTTGATAGAAGGTTTTGTTGGGAGTCCAAGCTTATAATTTCGTTGGCTGTTAAAAAAATAATTGTAAATAAATGTAGATGGTTTGATAGAAGGCTCTAATCCTTTGATAAACTTATGGACCATATGTAAGTTTTACAGTCTAGTAGGTCCTTTATATATGTGCCTCGAAATGTTCTAAATGTTTGGTGTGTTTGTCGGATCTTCAAATCCCACCTTCTATATATGTTAACTTTTTTTTGAATAGTGAATTCATCATACTTTTAACTCTTAAATTACTTCAAATTAAGTTGCACTATGTTATGTTAGGTTTAATATAAGTATCTTTTCTTTCGAATGTAAAGACTCTATCAAGTAAGATAATCTTTTTTTATATTAACTAATGCAGGATCGTTTAAGGGTTTGAACACAATTACAACACAACAACACAATGAGGAGATTATCTAAACTCTAATCAAACAGTAAACTGGGTTAACTAAAAGTGATACAAAGAACACAAGTAAAGCAAGAGACAGAACAGGAGAATATGGTTTTCAAGGATGCGGTATATTGCTTTCTCAAGTTCTTTTACAAGTGTTACAAAGTATATGAAAGATACAAGAAACTTGAAATACTTATACTACAACCTACAACCGGCTATACTATGAAAGCCAGCTGGATACAATTGACTAGACACTAACAAAATCAATTGTAGAATCAAAAGGCATATCTGCCTTTTGACCTTGTGACTATGACATGCCATAGCTCACATCCTTATACATTACAAAAAGGATAAAGTACATAAAGTGGAAAGTTTCAGACTCAAGACCTCAAAGTACAGTTACCAAAAGCATGGACCTTTTCACCAACTCTTGTAAGTTGGTGACTTATCAGAGATGCAGCGGAAAAGGTGCTTTATGGAACAGTACATCAGATAAAGCATGTGTACTAAAAGTCTTCGGAAGAAATCTGTCTTCATAGGGTGAAGCTTCGGAAGACTTTGTCTCTTGAAGCTTTGGAAGACTTCATGTTTGGCTTCGGAAGATATTGGTCTTGGCTTCGGAAGATTTTACACTTAGAATGTTTTCTAATGTATTGTGTAAAACTTCCGAAGCATTCTTCACTTCAGTACTTAGTGCATGTTGCTGAGACACTTTGGATGTTTTGGGTTGCATCAGACTTAAGAAATCCTTACAAACTCCCCCTAGGCTGATGCTACCAAAACACTTAGAAGATCTTCAGATGTTGGTAGTCTTCAGTACAATCAAGACCATTCCTTTCTTCATTTGGTGGTCAGGATCATCAAGACTCTCATAGGATCTTCTCATTTCAAAGAGATCATGCAGAGGTAAGTTGATTATGTCTTGCCATGAGTAGACATTCTCAACACCTTGATCTCTGACAACATGCCATCTTTCTGGATTGGTAGAATAAGTCCAGGACAAGATAGGTGTCTCAGTTGCTAGAGGAGCCACTTGCATAGGAGTGATTTGGTTGCCTCATCATGCACTTCCTCAGGTTGATCTGATTCAGCCTGGGGTGTAGAGGTAGATGACTTTGGCTTCTTCTTTTTTGTCTTTGGTTTAGAAGCCATTTTCTTCTTCCTCTTTAATGTCTTTAACTGAGAAGACTGGTCTGCAGCACCATGTTGATCATCAGTGTCTTTCTCAGTTGGGTGTTCCTTCCTCACAGGTTCAGAAGGAGAGGGAGTTTGACCCTGTCTTGGATCAGAAGATGAAGTTTGCTGAGGCTCAGCTGGAGGTTCTGGTTCAGGTGTCTCTGGTTGTTCAAACTTGACCTCCACTTCAGGTGGGACTTGACTTGGAAGAGAGTGCAAGTCAATCATTCACCACTTTTAATCTTCTGCTTGATCACCCTTATATGCTCATCCATTGTAGATAGAGACATGGGACTAAGTCTCCTTCCGGAGAATCCATATGACTTCAAGAAGCTCATCATTCTTTGTCTGTCAGCAGACTTCTTTGCATTCTTTTGAATGATGGCTCTTGACTTTGCAGCTTCTTCCCTTAGCTTCCTTTTGGTTGTTTTTCTTTCTTTGACTATCTCAAGCTCAAGTTGCTTTAAGTACTCGAACTCAATGAAGTCATAGGACAGGGGAAGAAGTGCATTTGCCTGATAGAAGCCTGTGGCACTCAGGTAGTTTATCATTTTGATTCTATCCTCTTCTTTATCTACCTGAGGTTCTTGTGGAGCCACATCTTCCTGTGCAGGACTTTCTTGAACCGGAGAGAGAGTGGGAGAATGCTTGTAAAGTCTTTTCTGTCTCTTGTCCTCTTTGAATTGGAGAAGTAACCTTGCATCTTCTTTCTCCTTTATCTCTCTTGACACTTCCATGTCAGCCAGCTCATTCAACTCTTCTAAGGGGAGGGAGATGATTTCATCAACATCATAGTTCCTGGTCTGTAAATAGGTAATCCTGATTGCCCTTAACTCATCATCTTTAGTATTTGGTCTGGGGGCAGCCCTGATTGCGGCTTGCATGAACTTAGATGACCCAGAAGAACTTTCTCCCCTTAGCCTCCTTTTCCTCTCTCTCTCTTCCTCCTCAATTTCCTCAGGAGTCATTATCCTTTTCCCTTTGTCACCAACAACCTTTGTGACTCAGGGTGGATTGAGGCTTGGCCTTCATTGCTTGGTGTAGCTTCCATGCTCTGGCCAGAGAGAGGCTGAGAAACACCTTCACCAGCAGGTGTCTCAGATGGAGTTTGGACCCTGCAACAGTTGTTGATGGTGAGACAAGGGTTTCAGGTTCTGCCACTGGGCCTTCAGCCAAGGTTTCCCCTATGAAACTAATCTTAGGGTCCACCTCAACATCCAGTTGACCGATGACATTGCCTGATTGCCTAAGTCTCCTTCTTAGAGAGAACTCTGCAAGGATCCTGTCTTGGATTCTTTGAGCCAGCCTGTCAGCTTGTCTAGATTTGCTTGGATTGACAAGTGGCATGTTGACTAAATCCAGTCCTTCATAGAAGCTCAGGCTTTGGAACTGAAAGACTTCTTGTTGGCCGTGAACTCTGTGAAGTATAAGGGCTCTTCTGTCCTCATCATACCTCCACCTTATGATGTAGTTGCCAGTTCTTTGTGGTGGAGATGAGACAGCCTTGGTATACCTTCCTCAAAGAGACTCCTGATGATTGAGTCTATAGAGTCCACATTAATGTGAACTTGAGGAAGTTGCTGAGAATGCACAACAGCAACTGAGGATGGTGAGTCCTCTATGTCCATTCTCTTTGAAGAACTCCCAGGTTCTGTGATTGTAATAACTTTTTCCCCTTTTTGGTAGCATCACCTACTTGCATAAGTGAGCTGGAGGATAAGTCAATCACTTCCACAGGTTCTTGTGTTCCGGTTGAGCTCTCCTTAAAGGTCTCCCAGCTAGTTTTTCCTTTAGATATGAAATCTGAAGTTGCTGATCATTGACCTGTTTTGTAAGGTAGTCACCTGAGATTCCAAGTGACTAACCTTAGAGACTAAATAGGTGCATGTTTTTGACAATTTCTGTACCTTTAGTCTCAAGTTCCCCTCATCTTCATCAGAAGAATCACTGGGGGATGAGATGATTGGACCAAAGTCCTCTCGCTCACCACCAGCTTGAGTTTCTTGGCTGCTGGTTTTCCTCTGCTCACTGGCAGCCTCAGTTGAGATGCCAGAGAGGGCTGAGTTGCCATGGTTGAGGTCTTAATGATGTAATCACTTTCAAAAGTGAGAGTCTCTTCCATATGGACATACTGAACAGGTTCAGAAGTGTCCACCTCAGTAATAGGTGACTGATGTGGGATAGACTGAGGAGAGTCAGAGGTACTCATCTCTCTTTGAGTAGGGGATGGGAAGAGAGACTCATGGTACTCACTGAATCCTAAGTCTTCATCAGTATAGAAGGATAGGTTGGGAATTGGTTGGTTGAGATCCAAAGGCTGGGGATGGTAGCTGTCCCCTGAAGGTTGTTCACTTGAGTGTTGAGACTCAGAGTGAGAGCTTAAGGCTGTTGGGCTAGTGAGCTCATCAGTGTGAGCATGAGGAACCTCATCACTGATTCTTGAAACAATGGGAGTGGTCTGCTCCTCAGAAGAAGTGGGAGCTCCAGTATCCACTTCTTCCTGTATTGGTGAGTATATGGGGGCCTCCACAGACTGAATAGTCTGAGCAGGGGTTCGTTTGGATTTTCTTTGGTAGGTGATGGATATTTGAGGTTGTGTAGAGGGTTGGAGAGCAGTAGGTGTGGGTTTACACTAGCTTGGACTGCTAGGTTGTCACCTTGAGCAATGAGCTCTAACATTTTTGGGACTAGGGCTGTTTCTACCCCTGAGAAGCCTACAGTTGGCTTCTTCATAATTTTAAAGATGTCGGGCTTCATCTGTCCCAATTTAAGAATATTACCTGTTTCCCTCAACTGTGAGCCCAGTTCACAGTTGAGAATGTGTTGAACATATCTAGGAACATGTAGTATTCTAAGGAGTCTAAGTTTGCAAGTAAATTAGTATAAACAAATTATGAATACCTGAACTTGACCCCTGAATCATTCCATGAACTATAAAGGAGAGATCCTCAAGAATCTGGTCCCATCCACCATGCTTGTTTGATAAGCTGTGGATAACCACATGGAGCAGGTATTTCCACTGGGATGAGACCTTCCCTTTCCTGAAGGTCTATACAGAGAAATCTCCTTCATAGCCCATCTGCTCGAAGGAATGATTAACCGCTTCCTTGGGAAGAACACTTCACCTTCTTCATCATCCAGCTGAAGATGTCGGTTGATGATGGCCGGAGTGATGAAGATTGTTCTCCCCTGCACTGTGGCAGACAGTGCCTTCTCCCCATCCATAATGACCTCTTGGCAGGTCTTCTAGAATTCAAGCAAGTGATCCTCATATAGAGTAGGATCAATGGTTAGGGAGGTGAAGTAGTGAGACAAAGACAAGAAACGGCAAACCTCTGAGAAATGAGGATCGTTGTCAGAGCATAACAGAGAACCTGATTGTGTTGTCTGTGTAGCTGCATGGCAAAGTTAGGATCATTTCTGTGAGCAAGGTCAGCCATTGTGAGGTAGCTCAAGATGAAGAGAAAAAATGGGAAAGAAATTTCAGAGAGAAAGCTTTGGGTTTTAGGTTTGGAAGAAAAGCATATGATAGAAGAGGGGGAAACCGTTGGGTTATATGAGAGAGAAGGATTTCAGATAAAGTTAATGAAAGAGGATAAACTTTGAAATCCGTATGTCGGTCCCACCTCTGAAAAAGTAGTTTACCTTTTGCTCAAAAAGTAGTTTTCTTGGAATTCGAAAAGCTTCCGAAGGTAATTTGTCTTCGGAAGTTTTGATTGAAAAAGCTTCCGAAGCTAAAATGGCTTCGAAGAATTTTCCTGAGAGTCTTGAAGATTTATGCTTCGGAAGAGAAATAAACTCTTGGATGCCTTGTATAAGAATGAACAAAGCTTCCGAAAGTAATTTTGTTTCGGAAGGAAAAAGTCCTTAAAAATGAATAGTGTCTAAGTTAAGAATTTTAAGCTTCGGAGATAAATTTTGACTTCTTCCGAAGGTAAAATCTCTTAGACAGTCATTTATTTTGAAGACATATTTTTCTTCCGAAGGTAAAACGTTATCTTCCGAAGTATCAGAAAATTTTCAAGAATCTAAGGAAAGTCTTCAAAAAGAGTTTTACATTCAAAGAAAACATGAGCTTATGAAAGTGATGAACTAGACAACTTAGGACACACAATTTTTAAGAAGAAATAATTAGAATTAGTTTTAAGAAAAACTACTCAAAGTTATCATCCCAATAGCTGATATCAGATACTTAAATCTCTGTTCATCAAAAGCTTTTGTGAACAGATCAGCATATTGTTCATCTGTGTGAACTTTGACTAGTTTAATTAATCCTTTTTCATAGTTATCTCTTATTAAATGATACCTGATGTTGATGTGTTTGGTCCTTGAGTGCTGCACAGGGTTCTCAGTGATAGAGATAGCACTATTGTTGTCTATGTGGATAGGAGTCTCTTTGAAGTTAAATCCATAGTCTAGCATCTGATTTTGAATCCAAAGCACTTGAGCACAGCAGCTTGCAGCAGCAATGTATTCAGCCTCAGCAGTTGATGCAGACACACAGGATTGTTTCTTGCATTGCCATGAGACAACCCTTCCACCAAGGAATTGACATCCCCCAGATGTAGACTTTGCAGTCATGTTGCAACCACCATAATCACTGTCTGTATAGGCATACAGATTGAAATTAGGATTCTTTGGATACCATAGACCAAGTGTTGAAGCACCTTTGAGGTATCTTAAAATCCTTTTCACAGTAATTAAGTGAGACATCTTAGGGTTTGCTTGATATCTTGCACAAATACATGTAGCAAACATGATATCAGGCCTGCTAGCTGTAAGATACATAAGAGACCCAATCATAGCCCTGTATAGGTGCTCATCTACACACTCCCCCTCAAGATCTGGACCAAGGGAGTGGTTTCTGGCTATGGGTGTCTTAGCAATCTTACAATCAGTCATGTTGAATCTCTTGAGTATATCTTGAACATACTTTGACTGACTTATGAAGATGCCATCTTCAACCTGCTTCACTTGAATTCCCAGAAAGAAGTTGAGTTCTCCCATTGAACTCATTTCAAATCTGTCTTTCATCAGCTTTTCAAAGTCTTTGCAGAGCTTTGAATTGGTTGAACCAAAGATGATGTCATCCACATATACTTGAACTAGCAGATGTCTTTTCCTTGTCCTTTGATGAAGAGAGTTCCATCTATAGTACCTCTCCTGTATCCTTTTACAAGATACTCAGACAGTGTCTCATACCACTTCCTGGGTGCCTGATGCAGCCCATAAAGAGCTTTGTCAAGCTTGCAGACATAATCAGGATGATCAGGATCTACAAAACCAGGTGGTTGTTTGACATACACCTCCTCATCAATCACTCCATATAAGAAAGCACACTTTACATCAAGTTTATAGACTTTGAAATTCTTGGATGCAGCAAATGCCAGGAATATCCTAACAGCTTCTAGTCTTGCTACAGGAGCAAAGACATCAGTGTCCAATCCCTTCTTCTTGTGTGTATCCTTGAACAACTAGTCTTGCCTTGTTCTTGATGATGATTCCTCTATCATCCTTCTTATTCCTAAAAACCCATTTGGTTCCAATGGTAGTCTTCCCATGAGGAAGAGGACAAAGGTTCCAAACTTTCTGCCTTTTGAATTGAAGCAGCTCTTGTTGCATAGCTTCAACCCAACTTCCATCTTTAGAGCCTCCTCAACTTTCTTTGGCTCTAACTGGGATAGAAAACAAGAGTGAAGACAAACATTTGCTTCATGGGTTTGCCCTCTTGTCTTTACCCCGGAGAAACATCTCCAATGATGTTTGTGGTAGGATGAGACTTGTGGATCCTTAGCTGAGGGATCACAGCAAGTTGCTGAGATAGATCCAAATTTGAGAAATTTAGATCTGGTCTTGAAGATTGATCCTCCACATTATCACACTTATCAAGATTAACTTGATCCAATGAGTGTGTGACATCATTGATGTTGTCATCTATGGTATGGTTATTAGCATCAAGAAATTCTTGATCACTATCACCATCACCATTGTTGTCTTTCGCAATTGATGTCTTTATCTGGTTGAGAAGCCTCTGAGCTGGAATTTGAAGGCATGCCAGATGTATCAGCTGGATTTGTCATTGTTGTGCTGATAGAAACCTCATTTGCTGAAGTAGTTTCAACTGGAGCTGAAGGTGTGTGAGTTGAAGGTCTTCCTAGCTCAAATCTTGGATCAGGATCACCTGTATTTAAATTTTCTGCAGATCCTGAAACATGCTCACAAGATTTATTAAAACAGTTGGTAACTAAATCAAGATCAAATAGCCAATCCGGACCAGAACCAGCACACTGGGTGTGTGCTCATTGAAAGTCACATTGGCTGACTCCTCAATAATTCTAGTTCTGAGATTGTATACTCTATAAGCTTTAGCTTAGGAAGAGTATCCAATGAAATGTCCATCGTCTGATTTCTCAGCAAACTTGGCAACTTGATCTTTGGTATTCAAGATGGTGCAGGGACATCCAAATGACCTGAGAAAACCAATGAAAGGTTTCCTCTTGTGCCAAAGTTCATAAGGAGTCTTACCATGTGTCTTAACTACTAAAACTCTATTTTGCACATAGCAAGCAGTATTAACTGCCTCTGCCCAGAAGGTGATAGGCAGTTTAGAGTCGGACAACATAGTTCTTGCAGCTTCAATAAGTGTCTTGTTTCTCCTCTCAGCAACTCCGTTTTGCTGAGGAGTCCTGGGAGCACTATATTGTCTTGTAATACCCTTTTCATCACAAAATGTATCAAGGATTTGGTTCTTGAATTCAGTTCCTTGATCACATCTTATGGTTTTGACCTTGTGATCACATTGATTCTCAATCTTTAAGATGAAATTCTTTAGAATCTCAGGAGTCTCATCTTAGTTCTAAGGAAGAAGACCCAAGTGAATCTTGTAAAATCATCTGTGATCACTAGACAGTATAAGGTCCTTCCTAAACTCATTACACTGGTGGGGCCAAAGAGATCCATATGTAACAAGTGTAGGGGTGTAGTGATGGAGTTCATTTGCTTAGGCTTATGGGATGTCTTATGTTGCTTCCCTTTCAGGCATGCAACACAATGATCATCACTTGTAAACTCTTTCTTTGACATTCCAGTTACCAGATCATGCTTAATCAATTTATTCATGTTTTTAAAGTTTACATGGCACATTCTTTTATGCCATAGGAAAGACTCATCACTATTGGCTTTAGATAGAAAGCATGAAACTTTTCCAGAGGGAGATGTTTCTTGCAAATCCATCTTGTACATGTTCCCTTTCCTAGGGGCTCTGAGCAGGATGTGCTCATGAGGAATGACCACACCAGGCTTGAGAACAATGCACTCATGCTCAGTAAAGAGCATGTTATGTCTTTGATCACAAAATTGGGATACACTCAGAAGATTGTACCCAAGCTCCTTAACAAAGTTTACCTTTTCATGCTGAGCTTACCATTTGTGACCTTGCCCCTTCCAGAAATGTAACCACCTTCATCTCCTCCAAAAGCAACTGGTCCTCCATCAATTCTCTCAAAATTATGGAGTAGAGACCTATTGCCTGTCATGTGCCTGGAACAGCCACTGTCAATTATCCAGACGTTTCCGTTTGTCTTGAGTTGTTCCTGCACAAAGAAAATGATTAGTTACATTTGGAAACCCAAGCCGTACTTGTCTTGGGCTCAGTAAGTGTAATAGAAGGTAATGCAACAGTAATAGATCCTATGGTTGTACTGTGAGGATCTTCAGCTATTGTTGATGGAGAAATTTCAGTCATTTGTCTTTCTTAGACTTCCACACCACCTTTGGACTCTTGGACTTGACCTTCAAAACCTTTGAAGCTTTTGGAACTTCACAGGTTTTGATGACTGAACCTTCGGAAGATTCTGCAGTCACTGCAGCAGACTTCAGTGCTTCGGAAGAACTCCTTTCTTCCGAGACCAATTTTACTTCCGAAGGTGATTTTCCATTTACTTCTTCTTTGATTTGGAGCTTCCAAGGAAACAGACTTTCCTTCCGAAGCTTGAGACTTCTTGAGATTCTTTGAAGTCTTTGTATTGGTCATGTGGATGGTACTCCTAGGATTGTATGGGCAATCCTTAGCAATGTGAGAAGTATTTTCACACATACACATAACATTTTCTTCTTCAAAAGAGTCTCCTTTTGAGAGCAAGACTGGCTTTGGTCACATCCCTTCTCCACCTTCATCTTGGTAGATGCTGAGACAGTTCTTTGGGTTGTGAACTGTTCTTGGAGTTTGATGGTCCAGGCTGTGCAGCAGTGGTACACAGCAGCTCAGTCTTCTTCTTTGCTCTGAGATGATTTGAACATGAACCAGAACTCTTAGATGAGGAGTCTTGGTTGATGTCTTCAGTCTTTACTACTTTGAAACCTGCAGAGATAAAAACTTGTTTCTGCTTAGCATCAAAAGTAGCCTTGATTTCTTGAGCCTTCTTTGCTTTCCTTTTGCTCTTCCTGATCAAGTTCTTTCTTTTGGACTGGTCATCACAGATGATTTCTTCTCCTCAGAAGGATAGTGGCCCTTGGAAGAATCCTCTTCTTCACTCTTCTCAGAGGAATTCTTCACTATCACTTCTTCATCATCCTCACTTATAGGATCTATGAGAGGAAGCTCATCTTCACAAGTTCCACACCTAGGATATCTTACAGACAAGATTTGTGTGGAGGAGCTATCTCATTTGATCCTAGTCCCTGTCTATTTTGATAGCACACTTTGTTGTGCAGGGATGAGGATATCATGTTTTTGAAGGTCTCTTCTTCAAGAACACTTTTCTCTGCCTTGGCTTTGCTATCACAAGCTCAGCCTGGCACTCAGTCAATTTAGTTATGAGATCTTGGATCTGAGTTCTAAAATCTGTATGTTCATGTTTTAGTACTGAAATGGTTTTCTCCAAATCTTCTATTTTAACTTGTAATCATTTTCAGACTTTCTAAAATCAGATTTTAATATGTTTAATGACTCAAGATCGGATCTCATCTCTAAGTTGTAGGACCTGTATCTATTCACTTTAGCAATGCATTCAGGAGTACAGAGATGTTCCAATACCTTGGCTTCATCATGGTCAACCATCAGTGCTTGGTTTGGAGAAGCATCTTCCGCCTGAAAACTCCAGTCAAAGCCTCCTTCTTCAACAGCAACAGCAGCATGTTGCTTAGGCTTCTCAGACTGAGGAGCTTTGTCAGTGTATTTTGGTCTGGGTGGTGTTTGGCCCCCATTTGCTTTAGGTGCCTTACACTCCTAGCAAAATGACCCATAAGGTTACAGTTGTAACACTTAACTTTGCTTTTATCCAGCCCAAACTTTCCACTGGTAGCATTGCTTGGAAATCTTCTTCCTGTTCTCTTGTAGAACTTCTTGGCTCTGTGAGTGAGGAGAGCCATCTGCTGAACTATCTCCATGTATTCCAGGTCATCTGGATGAATGCAGTCCAGGTCTTCAAGAGTGAAGAGATAATTCCCACAGCTTTCATCAGTAGACACAAAGGCCTGAGAAGAACTTGTCTCTTGGAATGGACTTCCTTGAGTAAAGTTTTCCCTTGGTGTCTCCGGGAAGGTGATGAAAGGACCCTTTTGTGAGTTGTCAGGGTAGCATAAGAGATGATGTTGGGGTTCTATGCTGTCCCTTTCAACCACATGAAGGGTGAACCCATTTGATTGTTGGAGTTGCCAGATGAACCTTGTATGTTCATCTCCATCTGGTATCCACTGAGAATCCCATATAACTCTGTCAGAGTAAGAGTTTTAAGGTTCTCAGTCCTCTTGATCACCACACAATAGTGTGTCCATTGCCTAGGAAGTGAGGACATGAACTTCCTTACAATGTCTCTGTTCTCAAGAGGAACTCCTCCATCCACTAGGGTATCCACAATCTCAACATACCTGAAGTATTGTTGGGTCATGGTTTCACCTGCTTTAAAGGTGAAATTTTCAAACTGCTGCTTCAGAAGATCTTTCTTGTTCTCCTTGGCTTCAGAGGAGCCTTCATACATCAGCTTCAGTGCATCCCACAGTGTTTAGCTGTTTTGCACTTCTTAAACCTCTGTATACAGAGTTTGGGAGAGCAGTCTGAAGAGCAGTCATGGCCTTCCTGTCAATCTCTACTCTTTTTCTATCTTCATCTGAGTAGTTGGCCATATCTTTAGGAATCATACCAGCACCAGTAGCAGAGGGGGGGGTATGAAAGGTCCATTTTCAAGAGATTCCCACATTTTTGAGTCAAGAGACCTGATGAAGCCTTCCATCCTCATGCACCAGGTGTCAAAATCATCAAGAGTGATCAGTGGGGATTTGTTCATGGTTCCAGTCTCCATATCAGTCTTTGAGATGGAAGCCATTTGAAGAGTTTAGTTTTTGTGTGTGTGAGGGATCTTAAGATGGTTAGATCTTATATCAAGAGCCTGAATGCTCTGATACCAATTGCAGGATCGTTTAAGGGTTTGAACACAATTACAACACAACAAACAATGAGAGATTATCTAACTCTAATCAAACAGTAAACTGGGTTAACCAAAGTGATACAAAGAACACAAGTAAAGCAAGAGACAAAACAGGAGAATATGGTTTTCAAGGATGCAGTATATTGCTTCCTCAAGTTCTTTTACAAGTGTTACAAAGTATATGGAAGATACAAGAAACTTGAAATACTTATACTACAACCTACAGCCGGCTATACTATGAAAGCCAGCTGGATACAATTGACTAGACACTAACAAAATCAATTGTAGAATCAAAAGGCATATCTGCCTTTTGACCTTGTGACTATGACATGCCATAGCTCACATCCTTATACATTACAAAAAGGATAAAGTACATAAAGTGGAAAGTTTCAGACTCAAGACCTCAATGTACAGTTACCAAAAGCATGGACCTTTTCACCAACTCTTGTAAGTTGGTGACTTATCAGAGATGCAGCGGAAAAGGTGCTTTATGGAACAGTACATCAGATAAAGCATGTGTACTAAAAGTCTTCGGAAGAAATCTGTCTTCATAGGGTGAAGCTTCGGAAGACTTTGTCTCTTGAAGCTTGGAAGACTTCATGTTTGGCTTCGGAAGATATTGGTCTTGGCTTCGGAAGATTTTACACTTAGAATGTTTTCTAATGTATTGTGTAAAACTTCCGAAGCATTCTTCACTTCAGTACTTAGTGCATGTTGCTGAGACACTTTGGATGTTTTGGGTTGCATCAGACTTAAGAAATCCTTACAACTAACCAGTGTTCTTTTACATGACCCAATTTGAAGCTTGTTTTAAATCCTTAATTTAACTTTAACGGATTTGAACTCGATAGTACAATTACCATATACATGATTAGCTTAGCACACACTTTTTTTACTAACCTAAAATGTCATTATGAGTAGTAACGGAGCTTGAATCACGTTATAGGGGGCGAAAATAAACCATTTTAAGGGTGACGAACTCTATAAATGTTAAAAATTGACACTATTGGGCCAAAATTTATACTACCGGACAAAATAACATTAATGACAAGAAAAGAAGGGGCCGAGGTGATTGTGAGTTGTGAGTTGATTAACTTATCATAAAAGGATGTGACATACATAATAGACTATTTGATGCATACCAACATTTACATCTCTTTTTTATTTTTATTTTTATAATTATACTAAATAATTAAAAAAATTCTCTTATTTTCATTAATAATATTTGTTATACTTTTATTAATACGTTTTCTTTTATTTCACTCATAACCATTTTAATAAATATTTACAATTTATAAGTTTACATGTGTTTCTCCAAATATTTATTACATTTTTTTTCCCAACTCACATCCACATAAACCACCTTTTTATATTAAGTAATACACTTAAATTAAGACAAAAAATAAGATTAAATACGCTTAGCTCACTATAACTCATAGTAACAAACATTTTGTAAATATCATATTAAAAAATACTCTTAGCTCACTATAACTCACAGTAACAAACATTTTGTAAACTATCATATATAAAAAAATACACTAATATATCATTAAAAAATCAACAAATAAAATGAATAATAACAATATCAATATATTTCCTTTTCTATGCATACACACTCCTACACGTAAAAGTTTCAAACATAACTAACGCCGTTAAAAGTCCGTTACCTAACAACACCCCCGACGTTACCTTCATATCCGTATAAGGCGATAACGGCGGCACCTCAAATATCCCCTTTCCGTTACCGTCACCGGAGTCCCAAACCGCCGTCCAACTCGACGGCGTTAACGGCACAACGCCACCGCACTCCTCCGTCTCCGCCTCAACTTTCACTTCTTTCCGGCGATCAACCACCACCTCCTCCTCCGCTTCTAACCCCCTTT